>JARQOC010000006.1:261948938-262548938 GCA_033576535.1 Allobates femoralis | reverse complement strand
TGCGTCCAGGAGGCCACAAAGGGAACTGCAGTCAGGCAGGTAGGACAATAGTTGCACAACAACACCCTCACAGCCCACACAACCCACGTGCAGTAGATGGCAGCATCCAGCCCTAAGATTGGATACTCTAGGCAAATGAGGGGTGGTGGATTTAGAGGAGTGGGTTAGGCACACATGTAGTCAGGTGACTTGACAGTAGAAATAGGAAGGGGAAGAAGGAGTTCAGTAGGCCCAGGGTGCCGAGCTGTAAAGACCAGAAGCTGAGGAGCACAGGCCAGAGAACAGCAGAAGGTTGAGCTAAGCTGAGCAGACAGAAAGGCTCACATGTCCTGTGAGTGTAAGGTGTAGGAGCGCAGAATCTGTACCGAGCCAGGGTGAGCCGGAGGAGAGAGAAAGCACGTCCAAAGCCGATACCACCAGGAGTGTGAGGAGAGAGAGAGGGACGGTGATACCCGAGCCCTAGACGTACAGCTGAAGCAACTGACTGCAGGTGGAGTAGCCCTCCTATGATACCGAGAGACGCAGAGAGAAGGAGCCTGGTAGAGCCTCACACTTGAGGACTGCTGGAGGCTGGGCTGAGTAGAGTGTCGGCTCTAGAGGGGACCGTAGTTTACCCGGAATCCCCAAACAACATGACGGGGGACCACAGCTTCACGTTAGGGTCCCTACCCCAAAGGACAGGCAACTTAGTGACAAACAAGAGGACCCTCAGGGGCCCGAGTCACCGCCATACTGTCCGGAGACACCCACCAAGTGTATAGAGAACGTTAACAGCCCGGAATGGACACAGAGACTGTGTGAGGGATCACAGAGAGAGAGAGACCTGGCTGCAGAGTAAAGGGAACCCGGAGAGGGAGAGTGTGCCCGTGAACTTGAACTTTGTAAGAACTGTAACTGACTTGTGAACTGTCTGAAGAACTGAGAGTAAACACGGAAAACCCTAAGATTGCCTCCCTTGTGTCTCTGCATGAAAGCGATTCTCTCCATACAGGATTACAGAAAGCCCTCCACCTGCAGAGCAACAGCACAGCCTGTCAGCATCAGCATTGAGAAGAGATTCCTGCAGCGTCTGCACAGTAAGCGTACTGAACATTCCGCAATTGACTTAACCACTACTGCCCCGGGGAATACAGTTCTACCCACTGGAACTATTACATCTAAGCTGCTATTCCATCATCCCCGGAGGTTCTGCAGCAGCGGCGGCCCCATCACTGACCACATATAGTGGGTGGCGTCACGACTGACAATCCCCTATAAATATTCCCCTTTTATTGCCGAGCCCGGGACACGGTCCGGACCAGGACCACCCGTGACTTCCCAAGTAGCAGAACCGGTCCGGTACCGAGTACCCCCGTCCCAGTGGGCCCGACAGTATCTTCGCATGCAGTATGGACAGGGGATTCTTGCACGCACAACAGTGGAAGACGCAGCGGTGTCACCTGCAGACACTGCTCCTAGACTCTGGTGTACATCCCACAAAGTCAGGTGCTTTGCTGACATGTGCCTGATCATGCTGGTGGTGGTCAGGCTGCTACTTCTGATACCCCTGCTGATGCTGGCATGGCAGATGTTGCAAATGGCCTTTTTGTAATTATCTGCAGACACCTTAAAAAACTGCCAGACTCGGGAAGACCTAACAGTTGTACGGGCAACTTCTGTCATGTTATTGTTCTGGGAAACGGTTGCCTGCCTTCTGCCTGCGGACACCATCCTGCTTCTTCCGGCCTGTTGTGATGCTACACCTAACTCCCCTGTGCACTGCTGTACTCACTCTGCATGTCCTCCTGCCAGGTTGGGTCAGTTACTGGATCATCCACCACGTCGTCTTCCCCTTCCGCACCCTGATCCTCCTCCTGACTTTCTGGCAATTGTGTCTCATCATCGTCCACCTCTTGTTGAGACACATTCCCACCGTTGCCTTCATGAGACCGTGGCTGCTCACATATTTGTGCATTGGTACATATGATCTCTTCATGACCCACTTCAAGTGGAGCTGGCGAGGGGCCAGAATCTACGAATGGATAAGTGAACAGCTCTTCAGAGTGTTCAAGTGTGGGATCAGTTATGTACGGGTCCGGGCAGTCGGCATGGTGGGAGGACGGAGGATCAGGGTGTGGAATGTGCGGTCCAGTCTCACGGCTACTGACACTTGACCGAGTGGAAGACAGGGTATTTGTGGCGGTGCCAAACTGACTGGAAGCATTATCCGCTATCCAACTAACAACCTGTTGACACTGGTCTTGGTTTAATAGTGGTGTACTGCTGCGGTCCCCTAGAAATTGGGACAGGAAGGTTGAGCGAGATGATGTGGGCGTTTGTCATGGCGCAATTCGAGCTTGCACACGCCCTCGGCCTCTGCCAGCACCACCATCACTGTGTGAAAACAATTATGAGCGCACTCCTCTTATTATATAGTGGGTGCTAGCTTCAGAAATACATGTAATTATTAAACCAATAAATCCACTGCACACCACAAAACTTGGAATTGCCAAAATGGCTGTGTGAATATATTTCATCTATGTATAGGAATCTAGGAAATATTAGTAAGATATCAAAAGCTGTCCCTGGTCTAAAAGGAAAAATACGTGAAAGCATTAGTTTGATTCCATAGCTATGATATCATAAGCCCAGAAGCTATTTACAGAGCTCTCTCACCTGTTCTGGGTCCTGTCTCACCCTCTGGACTGCAACTGTGAAATGTGGAATGGGAAAATGCCCTAATGTAATTAAAATCGTGCATCTTAAAGGGGATGTACTAAGACACTAGGTGTAACCCTGCCTTTAAAGGGTAGAGGTGAGAGTGTGAGTGTGTGAACGTTCTCCTAGCTATACTGGGCGGGGTGCAGCTCAAGTAACCTTATATGTGTGAAAACAATTACGAGCGCACTCCTCTTATTATATAGTGGGTGCTAGCTTCAGAAATACATGTAATTATTAAACCAATAAATCCACTGCACACCACAAAACTTGGAATTGCCAAAATGGCTGTGTGAATATATTTCATCTATGTATAGGAATCTAGGAAATATTAGTAAGATATCAAAAGCTGTCCCTGGTCTAAAAGGAAAAATACGTGAAAGCATTAGTTTGATTCCATAGCTATGATATCATAAGCCCAGAAGCTATTTACAGAGCTCTCTCACCTGTTCTGGGTCCTGTCTCACCCTCTGGACTGCAACTGTGAAATGTGGAATGGGAAAATGCCCTAATGTAATTAAAATCGTGCATCTTAAAGGGGATGTACTAAGACACTAGGTGTAACCCTGCCTTTAAAGGGTAGAGGTGAGAGTGTGAGTGTGTGAACGTTCTCCTAGCTATACTGGGCGGGGTGCAGCTCAAGTAACCTTATATGTGTGAAAACAATTACGAGCGCACTCCTCTTATTATATAGTGGGTGCTAGCTTCAGAAATACATGTAATTATTAAACCAATAAATCCACTGCACACCACAAAACTTGGAATTGCCAAAATGGCTGTGTGAATATATTTCATCTATGTATAGGAATCTAGGAAATATTAGTAAGATATCAAAAGCTGTCCCTGGTCTAAAAGGAAAAATACGTGAAAGCATTAGTTTGATTCCATAGCTATGATATCATAAGCCCAGAAGCTATTTACAGAGCTCTCTCACCTGTTCTGGGTCCTGTCTCACCCTCTGGACTGCAACTGTGAAATGTGGAATGGGAAAATGCCCTAATGTAATTAAAATCGTGCATCTTAAAGGGGATGTACTAAGACACTAGGTGTAACCCTGCCTTTAAAGGGTAGAGGTGAGAGTGTGAGTGTGTTGAACGTTCTCCTAGCTATACTGGGCGGGGTGCAGCTCAAGTAACCTTATATGTGTGAAAACAATTATGAGCGCACTCCTCTTATTATATAGTGGGTGCTAGCTTCAGAAATACATGTAATTATTAAACCAATAAATCCACTGCACACCACAAAACTTGGAATTGCCAAAATGGCTGTGTGAATATATTTCATCTATGTATAGGAATCTAGGAAATATTAGTAAGATATCAAAAGCTGTCCCTGGTCTAAAAGGAAAAATACGTGAAAGCATTAGTTTGATTCCATAGCTATGATATCATAAGCCCAGAAGCTATTTACAGAGCTCTCTCACCTGTTCTGGGTCCTGTCTCACCCTCTGGACTGCAACTGTGAAATGTGGAATGGGAAAATGCCCTAATGTAATTAAAATCGTGCATCTTAAAGGGGATGTACTAAGACACTAGGTGTAACCCTGCCTTTAAAGGGTAGAGGTGAGAGTGTGAGTGTGTGAACGTTCTCCTAGCTATACTGGGCGGGGTGCAGCTCAAGTAACCTTATATGTGTGAAAACAATTATGAGCGCACTCCTCTTATTATATAGTGGGTGCTAGCTTCAGAAATACATGTAATTATTAAACCAATAAATCCACTGCACACCACAAAACTTGGAATTGCCAAAATGGCTGTGTGAATATATTTCATCTATGTATAGGAATCTAGGAAATATTAGTAAGATATCAAAAGCTGTCCCTGGTCTAAAAGGAAAAATATGTGAAAGCATTAGTTTGATTCCATAGCTATCTATTATATAATTGCCGTAGCGACTTCCGTCGGAGCGGCGCTGCTTCCGGTCGCTTAGTTAGCGAGTCCGAGCTGCTTCTCCTGGACTCTGTCCTTGGCCGCGTAGCGGCCAAGGCGACTCACGAAGCAATGCCCGCAAAGCGGGCATTGCGAGTCGTTGCAGCCTAGCGAAGCAATGCCCGCGAAGCGGGCATTGCGAGTCGCTACACCGCTAACCAAGCCACCGAAGCCCATACTCCTGTAGTGTACACCGCTATAGTATACTACAGTCCCATGACCATAAGCGCCATGGGACTGTAGTATACCATCGCGCTGTACACTACAGACCCCTGCCGCTCTAAGCCACTACGCGTACACTAACCAAGCCACACAACCCCAAGCCCCTACCCACTGCCGCCCTAACCCCTAAGCCACTACCCCGACGCCGAAGCCCCTACCCCTGCCGCACTACCCCGCCGCACCCACTACCCTCTGCCGCAAGCCCCTACCCCTGCCGCCGTAAGCCACTACCCCGCATCCGCACCTAAACCCCTGCCGCTGCAAGCCCCTAACCCCTAAGCTGCACCTAATCCCCTACCCCTACCCCCTAAGCCGCCCCTACCCCTTAAGCCGCACCTAATCCCCTACCTCTACCCCCTAAGCCGCACCTAACCCCCTACCCCCTAAGCCACTACCCCGCATCCGCACCTAAACCCCTGCCGCTGCAAGCCCCTAACCCCTAAGCTGCACCTAATCCCCTACCCCTACCCCTAAGCCGCACCTAAACCCCTGCCGCCCTAACCCCCTACCCCTAAGCCGCACCTAACCCCCTACTCCCTGCCGCCGTAAGCCACTACCTCGCATCCGCAAATAAACCCCTGCCGCCGCAAGCCCCTAACCCCTAAGACGCACCTAACCCTAAGCTGCACATAATCCCCTACCCCTACCCCCTAAACCGCACCTAAACCCCTGCCGCCCTAAGCCCCTACCCCTTAAGCCGCACCTAATCCCCTACCTCTACCCCCTAAGCCGCACCTAACCCCCTACGCCCCTAAGCCACTACCCCGCATCCGCACCTAAACCCCTGCCGCTGCAAGCCCCTAACCCCTAAACTGCACCTAATCCCCTACCCCTACCCCCTAAGCCGCACCTAAACCCCTGCCGCCCTAAGCCCCTACCCCTAAGCCGCACCTAACCCCTACTCCCTGCCGCCGTAAGCCACTACCCCGCATCCGCAAATAAACCCCTGCCGCCGCAAGCCCCTAACCCCTAAGCTGCACCTAATCCCCTACCCCTACCCCCTAAGCCGCACCTAAACCCCTGCCGCCCTAAGCCCCTACCCCCTAAGCCGCACCTAACCCCCTACCCCCCTAAGCCACTACCCCGCATCCGCACCTAAACCCCTGCCGCCGCAAGCCCCTAACCCCTAAGCTGCACCTAATCCCCTACCCCTACCCCCTAAGCCGCACCTAAACCCCTGCCGCCCTAAGCCCCTACCCTCTAAGCCTCGCCGCTTTCCCTAACACCTAAGGCCCTACCCGTCCCCGTCGATCACTTACATGCCTTCAAGTCATCTGATCGTCCGTCCGGCCAGGCGTCCTCTTCCTCCGGTCCCGGGGGTCTTCTCTCTTCTTTCCGCCTCTTCGTCCGTCTCCGGGGATCTTCTGTCTTCTTTCCGCCAACTTCCAGCTCCGACGTCCTCTTCAACTAACATTAAGATACAATGGACGATCAATCCGCCATTGTATCTCAATGAAATGTGAAGGGCTCTTCTGATTGGTCGCTGACCTCAGCCAATCAGAAGAGCCCGTCATTCAGTTCTCATTCAGGTCCGTCTTTTTTCCCATTGACATACATTAGCGGTGTGTCGGCGATTTTATGGCCGGCCACCTGGTTCTATTTGTCGGCCCTAAAATCGCGGACACACCGCTAATGCATGTCTATGGGCAAGTCAGCTCGAATTCTGATTGGTCGCCGTTCAATCCGAAATCGGGCTGACTGCCCATAGAGATGCATTAGCGGTGTGTCCGCGATTTTAGGGCCGACAAATAGAACCAGGTGGTCGGCCATAAAATCGCCGACACACCGCTAATGCATTTCAATGGGAAAAAACAAAGGCGGACCTCAATGAGAACTGCGTCTCAGCCTTAAATTAATAAATTAAATAATAAAAAAATTAATTAAAAAAAGAATTAAAAAAATAATAAAAAAAAATAATTAAATATATAAAAAAATTCAATAAAAATATAATAATAAAAAATAAAAAATATGCTAAATAAGATCAGCCTTTGCGACTGAATGAGAACTGCGTCTCAGCCTAAATAATAAATTAAATAATAAAAAAAATAATTAAAAAAGAATTAAAAAATAATAAAAAAAAATAATTAAAAATAATAAAAAATTCAATAAAAATAATAATAAAAAAATTAAAATATATGCTAATAAGATCAGCCCTTTGCGGACCTGAATGAGAACTGCGTCTCAGCCTAAATAATAAATTAAATATAAAAAAAATAATTAAAAAAGAATTAAAAAATAATAAAAAAAAATAATTAAAAATAATAAAAAATTCAATAAAAATAATAATAAAAAAATTAAATATATGCTAATAAGATCAGCCCTTTGCGGACCTGAATGAGAACTGCGTCTCAGCCTAAATAATAAATTAAATAATAAAAAAAATAATTAAAAAAGAATTAAAAAATAATAAAAAAAAATAATTAAAAATAATAAAAAATTCAATAAAAATAATAATAAAAAAATAAAATATATGCTACTAAGATCAGCCCTTTGCGGACCTGAATGAGAACTGCGTCTCAGCCTAAATAATAAATTAAATAATAAAAAAATAATTAAAAAAGAATTAAAAAATAATAAAAAAAAATAATTAAAAATAATAAAAAATTCAATAAAAATAATAATAAAAAAATAAAATATATGCTAATAAGATCAGCCCTTTGCGGACCTGAATGAGAACTGCGTCTCAGCCTAAATAATAAATTAAATAATAAAAAAAATAATTAAAAAAGAATTAAAAAATAATAAAAAAAAATAATTAAAAATAATAAAAAATTCAATAAAAATAATAATAAAAAAATTAAATATATGCTAATAAGATCAGCCCTTTGCGGACCTGAATGAGAACTGCGTCTCAGCCTAAATAATAAATTAAATAATAAAAAAAATAATTAAAAAAGAATTAAAAAATAATAAAAAAAAATAATTAAAAATAATAAAAAATTCAATAAAAATAATAATAAAAAAATTAAATATATGCTAATAAGATCAGCCCTTTGCGGACCTGAATGAGAACTGCGTCTCAGCCTAAATAATAAATTAAATAATAAAAAAAATAATTAAAAAAGAATTAAAAAATAATAAAAAAAAATAATTAAAAATAATAAAAAATTCAATAAAAATAATAATAAAAAAATAAAATATATGCTACTAAGATCAGCCCTTTGCGGACCTGAATGAGAACTGCGTCTCAGCCTAAATAATAAATTAAATAATAAAAAAAATAATTAAAAAAGAATTAAAAAATAATAAAAAAATTAATTAAAAATAAAAAAAAATTCAATAAAAATAATAATAAAAAAATAAAATATATGCTAATAAGATCAGCCCTTTAGCGCACCTGAATGACAACTGCCTCTCAGCCTAAATAATAAATTTAATAATACAAAAATAATTAAAAAATAATTAAAAAATTATAAAAAAATAAATAAAACATAATTAAAAAATAAATAACAAATAATAAATAATAATTTAAAAAAAAAATGCTAATAATAATATTACTGCTAATAATAATGCTATTAATGCTAATAATTATGTTATTAATGCTATTATTAATGCTAATAATCCTATTATTAATTCTATTAATGATAATAATAATGCTATTAATGCTATTAATAATGTTATTAATGCTATTATTAATGCTAATAATCCTATTATTAATGCTATTTATGCTACTAATAATGATATTAATGCTATTAATAATGTTATTAATCCTATTAATAATGCTAATAATGCTATTATTAATGCTATTAATGCTAATAATAATGCTATTAATGCTATTAATAATGTTATTAATGCTATTAATAATGCTAATAATGCTATTATTAATGCTATTAATGCTAATAATAATCCTATTAATGCTATTAATAATGCTATTCATGCTATTAATAATACTATTAATGCTATTAATGCTAATAATAATGCTATTAATGCTATTAATAATGTTATTAATGCTATTATTAATGCTAATAATGCTATTATTAATTCTATTAATTTTAATAATAATGCTATTAATAATGTTATTAATGCTATTAATAATGCTAATAATCCTATTATTAATGCTATTTATGCTAATAATAATGCTATTAATGCTATTAATAATGTTATTAATGCTATTTATAATGCTAATAATGCTATTATTAATGCTATTAATGCTAATAATAATGCTATTAATGCTATTAATAATGTTATTAATGCTATTATTAATGCTAATAATGCTATTATTAATTCTATTAATGCTAATAATAATGCTATTAATGCTATTAATAATGTTATTAATGCTATTATTAATGCTAATAATGCTATTATTAATGCTATTAATGTCAATATTTATCCTATTAATGGTATTATTAATGCTATTAATGCTAATAATAATGCTATTAATGCTATTAATGCTAATAATAATGCTATTAATGCTATTAATAATGTTATTAATGCTATTATTAATGCTAATAATGCTATTATTAATGCTATTTATGCTAATAATTATGCTATTAATGCTATTAATAATGCTATTAATGCTATTAATAATGCTATTAATCCTATTATTTATGCTATTAATGCTAATATTTATCCTATTAATGGTATTATTAATGCTATTAATGCTAATAATAATGCTATTAATGCTAATAATAATGCTATTAATGCTATTAATAATGCTATTAATGCTATTATTAATGCTAATAATGCTATTATTAATTCTATTAATGCTAATAATAATGCTATTAATGCTATTAATAATGTTATTAATGCTATTATTAATGCTAATAATCCTATTATTAATGCTATTTATGCTAATAATAATGCTATTTATGCTATTAATAATGTTATTCATGCTATTAATAATGCTAATAATGCTATTATTAATGCTATTAATGCTAATAATGATGCTATTAATGCTATTAATAATGTTATTTAATGCTATTAATAATGCTAATAATGCTATTATTAATGCTATTAATGCTAATAATAATCCTATTAATGCTATTAATAATGCTATTCATGCTATTAATAATACTATTAATGCTATTAATGCTAATAATAATGCTATTAATGCTATTAATAATGTTATTAATGCTATTATTTATGCTAATAATGCTATTATTAATTCTATTAATTTTAATAATAATGCTATTAATGCTATTAATAATGTTATTAATGCTATTATTAATGCTAATAATGCTATTTATGCTAATAATAATGCTATTAATGCTATTAATAATGCTTTAATGCTCTTATTTATGCTATTAATGCTATTAATGCTCTAATATTTATCTATTAATGTATTATTAATGCTATTAATGCTAATAATAATGCTATTAATGCTATTAATGCTAATAATAATGCTATTAATGCTATTAATAATGTTATTAATGCTATTATTAATGCTAATAATGCTATTATTAATCCTATTAATGCTAATAATAATGCTATTATTAATGCTATTAATAATGCTATTAATGCTATTAATAATGTTATTAATTGCTATTATTAATACTAATAATGCTATTATTAATGCTATTAATGCTAATAATAATGCTATTAATGCTATTAATAATGCTATTAATGCTATTAATTATGCTATTAATGCTATTAATGCTTAATATTTATCCTATTAATGCTATTAATGCTAATAATAATTCTATTAATGCTAATAATAATGCTATTAATGCTTTTAATGCTATTAATTATGCTATTAATGCTATTAATGCTAATAATAATGCTATTAATTCTATTAATAATGCTATTAATGCTATTAATACTGTTATTAATGCTATTATTAATGCTAATAATGTTATTATTAATGCTATTAATGCTAATAATAATGCTATTAATGCTATTAATAATGTTATTAATGCTATTATTAATGCTAATAATGCTATTATTAATGCTATTAATGCTAATAATAATGCTATCAATGCTATTAATAATGTTATTAATGCTATTATTAATGCTAATAATGCTATTAATAATGCTATTAATGCTAATAATAATGCTATTAATGCTATTAATACTGTTATTAATGCTCATAATACTGCTAATAATGCTATTAATACTGCTATTACTGCTAATAATAATGCTATGGCTTATATTATTGCTATTGATGATGCGATTATTATTTAAAAAACTTTAAAAAAACAATAAACATATTTTAGATACCCGATGCATTTGCATCAGGCTAACAGCTATAACTACTATAATCAAATTAATGCACGCTCTAGAATCCCGATGCATTTGCATCGGGCTCACAGCTAGTGATATCATAAGCCCAGAAGCTATTTACAGAGCTCTCTCACCTGTTCTGGGTCCTGTCTCACCCTCTGGACTGCAACTGTGAAATGTGGAATGGGAAAATGCCCTAATGTAATTAAAATCGTGCATCTTAAAGGGGATGTACTAAGACACTAGGTGTAACCCTGCCTTTAAAGGGTAGAGGTGAGAGTGTGAGTGTGTGAACGTTCTCCTAGCTAGGTGTGGAATGTGCGGTCCAGTCTCACGGCTACTGACACTTGACCGAGTGGAAGACAGGGTATTTGTGGCGGTGCCAAACTGACTGGAAGCATTATCCGCTATCCAACTAACAACCTGTTGACACTGGTCTTGGTTTAATAGTGGTGTACTGCTGCGGTCCCCTAGAAATTGGGACAGGAAGGTTGAGCGAGATGATGTGGGCGTTTGTCATGGCGCAATTCGAGCTTGCACACGCCCTCGGCCTCTGCCAGCACCACCATCACGTCCAGTTCCTTGTCCCTTGCCACCGGCCTTGCGCATTTTCAATGTTGTGCTGCCTGTATACAGCTAAATGAAGACGTCCAAATGATGTTTTTTAGCTGCACACTGAGATTACAGATTACAGCGGTTTACTCCCGGCAGCTGGACTGGTCAGACACAAACGCTAACGAGAATACCGACTCTTTTGACGATTCCTAATTTACGCTACAACCTACTCCTGCTGCACTAAGATGCTAAATGAAGGGGGTGGAGCCTAGCGGCATGTGAGCAGGACGTGGATCTGCTGAGCTCCTGCTTACCGTTGCGGTTTCCCGGTATATAACCCGACAGCACGGCCGGAAACCGTCCCTGAAGCCACCCGGAAAACGGGGGAACACATTGCACCGCAAACCGCCGCTTCCCAGATCCTCCAATGCCTAAGAAAGGCCAAACGAGTGTGACCGGAGAGGTGGGAGCTGGATCACAAGATGGCGCCGCTGCTATAGCGCGTGCTGTGGAGGAGGCAGTTGCTGATAGTGCAAGCAGGAACAGGGAGGTGAAGGCAAGGCTTCAGCGGTTTGCACGGGCTGAGGTGGCAGAACAGAGAGCCCTTCAGGAGATGGAGGAAGACCGAGAGAGTGCGACTGAGACTGGAGGTATGGAATAGGGAGAGGATGAGGAAGGGGAGTAGGACTCCACAGCCACTGGAGATCAGGAGCAGCAGACTGTCACCCCAAGTTGGGGGGATATGGTGCAGCAAAATAAGCTCCAGCTCCAGTCCCTGCGGCTGCATGTGCCAACAGACCCTACTATTAAGGATGTGCTACTCGCAGTCATGCAATGCGGTAATGCCATCTCCACTGTGCTTACCCTGGGGCACAAGCAGACTGTGAAACATGATCTGCAAGAGGCTAAAGCTAAAACTAGCCACTTGGAGAGGAGAGTTGGAGCTCTGGAGTGGAGGACACTGAATCTAAGACTCTGAAACAACATGAAGAATTTAAAAAAGAAGTAGCTGCTGTATGGTCCAAAACCAGTGGCACAGGCCCAGGTGCAGGATTCACTCCGAGGCCGCGTAGGTGAGGAGCGGGGTGGGGAGGGGGTGCCAGTGGAAGATATTAGAGATTTCAAAGCTGCGGGAAGTGTTCGCGTGCTCTGCCGCCTTCTGCACAGAGGAGAGGGGGGGCGGGCACAGCTGCGGTTGGTGAGACTTCTCTCACTTCCCGTCCTCCCTCCACTCCACTACTCGTCCAACGATATCGTGGTCGCAGCGGGAAGCACGGGGCACGCGACCACTGCGACCGCGGTAGTTACGCCACTGTCCAAAACCGATGACCTGGAAAACAGGTCTAGGCAGAACAACGTGCGTATTATCGGTATGCCAGAACGTTGTGAAGGCAATAACCCCACGATTTTTATTGAAAACTGGCTTAAGGAGCTGTGGAATGTGCGCATAGAGTTCCTGCTCATCCTCCCCCCCGGGATATGCTCCGAGATCTATGTTGGCTAAGCTCCTGCACTACAGGGACAGAGGTAACATACTCAAATTTTCAAGGGAGCACCCCGATCTTATGATGGAGGGATCCAGGGTGTTCTTCTACCCGACTACTCGCCTGAGGTCCAGAGGATGAGGGCCAGGTTCTTTGACATCAAAAAACGTTTAAGGGCAGTGGGCATTAAATATGCTATGATCTTCCCTGCTAGGTTACGGGTTGAGGCCCAAAATAAAGTCCATTTTTTTCCTGTCGACTTGCTGGACCGTAACGAACAGCTGGTTCGACGGAATGAGAAAAATTCTGATTATGCCTGAAGGAGGCCCTATCCTCAAGGGTCTATTGATATTGTTTGAGAAAATGTATTTCATTTTGCAGCTCATGGTTGAAGATTGATTGGAGGGCTGGCTGTTAATCGTGCTCCAATGGTTTATGGTTATGACGCACACAACCGGTTGTTGTGGCGTGGGGGAGGGGATGGGACTGTACCTGGCTGGTTGGTTTAGACTGCAACTTGCTGTGGGAAACTATATTGCTTTAAGCAGGTGGCGGCTAGGATTTCAATCGCTAAAGGACTGATGTGAAAGGGATTATCATCACCCTGGTTTTGGGGTTTGGTTGGGGGGTGGGGGAGGGTTCAATGGGTATGCTGGGTCTTATGTTATGTTTATGCACATGACCATGTTTCTTGTTATTGCACGGCGGACGTCAGTATTGATTCTGTTACAACTCAAGTATGTTAGAGTTTAAGATCATTAGTTGGAATGTTAGGGGGCTAAAGTCACTGGTCAAAAGGCAGGCTATATTTTCATTTCTAACCGACCAAAGGCCCACGGTGATCTGTCTACAAGAGACCCATCGCACTCCGGGGACTTTGAGCTTGCTAGACAAGAGGTGGATACAATATGGATATCATGCCACGTATTCGCAATACTCTCGGGGAGTTAGTGTCTTGATTTATTCAGGTGCTCAGTATATATGCCACCGGGTGGTCATAGACGAGGAGGGACAGTTTGTTTTTTTGTATTGTAAAATCTACATGGTAACAATGGTGTTGGTCTCTGTTTACCTTCCCCGCCTTATAGTAGTAGGGTTATATACAAGATCCTTAAGATCTTGAAAGACTATCCGGGGATCCTTCACGTGCTAGTGGGAGATTTTAACAATATTTTAGACTCTCACTGGGACAGGGCTAACCAAGCACCACTACAGCGGGAAGGTAATTGCACGCCCTTTGGGGCACTCATTCGGGAGATGGCCCTCACTGATCTATGGAGGATTCGCAATCCGGATGTATACAAATACTCGTGTTTCTCCTTCACCTATATGTCATTATCGCGCGTCGATCTGGCCTTGGGTGATGGTCGGATACTGGGACATATTTTAGCCGTTGACTACCTGCCTAGAACAGTGTCGGACCACACGCCCATGTCCATTTCGATCCGGGGGGATATGGGGATGGGAGGTCTGCTTCGCCTTTGGAGTCTTAACCCAATTTGGATGCAATTGGTGGATGGGGCGGACCTATTCCTCGCAGAAATCCAGGAACACCTTGAATTTAATTTGCATTCTCCCTCTGACTCTACCGTCTGGGAGACTCTGAGGGCGTATATAAGAGGCATGTTTATCCGGTAAATATCTAAATTGAAGTCTAATACTAGGGCAGCTTCTCAGCTAGTATACAGAGAGTTGGAGGATGCGGAGAGGGCTCTTTCGCTGCAGTTTGCTCCCGCAGCACAGAAAAGGGTGCAGGTGGTGCAGAGGAGTGTGACGGAATTGACTTTGGAGGCAGCGACACGCAAGCGCATGTTCCAATCCATCCAATATTTTGAAAGTGCTGAGAGTGTAGGTCATCTGCTCTCAGTTATCACAACAGCACAGAGGGGATCCTCATTTATAACGAGCTTGCGGGACACAGATGGTACTTTAGTTACGGATACGCCGGGTATTTTAAGAATCCTTGGATCCTTCTATAAAGGGCTATACTCTTTCCTCGCTAATACATCGTTGGAGGACATTGACACTGTTCTGAGACATGCTAAGCTCCCACGGTTGACGGATGTAGACAGGCGTCTATTAGATGAGCCGTTGGAGTTGGGGGAGCTGGAAATAGCTTTGAGCTCCATGTCCATGGGTAAGGCACCGGGAGTGGATGGCCTGCCAGTAGAGATTTACAAAAAATACCAGGCTGTCCTGCTTCCAATGTTGCTGGAGGTCTTTAATGGTAGTATGGATGCTGGGGTGCTTCCGCCCTCTATGAGGGAAGCCATAATAACGGTATTACTTAAAAAAGACAAGGATCCGACACTCCCTGGGTGTTACAGGCCGATTTCTCTTCTGACGGTGAACATTAAAATACTGGCAAAGGTCTTGGCCACCCGACTCTCGAAGGTGGTGGAGTCTCTGGTTCACCCAGATCAGACGGGATTCATGCCCATTAAGTCTACGGCTATCAATGTTAGAGGACTGTTCTTAAATATGCAAGTCTGGGCGGATAATGTGGGGGGGAGGGTGGTCCTGTCTCTAGACGCAGCCAGAGCATTTGACAGCATAGAGTGGAAGTACCTCTTGGAGTATGGGGTTCGGTCTGGGCTTCATTGCCTTGGTTGAACTCCAATACTCTGAACCGAGAGCCTGAATAAGGGCGAATGGGCTACTCTCTGATGCTTTCTGTCTATACAGAGGAACAAGGCAGGGCTGCCCTCTATCCCCGTTGCTCTTTGCTCTGGCGGTGGAGCCTTTGGCGTCCCATGTACGTCTTGATCCGGGCATTGAGGGGTTCAGATATGGGGAACTGGAGGAGAAGATTGCACTGTACGCAGATGACCTGCTCATGTTCCTTGCAGACTCTGGTAGCTCACTGCGTAACACAATGCGGCTCCTTGATTTGTTCGGAGCTGTCTCAGGCTTGATTATCAACTGGGACAAATCTGCGATCCTCCCTCTGGATCGCGTTTCAGTGCCCATCAATACAATCCCAGTGGTGACAACGTTTAAGTACTTGGGTGTTATGATGTCTGACAAACTGATGGACTTTGAACGGTTAAATAGCTCACCCTTACTGTCACAGATCAAGCTGAAGGTAAAAGAATGGGCTAAACTGCGCTTCTCTGTGGTGGGGAGAGTAAACTTGCTCAAGATGGTGGTCATGCCACAACTTCTCTATATCCTTCAAAATTCTCCCGTTTGGCTGCCTCAGAATAGGTTTTATAAAATTAATGCGATATTTAGAGAATTTATTTGGTTGAAAACCAGGGTGAGACTCAAACTAGAGCATTTACAAAAACCTAAAGAGGAGGGAGGGCTAGCGTTGCCTAACCCATGGCTGTACTATATCTCATCCCAGTGTCAACATTTGACAGGAGTATCGGACGATACCTCTACTGAGGTGAGGGGTAGTGGAGGGATTCTGCAGTACCTGGTGGGTAGGGGATCGACACTATCTGGCTTGGAGGCCGGGAAGTTCCGATCATGGGCGGCGAGGCTACCTACAGTCAAGCTTATGGTTAAAATATGGGACAGGCTGAGGCAGATGAGAGGCATTACTGGTCTGACAAAATACTCTCCTATTTGGGACAACTTGCATTTACCGCAACTGCGGAAGCTCTCGGGATTTGCAGAGTGGAGATGGATCGGCATACGGTGGGTGTCACAATTGACGGAGGGAGGAGTGTTCAAATCATTTGAGGGACTGAGACAGGATTTCCCGTTATCACATAACATGTTTTTTCAGTATTTGCAGTTGCGACATGCCTACTTATTGCAGACTCGGACGCAGGACATGACTGTGCACCAGGATGTTGTGGTTAACAGGCTGGGCATGCAGACACCCACAGGGGGTCTGACCTTTTTTATATATGGAACTCTGTTGTGTGTGGATCGGTTAAGACACCCAATCAGGGCACTGGCAAAGGGGACGCAACAGCTGGGCCCAATTACTGGAGAAAAGTGGGATTCGATACTTCAGATGATTCCCAGACTGTCCTTAAGTGAGCCTGCTTGTCTGTCTCAGTTGTATCTCCTATATAGGGTCTATCGGACCCCTAAGTGGCTCTGCGTTCTGGGTCTGCGGTCGGACTCGAGATGTCCTAAATGTGATATGGATGAACCAGACATTCTGCATATGATGTGGACGTGACCCTGTCTGCAAATTTTTGGGATTTTAGTGCTAAACTTAATACATTTGACTACGGGACAGGACATCCCCCAAGACCCGGTGGTTTGTGTGTTGGGTTATGTTGAGGAGGTGGGAGGGGGATGAGTGTCTTAAGGTCGCTGTGGCCAGGATGTTGTTTGTCGCTAGAAAACTTATAGCGTCCTATTGGATATCGGACAAAACTCCCTCTCGTACCGAATATATTAATAAACTTAATTTTCTACTAGGTCGGGAAAAGGCTATTTGCATTAAGAGAGGGTGTCCTAACATCTTTGAGAATATCTGGGCGTTATGGCTGAATGCCCCGGCCCTGCCCCCAGGGAATCTGTTTGCCTAAATGTCTGCTGTCTGCCTAATGACTACTGTCATTATTAATTTGTTCTCGAATTGTTCCCACTCTGTTTTTGCTTTTCTTCCTATGCTTGACGTACTCCGCGTGCTTACAACAATGCTGGCATGTGATTCCATGGTATGTGCTAACTGTATATGTGAAAAGAGAAGTTTCTTTTTTTTTATGAGATGGTTCTTGGACCGAGCTAAGGGGGGGTTAGGGCGAGCGGGTTACGCTCCGCCTGTAATGTTATGTTTTTGTTTCTATGTTGGAAATTCCAATAAACATTATCTGATTTAAAAAGATGCTAAATGAATGCAGACAAGAGTTGGTTTTTAGCTGGACACTGAGATTAGAAATTAAGGCCCTGAAGGTGGACTGGTCAGACACAAATGCTGACGAGAATACAGAGTCTGTTGGCGTATCCTAATTTACGCTACAACCTACTCCTGCCTATAGACAGCTAATTTAATCCCTAAAAGCACTGTTTTGGGATGGATGAGCCTGTACACCAGCCCCAGATGTGATGCATGCTGGTATACTGCACAACAAAGTTTGCTATATACCCTGCCTACCTGCCTGCCTGTATACAGCTCTATTAGTCCTCAGAAAGACTGTTGTGGAAATTATATTGTCAGCCCTGCGCCTACACTAGCTGAAAGGCCATAAATCTGTCCCTCAAGGGAAGCACCTCTCCCTACACTGACTGTCTAATGGCGCAGAGTGACGAGCACAGCGTGGTCAGGTCTTATAAAGACCTGATGACACTGTGCGGCCAGCCAATCACTGCAATGCCACAACCAACATGGCTGTGGCATTACAGTGTCTGTCAGCCAATCCCTGCATGCGGGCTGGCTATGAAAAGAGCGCCAACATGCAGGGAGGTGGACCCTGAGCATAGCAAGAGTATCGCGAGATTACTCAGCACTCGCCGAGTTCCCCGAGTACCGAGATATTTGAGCGAGTACCAAGTAGTGACAAGCATACTCGCTCATCCCTAATGGTAACATATAACAAGTTTAAAGAAAACATACCACCTATCGCTGAGATGTTATGCAAGCACTCGTCAGTGCCTTAGGGGCTGTGCCACTGAAAGAGGCTGGATTGATCTGTCAATCAAAAGCAGAAACCGGGCGCAGGGAATAAGGAGTGAGGATGGAGGAGCTTGAAGTGCTTTGACATGCCCTAAAGCACTTGCAGCTAATTTGCATACAACTGCAGCAGCAGATTTCTCAGCAATTGCACAGCAGATTTCTACAAAAAAAGGTATTAACTTAGTCAGGGTAACAACACCTATACAACTATACCTTTAGTTTTGAATATACAACATGATTTCAATTAAACTGTTAGTATA
This sequence comes from Allobates femoralis, assembly GCA_033576535.1. NCBI lineage: Eukaryota > Metazoa > Chordata > Amphibia > Anura > Aromobatidae > Allobates > Allobates femoralis. The sequence continues at coordinate 262,530,049 of JARQOC010000006.1, read as the reverse complement.
GCTATTTTTTAGTGTGAAAGGAAACACATAATTATCCTGATATACAGTTGTGGCCAAAAGTATTGACACCCCTGCAATTCTGTCAGATAATACTCAGTTTCTTCCTGAAAATGATTGCAATCACAAATTCTTTGGTATTATTATCTTCATTTAATTTGTCTTCAATGAAAAAACACAAAAGAGAATGAAGCAAAAAGCAAAACATTGATCATTTCACACAAAACTCCAAAAACAGGCCAGACAAAAGTATTGGCACCCTCAGCCTAATACTTGGATGCACAACCTTTAGCCAAAATAACTGCGATCAACCGCTTCCGGTAACTATCAATGAGTTTCTTACAATGCTCTGCTGGAATATTAGACCATTCTTCTTTGGCAAACTGCTCCAGGTCCCTGATATTTGAAGGGTGCCTTCTCCAAACTGCCATTTTTAGATCTCTCCACAGGTGTTCTATGGGATTCAGGTCTGGACTCATTGCTGGCCACCTTAGAAGTCTCCAGTGCTTTCTCTCAAACCATTTTCTAGTGCTTTTTGAAGTGTGTTTTGGGTCATTGTCCTGTTGGAAGACCCATGACCTCTGAGGAAGACCCAGCTTTCTCACACTGGGCCCTACATTATGTTGCAAAATTTGTTGGTAGTCTTCAGACTTCACAATGCCATGCACAAGCAGTCCAGTGCCAGAGGCAGCAAAGCAACCCCAAAACATCAGGGAACCTCCACCATGTTTGACTGTAGGGACCGTGTTCTTTTCTTTGAATGCCTCTTTATTTCTCTATGTTGATGCCTTTACCCAAAAAGCTCTACTTTTGTCTCATCTGACCAGAGACCATTCTTCCAAAATGTTTTAGGCTTTCTCAGGTAAGTTTTGGCAAACTCCAGCCTGGCTTTTTTATGTCTCGGGGTAAGAAGTGGGGTCTTCTTGGGTCTCCTACCATACAGTCTCTTTTCATTCAGACGCCGACGGATAGTACGGGTTGACACTGCTGTACCCTCGGACTGCAGGGCACCTTGAACTTGTTTGGATGTTAGTTGAGGTTCTTTATCCACCATCCGCACAATCTTGCGTTGAAATTTCTCGTCAATTTTTCTTTTCCGTCCACATCTAGGGAGGTTAGCCAAAGTGCCATGGGCTTTAAACGTCTTGATGACACTGCGCACGGTAGACACAGGAACATTCAGGTCTTTCGAGATGGACTTGTAGCCTTGAGATTGCTCATGCTTCCTCACAATTTGGTTTCTCAAGTCCTCAGACAGTTCTTTGGTCTTCTTTCTTTTCTCTATGCTCAATGTGGTACACACAAGGATACAGGACAGAGGTTGAGTCAACTTTAATCCATGTCAACTGGCTGCAAGTGTGATTTATTTATTGCCAACACCTGTTAGGTGCCACAGGTAAGTTACAGGTGCTGTTAATTATACAAATTAGAGAAGCATCACATGATTTTGCTAACAGTGCCAATACTTTTGTCCACCCCCTTTTTTCATGTTTGGTGTGGAATTATATCCAATTTGGCTTTAGGACAATTCTTTTTGTGTTTTTTCATTGAAGACAAATTGAATGAAGATAATAATACCAAAGAATTTGTGGTTGCAATCATTTTCAGGAAGAAACTGAGTATTATCTGACAAAATTGCAGGGGTGTCAATACTTTTGGCCACAACTGTACTTTCTAAGGGCAGGGACACACTGTTTGATAGACATCCGAGTCTCTCGGACGAATCTCGGATAAGGCTGAAGCAGTGACCCTGAATGGCCTCTCCCTGTCAGGATGGGGAGTGTGCAGCTGCACAAAAACACAAGCAGCTGACAGCCCCGTCCACAGAGGGAGAAGCCGTTCTGGGTCACTGCTTCAGCCTCATCCGAGTCTCGCCTGAGAGACTCGGATGTCTATCAGACAGTGTGTCCCTGCCCTAAGACTGTCTCCCAGGGAAATCTAGAGTACTATGTAGAATATTATCAAATTTCACACTACAAGGGTTACAATAACACCAATGCAACTGTATTTTAACACCAGACTATAAAGGTACCGTCACACGTGGAAATATTGCTTGCAATTTCACTGGCAATTTGCTGGTTGCAGTGAAATCATGGGCACATTGCTCTATTTTGTTGCCGTGTACAAATGGAACAATGTGTCCATGATTTCACTGCAGCCAGCAAATTGCCAGTGAAATTGCAATCAATATTGCCGCATGTGACGGTACCTTAACAGGCACAACATTTTTATTATCCAAGAACCACAATGCAATATTAAAGCAATCCCAAAGGCCCCAAAAATTTAAAAGGTACTTAAATTAATACATCCCCAGAATCACATTCAGTACATTAACATGTCAACATATATGCGCATGTTTTAAGTATTTGAAGAAGATTCTAAAAAATTTCTAAAAAAAAAAAAAAAATCAGTGTGAACACATGCTAATTTAAACTGAGTGTTTGAATTAGAAACTCACCAAATCATCCTCATAAAAATATTTAACCCCGTCATGACCAAGGGTGTAATAGTGCGCCCTTGGCCATGCCCTTCGCTCTGATGCAAGCTCACACACTGAGCTCAAAACATTCCTCACACATGTCAACTGATCTTAACAGCTAACATGTGTAGCTAACAGCACCAATCGGACCAGTGACCTGATCAGTGCTGTTAACCCTTTGCATCAAGCTGTCAATCACTGACAGGTCTATCTGAAGCACTGCGGTAGGGATTGCGTCGTTCCCGTTTGGCATCGGAAGTCCTGTTATGTGCTCACTGGACATCCACAGAAAAAGATAATTTTTCCTGTTCAAAAACAAGCAGAAGTATATCTGTGGACAGGAGAAGCAATCGGACAGTGTACTACTGTGGTGCCATAAGGGGCAGTGAAAATAAAGAAAAAAAATTTTTAAAAAAGTTTTAAAAAATATGAAAAAACAAAAAACATAAAAGTTCAAATCACGCCCCCTTTTGCCCCAATGAAAATCAAACTATTTAAAAAAATGTATTTGGTATCAAACATCAAGATCTGTAAACTGCATGACGTAAATAAAGGCCAAACGCCAAAATTACTTTTTTTATTCACCGAAACATTGCAATAAAATATAATGACAGGCAAATAAAACATAACATCTATTTAAAAATGGTATAATTAGAAACGTAAGTTCAAGCCACAAAGAATAAGGCATCATACAGCCCCAGATCCTGAAAAATGAGAATGCTACAGGTTGCAAAAAATGACACAAAAAGTGCCTTTCTTTTTTTTCACCACTGAGATTACAGTAAACGCATACATTTGGCATCTATGAACTCGTACTGACCCAAAGCATCATACTGATAAATACTGCATAGTGAACATGGTAAATAAAAAACAAATGTGTAATTTACATTTTTTGCAATTTCACCACACTGGGATTTTTCCCGTTTCTCTGTACAATATATGGTAAAATAAATTATTTCATACAAAAGTACAACCTGTCCCACAAAAAACAAGCCCTCATATGTTGATGGAAAATAAAAATGTATGAGTCTTGGAAAAAGGGGAGGGAAAAATGAAAATCACCCGGAGGTGAAGAGGTTAAAACGTATACATTTAATATTAAGTATTAACATAGCCATGAAGCTCATGATGGAGTGCTACTGAAGGTTATGATGGAGTGCTACATTTGTAGAAAATCAGAACCACCATCAGTACATGATTACACCACCATAAGAACCATCAGTAAATGAATGCCAAGCCAGAACAACCAATAGTACTTGAATACAGCATCAAAACAGCCATTAGTTAAAGGGAACCTGTCAGGTGGTTTATGCCCCCCCCAGCTATCACTGTCTGTAGCTGCAGCTTTATAATACTATTCTAATCATCCCTGTCTGAGCTCAGAGTGTAATGTAAAGGGTAAAAAAAAAGCATTTATACACATATATCTCAGTCCCCACCTTGGAGGAGGGGGACTGTCTGGCAGGACAATAGTTAACTCACTTTTAACTTGACAAGAAAATAACTGCACAGCACTCACAGACTAATGTGAACTGGTGCTAGCAAAGACGCTGGGTCAAATAATTTGAAATTAATTCTTGAAGCACACAGGTACTACCAATGATGTACAAATGCTATAAGCTATATAGCTTATAGCATTTGTAAATCATTGGTAGTAGCTGTGTGCTGCAAGAATTTTTTTCAAATTATTTGACCCAGTGTCTTTGCTAGCACCAGTTCACATTAGTCTGTGAGTGCTGTGCAGTTTTTTTCTTGTTATTTATCATATGGAGTTGCAGGCTCCATGCTGCAATTTGCACCCTCATTACCTACAGGTGATCGAGGGTCTAGATGGTGTCTGCCCACTGAGAAGTGGGGGGGTGGACAAGGAAGACAGGGATGTCAGCGATAATACTCATCAGACCTGAAGTCACTTTGTCGCAGTTGATGAGCAAGCAGACATTGGCCAATGTATGTACCAAGAACTTCAGAATTAAAAAATTAGAATTTTTGAGTTTTTTGAAAAAAACGTAAGTTTTTAAACTTTTTACTCAAATACATATAGCTTGTAGCATTTGTACATCATTGGTAGTAGCTGTGCGCTGCAAGAATTTTTTTCAAATCACTTTTAACTTGGATAGCTAAAGGACCTGTGTGATGTAATGATCATATGACCATAGTGGGCGGAGCTAAGCCAGCAAACGTATTATGTTCTATATGGACTTAGCTCCGCCTATTATAGTCACATGGTTGTGACATCACATCAGGTCTCCCAACATGTTCTAGCACAAAGCTGAAATGTTAACTATTAACCTGCCAAACAGTCCCCGTCCTCCAAGCTGGGGACTGACAGCCTCATTACATTAGGAAATGTAAGTGTATAAATGCTTTTTTTTCACCTTTCACATTACACCATGAGTTCAGACAGGGATGATTAGAATAGTACTATGAAGCTGCAGCTACAGACAGTGATAGCTGGGGAGGCATAAACTAACTGACAGGTTCCCTTTAAGTAATACAGTTGTAAAACCAGTATTAGTTCATGATTGCAGCCCAGAATCAGCATCAGTACAAGAATCCAGTATTAGAATCACCATCAGTACATGAATGCAGAGTCATAACTCTTGTCAATACACAAATTTAGCGCCAGAATCAGTCAGTTCATGTTTACAGCACCAAGCATAGGGCAACAATCAATTGCAATCTCAGGTCAGACCCATATATAATTGTGTTGCTTAAGCCTACAATTCTCATTATGTCTTTAACGAGGGTGAGAAGATGCTAGTAGGTGATGTTATCAGTCATCATCAGAAAACAAACCATTAGGAGCCTCGGTTTTGACTGTATTGACCCTCTGTACAATATGTCCCACATACATTGCCTCTCTCCATAATACCTCGCACACACTGCCCTCTACATAATATCCCCCACGCACACTGCCCCTCTTCATAATAGTAGGGATGAGTGGACACTTGAGTGTTCGTATTCAGTTTGGTTTGCTGAATGCTATGGTATTGGCTGATTTATTCACCAACTGCTATATTTTTCAGTCTAGCACAGATAAAGTGGACTGCTGGGAGCTGCCACCCTCAGTTGCCTATTTTAAACTTGGCTGGCAAAAAAATGCATAGGGCTCAGCCCTATTTTTTTTTTTTTTGCAGCTAAGATAAAACTAGGCAGCTGGTGGCTGGTTTTCTCAGCATGGTGAGGGCCCATCATTTTAGGTTCCCCCACGCTATAGAGTGGCAGCCCACAGCCACCCCATAAATTGGTGCAGCTACAAGTGCCAATTTTTGGTGCTTTACCCAGCTGTTCCAGTTTCTGTGCAGCTGTGCCAAATTGGGTAATAAAAAGAAAAAATAGTGTTGCGCCACCTGTGGACCTCTCCTGCCTTTAAAGCAGTCGTATTGTAAGTGAACTAACCTTTAAAAGTTGTGCCCGATCCGCACAACCAGATTGTGCCCGATCCGCACGACCAGATTGTGAGCGTAGTTTTGTGGCTCAGGCTGCCAGCCTTGGATCTGTAGTGCTCCTGTATCCTCAATCACCTCTGCTCCTGGCCTCGTGCTGTCCACACTCTCTCTCCAGGGTTGGGTCAGGAAACACCAGGTTGATCCATTAACCCTATCCCGCCTGCAGCTCTGTCACCGCTTTCCCCAATGGAATTAGATTAATAGAATTCAGATAGAATATGCGGTTCTAAGGTAGAGCGCAGGTATGAAACGGGATACTTTAATCTTTATCTCCGTAACTTTATTCATAAAAAGCTCCAGACCACAACACGTTTCGACGTACAAACGTCTTCCTCAAGCGGAACAGCATATTCTATCTGAATTCTAAATTGGGTAATAAGGGGCAGGGGCGTAACTAGAACTGGCAGGGCCCCATAGCAAACTTTTGAACGGGGCCCCCTCCAAGACACGCCCCAATGACACGCCCCCTTACCGAATCGGTGTTAACAGTCTGACGCCACCCAGTTTACCGTATATACTCGTGTATAAGCCGACCCGTGTATAAGCCGACCCCCCTACTTTTGCCCCCAAAACCTGGGAAAACCTATTGACTCGTGTATAAGCCGAGGGTGGACCCCAGCACAGGTATACAGCCCCCAGGATTGAGGTATACAGGCCCCCCCAGTGGTATACAGGCCTCCCCAGTGGTACTATACAGCAGCCTCCCCAGTGGTACTATACAGCAGCCTCCCCAGTGGTAGTATACAGGCCCCAGCAGTATATACAGCAGCCCCAGTGGTATAGAGCAGCCTCCCCAGTGGTATATAAAGCAGCCTCCCCAGTGGTAGTATACAGAAGCCTCCCCAGTGGTATATACAGCAGCCTCCCCAGTGATAGTATACAGCAGCCTCCCCAGTGGTATATACAGGCCCCAGCAGTATATACAGCAGCCCCAGTGGTATACAGCAGCCTCCCCAGTGGTATAAAAAGCAGCCTACCCAGTGGTAGTATACAGCAGCCTCCCCAGTGGTATATACAGGCCCCAGCAGTATATACAGCAGCCCCAGTGGTATACAGCAGCCTTCCCAGTGGTATATACAGCAGCCTCCCCAGTGGTAGTATACAGCAGCCTCCCCAGTGGTATATACAGCAGCCTCCCCAGTGATAGTATACAGCAGCCTCCCCAGTGGTATATACAGCAGCCTCCCCAGTGGTAGTATACAGCAGCCTCTCCAGTGGTATATACAGCAGCCTCCCCAGTGATAATATACAGCAGACTCCCCAGTGGTATATACAGCAGCCTCCCCAGTGGTAGTATACAGCAGCCTCTGCAGTGGTATATACAGCAGCCTCCCCAGTGATAGTATACAGCAGCCTCCCCAGTGGTATATACAGGCCCCAGAAGTATATACAGCAGCAAGAATCACTTAGGGGCCCCCTTGGTGAGAAGCGGGGAGGGGGGGTGCTAGTGGTGCCGGCCGGGTGAGAAGCGGGGGGGGGTGCTAGTGGTGCCGGCCGGGTAGAAGCGGGGCGGGGGGTGGGGGTGCTAGTGCTGCCGGCCGGGTGGGAAGCGCGGGAAGCGCACAATTACCTGCTCTGCCTCTCCCGGCTTTTGGTGGGGCGGGCACTTCCTGCAGCTCCTCTTCCGGCTCCTCTTCCGGGATAGCGGTCGTGGCGGGTGGCTGGGGGCACAGGCAGCAGGGCCCCCCGGGGAGCTTGGGGCCTGCCGACCGCGGTAGTTACGCCGCTGTATCCCAGCTGACCGGCATAGCAGACGTAGCGGCACTGGGTCTGGGCCCCCCACAAGCGCCGGGCCCCAAAGCGACCGCTACGTCTGCTATGCCGGTAGTTACGCCCCTGATAAGGGGTTAATGTCAGCTTTGTATTGCCAACTAGCATTAAAGGGAATCTGTCAGGTCAACAATTCATATGTAACTGCTATCATTTTCTAATTCCTTTTTCTAAGCACTCTTTATTCATGTATTTCTACTTATTCTTCCCTCCTATCCTCTGTAAACTTCAAAATAATAGATTAATTCCATCTGTTAATCACAGTTAGCTCTCTAGTACCCAAGGAATGAATATTCATGCATCATTACACTGTCCTGTATTTCTCTGATCTGTTATGCTGTGTGTCTCATTTCAGAGCAGAAAGGAGGGGGGGGAGGAGGTATTTGTGATCTTAGAGTCCTTCATTGTGTGTATCCCAGATATAGGTATAGTGTGTGTGACGCACCCCAGGGCCAGGGTACTCGGATCCCGGGCGTAGTTTTAAGGGACTGTCACTTGTGGCCGATGCCTGGATCCGTGACCCTGGTGGTCACGAAAAAGGGGTTTAGTAAAAATAGAATAATAAAAGTTTTTTTAACAAGACGCCACCTGCAGTATTTGGTGATGGCACCAGCGCTGTCAACAGACCTCAGGGGACGATGGATAGGCAGCCGGATGAGGTCGCTCATTGCAGGCAAAGCAAAGTTCCCAGGGCAGTGAGGTAAAGGAATGGTTTCGCATCGGGAGAGGCACAGTCTTCTCCCCAAGACTGAAACACAGGAGACCAACTTAGTAGAAATGAGACATAGGAAACCTTCTTGATCTGCACGGGTATTTACTTGCAACTTGTCAAGGCAGTTCTCATTGGTACACAGTCACGGGTAGCTGGCCGGGTAGTCACCAAAGGATGCAAAGTCTCTCTGAGGCCCTCTACGATGTTCCTTCTGGTAACAATTTCTGTCCTTTTTACTCACTGCTCTCTCCTTACTATCCGTGTGCGACCCTGCACGGAGCCCACTTCCTACCAGGCATATTGGGTATATAGAGGTTACCCTTCTCTCTAAGGGGCTCAACCTGGTTTGGAGCACCTGGTGGGGACGTGCGTGTCGGACCAGGTCAGGCTATATGAAAGGCCTTCGACTCACCTGGTTTGGCGGCACAGAGCTAAACTTTCTTACATCGCACTCGGAGCCGGTACTTTGTCTTTGACTGGGTCCCCTCCCGGACTCACAATCTTCAGTCCGGCACAGGTTTGCACAAGCCAGGGATCCCCTTTGTCTGTGTTGCCTTCCTTTTTCAGGCACCCTCTACCACAATCCTCGCAGGTACCTCCTTCTCTCCCTTCCCTCATGGTACTCTCCTCACATTCTGACTAACTGTCACTCTCACTTCTTTCACTACACTTCAGCTCCTCCCATCAGAACTCGTTACCATGGTAACGGGTTCAGCCAATTGGTACCCTAGCTCTAAGTGTATGAATGCAGGAATGAGGCCTCAGATTAAAATTACCATTCCCTAGTGACCGGGATACTGCACATGCTAGTCTGGGTGTAATACCCCTTTAGTGGCGCACTGACCAGTGGGGCGCCACATGTGCAGTCAGAGATATTTCTATGTGATTATAAAAACATTTGATCATTTGCTCAGCAGATGCACACATTACATGTCTATAGGAAAACCAACCTTCATACAATACAAATATTAGTGATAGCACAGTGCAGGACAAAGCACCTCCCCCCTAGCACAGAGCACAGAGAAGAGGGACAGAACACCAGCTTGGGTGGGTGTGGATATTTAAATAACACATATATCAGCTGGACTATTTGGCTGTGAATATAATGGATCTCCCTGCAGAATGTTAAAATGCTTATAACAAGGAAACTAGAAAGTGTACAATGATGACTTTACATGTTTCTAAAAGGTCTACCCAGGCACTATTCAAGAGTAACCCTTTAAGCCTGAAATTCTAAATACCAAGCTAATGTTAGACCCGGCCATTAAGAATTTTAAGTAAATAGCAAAGAAGACAACACAGAGAGAAAACATTTTTAATTCACAAATACATATCTGGACTCCATCTTTGTTAACCCCTCCTACCTACCCTCAATCCTCTGACATCTTCTTGATTGGAGGCTGCGGTGAAGAAAACAGTGTCTTGTCACAGCAACCTCTAAACAATGAATGAATGAGCCTCCAACTCCGGTCCAATAAGGACAGCTCAGGTAATCATGGTACCCACTATGGTTGGCGGCCAACATGGCTACCTATATGGTGACCTCAGGTGACATCAGAGAGTCACCTTTTTCAGACTGGGCTGGCAGTGAGTGATGTGGCGGTCAGCTGATGCAATTGCTGCAGTAATTGCATCACCTCACCAGAATGGGTCAGATAATCTGATCACCTGACTTGATTACAATGGTGTCAAGATCATCTGACCCCATCATGAATATAATTCAAAACAAATCAATTTGCTCATTTCTAGTTGACAGCAATAACCTATTAAAATGTAACAGCACTTTTAAAACTTGTTTAATATGTTTAAGCCATGTTCTCTTTTTTCGTTTTTTATCTCCTGATCCTCACCACTTGTTCAAATCACTGGACAAAAGTGTGGCGCCCTGCCAACGCAGGTAGCCACATATCTCTCTACTGTATAGTTGGGTTTCCACAGCAGGTACTACTATGAACAACACCTTCCACCCTGACACAGTAGGGGGAGCTCAACATGCTGCGCTTAGGCAGGATCCCCTATATATACTGCTGCTGGGGAGGAGCTAGTCAGAGTGTGTGCAGACGCTAGAAGAGCTGCAGGGAAGCTCTGGTGATCGGTGCCACGTGTAGGCCCGAGCCAGTAATCCAGGAGTAGCCTTTCAGCGTCTCAACAGCCTAAGTGGGACTGAAGGCAAGGAGCTTAGAGGAGAAGCAGAAACAAGGAACAGGTAGCTCCAGCCGTGAGTTCCTTGGTACCGAGGAAGCTACAGCTACCCGGTCTCCTGAGAGAGTCAAGGAAAGGGAGCCAGCAGCAGTGGCCACTGCATAAATAGAGAAGGTTGTCCCGGAGACCGCACTGGAGTGAAGGAGACATAGACAAGAGAAGAGAGTGGAGGCAAGTCAGGATTCAACAGACTATGCTTCAGTGAATACACAGGGAAGGAGGCCTTATACCCACTTGCTGTGGGAGCCCACTGTGCAGCCCGGTCACCCATCGGTGCTTTGGACTATTAACCTGAATTTCATCAGTAAAAAGGTGAAGAGACTTCAAGTGTGTGCGTACATCCTTTTCTATCCCTCACAGTGCCCTCAATAGACTTTCCCTACTCTTATCCACCACCTCAGCTCTGCTACAACCTGCTCACCTCACTAAGCTGCCCCGGAGGTCCCGGTCCTGCCTGCGGGGACCATACCATCACTGCCGCAATCCCACCAACCTCCAGAGGACTGTAGCGGCGCTGGTAATCCCTCACCAGACACAGCAGGTGACGTCACGACAAAACTTGAATATACTTTATTTTACCCCTTATTCATTGACCACCAGGGCCACAGCCTCGGGCAGCAACCCAAGACATCCCAGACCGAGCCCGAGATCTGAGTACCCTGTCCTGGGGCGAGTCGAATCCTGGCGTCACAAACAGGATCCCGTGCCCGGTATTACCGGGTACTGTGTGACGTTTATTGACTGTAATGTGTAACTTTTAAAGTTCCGCCGCCATTACTGCGCCGAAGAGCGGGAAGAAAGGGGGCGTGCCAGCTGCAGAGCGCGAAACTGAAACCCCGTCCCTGATTCAGCCGAGCATTCACGAGCGCTGCGGTCCGGAAACTCCTGAACTGTTTAACCCTTCAGCAGCTGGCTGTAATTAACTAGGGGGGCCTCCAACATGTCGGCCTCCTCCAGCGAGGACGAGGCTGCGTACACTGACCCTCAGAATTACTCCGGACCCTCAATGGCTGCCTCTGGTAGCACTGCCAGTACCTTCGGTGCTTCGGGCACCGTTGCCCCGATAATGCTCATGTTATTCCCATACATCGCTATACTCGCAACGAGTAGGTACCGGTACTCACAGCGAGTAGGTACCGGTACTCACTACTCATTGCGAGTATAGCGAGTACGAATACTTTCGCAGTGCATCTAAAGATACACTGCGAAAGTAGCCTAAAAGTGAGCAAAAGTAGTTAAAAAATAATAAACTCACATACTCACCTTCCGATGCCTGCAGCGGGACCGGCAGAGAAGCCATCCAATTGCTGGAAAAGGACCAATTTGCAAGGTCCTAGATGTACTATCAGGACCTTGCAAACTGGCCAATCAGGTGGCCCCTAGCGATGACGTAGTTGTGACGTGGCGCCATCTGATTGGTCAGATCGCTACCGGCTGGTAGTGACAGGTCTTTTTCCAGCTTCTCTGCTGATCCCTTTGCAGGCGTTGGAAGGTGAGTATGTAAGTTTATTATTTTTTAACAACTTTTACTCACTTTTAGGCTACTTTCGCAGTGTATCTATAAATACACTGCGAAAGTATTCGTACTCGCTATACTCGCAATGAGTAGCGAGTACCGGTACCTACTTGTTGCGAGTATAGCGAGCACGAATATTAAGGTACTCGCTCATCCCTACCCGTGGCCAGTTATCCCCTGAGGACAGTAAAAATGTGTGCTGGTGGTCATTAAGTAATCGAGATGCTGATTTTAACACCTTGAAAGAAATGGCCATCAAAGGGTTAAAGCCGGTAGAAACTTGCCAGGCGCTGTCCTTTAAACGGGAGTCCCTGGGGGCCGGGGCCAAACCTCAGGACTAGATCAACAGGGCCCAGCCACCTGGTGCAAGACTTTCATCGGACAGAGGCCGTTCCTGTCCATTGTACAAGATGGCATCCCATTACCTGCTCTACTGGACACCAGGTCACAGGTGACCATGATCCCCTATATCCTTTATAAAAAGTATTGGGCTGATGCAGAGCTGAAACAGCCTGAGATAGACATTTTCCTTCATGCAGCAAATGGGGAACCACTTACTGTAATGGGGGTTAGAGAAGTGCCCATAAAGGTGGGGAGGGTGGAATTACAGAATCAAGGGGTCCTTGTAGTAGCAGAAGGCAGTAGAGCAAATGATCCTTATGTTATACTGAGTACAAATGTTGTTAGCAATTGCTTGGAAGAAGTGTTGTCTTTGCTTCAACAGATTGCTGAAACTGTCAGGCCTGGTCAGAGGAAGATTATCCAACACGAGATCAGAGCCATCTTACACCAACAACAGGTAACAATTACAGGTGGTGAAATTGGTAGAGCACAGGTAATAGACCCGATACCTACTGTGATACCCCCAATGAGTGATATGATGGTATGGTGTCGAGCAGCTATAAGTCTGAGAGGGCAGGACTGTCAAGCTTTAGTGGAGCCCGTGAGCACAAAGCACAGACCTACACTGTTGACAGCCATGGGGGTGGTTAATGTACACAATGGGAAAGTACCAGTTCGCATCTTAAATTGTGACAGTGAAGAGGTTAAATTACCCAGGTATACCACCGTAGCCAAATTATACACAGTCAGCAACAACGAGATCCAAGCAGCGCAACCCGAACCCCACGAGGAAGGGGCAAAAATTGATCAAACAATCAGGCCGCTAGAGGATTGGTGCCAGCAGCTCCATGTCGGAACTGACACCACTCCTGTGTATGAAAAGCAAGGTGTGTACCGGGTAGCCCAAGAATTTGAACAGGTTTTCAGTAAGCATCCACTTGATTTTGGTAGGATAAAAGGGGTACAACACCACATCCCCACAGGTACACATCCATCAATCAAAGAGCGGTATAGGCCTATTCCACCAGCACATTATCAAAAAGCCAAGGAAATGTTACAGGACATGAAAGACGCAGGGGTTATACGAGATAGCTGTAGTCCCTGGGCAGCACCATTAGTCCTAGTTAGGAAAAAGGATGGCAGTATGAGGATGTGTGTAGACTATAGGCAAATAAACCGCAAAACCCAAAAAGATGCTTACCCGTTACCACGTATAGAAGAATCTTTAGCTGCGTTGAAGTCTGCCAACTACTTCTCCACCTTAGACCTCACTAGTGGGTATTGGCAGGTGTCCGTATCCGAAGACGATCGAGAGAAGACGGCATTTGCAACACCTATGGGCCTATGTGAGTTCAACAGCATGCCCTTCAGACTATGTAATGCACCCGGAACCTTCCAGAGGTTGATGGAGAGTTGCCTGGGGCACAAGAACTTTGAGACGGTACTGCTCTATCTGGATGACATGATCGTGTACTCCAAGACCTATGAGGAACATGTCGCCCATCTAGGAAAGGTGTTTGAAGCTCTGGCCAAATACGGAATGAAGCTAAAACCATCAAAATACCCCATGTTAAAGCCAAGAGTGCAGTACCTGGTACACATAGTCAGTGCTGAAGGCGTGGGCCCTGATCCAGACAAGGTGACAGCAATCAAAGAATGGCCAGAACCCAAAACCATCAAAGAGGTACGTCAATTCCTGGGTTTGGTGGGCTACTATCGAAGGTTCATCAAGGAGTACACCAAGAAGGCTGCTCCTCTGCAAGACCTCCTAGTAGGCTAACCCATGAAAGGCAAGCCAAAGGATTCCCCGTGGAGATGGGGTAAGGAACAAGAGGAATCATTCCAGACGATGAAAGAAGCCCTGACAGGAGAAGAAATCCTAGTTTACCCGGACTACAGTCTGCCATTCTTGCTGTATACAGACACCAGCAATGTGGGACTTGGAGCCATCCTTTCCCAAAGCAAGACGGCAAGGAGAGGGTAATCGCCTATGCAAGCTGAAAGCTGCGACCCACAGACAGGAACCGAGAAAACTACAGTTCCTTCAAGCTGGAGTTCCTAGCCTTGGTCTGGGCCTTCACCGAGAGGTTAAAACACTATCTAGCCTCTAGCAAGTTCACCGCCTACACGGATAACAATCCGCTCACCCACCTGGAAACTGCAAAGTTGGGAGCCATGGAGCAGAGATGGATGGCCAGACTCTCCAACTACCAATTCACCATCAAGTACCGGGCTGGGCACCAGAACGGAAATGCGGATGCCTTATCCAGGATGCCTCATTTATCTGAAGGAGGTGTAGATGAAGACGAGCTGGAAGAAGTGGAGTTACCTGCTTTCCATTATGTAAGAGAAACCCAATGCCAGCAGACCCATCGAAACCTCTTTACTGAAGCAGTAAACCTGTTACCTCACTTCGAACTGGGAAAAAATGCAGAACCAAGACCTGGCTGTTGGTCTAGTTAAACAACTGATAGCACAAGAGTCAGCGAAGCTGCCTGCAGATCCTCCGTCTGATGCCAAGCATCTGTGGAATGAACGAGGTAAACTGTTCCAGTACCAAGATAAGTTATGCCGGCGGTATATAAATCCAAGAACCCATGAGTAGGCGTGGCAAATCATCGTGCCAAAATCAGAGGTTCCCATGATCTTAGATGCCTACCATAACAAAACCTATCATTTTGGTGTAGAAGTTGTCCAGTTGTGCCTTGAGAAGGAACGATGTGCAGAGTCAGAAAGCTCCACTTAATCCTATTGTAACAACGCAACCTTTGGAATTAGTCGCCTTGGACCATGTGAAATTGACCCCAAGTAGATCCGCCTATACATATGCCTCGACAATGGTAGACCATTATTCCACATTTTTAATGGTAGCCCCTGTAAAAGACTTGACGGCTGCAACCGCTGCTAAAAAACCTTCCAAAAAGTCTTCTGCAGACCGTTGGGATATCCAGAGTGTTATCTCACTGATCAAGGACCAGCATTCGAAGCAGAGATTTTTCAAGAGTTTTGTCGGCTGTATGGGTGTAAAAGATCAGAACGACCCCGTATCATCCCCAAACTAATGGACTCTGTGAAAAAATGAACAACATCGTCATTGACATGCTGAACATTTTCCCATTGGAAGAAAGAAATCAATGGCCTGAAAAACTCCCTGACTTAAGTGACATGTACAACCTCATTCCAGTTAGTTCCACCAATTGTACACCAGCATATCTGATGAGGGCTCGTACAGAAAAATTATCCGTGGACTTAGAACTCGGTGTAGTAGATCCTAAAGCAGATCAGACCATCTCAGACTGGAAAAACCATCGACAAGAACAGTATGCAAAAGTCCAACAAACTGTCGAAAGTAACCTGGAGAATTCCCGTGCAAAACAAGTGAGGGATTACAACAAGCATGCTCCAGCAGAAGTCATACCACCTGGAAGTTTGGCCTTAAGAAGAAAAAGAACTCATAAGTTGGATGATAAATGGGAAAGCAAACCCTATGTTCTGTTATACTATGTCCATGACAATAACAAGATCTGTGTCGTCAGTAAAGATGGTGGAAAAATCAGACAAACCGTGTCCAGAGATCATCTTAAGAAGTGTCCTCCAAATTGGAAAGATCAAAAGAGTTACAATCAACCAATTCAAGAGATCGAACCAGTACCAGATCCAATCCCAAATCCAGATCCAATCCCAGAACCAAAAGAAAAAGTTATCCAGACAGTCCTAGGAGAATTCCCTGAAGATTGACCTCAAATAGATGGAGCCATAATTGTGCCAATAATAAACTTCTACCAACACCATGAAGAGATCCCAAGGAATCAGGAAGAAATACCCGTTGCAAGAGAATCTGAGGATGCTGCAATCGGTACACCTGCTAGCCCAGTAGTGAGATTAAGGCAACGCAGAAGCTTACTTGAACCACCTACCCCAAGCTCAACACCACTAGACACTTCACCTGAGACAGTGACACCTGTAGTGCGGAGATCACATAGAAGCACACGAGGGCAACCCCCGTCTAGGTTTGGAGAGTGGGTATGAGGTAGAACACATTCGACAGCACATGTAAAGAAGAAACTGTACAAAGAGAAATGTAAATAGTAGTGTACAGAAGGGTGGAGGAACTGGGCCCAGTCCCAAGCACCTTAATTTAGGAAAAGAAAGTGCCTGGGGCAGAGAGGTACCAGGTCTCCTGAGCCGAGACACCCATAGGGACCCCTATTTGTTGTTAAAATGTGCACATTTTGAAAAGACTTTTTCCTTTATTACACGAAGCGTACAGAGACTTACTGTATAGACTCTTAGGAACTTTGCCCTTTGAACTTTTCCCTTTTGAACTTTGAAATGGACTACGGTTAATGGACTAACGTAGCCACAAACTTTAAAAAGCCTATGGTGGATGGACTAGCACCGTATGGACTTACCCGTTTTACTATTTTCCATTTTTCAATATTTTTCTTAGTGGCTTTTTGTAATTTTTCATTTTTCAAACTATGTATATATATTATTACTAGCTGTAGTACCCGGCTACGCTCGGGTTAATAAATAACTGCTGTTAGCTAGAACAAAATAGAATTTGAATATGTCATATTAATGACCTGTAGGAAAATAGAAGCTGAGCTGTGATTGATTGCTATAGGCAGCCTAATAAATCTCCAGCCAACAGTAAACCCTCCCCCTTTTTCCTTATATCAGCTATTTCTACAATTAGCATATGCAAATTTGCACTTCACTAAGGAAGTTGAGAAACTCCCGTGCCACATTTAAGCAGCTTCCTCAAAGTCATAATCACTTTCCTACAAGCTTTTAATATAACTAAGGGATTTGTGCCAGATCAGAACCCCAAACTACAGACGCTGCGTTTCGGGGTACCTGCCCCTCATCAGTGTAGTGTGTGGGATATTCTGATCTGGCATGAGTGAGTGGGCTAAGACAAGGTAGGGGAACTTGCTATCAACCTTATGGAGACAGCGAAGTAGGAAGCTGCTTAAATGTGGCACGGGAGTTTCTCAACTTCCTTAGTGAAGTGCAAATTTGCATATATCTGAGAGGAGGGAAGTGGCTTACAATCTCCTCACCTACTTCACTGTCTCCATAAGGTTGATAGCAAGTTCCCAGACCTTGTCTTAGCCCACTCACTCATGCCAGATCAGAATATCCCACACAGTACACTGATGAGGGGCAGGTACCCCGAAACGCAGCATCTGTAGTTTGGGGTTCTGATCTGGCACAAATCCCTTAGTTATATTAAAAGTTTGTAGGAAAGCGATTATGACTTTGAGGAAGCTGCTTAAATGTGGCACGGGAGTTTCTCAACTTCCTTAGTGAAGTGCAAATTTGCATATATCTGAGAGGAGGGAAGTGGCTTACAATCTCCTCACCTACTTCGCTGTCTCCATAAGGTTGAGAGCAAGTTCCCAGACTTTGTCTTAGCCCACTCACTCATGCCAGATCAGAATATACCACACACTACACTGATGAGGGGCAGGTACCCCAAAACGCAGCGTCTGTAGTTTGGGGTTCTGATCTGGCACAAATCCCTTAGTTATATTAAAAGCTTGTAGGAAAGCGATTATGACTTTGAGGAAGCTGCTTAAATGTGGCACAGAAGTTTCTCAACTTCCTTAGTGAAGTGCAAATTTGCATATATCTGAGAGGAGGGAAGTGGCTTACAATCTCCTCACCTACTTCGCTGTCTCCATAAGGTTGATAGCAAGTTCCCAGACCTACAATCAGCATATTCATTTAATGTAATGCTGATATAAGGAAAAAGGAAGAACCCATGGTATTGATCAATAGTGGTGAGAATAATCAGAAACAATTTCAGATGAATATTCAAATATATAGTAACCAATAGGGTGATTAACAAAGATAATCATCAAAATCTATAGTATCCCATAGAATATAATATGTGCATTTATGCTTATTCTATTTTATAATTTTAATATATTTTATAAGTGTTAGTTTTATCATATTATCTACTATATAATTGCCGTAGGCATTTTCGTGTCGGCCCCCGAAATCGCCGTGGCTATGTCACACTGTGACGTCACCACGGCGAAGCATTGGCCGCGTAGCGGCCAATGCGAGTCGTTAGCTGCGCGAGCAATGGCCGCGAGGCCATTGCGAGTCGCTAGCTTTGTGCGAGCAATGGCCGCGAAGCGGCCATTGCGAGTCGCTGGCCGAAAATAGAACCAGAGGCTCAGCCACAAAGCTAGCGATTTCCCGCTCAGGTAGCGAGTCGCTAGCCTCAGCGGGAAATCGCTAGGTTTGTGGCCAAGCCTCTGGTTCTATTTTCGGCCAGCGACTCGCAATGGCCGCTTCCATAAGGATTACCGCAACCGCGCCGCATTGCGACTCGCTGGCTGAGTGCGAGCACTTGCGGCGCGGTTGCGGTAATCCCCATAGAAAGTATAGGGGGACTTGCGGCAGGTGCGGCAAGTGCGGTTTTGCCGCACCTGCCGCAAGTCCCCCTATACTTTGTATGGGGATTACCGCAACCGCGCCGCAGATGCGGTTTTTTAATAAAATAAAATAATTTAAATACAAATAAATTCACTTAAAATAAAAAATAATAAATAAATTTAATAATAATAAAAATAGTAAAAAAAAATATATAAATAAATAATAAAATAAAAAATAATAATAACAAAAAAAAAATAAAAATATTTTAAATTAAGATATTAATTACATTAACTAATTAAAATATAAGTATTGGACCCCGACCCCAAAGTATTGGACCCCCCCAAGAAGTATTGGACCCCCCAAAAAAAGTATTGGACCCCCCAAAAAAAGTATTGGACCCCCCAAAAAAAGTATTGGACCCCCCCAAAAAAGTATTGGACCCCCCAAAAAAAGTATTGGACCCCCCCCAAAACTATTGGACCCCCCCAAAAAGTATTGGACCCCCCCAAAAAAAGTATTGGACCCCCTCCCCAAAGTATTGGACCCCCCCAAAAAGTATTTGAACCCCAAAAAAGTATTGGACCCCCCCAAAAAGTATTGGACCCCCAAAAAATAGTATTGGACCCCCCAAAAAAATTATTGGACCCCCCCCCAAAAAGTATTGGACCCCCCCAAAAAGTATTGGACCCCCAAAAAAAGTATTGGACCCCCAAAAAGTATTGGACCCCCCAAAAAAAGTATTGGACCCCCCCCAAAAAAAAGTATTGGACCCCCCCAAAAAAGTATTGGACCCCCCAAAAAGTATTGGACCCCCCAAAAAAAGTATTGGACCCCCCAAAAAAAGTATTGGACCCCCCAAAAAGTATTGGACCCCCCAAAAAAAGTATTGGACCCCCCCAAAAAGTATTGGACCCCCCAAAAAAGTATTGGACCCCCCCAATAAGTATTGGATCCCCAAAAAAAGTATTGGACCCCCCCCAAAAAGTATTGGACCCCCCAAAAAAAGTATTGGACCCCCCCAAAAAAGTATTGGACCACCCAAAAAAAGTATTGGACCCCCCAAAAAAAGTATTGGACTCCCCAAAAAAAGTATTGGACCCCCCCAAAAAGTATTGGACCCCCCCCAAAAAAAGTATTGGACCCCCCAAAAAGTATTGGACCCCCCAAAAAAAGTATTGGACCCCCCCAAAAAGTAGCTATAACTACTATAATCAAATTAATGCATGTTCTAGAATCCCGATGCATTTGCATCGGGCTCACAGCTAGTTATTATATATATTTCTTTGTTGTTAGATTATGTTTTCCCACCCCTCAGCATCAGGTGGGCTGCACTGATTGCTGATTGGTAGGAAGCAGTATATAATGAATTGTTTGTAATGGCTCCGCATCCGCTTGAGGAAGACGTGTTTGCCACGTCGAAACATGTTGTGGGTTGGAGTTTGGAGCATCATCTTTTAAAGAATAAAGATGGAGATTGGAGATAATTGTGTTCGTGTAATCTCAGCGCTCTACCGAAGAACCGCTTAAACAATTTCTACTCGTATACATCTCCCTTCGGGGAAAGCGGTCTAACAGAGCTGCAGAGGGAAAGGACCTGATTGACGCCGTCCGGCCTGGCCTTGGAGTGAGCACTTGATCGGCACATGATCGGAAGCTGAGAGGATCTAGGACACGGAAGAGATACAGGTCCGAGGCTGGCAGCCTGAGCCTTAACACACGCCCACATTCTGGTTGTGCGGAACTGGCACAACCATAAAAGGTTAGTTGATCCCTAAGTGCAACCTTATAATAGCAGGATAAGTCCACAGGTGGCGCAACACATTTTTTTCTTTTCTGTTAATTCCCTATATGGCACATGTGTTGCACATTGGCTGTTTTTAATCAGATGTTTATGTTTGGAAAATAAAGAGCACACGTATGAGGCGAGTTGTGTGAGGCGATTTGTGCACATCTGTGTCTGTCTGTGTGGTGTGTGTGTCCCTGAGGTGTGTATGTGTGTGTCCCCGTGGGGGGTGTCTGTGTGGTGTGTGTCTCTGTTGTGTGTGTCTCTTTGTGGTGTATGTGTGTGTGGGTCCCTGTGGGGTGAGTGCATGTGCCCCTATAGGGTGTGTATGTGTGTGTCCCTGTGGGGGGAGTCTGTGTGGTGTGTGTCTCTGTTGTGTGTGTCTCTTTGTGGTGTATGTGTGTGTGTGTCCCTGTGGGGTGAGTGCATGTCACCCTATAGGGTGTGTATGTGTGTATGTCCCTGTGGGGGGTCTGTGTGGTGTGTGTGTATCTGTGTATGTGTCTCTTTGTGGTGTGTGTGTGTGTGTGTCCCTGTGGGGTGAGTGCATGTGTCCCTATAGGGTGTGTATGTGTGTGTGTGTCCCTGTGGGGGGGGTGTCTGTGTGGGGTGTGTGTGTCTCTGTGTTGTGTGTGTCTCTTTGTGGTGTGTGTGTCCCCCTGAGCGGTGAGTGCATGTGTCCCTATAGGGTGTGCATGTGTGTGTGTCCCTGTGGGGGGGTCTGTGTGGTGTGTGTGTGTCTCTTTGTGGTGTGTGTGTCCCTGTGGGGTGAGTGCATGAGTCCCTATAGGGTGGCTGTGTGTGTGTCCCTGTGGGGGGGGGGGTCTGTGTGGTGTGTGTGTCCGTGTTATGTGTGTCTCTTTGTGGTGTGTGTGTCCCTGTGGGGTGAGTGCATGTGTTGCTATAGAGTGTGTATGTGTCCCCTTGGGGGGGTGTGTCTCTGTGTTGTGTGTGTGTCCCTGTGGGGTGAGTGCATGTGTCCCTATAGGGTGGCTATGTGTGTGTGTCCCTGTGGGGGGGTCTGTGTGGTCTGTGTGTCTCTGTGTTGTGTGTGTCTCTTTGTGGTGTGTGTGTGTTCGGGTGCGTGGTGAGTATCCAATGTTGGGGCTGCACTTTAGCGACTATAGACTTGCTGTTTCTCTTTGTGTGCGTGTGGTGTGTATACATGTCCACGTGTGTGGTGAATATCTCATGTTGGGGCCCCACCTTAGTGACTATATGCTGGTATGTGCTGTTAGTCTTTGGTGCTATCATTAAGCCCCTCTCATCCACAACTGTCAACTGGTAATTGTCACTTTTTCCCCATTATGTAGATAGGGGCAAAATTGTTTAGTGAATTGGAACATAGCCTATGACGCTCCCGGGGTCCAGATGTGTGACTGTGCAAAATTTTTGTAGCTGTAGCTGACAGCTGTCGATTTTACTCCCACACGTTTCCTTTCCCTTTTTCCCCATGATGTAGATAGGGCCAAAATTGTTTGGTGAACTGCAATGCGCAGGGTTAAAATTTCGCCTCACAACATAGCCTATGACGCTCCAGGGGTCCAGAAGTGTGACTGTGCAAAATTTTGTCTCTATAGCTGACAGCTGTCGATTTTCCTCCCACACGTTTCCATTCACTTTTTCCCCATTATGTAGATAGGGGCAAAATTGTTTGGTGAACTGGAATGTGCAGGGTTAAAAATTCGCCTCACAACATAGCCTATGACGCTCCCGGGGTCCAGACATGCGACTGTGCAAACTTTTGTGGCTGTAGTTGCGACGGTGTAGATGCCAATCCCGGATATACACACACACACACACACACACATACATACACACACACACACACACACACACACACATTCAGCTTTATATATTAGATTATCATTGTTATATCTTTGTTTTCACAAAAATTGCTCAGTTCAGGAGTACTGATGTTACTTAGGGGGGTGTGTGGTGCCCTGCCAACGCAGGTAGCCACATATCTCTCTACTGCACAGTTGGGTTTCCAAAGCAGGTACTACTATGAACAACACCTTCCACCCTGGCACAGTAGGGGAAGCTCAACCTGCTGCACTTAGGCAGGATCCCCTATATATACTGCTGCTGGGGAGGAGCTAGTCAGAGTGTGTGTATACGCTAGAAGAGCTGCAGGGAAGCTCTGGTGATCGGTGCCACGTGTAGGCCCGAGCCAGTAACCCAGAAGTAGCCTTTCAGCATCCCACCAACCTAAGTGGGACTGAAGGCAAGGAGCTTAGAGGAGAAGCACAAGCAAGGAACAGGTTGCTCCAACCATGAGTTCGTTCCAGAGGGAGAGTGAAAGAGAGAAGCCGGATATTGGGGATCCGCACCAGTGGAGAACTACAAATCCCACAAGAAAAAACCCCTTGGCACCGAGGAAGCTACAGCTACCCGGTCTCCTGAGAGAGTCAAGAAAAGGGAGCCAGGAGCAGTGGCCACTGCATAAATAGAGAAGGTTGTCCCGGAGACCGCACTGGAGTGAAGGAGACATAGACAAGAGAAGAGAGTGGAGGCAAGTCAGGATTCAACAGACTGTGCTTCAGTGAATACACAGGGAAGGAGGCCTTATACCCACTTGCTGTGGGAGCCCACTGTGCAGCCCGGTCACCCGTTGGTGCTTTGGACTATTTACCTGAATTTCATCAGTAAAAAGGTAAAGAGACTTCAAGTGTGTGCGTGCATCCTTTCTTATCCCTTACCGTGCCCTCAATAGACTTTCCCTACTCTTATCCACCGCCTCAGCTCTGCTTCAACCTGCTCACCTCACTAAGCTGCCCCGGAGGTCCCGGTCCTGCCTGTGGGGACCATACCATTACTGCCGCAATCCCACCGACTTCCGGAGAACTGTAGCAGCGCTGGTAATCCCTCCCCAGACACAGCAGGTGGCATCACGACAAAACTTGTATATACTTTACTTTACCCCTTATTCATTGACCACCAGGGCCACAGCCTTGGGCAGCCACCAGAGACATCCCAGACCGAGCCCGATATCTGAGTACCCTGCCCTGGGGCGAGTCAATAGATTCTATAGATTACATCATATACTACATCCAACTGGAGAGCTGATGGATCCTCCATATTAAACCGCACAAGAAAATGGACATTTTCTCTTAAAACTTTATACTGACTGCACCAGCCCCTTATTATAAAAGAAGAAATGAAAAGGAAAAATATAGCAAATATGAATTTATAATATAGTAAACTGACCAGAGAATAACAGAAGAACATATGCAGTCTTGGAAGAACCATAAAAGAGTTATATATTTCATTTTCTTATAATTTTTCCATTCAAATTGTCAACCTTGGAATTGCGTCTCTCTCAGGCAATTCTCAATTTGATATTACAGTATACGTTTTATGTTTGCTGTAAAGATACAGTATTAATAAAACATAAAACAGCATTTGGAGAACCACTCATTTCCTAGTTATGTGTCAGATGAGAAAACGCCAATATTTGCTTTTGCTAAACAGTGGTCCCAAGATCAACACGTAAAAATGAGCTGCTGTATGTTATCACGATTGTTGGTACTACTTATACATCTGCTGCCTAGACAAAATCCCACTTGTGTTATCAAACTAGCCTAGGAACCATAATCATGGCTTCCTCCCCGCAGAGCGATGTCAGATCCTGAGGTATTAGAGTCCACAGCTGCCGTAATAGGTGCACTAACTCAATTTGATGAGGTATTTGATTGCAGAATAACTATTGTATCCTTAACACAAAATTACAGCTGATGTAGCAGCTTGGAATAAGAATGCGCTAGGCTGGGTTCACTCAAGTATTAAAATAACATACGCCACTATAATACTATTGAACAGCATAACTCAGGGGGTAAGCAATTAATCTTCCAGTGGAGCCACATGAGAGACTATGATTGTTCTTGAGAGACTGAGTGAGTTGGAACCTAATCCTGCTCATTATTATTTTTTATTTCTTTTTTTTAACTAATTATTGAACAAAATTAAGTATGTTGATTAACTGATACTGCTAATACATGCTATAATAGGATTTACTATAACTAGTGATGAGCAAGCACTGGAATGCTTGAGTGCTCACTACTAGACATGAGCGAACAAGTGTGCGGATTCAGTTTGGTTCGCCGAATAGCGGGGTGTTCTCCGAATTGTTCATTGAACAGTTCATCAACCCTCACCCCCGAACCTTATTGAAATCAATAACAGACAACATGAAACACATAGAAAACGCTTTCACCAAAAGCTGACAAACTACTCATATTAGTGCCAGACACCAGGAAAAGGAGCAACAATCTTCCTAGAGTACAAATAGTCTCATAGCGTAGCATGAATGCCCGAGACATGGTCTGTTCCAGCCTGCACACCCTTCAAAATCTGTTCAAAATAGGAGGTGGATCATATTTACTTAAATTTTTGAGGTGGGTGAAACTCAGTTTGAATTGACAGATGGATGAGTCACAGGGGAAAAGTGGTAGCAGTTGTCTACATTAAGTAAAAAGAGAAGGAGGAGACTTAAAAGGAGGATGAGGGACAAGTGTAGGGATGTCATTCAGAGAGCCCTGCTTAAGTCATGCACTACACAACAAAGAGAGCCTAACAAGAGTCCCCACTTTTCCAAAAATTAGTGACAGACCACAGTAAAGTGGTATCCATCTTATAGAGTTTGTATTGGCTCACAACGGCAACAAGGCAGGAGGCCTGGGCCTAACATTTCAAGGTTGATTATTAAGGAACTTGGGCAGGAGTCTCAGGAGCAGGTATTGTGCTCAGAGAACCCTGCTCAAGTCATGCTGATGCACAGCAAGGAGACCCTAACCCGAGACACCCACTTTTCAAACAATTAGTGTGAGACTATTGCATACCAGGCGATTAACCAGTAGGCCAAAAGACCTCTGTAGCGATTCAAGTCATTGGGCTGCAAGGTGCGAACGGAGGAAGTGAGCACACAGTGACTGTGTGCTGCTGCAGTAGTCATCTAGGCAAGGATAGTGGGCTAGGAATTGCTGGATGACTAGGTTCAAGGTGTGAGACTCCCATTTCCCAGGCATTTAAACGTTAACACAGCCTGATGGCATTGAGCCCTGCTGACAGTGTAGTAAGAAGATGTGCTTGACTCCTTCTGCACAATTGGAATGCGTGTCATATTACCAGAGAGGTTTTGGGCGCATGTGAAGGCCCTAGTGGAGGTGGAGGAGGCAGAAGCAGAGGAGGAACTGCTACATACAGAAGTGTTACTCATAAGTTGTGGGGCTGGCAAGACTGCTACCTAACCTTCTCAGTTTCATCATCCTACTCTTTTGCCTCCTCTGTTTATCTCATCAACTGCGTGCCTGTGGGTTGACAGTGAGTGGGATATAGAACCTCATCATCACCCTCTGTCCTCACACTCCTCACCCTCAGAGACACCATCTTCCTTTCCTGGCCACAAAGTCAAGTAGGTGTTCACCTCAGGCATCTGAGTGTCATCATCATCATTGTCTCCTCCAACAGGATTTAAAGTTTGTTAATGAAGGTCTAGATTATGTTTGGAGCCTTCTTCATCTGAGTATGGATCCAACTCACAAAGATTTCGGGCATCGGTGTAGATAGCTCTTGTTGACTCAGTGAAGCTTTGGAGATGACCTCTGATTCCCAGTCTATAGTATGGATGAACAGCTCTGCAGACTCTGGGCCCTACTGACCCACAGTCAGTAGGGCAGATGGAGACTTGTGACATGTGTGGAAACAAGTGTGATTGGGGTGACATCTCAGAGGACTGCACTGTGTGTGCTGTTGACGTTGAGGTTGAGGAGTGGCCACTAGATGGAGTGCTTGATATTTATTGTAGAACCTGCTCATTCTGGGACTCATCTATAAGTCATAGCGATGTGCTGCTGCCTAAGAAAGGGATGATACCAGACTGTCCACTAAAAAGTTGACATTTTCTTTGCCTACGAGCTGGTGTTTGTGGAGTAGAGCTTTCAGTTAGTGTACCACCAACCCCACACACACCAAGCGTTTTCTTTTTACCACCATGCTTATTCCCCTTTCCACCACAACCACGCCTTTAACCATTCATATTTGATGGTAACAGATTTGCAACTCAGTTGTTGAAGGCTCAAAAAATCTGGGGATGTGAATCCAACAGACCAGATTGGGCTAACACTGGTAGTAGTGTGGCACCCCAGAGACCAATTGCCAAAATGGCCTTGCCTCCCTCAGGGGTAGGGTCATGCTTGGAAGAAATATAGGGTATCCTCACCAGATAACCCACAGCAAACAACACCATTCTGACTCCAGACTAGAAGGGGAGGAGCTCTAACCCGGGTTCAGTGGTGTCTCCCCTTTAAATTCTGGCTGGAGGCAGGGTTACGTAGTTCAGTTCCTAGGAGGACTGAAGAAGACATCGTGCGGACTGGAGCAGTGTCAGGCTCGTCCGAGGATACTCGCTAGCCAGCATGAGTGACCCATGAGCAAGGGTCTGAGGAAATCAGAGGACTAGGCCTGGGGAGAGGTGCCTGTTAACGGTTCACCCCAGAGCAGTGCGCCAGTGCCGGAAACCGGAGTCCGAACTTGCAAGGCACAGCAGCGTAGAAGAGCCCAGGGGCAGTGGTCAGAGAAGTGAAACCCGAGAAGGGCTCAAGCTGCCTGCCATACCAGTGAGAGACTGTCCAGCAGGAAGAGAGGGTCACGGCTTAGCTACAGGCAGCCAGGACTAGCAGGCAGAGGTGCAGCACGGAGGCCTCAGAACTCGCAGGTGAGGAGATCCCTAACTTGCTTCCAGGCTATCCGTATTCCCAAGATCGACTGTGGTCTGTACCCTGATGTTTGTCACTGCAGTACATGTAAAAGTAAATAACCCCTGCGTGTCTGTCAGTTATTTAGCGCCCTGAATCCTGCACCCCAACGGCCTACCATCACCATAGATTGTTACGGTTGCCTTGGGGAACTGCTCCACCTGTGGAGTGCGTTAACACCACAGCTGCTCGTCAGAATTTTTGAAAGCTGATCCTTAGGGTCTCCGAAGCTGGTTCTCGACCCCTGTGAATTCCCCAGACACGCTCTCAAAGCCCAGTTCTGAGCACCCCAAGGCCCTGGGGTGCGACAACTTTCCCTGGTGTCACAAACAGGATATCGTGCCCAATGTTTACAGGTACTGTGTGCCATGGACTTTATTGTACTGTGAACAGTCGCCATTGTTTCCCCCAGCAGCGCATGGGAAGAGGAGTGTGTGCCCTGTCGTGGGCGGGACTGTTGAAAGGGCGCAAAGAGAAGGCCCGCTCTGCCTAGTGAGGTCAGCCAATGCTACGCAGGAAGCCCAGCACCGGAAACTCCCTGCTCTCTCAACTTCCCGCCTGGGGAGCAGTAGACTGAATTGCCTAAAAAGACCAAGAGCCTGGCTGCAGTTCACTTGGGGGGAAGCAATGTTTAATCCGGCAAGGGGTGAATCAGCGGTGGGCCCAGACGGTGCCCAAGCCAACACCGCAGCCCCACGCAAAGCTGCATCCCAAGCATATTACACAAACATAGCCCCTGCAATAGCACCAGTCTTGCCTTTCTCGATGCCGTACATCCGTGAGCGACCTGGCTGCTGCAATGCTCAGGGAAAGCAGACACCCTGACTGATTTCAAGGAAAGGATGACTAGTTTGTTTAGGGTATATGCTATAACCGAAGACCAGAGAGTGACCATGTTGGTGGGACAGATGACAGGTGTGGTCCAACGTGAAGTAAAGTCCTGGCTAGCCCCCGATAAACAGACTGTTAAACAAATCTTTTCTGGGCTGAAAGAAACCTTTGACACGCAAACTGCTGCAGAAATTAAAATGAGATTTTATGGATGTAAACAACATGTGCAGGATGATATAAGAGATTATGCCCTAAACCTCCAAGAGGCACTCAGGGCGATGAAGCATATTAATCATGGTAGCATCCAAGATGAAAACAAGCTATTGACCGAGCAGTTTATTGAAGAGCTCCAGTCTTATGCCCACCGGACTCAATTACGTATAATAGCAATGCAGAATCCCGACTTGAACTTTTCCCAATTCAAAGACCGAGCCATCTGTGTGCTGCGAAAAACTACAGCAAGCGGCACTGTACCCACCCAGCGACTAGCTCTAATGCACCACCCGGAGGTGGCGCCCTTTGCCATGACCATCGCAGGGGCCAGTGCACAGACCTTAGCAACTGAGACCCCTGATGCCTTACAACTGCAAGTGCAGGAGATGACCAAAGGGATGGCAGAGCTAGCTAAAGCTGTCCAGCCGCTGCAAGGAGCCAAGCCCAAGGAGAAGATAGAGTTGGCCTCAAGCCCAGATGACGTCATGTGGATGTGCCAGAGGAGGAATCCGTCCACCAGGGGACGACCCAGCGATCGCTACGACTCAGCAGGACAACCCATCTTCCGCCGCTGCAACGAGCTGGGAAAATGGCGATGCCAGGAAATGGCAGTTCTTATATGCCAAGGACATGTGGTATATGCAGCCAATGACACAAGCCCTTGTGTGTAAAAATGTGCAATTTGCTTATGGGTGCTGATTGACTGCAAGATCATACCACCCACAGTAAGTGCAGGAAAGAAAAAGAATAAGGTGACCTGCACTTATCTGACCTGAGACCTCTCACCTCCCTCCTCTCCCTCAGCTATCCTAGACAACGACAATCTGACAATGTAGAACAGAAGAATTAGTGCAAATGCACTTTAGACTTTTTGTCATCCAAACAATTATCGAATAAATCTTGAACTTCCCGACTTTTCAGCAAAACAATCTAGTTCGAGGGTTAAACGTTTCATGATTGCTTTGTTGATCAGATCAGGTGACCATGACGTCACGCTCTGTGATCACCAGGTGATCTGGTCAACATAGCAATGTGTCATGTGACCAGAACAGGTTAAATGATCTTGATGTAATTGCTATGGTGACCAGATCAGCTGACCATACTACAGTGATGTGCACAGTCGGCTGATCTGGTCACCATAGCAATCGCGTCAGCTGATCTGGTCACCTGGCTTGGTTACTATGGTGACCAGATCAGTGATCTACAGTCTGGGTGTATGTGAATCACTGAGATTATATGAGGTCACTGTTCAGGTAAGCATGGTGGTTTACCTGAACGGTGACCTCAGGTAACCTCAGTGAGTCATTGCACATCAGAACCGGAGCTTGCAGCTGGTTCATTCAGTGACTGGGATCTGTGATAAAGATGATGTATTCTTCATCACAGCCTCCATTCAAGAAGACATCACAGAGGTGGGGTATGAGGGTGGAGGGGTTAATAAAGATGGTGTCCCTAAATGTCTGTGTTTTTATTTCTAAAGTGCTTTGAAATGGCACTAAGATGAATGCTCTATTTTCAGGGGTGGCTTCGGGCTGCTATTTTTTAATGTGGGGGGCCTTAAAATAATTTGCTCTCAACCCACTGAGAATACCAGCTCTCAGGTTCCTAGTTTTACCTTGACTGGCAATTAAAAATAAGGCAGAACCCTACGCATATTTT
This sequence comes from Allobates femoralis, assembly GCA_033576535.1. Lineage (NCBI taxonomy): Eukaryota > Metazoa > Chordata > Amphibia > Anura > Aromobatidae > Allobates > Allobates femoralis. Next base: position 262,499,945 of record JARQOC010000006.1, on the reverse strand, counting down.
TTTGTCATCAAAAGTACATATAGGTAGCTGAGGGTGTCAGCTCATCACTGTCTACTTTATCTGTGCTGAGCAGATCCCTACGCATTTTTTCCTCATTATTTTGTTATTTTACACCCTATAATGTCTGGTTGGTTACCATACACTAATGTCTAATTGAAGCAAGCATTTACAAACGTTCTCACAGAGCTTTAGTATCTGTGATTGGCTTCAGTGAAGTGAATAGGCAGAAAGGTTAATGAGTGGGACAGGAAGTGTGCTAGAGGGAGTGCAGGAGAGCAGACTTGGAAGCAAGCAAACAGTGAGAGAAAGGTAAGATGATCTGTGTGTGTCTGTCTGTGTGCATGTGTGTGTACTGTAACATATCATAGAACAGAAGCATTTGTGAATTTGCACTAATGTTTTCATCCTTGTTAAGCTACACACACATCTGAATTACTGACCAAAACCTGAATTTTTGACTTGTCAGCAAAATGGTTGAGTGGAAGGGGCCGAACGATCGTTGCCAAATTCAATCCAGATTTGAAATTGGAGAACACGTTCGAGCAAAGGTCGCTCATCTTTTCTCCTTGACTCAAAGCAAATGGAATAACTGCAAGGGTTGCCAAAAATTGGAGGGAGAGACTGCAGTACACCCTGGAAGGCACGTAGAGGAGAGCCTCAGAAAACATTTTTTTTCCCATTTTGAAGTAGCGGAACTCATAGACTAGCAAAGCCTATATAAGGGCTGATCTATAGATGTATACCGCCCAGTGGTAAATGTAAGAGAATTGTAAAGGTAGGCCTCATATAACATGTAAAAAGAATGAAGGAGGGCATGATACACATCCTGGAAAAATTAAGAACAAGTGCTGACTGATGACCATATAACAAATTTTGTATTTACCCTCCAAAAATTGAGCAAAAGCCATATGATGACCCTGTTAATATGGTGGAGGAGAAGGAGGAGGAGAACAAGAAAAAGAAAAAACCATGAATAGTATCCCCTTTTTGGATGGGAAAAGGTACATGGGAATACCTTTGAATTGGCTTTAGGCTCTGCTGCTGTCATCTGGTGAGATTGAGAAGTCTGGGCCAATCCAGGCTTTGTTCAATTTTACAAGAGTCAGCTTTTCATTATTTTTGATTGACAGGTGGATGCAGCTACCAGTTAATATACCCCTGATGGCAGGGTGAACCTTTTAAAACTCTGTCCGCCGGGCTTCCAGAAGTTTGACAAATAGCTTGATGACAGTTTGACAAATGTTACAAACCCAATTGAATTCAAGGGGAAGCAAAATGAAAGGCATATAAAGCACCTTCTGTTGGGCCCAAAAGCTGTCAATTAAAGATCAAACTGTTTTACAATGGAGCCCCGCTCTTTTTACACAGCCATTATCTTCCTTTACTATTATAGTTACCACGCTTCAGTGGCACTGTCACCCTGCTTTCCGGACCTGCTCATTAACCTCATACATATACACTGCTTTCTACCCCCCATGTGATAGGTTAAAGTTAGACTTTTCCCCACCCACTCTTTCTGCCAGCATCTGAGTTTGGCTGCGTAAACTGTAGCTAATTTTGTCCCAAAGTGCAGTGTAAAAATAAATAATTGAATAAATTGGCAAAGGGATCACCCACAATGTTTATAGAAGCCGAAATAAAGCACACAGCTGGGGGTTGGTATTATCATCCTGGGGAAGCACATAGTTATTGCATCCCCAGGGTAAGTATAGCCGCCAGCATTCATCATAGATTTGCCACATTCATTAGATGCTCCAATTCCTGGTATTCTCGATAACCTGGCAATCGGGCTAATAGAAGGGGTTAATGACAGCTGAGAATTGACAGCTGTCAGCAAGCCTAGATTGGAAATGTTCAGGTTTGTATGAGACCCATACATCACCAATCCTATAAAGCAGGGGTTCCCAACCAACGGGCCGCGGACCGGGACCGGGCCGTCGGGGTCTTCCTGCCGGTCTGCGGCGAGCTGCCGGCTTCCCCGCCCTCTGTGTGTCCCCACCCACCGCATCCTCACCTCCTGTATGCCGCTCTGAGCCGCACTGAGCCGCAGCCGAGGTTTCTGCCTCAGCTGCGTGCATATGTATGAGCGGAGCTGTCGGCCAATCAGCAGCGGTCATGCCCTGCCGCACTGTTATTGGCCGACGGCTTCTCTGATACAGCAGCAGCTGAGGCAGAGACGTGGCTGAAGTTTTTTCATATCTCGCGCTATTTCCAAGCGCAGCAGTGACGTGTGTGTCACGTGATGCGCTTGGAAATAGCGCGAGATATGAAAAAACCTCAGCCACGTCTCTGCCTCAGCTGCTGCTGTATGACATAAGTCGGCAGGAGCGGTGAGCAGCAGAGCATCTGTGTGTGAGTGTGTTTCAGCAATGCCTGTGTGTGGGGGGTGGACTGTACTGGGGGCAGCATGTCTGTGTGTGAGGGGTATATACAAGGGGCAGTGTGTGTGTGAGGGGTATATACAAGGGCAATGTGTGTGTGAGGGGTATATACAAGGGGCAATGTGTGTGTGAGGGGTATATACAAGGGGCAATGTGTGTGTGAGGGGTATATACAAGGGGCAATGTGTGTGTGTGTGTGTGTGTGTGTGGGGGTATATACAAGGGGCAATGTGTGTGTGTGTGTAGGGGGGGTTATACAAGGGGCAGTGTGTGTGGGGGGGTTATACAAGGGGCAATGTGTGTGTGTGGGGGGTTATACAAGGGGCAGTGTGTGTGTGTGTGGGGGGGTTATACAAGGGGCAGTGTGTGTGTGTGTGTGTGTGTGCGGGGGTTATACGGGGGCAATGTGTGTGCGTGCGGGGGTTATACAAGGGGCAGTGTGTGTGTGTGTGTGGAGGGGGTTATACAAGGGGCAATGTCTGTGTGCGGGGGTTATACAGGGGGCAATGTGTGTGTGTGCGGGGGTTATACGGGGACAATGTGTGTGTGGGGGGAGAATTTATGCTATATAGAGGGATGCGACGCGGCATTATATTATATGGAAGGATATGAGGTTGCATTATACTTTATGGAGGGATGTGACGCTGCATTGTACTATATGGAGAGCTGTGAGGCTGCATTATATAATGTGGAGGGCTGTGACGCTGCATTATACTACCCTATATGAAAATAAGATGTAGCGCATCTTTTGAGGAAACAAGGCAGTAAACTCCACCCCTTCTCCATAGCACCGCCCAATAAGTTCAAAGCCCCGCCCCGCCGGGCCCCGGAAGGACGGTCTTCCATGAAGCCGGTCCCAGGTGCAAAAAAGGTTGGGGACCCCTGCTATAAAGCAATAGTATTTTTTTGAAATAATATACATACTCCCTCTTTTACCCATTTATTAACCTCAAACATACCCAGCTTCTACAGTAATCCACAACACGATGTCTAGCAAAGCTTCTAAGATCTGCTACATTTTGGTGAGCGGAGACATTAGGCTGCAGTCTCCTGCATCAGCATCTCTCCGGAGAGGAGCATGCAGCTGCATGCATTTCTATGTAGCTTCGTGCTCCTGTCCGGGGACAGGGCAGTGGTGCCGGGTGATGCTGGGAAAACAGCCTACAGTGTCCACTCACCACAAGCAGCTTGCTCAAACTGGCAGCTGGCTGTGTGAGCAGTGATATCAAAAAGTTCATCTGAGGTCACAGCTGACATAACATGGGAACGGCGGAAGCTATGATCTTAGATGAACTTTCTAATGTCACCACTCTTGCAGCAGTGGTTCAGTCAATGTAAATGTTGCTTGCAATGAGTGGACACTAATGTAAATGCTCACAGTAATGTAGTAGAACCCTAGAGCTTTACTGGACATCATGTTGTGGATTACCGTCAGACCTAAGTATGTTTATGCTTATTAAGTGGGTAGAAGAGTGAGTCTTAACCCCTTCTATTATCCCATTTGACAACGCACCAGGGCAGTGAAAACAGCTGGGGCGAAACTAGAGCATTGGTGCATCTAATGAAGGTGTCAGTTCTGGGGCAGCTCCAGCCTGCTAGTTTTAGGGTGGGAAGGGCCAATAATCATGGCCCTTTCCACCTTGAGCACACCAGACCTCAGCTGGCAGATTGACTTTGGCTGTGTTTTTACTTTAATCATTTATTTTTCATAAATAAAAAATGTGAAAAAAATAGCATGGGGGCCCTCTGATTTCGATTGCCTTCCAAGATAAAGCCAATAGTGTTAGCCTGCAGGCTGCAGATGTATGCTTTACCCTAGCTGGCGATCAAACATAGGGAGGAGGGGGGTCACAATTAAAATTTTGATTTACTAGTTATTTACCTAGAGCAAAATACAAGGTTTAAACACCTTCTAGTGTATAATATAGTATGTGTATGACATTGTTTAGCTACTTGACAACTATCTAGAAATCTATGTATTCATTAGTGATGAGCAGGTACCAAAATATTTGTAATCGCTATACTCATAATGAGTACTTTGTAATAGTCACAAATTGTTCACAAATTGCGGGTACAACGTAAGTCAATGGGAAATGTGAGTAGTTTTCTGCTGGGTTTTACAAAGAGGTCTGGGAGTTTGAGGAAAAAGGCTGAAATGGATGGAAAAGTGATGAAACAGAATAGGAAGAGCCTGGAGAATATGATTGCAGGCATTTCAGGCTCACATATGGTTTCTGGGAATAGGTTTGTCGCAGTATTACGTCACTTTTACAGATACACAAGAACAACTACCAAACCCAATCTAAATTGCATTTAACAGACCAAAAAGGTTAAGAAACAGCTATTCCTGCATAATCACTTTTATATAAGGCTAAATAAATCAGAGAAACAAAAAAATAACCCTTTTAGAGTTTACTCACACATACGGTTGTGGCTTTTTTTGCCTACTTACATTTTGTAAGTCCCTCTCCATTACATCATTTTTAGTTCCTATTCCATAGAACTTTACAAGGCTAGCTATAACGTGCCAATTTGTATGTTGCTCTTTGACCTGATGGCCCTATAACATGCGTTTTGGAGGGTCTGCTGTTACCTATACATTTTGGCGGTCCCTCCCTTATTGAGTGAGACTCAGATAGTGAAAAGCATATTTTATAGCAATTTACAGTATGCCCATTGTAGTTTTGGGCTTCACCCTCCTCCCCCTCCTTCTCTTCCATGTGATTCTGCGGCCCTACATTCAAATGTTCACAGGGCCTGCAGTAGTCAGTAGCCAGGAAACATGAGTTTGGTGAGGGCCCAGAGGTGGCCCTGTAATATACATTTCGGAGGTACATGGAAGAAAAACAAAACAAGGAGCGCACCATGAGAAGGACCTGAGATTAAGATTAAAGTTGCCACAAGTGTGGCTACTCACCAAACAGGTTGTGCAATCTTGCACAACCCCGGTTAAGGCAGTTAGAGGAGAGACGGCCTTGTGGTAATGCTCCAGGACGGCAAGGCACGGAGATCCTCCCAGCGGCAGTCACGGGACCTGACCGCGCGAAGGGCGTTTCCTATTGACGACACGGCAGATCTTTCACTCCGGATTTTGGATGGTGCCATCAAACAGCTCATACTGCTCACCCGCATGGGGGGGATCCGTATATGAAACAAGAAAAAAATTGTGTGGTGTTTGTTGTAGCACTAAGACACACAAGGGGCAAAGATTAGAGTGTTTAAGAACAGACCTTTATTAAAGGCTCAGTATATGCCACAACATATTTTAATAGCCAACCGCTATCTTCCTCAGGTGTTGTAGCTATATATATAGTGTATGGAATAACTGACAGACATAGGGGTAACAGTCTCCTTTACCTTTACTGAAGTCAGAAGCAGGTTCATCCAGGGCACAGTTCACAAGTGGTGTTAGGGGGCCTGGAAGCAAGGTCAGGTTTTCCACACCTGGCACGTCCTGGGGCCTCCCTATTGCACTACTCCCTGTGGACCCTGGCTGCTTGTAGTTGTGCTGTGACCCTCTCCTCTCTTGTCTGTTCTGGCCGTGTGACAGGTGGCTTGAGCCCTTTTGGTGTTACTCTCCTTTCACTGCATCTCCCTGAACTCTCTTTGATTTGGCTGTGTCTCCTGGCCTTGTGGTGGGCGAGCAACTTGGAATTACCTGCCCTCCGGCCTTGGCTGCTGGGCATGAAGTCCGTTGCGACCTCAGACTCCGGTGTCTGTTCTGCACTTGGTGCTGGAGCGAGCCGCTTCTGCTCCACTCTCCACACCTTTACTCCACTTCCCTCAGACCCTCACCTACGGGTCCTTACACTGGCTACTCAGTTTCCTCAGACAGCACCCGTCCGTAGGATGTCTTCTACAGTCCTCCTAGGAACTGAACTGCCTAACCCCGCCCCCAGACCAGAATTTATAGGGGACCTGTCCTGAACTCGGGCTTTAGAGCTCCCCCTTCTGGCCTGGAGTTGGGAAGGTGTTGTGCATGTGTTTCGCCTGAGGTGGGTACCTTTCCTTGCTTCCAAGCTTAATATTGTGGCAACCGGACAATGAGGCGCCACACTCCCCGTTGGTTACATCAGTACTCCTGGACTTAGGAAACACCTTTTGTACATACAAAAACATAACATTGACAATACAGTAATTAGTGAACAGAGTCTCAAAAAGGAAAAAAATTACAAAAACCAAGAAAAACTTAAGAAAAAGCAGTCACTTTGGTGATTAGTCCTTCTACCATTGGCTGATGAATAAGTATACTTACATGTAGTCTTTGCCATAATCAGTCCTGTGACTAATGGTCCATGTGTAAAGTTAATAAAAAAGTTTAAGAAAGCTCAAAAGTTCATACAGTAAAGTCTCTGTAGGCACGGTACACTTGGTGGTTGCATTGTTGCATGAAAACACACATATTTACATTGCATGAAAGAAAATAAACATATCTACATTGTAAGTCTTATCACATTTCCTTAGTGAATTATCCCTGTAACGGGCTGGAGTCTAACCTAGGTTGCTACGTGTAGACCTACGCAGTACAGGTATACTACTACATGTGGACTTCTCTGCAGAAGCTATGGGTCTCTGAAGTTTGCATGGGCATTTAACCTTGCCTAGTCTGGGCCTTTTTCATGATCGCAAAGAATGACCCAACTCATGGTATTTGCCAAATCTGTAAGCTAAATCTGAGTAGAGGCAAAAAAAGAAATAATTTGAGTACTTCATGTATGAACCGTCACATGGAGATGCAGCATAAATTGCAGGAGGAAGTTCACTGTGCTAAAATGCAGCCTAACAGCCCTGTCCAACAACCGACCATCCCATTAAGGGCATCTGTGGCTTCATCAACCTCCGTGCCTGTGGGAAATGTTGTCACAGAGACCTTCGGCCGCACAACATCCACCTCTTTGCTCGCAATGGCTATTGTGATTGACAGTACGTCACATGTTTTTGAAGTGGATATACCTGCTGGTGTTGAGTTGGGTGAGACATCTAGCGACCCACTTCGTCATGAAGGCAACATAACCTCTCTGCCTGTACCTCCCTCAGACTCCAGTAATTTGTCTGGTATATCCTACTCCAAGGACTAAACAATTTTTCTACCAACTTCAAAATAAATTAAAAAAAGCTTTTATTAGTTATATAATTAAAATGGTCAATGGACCCAAACTTTTTGTACAGACGGTGATCTATATATACAAAACTGAGGTAGCACACCCTATGGGAAACATTTTTCTTAAGATATAGTCAAGAGACCCTAATGCCTTTCAATCTCTTTCCCTATATGCTGTTACTGCCTGGCAGTGGAGGTAATGACACCCTAAATGTTTTTGGTGCCCCAACTCAACGGTGGCTTACCCTATAGGTAGTAATGCCAGATCAAGTTTACAATGCATACATGTACAGCATGTAACCGGATAAGCAGGGTCAACAAGTTAGATATATGGGCTGATGACTTAACTCTGGTTGGAGTATAATGTCTTCTAGCCCCCATAGAAGAAGTTCAAGACATTTGGGGTGTCATTACCTTCACTGCTAGGCAATAACAGCATATAGGGAAATAGATTGAAACACATTAGGGTCTCTTGACTATATCTTAAGAAAACTTTTTCCCATAGTGTGTGCTACCCCAGTTTTGTATATATATATCACCGTCTGTACAAAACGTTTGGGTCCATTGACCATTTTAATGAAATAACTAATAAAAGTTTTTTTTAATTTATTTTGAAGTTGGTAGTAAAATAGATTTATCTCTAAGGACTAAACAATCTCCTAAATTATATCCACAATCTGTAGCACCTTATATCCTACTCCACACTGTCTCAGCACAGCAGCCAGCCCTCGGTCCAGCAGATGTGGTCAAGTAAAAGTCCAAAGCTAAATGGTTAAATGTTCCCATCTCCCTTTTATAGGCCATGGAAATGCTGCCTTTCTGCCTTGTTGATACCGAGGGATTTCCAAAGGTCATGGTCATGGCAGTACTCCAGTACCAGATACCTAGTTACCATTACTTCTCAAAGAAAGCTTTGTCTGTGCTCCACCAGCATGTCGTAGACAACATCACTGCTTCCTTGAGAAACTCTATGACAGGGTACATGTCACTGACTGGACACGGAGTAACTTTGGTGGCTGTGGGGGGAGGGGCTGCCTGGACAACTCTTGCCATCTCTATGGTCTGGCATTAAAACCTCTGTATGTAGCAGTTACTCCACTGCTTATACCTCCTCCACCTGCTCTAGGGCCTCCACCTGCCCCCTAAGGCTGGCTTCACATTAGCGTTCGCTGCCGCTGTGTATTGCGGTGGGCGAACGCGGGCCGCCCGCAAGCACCGCCCATCCCCATGTTTAACATGGGGATGCACGGTGTATGTGTTCGGGTGCGGATCGCTGTGCGTTCCCATTGCCCTCCATGTGTGGTTTGTACGCATGCAGAGGCTTGCGTACAAAACAAACATTCCCGGCCGCACAGAATCTGCAACATGTGCGCAAAATGTTGCAGACTTGGTGCGGAAGCGAATGTGCAAAACACAGCGACGGCAAGTGCTAAAGTGAAACCAGCCTAAACCTGCCTGGAAATGTAGGCAAAAATGAGCCATGCACATGATGGAGCCAGCTTATATGTGGATAGCTCACAAGGAGGGGTGGAGACCTCCCCCTCCTGCAGGGCAGGAGTATTACAAGAAACAGACAAAAATGAGCCATGCACATGATGAACACGTCTGCATAACGACATTCATTCACCACCAAAGTTAACTACAAAACTGAATGCAAAAAATCAGCACAAAAATCACATTAAAGACACTCTGTTATAATAGCAAAATCTGGAAATGTGACATGCATTCCAACTGTGTAGAAGGAATCAAGCAGACGTTACTACACTGCCATCAGGGCTGAATGGCATAAGGCTGTCTTTACATTAAAATGCCTGGGAAGTTTTAGTCACACAACTGAGTTGTGGTCAGCTTTGGAGACTGAGTTTTATTAATGGCTGTCTCCACAGAACCTGCAGCCAGGAAAGGCCATGTGAGATTATGCTGCAAACCTGTGTGCGACTCTACACTAGGGAAAGGTGACACACATGCCTTGCATTGCTCAAATCCTGAACCTAGTTGTCCAACGATTTCTAGTCCACTTTCCTGGCCTGGATGCAATGCTGCACAGGGCACGTTGACAATGTGCTCACTTCCGCCGTTCACACCCTGCAGCTCAATGACTTGCATCGCTACAGAAGTCTTTCAGCCTGCCAGTTAACAGCTTGATATGCGATGTGCCGACACGATGAAATTTCACTCTGCACATGTTGCAGCAACTATTGCAGCAGCGACGAGCCCTGGTGCAGTATGTCATGACATACAGCCTGGGCCAACGCGATTCCGAGGTGGGGAAAATCACACTACTGGAATGGTCACAGATCAAGGACCTCTGCACCCTTCTGCACAGTTTTGAAATGGCTACTAAGATGTTTAGCGCTGAAGATGCTATTTTCAGCATTCTGGTCATCTACTTGCTGGAGCACACTTTGACCAGTATGCAGAGTCAAGTGGCGGTCCAAGAGGAAGAGGAGGAAATACAAGAGGAGGCGTATGCAGAACGGATAACAAGATCTCAAAGGTCCAGATGGTTGTCAGCACAGAGGTGGGTGGCATTGGAGGGTGGAGCAGAGGGACTGATGAGAGCTCACCATAGTAGCCAAACAGTTGATGAAGGTGCATAGGAGGCGTGGAAAAAATGGAGGAGGAAGACACGATGTCGACAGAAGACTCAGCAGATGAGGGAGATTTGGGTCACGTTTCTGTTATGCGAGGTTGGCGGGAGAGGACAGAGGAACCACCACGTCACTAATCTCTCCCCTCGGAGCTGCTCCCCCCTCCTCTTGCATAGATCTTGATTGCAGTCTCAACTGTGCAGTTGCCTGATGTTTCTAGGCAACTAGACGCTGTGTTCTGAGCTAAGGCTCTGTTTACCTTTAGCACTATTTGCCCGCCTAACTCCTTCTAAGTTACGATATGTCACATCCGGCCTGACGGCCAGAGACTGCACACATGCAGACACAGGTGACTCTTATCATGATTACAGATAGCACTATATATATGGGCAGAACTAACACTTCCTCCCACAGCTTCCCGAGGATGAAGCCGTTGTTTTAGAGCGGCGATACGCGTCGGTCCCTGTTGTTATGTGCCCCTGGTCTCCTGACCTGCTATGGTGACTATAACTTATTTTTGACTTTTTTCCAGGCATTGGTGTTGCATTGTCCTGACTTTTTGTTTATCCTTTATGTTTTCTCACCCTGCTCACAGGTGAATGATTTTTGATGCCTCAGCATTAACTGAACTGACTATTCCAGTTTATGGTGTGCTCTCCTAGACCTGTGTTACTGACCTCAGAGCTTTTGTCCTCAATTAGCTCTTAGGCAGGACTGACATTATTGTATTTGTGACTTTTTTCATTCTTGTTACTCCATAAGGGACATTAGGTCCCTGTACTATACTTTATCACAGGAGTCTATGAGTCGCATCTCACTGTTTTGTACATTGGTGCAATATATTCTGATTCAATATTAGCTGAGCTGCATTATCTTTCAACTGGGTTTGATGATTGCTATTTATGATTTTCTTGTTTTTTGATCAATGCCAACTATATTGTCCTGGAATCTCTTGTTTTTTTCATTCTTTCATGTCAGCAGGCTTGCCTTCCTGTGAGTCTAGTCACCAGCGGGTCCTAATCAAATATTTAAACCCATGTTTGGGTCTCATGATACAGCTATTCTGATGACATCTGGAGCCATAGTCATTGCTGTGTTGGTGGTTGTCCATCACACATTTTAAGTGTTTTTATTCTGTTTGTGTTTTTTGCTCATATTTCTCTGTATTATTGTTAATAAAGATTTACAAATTTTTTGAATTATTGGTCTGTTTCTCTGATCCCGGTCATTTGTACATGCTTTCTGGTTCTTTCCTCCTTTTCAGGACAGAGGAACCAAGCAGGAATGTTACTCCGCTGCCACCAACACAACAAGTACATGGGCCTCCCTGAATGCGCAAGACACATGTGTGTCTTCCTGCTGCACTACCTGCAACATGATCCGCAGATTGTTAAGATTCGAAGTAATGCAGACTACTGTGTTGCCACATTCTTGGCACAAAACTAAATTTGGTCAACTGCTTCCTGCCTTGGATATGGACCCACGCAGGCAGGAGTATCAAAAGAAGCTTTTAGACAATCTGAGGACTATTTTTTTGTAGCACCCCAGGGTATGGGAACTCGGATGTCTGGGTCCCTTTCTCTCCAAACAGGGAATGTCACAGGTGGCCTGCCCAGATCTGTGGCCCTGGGGACACCCCTAAAAGAAAGGGGAAAGTTTTTGGTATTTACAAGGGATAAAAGTATTTGTCACGTGACGCCACCTGTAGTTCCTGGTGACTAGACACCAGCGCCGCCCCAGTCCTCCGGAGGGTGGTCGTATTGAGGCTAGGGAGGAGCAGCTCCCTACAAATAGAGCTATGCCTCCGGTGCAGTATTACCTGTTGCCAGGACGGTGCAGACCGTTGAGAAAAATCAATGAAGCAGGACAGAAACACAGAGGCAATTCACTCTTCCAGGTACTTTACTTGTAAAAACTGATCAAGATACAGTGATACAGGTCACAGTTCTCCAGCAGGACGGCCAGCCGGGTAGTCGCAGCAGAATGAAGAATCTGTGGAAGTCTCTGGCGGTACCTTCTTGGATCTACCTTTGTCCTGTCCCTTCTCGCTCTTCTCAATGCCTGCTTCGCGAGCAGTAGTACGTCTCAGGGGATAAACACCCTGAGAACGTCTTCGGAGCCGAGACGAGTATGGTCGAAGGGTGAACACTCCTGGCCGCATTGTCAGACTCGTGCACTTCGGGTGAACAAGTCAGGACCTTTCTGTCTGGGTGCTTCTCTCTCTAGCCCTCTTTTGAAGCCCCCTTTCTCTCTTGGGTAAGCTCCCATTCTCCGTCTTTCCTCGGGGAAGACACTCCTGAAGACCCCCCCGTGCATTCTACCTTACTCCTCTCACACTTCCCACTCTCCAACTCTCTTTTTGGGACCTCCCCCAGTTGCATCGGTGGGTGTGTGTTGGGATCAAATTCTTCCACAGTGTTCTGCATTCTAATTGCAACAGGGATAAGCACACGCTCATCTTTGGGTGCAGTACCCCACTTGTGATGCAGACAACGTTTCCTGTGCGGCGCTGTAAAGCGCACTCCAACCAGCTGCCTGTGTGACAGGTAGTTAAGGTAAACATAGGGTAACTAAGGGCAGCGTTTTCCAGCACCGCATAGCGGTAACGCTATGCGGTGCTGGAAAAAGTTCTAAGTTAAAACCGGAATCCGGCAGGCTAGGGTCAAAACGGAAATGTGACCCTAGCCTAACTTTGAAATGCCTGGCTTATGCCTTCTGCCTTGCTGATAGTGTGGCCCAATCCAAAATCTATAAGATGCATGCCATTTTGCTGTGGTGTGACTCTAATTTTTTGAAAAGTGGGAACTCTTTTTTATTGTCTCCTTGCTGTTTGATGCATGACTAGAGCAGGGCTCTCTGAGTGACATGCCTACACCTGTCCCTCATCCTCAATTTACTCCTACTCCTCCTTTAACTTAATGTATAAAACCACTGCCACTTTTCCCCTGTGTGGCATTTGTGCTAGTGTGTAACCCAATGCAGGTGTCTCTCTGGCCTATTACAATGGCAAGTGGTGAGAAACATGAGGTGTATTGTGGATGTGGGAACTGACTGTGTAGTGCACTTAGCTCATTGTCAGTCTATTGCAATAGTTGAGTGGTCAAATGAGTCTATGAGTGCTTGCCATCCAATTTTTCGTAAATGTTTGTGTTAGCTGGCTTACAGTATTCTCATTGATAAGTAAAGCTTTGTTGTAGCCTTCACTTTTCTTATATAAAGAAACTAATTTTCTTTTTCAGGTATTGTGATGTTTGTTTTTCCATGTGGTTCCTTTTGAAATGGTAAAGGTTTTCTCTATTAAATGGAATCTATCAGCAGGTTTTTGCTCTGTAAGCTGAGAGTAGCATGCTGTAGTGGTTAAAAAATAAAGATCAATTATGCCTCTCTTATCAGGCTGTGTGCTATTGCTTACACAAACTAATTTCGACAAGCCTCCCCATCTTGTGGCAGCAGGGATGAACAAAGTAGACGGTAACCGCATTGGTCCGGATTACAAATCCCGAGCAATCCGGTTACCTCATTGCGGTTGACAGCATACATTTTTGCAAAAAAAATGTGTGTAAAGGCAATGGCGGATACCGCATCCGGATCTGGATGCGGTCACCGCAATTGCCTTTCAAAGTGTAACCCCAGCCTTAAACATTGTAGGATTAAGATTCTCTTTGCCTTCTACATGCTGCTTTTAGATGGTGTAGGGAAAACCTACTGACAGATTCCCTTTAAGTAACATCCTTTTATTGTCTTCTATTTGCTGGACACCTGTTTAAAAAATTACTTACCGTACTTACTTGTGGATGAACTCTTGTTAATTAGTTTGCAGTCTAAACTTTAGCGTTACGACAAAGATTGCCATAAGGATGTACTCATTTTTGTGCCATGGTCTTGCAAGAATTTGTTAGGAAAATTACTTTTTGGGGTGAGAAAAATAAATCGTGTCTGTAATTAATGGCCCACATTGGTGCACATATTTAGTATTATGGAATCCCATAGAAAATGTTGATTCTGAAAGGAAAGGAAACAAAAGGTTTACTGGCATACCGTATCTGTTGGGGTGTACTAATATATAATGAGCACTATATTTATATTATTTATGCCAATGCACTGGTACAATGAAATCTAAACTATACTACAGAAGTACAGAAGTGAATGCTGAAAAATATCTGAACCTCCAATAGATAATGCACTTGAATTTCATCTATTCCCCATTCTACTCCATGTGGCTGACAAATTTTAGCTGCAGTCTTAAACTTTTGTTGTAAATTCCATTAAAAATCTCAATAGGCTTGGTCTAAAGGTTTCTCTGGAAAAGGTGAGGAATAGCCTTTGATACAGAATAAGCTTTACTAAAGCAATCTGTGTATGTCAGCCATACCATTAATAATGTATGAAGTCTGTGGTTTGAAATCCAATATAGATTCCGAATCACCGGTGTAAGATCCATGTGACAGTTGAAATATTCAATGGGTATGAAAACTGGAAAATTACTCTAACAATGTCACTTGGGGGAAATAAATGAAAGATATATGAACCTATGGATGTGGAGATGCTTGATTTGAACATGTAGAGGTGGGAGGGTTAAACTTGCAGAAAGGAATGATGTAGCCTGTGGAGGTGAAGTTAGAAGTCTATATCAATTCCCAATGTTTCCCATATATCATAATGATCAATAAGGCGCAAAGCACAGGAAATATATATACAGCGTGATATTGCAGAATAGTCAAAAATGTTCTGCAAAGAAATCATAGAAAAAGTTATGAATGATTGAAACTGAATACCAGCAGCAGGTATAAGAATGCAGATGAACCCATTATTGCAGAAATAGACTACATTATCCTGTAAATATAGATATATCCAGGTGAGGATCTTTCTATTTAATGTTTTTGTTCTTTAACAACTTGGAGAAGCTTTCTGGATGCAAAAAATTGACTTATTGCAATATTCATATGAGGATGCTTACATATTCCAATATTAAGCTATCATAACGACCACATTCCATATTATGGTCATCATTAATGGGGCATACAGTACTGTTTCTTTGGCAATCTCATGTGGCTCAAACGTAATGCAGCTTTTCAGAGTTTTACAACAGATTTCCAGTACAAACATTGAAAATTTGGACCTAGCTGTAAAAAAGCAAATGTATGAAATCACCGCTTCTATAATAATCTCGTATCAAATTTTCAAATATTTTTTAACCCATTTGGTGAAACATTGGAAATTAAAAAAAATAATAATAAACTCCCCATTAATGTTTGTAGGCCGCAGCACTACCGCAATGTATGCCATAATAATCAATCAAAATGTAGTACTGTTTGGACTCTAAAATAGTATTACTACAAACTAAATCAGAAACAACCCTCATAACATCGCAGTTGGCAGAAAAATGTTAAAGTTATGGGTGTCAGTAATAGAGGCAGTAAATTGTAAAAGATATGAGTTTGTAGTTAATCATTGTAATCCACAGATTCATGTCACCAGGTCATTTTTACCACATATTGAATGAGGTAAAAGATAACCCCAAGAAACACTTGTTGGATTTATGTTTTACCATTGCACAACTAATTTATTGTTTTTAAGCACATTATATGATATACAGTAGATGAATCAGGCAAAAGAATAATCAAAACCTTCAAATATGGTGCTAGAGAAGGATGTTATCAATACCATAGATGGCGAGAAGAACAAACAAATCAACTTTGGAGAAAATCCACTCAGTCATGTCACTTGAAGCAAGGATCGCCAAGCTATGGCTTTCCAACTTTGGACATATCATCGGAAGATAGAAATCATTGAAAAAGGCCATCAGGGTGGGAAAAATAGCAGGCATAAGGCAAAGAGCAAGACTGACAACCCAAGGGCTTGATAATATCTAGAAAAATCTACTAGGCTTGCACAAAATCCTTCTACTCGAGATCGAGCTGAAGGCCGGTAACTAATAAATATGATAAAGTGAATAGTGCCATTCAAAATTACAACTACTAAAAAAATCAAGCCCTCAAATAGCTATAGTAACAAAAAGAAAGTTATTGCTCTGGAAAGAAGGGGAGGAAAGAGCTAAATTAAAAATTAACTTTGATATGTAGTGGATGTATAGAAAAGAGGTTCACTCTTAAGCCCAACATGTAACAGTATGAATGTCGAAGAAAATTATAGTTAGGAAAAGGGTAGACTATTGATTATAGTGATGTATATACAGTATGTATAGGCAAAAGCAATATTCCCTTAATCAGCACTCCACCACCGGATTGTAAAATTTGAATTAAGGCCCCGTTACACGGTACGAGATCGTAAACGATATCGCTTAAACATGGGTTTGGAGTCGTTCAAGCGACATCGTTACTAGCTCGTTGCGTGTGACTCCGAGATATGGATACGATAAATCGTTGGATCGCTGAATCCAGATTTGAGAACATGTTCTCAAATCAGAGGATCAACGATCAGTCAACCTGCTGCATCGTTGTGTGTGACACCGCAATAACGATATCGTTAACGATTTCCCCTATTATCAGCAATGCAGAAGCATCGTTCGCTGGGTTGTGCAAACGATACCTGCTTGCCACGTAGTTGGTGCGTCATGCACGATATCTCCATGTGTGACATCTCACCAACAATATCAAAACGATGTCCTAACGGATATCGTTTCAACATTGAAGCGTGTAACGGTACCTTTAGACACTTGAATGAATTTCTACAACCAAATGAGGTTTTATCAAGCTTGGCCTTAATGTGATCACATTTCATGTTTTTGGCTGACAAATGTGGAACTGAGTGAAAATTTAAGACTAGCACTATTGTAATGTATATCCACATTAATCTTCAAAGTTATAGGAACATGACCTTGCTGTGAATGTAGAAATACAAATTACACTGGGGTTCCTGTTACACTTTATACTGAAAGGATTTCATCTATTAACACCTACACACTAGAGCTTCAGAGTATATTAGGTCCCTCGGAGTGAAGGCTCACAGCACACAGGCCAGAACAAGGGAGCATGGTGCACACACTCATGGTAGAGAAAAGAGGCAGATGGACATCAGTAAGGATTAGCAGCAAGATTGAAATAAACGACTGCAAATAATCTGGCACATCTCAGTAAAGGTTCCTCCCTGCTCCCCTAAGATAATTGAGAAATTATCTAAGCAGGTCCCACTTCATGGTGCCAAGTGAAGGAGAGGCAGATGAGCTGTCTTGTGAACTGAGGACCACAATCTTCATTTATGATAAGCCTTGTATATTTCTGGTTGGGATTTTCTCTTTGTAGGTCTGAACATTATGCACTATACTCCATCTTCCCATAATCTAAACAGACTGTTCTCATGCGTTTTGCTCTCCGGTGATAATTCATGTATAAGGCTGGGGTCACACTTGGCATGCGTTTTACCATGCGTTTTTTCATGTCACCATGAGTTTTTTAAGGTGTGTGATGGCTCCCTGCATTTTTGGCTGCGTTTTTAAATCTGCACCAAAAAATAGTGCATGCACTATTTTTTAGTGCGTTTTGAAAAACGCATGCGTTTTTGAATGGCACTAATTGTACATGCGTTTTTGCATGCGTTTTCCATAGGGCCCCATGTTAAAAAACGCATGCGTTTTTGGAAATGCACCAAAAACGCATGGTATTGTCACGCATGCGTTTTTGCTATTAGGGCATGCGTTTTTTAACATGGGGGCCTATGGGTGCGTTTTTACATGCGTTTTTGAAAACGCAGGTCTCCAAAAACGCTTGTAAAAAAATGCAAGTGTGACCCTAGCCTAAGTCTTATAGACTTTATCAATGGGGTCTAATATTATGTGGACCCTTTCATTTCATTATTGGCTTCTGTTAAAGCATGTGGCGATAAGAGCTGTAACACTTTATAGGCATCAGGGGGTCCTGACTTGAGCCACAGTACTTATTCTGTAAAGGTTGGTTTACGAGTCTTGATGTTTGGGTTAAAGGTTTAGGGAAAGTAGCAAAGAGTGGGGAGTTCTAGGACCACATCTGGGGATTACTTTGTAATGTATGATGTAAATTCTGATTTTTATTGTATCTAACCTGCAAATATATGATCACTGACAGGATCTGTGATCTTTGGGGTACTTCTAAGGCGGCCGTCACACGCACAGATATCGTGTGCGATATTGTAAGCGATCACGTGCACGCGCAATCGCTTACAATATCGCTCACATCGCTGGTGAGATGTCACACAGACAGACTCACCAGCGATGTGGATCCGCGATCTCGCTGGTAACTATGGTACACAACGGGTAACTAGGCGCCGCGCGTCGCTTAGTTACCCGACGTGTACCATAGTTACCATCTCCCAGCATAGGCGCGGTCGCTGGGAGATGGATCATCGTGGTGTCATACACCATGATGATGCAGATCGTTGCATCGTTCATCGCTAGATCTGAGAACCGAACCTCAGATCAGCGATGTCACGATCAAGCGATTTACCATCGTAAATCGCTTGATTACATGCAACGATATCTTGCCCGATATCGCTTAAGCGATCAAAAAGGAGATCGCTTAAACGATATCGGGCAAGATATCGTTCCGTGTGACGGCCCCCTAACATGGAGCATTTATGGTATGAAAGAGATCAGCTCACAAAAGAATAAAATTCATAAAATCTCACAAGAAAAAATAGCCATTATCAACACCAGGTCAGACTACCAAAGCACTAGTAAAATGCAGGAGACCACCAAAGGTGGGGCAGCACAGATGCAAAATACTATTGGAAACTGCAAGTAACAAAACCTACCAATGCAAGGAGAGGGTGGCTTCCTAGTATTAAATGCACAAAGATGAGGCTTAGATAAGTCATCAGTAACACAGGTACATGTAATGCACAGGGTCTGGCTTGCAATTTATTGATGATGCCCAGGGTCTCCTGCATCCTGCTAGCGCATTGGTAATCCAATCTTGTGTTTGCAAAGTTGTTTATAACTGTGAGATTTTATGAGAAAGACCACTAATAGCTGTGTTATTTTTGAACAGCTAAAAAAGTATATTCCAAAAGTGATAGGAATTAAGGAAATGCACATACCACAAGAATCTATACACCTTCTGAATTGGAATTTGCTACTTTCACTCTTAGGGTGGAGGCACACTATCATGCATCAAAAACGCTGCGTTTTTGATGCATGACAGTGATGCGAGTGCAGTGCTAGTGTGGTGCGAGTGTGGTGCGTGTGGTGAATGTACCTGGCTGTATGTAAGTGTATATGGTGCAAGTGTGAGGTGTGAGTGCGTGTGTGCTGTTTTTTTTCTGTGCTGTCCATGGTCTTGATGAACCACGGAACAGCATTCCTGCTATCCCCATACAGTTACAATAATGTTTCATTGCTGTGACAGCAGCAGTGAAGCATTATTGTATGTATAATTTATTATTTATTGCAAAGTTACACTTATCAGCTTAATTTTACATGTTTTTACAATGTCGGCTGTTCAGGAGTTCATTCTGCACTGTGCTACCGAGGGGGTTTTAAACTGGTGATTAAGGAGTTAATCAGACGCTGGTGTCATGACACCATTTGTGCAGGGGTTGTCCTCCCCCCCTGGATACATGGTGACATGACATCATGTGTCTGAATGGGTTAATTATTCTGTAAACCAACTTTAAGTTTATGTCAGGACAGAAAGAGCTGGGATTTATGAATGAAGCCAGGGCTTCAGCACCATGGACAGCCTCTCACAAATCACGGCTCTTTCTGTCCCGACATAAACTTAAAGTTGGTTTACAGAATAATTAACCCATTCAGACACATGATGTCATGTCACCATGTATCCAGGGGGGGAGGACAACCCCGGACAGATGGTGTCATGACACCAGCGTCTGATTAACCCCTTAATCACCGGTTTAAAACCCCCTCGGTAGCACAGTGCTGAAGGAACTCCTGAACAGCCGACATTGTAAAAACATGTAAAATTAAGCTGATAAGTGTAACTTTGCAATAAATAATAAATTATACATACAATAATGCTTCACTGCTGCTGTCACAGCAATAAAACATTATTGTAACTGTATGGGGACTGCGGGGGCCAGTGATTTTGACAGCACACGGCTGCGATCATCGCACCGTGTGCTGTATGGGTGCGAGTTTGACTCGCACCCATATACTTATAATGGGCTCTCGCGCGAGGGAATCACGTGCAATCGCAGCATGCTGCGATTACACTCGCATTGCCCTCGCAAAGCGAGAGTAATGCGTGAAACTCGCATTGGTGTGACCTGTATCATTGAAAGATACAGGTCCGAGTTTAATGAAAGTTTTTCTCGCTTTAAACTCGTGCGAGTAAAATGCCAGTGTGCCTCCACCCTTATTATTCTAGAGGTGTCAGCCCTTTCATACACAAAAATATCTCATTCAAAGTTAGACATATTGACTCCTCCAGGGATGATGAATGCTGATTTGTTGGGCTATATAGATCCTGAGCACACTCTGAATACATTATAGTAGTATCCCTGCCATACATGAGTGCTGTACTGAAACATACTGGGAGAGTTGCCCAAACGAACGGATGTCCTGTTAATATTTATTGGACACTAGCTGTAGAGCCCGCATTGCCCAGGCATAGTAACTAACTGTTCTTGGTTATAGGGTGGAGGCACACTGTCATGCATAAAAAAAAGAGCGTTTTTGATGCATGACAGTGATGTGAGTGCTGTGCGTTTTTACTGAGAGTGTGCTGCATGTGGCTGTGTGCATGAGAGTATGCTGCGAGTGTGCTGCGAGAGTCAGTGTGTGGTGCGAGTAAGTGTGCTGCTGTCCGCAGTGCTGAAGTTTGCCCGGCGGGATTTCTCAGCGTGCTGAGTAATCCCGCCACACAAACTTCAGCCACGCTGACAGCATTTACTGGCGAATTCCAACACAGCTGCTGTCAAAGCAGCAGTGTTTGAATTTGCTGTGTTGCCGACACAGCAACCAATCAGTTGATTGGTTAAATCGGATGGTAAATGCTTTCCATGGTGCTGAAGATAAAACTTCAGCACCATGGAAAGCACAGACTTTTAAACACCTGCTCGTGTTTGAAAGTCCATGCTCTCCATGGTGCTGCAGTTTTATCTTCAGCACTATAGAAAGCATTTACCATGAATTTCAAACACCGCAGGTGTTTGAAAGTTTGTGCTTTCCATAGTACTGAAGTTTTATCTTCAGCACCATGGAAAACATTTACCGTCCTATTTAACCAATCAGCAGTGAAAGCTGATCGGATACTGTACTGGTAACCCGGCAATTTCAAACTCACAATCATCTTTCACCGCTGCTGTCACAGTCGCTGCTGTTACAATTTGCCAGGTTGCTGGGGTAGCAACCAAACAACCGCTGCTTTGACAGCAGCAGTGTTTGCCAACATTGAAAGATCACACACGCATGCAACTATCGCATAGTGTGCTGTATGGGTTCGAGATTTTCTCACACTCATATACTTTCAATGAACACTCGCGCGAGGAAATCGCGTTCCCTCGCAATGCGAGTTAAGTGCATTGTAAACGCACTGATATGACCAGTGTCATTTACTAATACTGGTCCGAGTGAAATGCGAGTTTTTCTCACATTGCACTCGTGTGAGTCTTAAACCCGTGTGCCTCCACCCATCTGTATGTATATCCACTATACGCATCAAACCTGTCCCCAGAACATCCCCCAACCTGCCCCATCCACCCCCTCACCCCCCTGCCTTCACCCCAAAACGTCCCCTACCCCCAAACCAGCCCCCCTGTACCCTCCCCAAACCTGCACACCTCCAAACCCGCCCTCCCAAAAATTGCCTCTCTGCACCTGCATCCCCCAGACCTGCACCCAACCCTTCAAATCTACACACCCTACAAATCCTGTGTCAAATGGGGTGTGTGTGCAAAATTTTGTGATATGCAACGGTGCAAATTCCTTTAGTGGACATACATACATACATAGTGAAGGGGCTGGGGCAATAAAGGTGGTGGAGCTATGAAAAGGTGGGGTTATGTTGAGGGGGCAAGGCGTAGCATTTTATTTGCAACTCATTCAAAAGCTTTTAATAAACGACATTCTTAGTTTTACCTTCCGGTGTAAAGATTAATAGATTTTTGGCTGTTTCAACTCTTGAACAGGCCACGTAAAGTTTACCATGGGTTCTTTTTTTTATGGGTCATTAGTTTCGGAAGGACACAGAAAAATTATCAGACAGTGACATGACACTGAATTTTATAAGCTAACATTCTACATTCTATAGTGACATCACAATAATGGGGCGGAGCAATAAAGGAGAGAGCGCTATAAAAGGGGGTGGGGCTATGTGAAGGGGCAGAACAATGGAATGGGCTTGGCAGAGATGTACTGTGAAGGGGTGGGGCCATGTGGAGTGAGTGAAGCTATGGAGGAGGTGTGGCTTTGCGGAGATGTGCTTGGAAGTGGATGTTACCATGTGGAGTGGGCATGGCTATGTGGAGTGGATGTGACCATGTGGACTGGGTGTGACCATGTGGAGTTGGTGTGGCCATGTGGAGTGGGCAATGCTTGATGCATACACTCATCTTTGTGGAGTGAGCATGGCTATGTGGAGTGGGTAAGGCTTGATACATACATACACACACACACTCAACTTTATATATTAGATACTAGGGCATCTTAATGAATTAGAATATCATCAAAAAGGTAATATATTTAAGTAATTCAATACATATAGTGACGCATATATTATAGTCATTACAGAGTGATCTATTTAAACTGTTTATGTTAATGTTGATGATTATGGCTTACAGCCAATGAAAACCCAAAGGTCTTTATCTCAGAAAATTAACATACCGAGGATGAAGGGTTAAATCTGCACTGATGTATTCCCAGAGACAAAGGGCGAGTATAATATTGATTTATTGGTCAACGTGTTTCAGGGCTCCCAGAAACGCCCTGAAACAAGGCAATATGACAATCATTTTTGATGATATTCTAATTCATTGAGATGCACTTGTATAAAATTTGTGTACACACCTGTAAAACTGTCAAATTAATATTAAAATAAAAATTATAAAAGAAGTTTGGACTATGGCCATTTTTTTCTGGGCATATGTCTCTGTGATTACTTTAGACTGATAGAAGTGGAAATCCCCGCAAAAAAGATTTTTATAAACAAATAGGTGAGTGTAAAGCACTAATTAGTTTTTCATGGTCATCATAATGCTTTGCGCTCATTTACGTGTTAGCACTATTGATCCTTTTGGCCATGTCTACAAACTGCCAGCTCTATGGTGCAAGAGTGAAGAATTAGCCCTTTAGCAGATTACGTTATAACCAGTCATTCACATTGACCATCACATTAGTTGTTTTATCCTTGGATTAAGATCTTAGATTTTATATATCACCCAAATTTATATTTTTTCATTTCATTTGCTAGTAAATCTATACATTGACTAGAAGAATCTCTCATTCTTTAAAGCTCAAGTTTCACGCGAAACACATACAGAACCCAAGGTGTATGCAACCATTAGTTTGTCTAGGGAATAGTGCCTAGCTTGGTGGCTTCAAGGGATTTCCAGTAATGTGACTGCCTGTTACAGTGTCAGGAAAGATTGATGGTTATTCTGTGAATGGCTCTCCTTCTTGCAGAAATAGCAGTCTTCTGCCTAATGCTTGGCATTGATGGTTACTTCTCCACAGAAGAGATGCTTTATCAGTTGGCTGTTTTCATGTGGCAGGCAACTGTCTGACAATATCTATGTTTCATAAGAGGAAAAGCAGTTAGTGTATGATAAAAATGTGAAGACATCAATATATTTATGAGAATTGCCCTGTCACTGAACATACCTGGGGACTAAAGAGGTTTCATGCTCCAGATCTGATAACTAAGGCCATAGGAATGATGGTTTTAAAGTCAAAAAGAGAGAAAATACTAGGTTTGACTTTAGCATTGCTAAAGGCAACACTAAAGCTATATGGTAACTTTGGGCTATTGTTAATATGTTTGCTTGAGGGCTATATGTATGGAAATGAATTAACGAAGCAGTCCCATCACACTTTTTATCTTCATATTATTATTATCATTATTACTGTTAGCAGCGCATTAATCAGCGTGATGTCCACAGCGAGCAACAGAGAATGTTCATTTATTGAGAATTAACAACATCCAGCTTACAACATGAGAATAGGATCAATCTGGTTTCTGGGAGAGGGAGAGAGAAATCTGCTGTGACCTCCCGCTTCCAGTTCCACACTAGAATGTACAGGCTGGGAGCAGGAATGTCTCTGAATGGGGACCTTTTTTTTTTTTTTTTTGTGAAATTTGTTGACATCTGAACAATATGCATGCAGACATAAAATCACATCATATGTCTGTTGCAATACATACAGATCAATATGCATTAGGCCAACACCCCCACTCAACAACTATTTATTCTGTTAGTCCCATAATGGTTCTCAATTCTTGGAATCTAGGTCGTGGCAATGGCTTGGTCAAAATGTCAGCTAACATCTTATCAGTCTCACAATAAACAAACTGAATTATGCCACGATCTATGAAGTCACGTAGATGATGATATCTGACGTCGATGTGCTTAGTTCTAGCACTGATCTTTTCACTGCATGCAAGTTTAATGCATCCTTGGTTGTCCTCATATATCACCGTTGGCTGAGTTAACGGTTTAACAAGATCATCCATCAGTGGTCTTAGCCAAATGATCTCCTGACTTGCATAGGCTGCGGACACATACTCAGCTTCTGTGGATGACAAAGCAACAGATACTTGTTTTCTACTAGACCAGGAGATTGAACTTTCTCCAAGTTTAAATACGTATCCGCTTGTGGATTTACGATCATGCAAATCACCAGCCCAATCTGCGTCAGCATAGCCGGTGAGTTTTAGATTTCCTGCTGCAGATAATTTTAAATTTACCCCTTGTGTCTCTTTTAAATATCGGAGAACTCTTTTAACGGCGTTCCAGTCCTTTTGGCGCGGTTTCTCCACATATCTGCACAATATTCCAACTGCTGTTGTAATATCTGGTCGAGTCATAGTCGATATGTATAGAAGTGCCCCCACTGCCTGTCGATATTTCTCATTGTTAGGCAACAGGTCATCTTCTTTCAGTTTCAGGTAGGATGATTCCATTGGCGTTGATACACCTTTGGCTTCTGTCATTCCAAACTGATTCAAAATTGAATTAATTTTTGCACTTTGATTTAGTAGAAAGCTTCCATCTTCCTCTCTCTGGATATGGATTCCTAGATAATATGTTACATTTCCAAGGTCTTTGGTTTCAAAATGCTGGTTCAAAATCTTAGTAATTTTCCCAATTTCGGCTTCTTCTTGATGAACTACAATTACATCGTCCACATATAATAGAATATACATCCACTTTCCATCTGTATATCTCGTATGTAGGCATGGATCCGCTTGACCTCTTTTACATCCTTCTTCCAAAAAGAGTTTGTTCATTTTGGTGTTCCATGCTCTTGCCGATTGCTTAAGACCATAAAGAGATTTTTGTAGTTTGTAAACAAGGTTCTGTTCACCTTCCTTTATATAACCTTCAGATTGAGTCATGTATAAGTCCTCCTCAATGTCACCATTTAAAAATGCAGTTTTGATATCCAAATGTCTGACAAACATCTTTTGTACAGCAGCTACGACCATCAAGGCTCTAAATGTCTGCTTGGCGACTGGGGAAAAAGTAGCATCATAGTTCTCGCCATATTTTTGAGAATATCCTTTTGCAATCAACCTCGCTTTAAATCTGTGGACTTTACCTTCAGAGTCATATTTGGTTTTCAATACCCACTAGCACTTGATTGCCTTTTTACCCTGCAGCAACTCAGTGAGTTTCCAAGTTTGAGGTTGATGAAACGAGTTCATTTCTTCATTAGCGGCATTGACCCGCTTTGTTCTTTCATGAGCAGACAGTTTTTGCATTTCATCCCATGACTGTGGCTCTGACTCAGGTAGTGTCTTGACAATGTAGGATAGATGTTAGCCGGTATTCCTTTGTTTGATCTTGACGATCGTCTGATTTCAGGTTCACTTAGGCCTTTTGTTGTTTCTTCAGTGGTTGAAGAATCTAGCCAGACTTCTACATTCTCCTTTCATTGTCTTGTGATTGTGACTGAGATTGTTATTGTTGCTTCATCTGGACGACTGGCATAATATCACAAAACTTGGGTGACACAACATTTTCATCAATCACTACATCTTTGCTTATTGTGACCTTGTTTGTCTCTGGGTGTAGAATTCTATAACCTTTCTGGGTTTCACTGTAACCTACCAGAATGCCTTCCTTAGCGTGAGATTCCCACTTAGTTCGTTTTTCTGTGGGAATGTGTGCAAATGCTTTGCTTCTGAAAATCCTTATGTGCTGTACTTTTGGCTTTGTACTATTCCATTGCTCAAATAGAGTTTTCTCTGTCGCTTTACCTGGTAGTCTGTTTTAAAGATAGCAAGCCGTCATAATAGCTTCGCCCCAATATTCTGTAGGCAGGTTTGCATCAAATCACATACTCCGTCTGCTTTCACAGAGTGTTCGGTTCCTTCTTTCTGCTACACCATTTTGCTCAGGGTTGTATGGTACAGTAGTCTGAAATATGATTCCATTTTTCTTTAAAATGCTCTGTGTCTCATTAGTTGTATATTCAGTCCCATTATCTGCACGTAGAATTTTTGGCATTCTCCCAAACTGGTTATATACTTCAGCTAGATATATTTCAAGTTTCTCTGGAACTTCATTTTTGCTGTGAAGTAGATAGACAACTGTTTATCTTGAATTGTCATCAATAAATGTAAGAAAATATCTCTTCTTTCCAGGGGTCTGATTACGCATTGGGTCACAGATATCTGTGTGTATTAAATCTAGTGGTTGTTCTGTTCTTGTAGTACTTTTCTTAGGAAAGGCCTCTTTCTAGACATTTTCCCTTTGATACAGCTGGTACACCTCATTGTCTGGTTACATGGATCAATTGTAATATCATCAGCTAAGTGCTCTTGAAAAAACTTTCCTATTGCTTCCGGGTCTCTATGCGCAAGCCGTCTGTGCCATACATGAATACAGTTCTTGTGCATTTCTTGCTTAGCTGTGTATACACACTCTTCACTTTTCAACTGATACAGCTCATCTTTGATTTTTCGTTTTGCTAGTGTGTGACCCTCCTTTGAGATGACGCAGCTATTGTGCTTAAACGTAACTTCATTCCCTTGTTTTGTAAGCTTTTTCACGGATAATAGATTACTTTCAAGTCTAGGCACATATAGCACATCCTTCACATGAATCCTTCTGCTTTGTGTTGCGGAGATGTTACAATCAATATAACCATCTCCTATGCCTTCTGAGTTCATACACTGACCATTCTCCATTATCACTTTCTCTGACTTGCTTTGGTTAAGCTTAGTAAAGAAGTCTCTGTCATTGGTCATGTGACTGGTTGCACCAGAATCTATACACCACGCATGCTTTAATTTAAATGCATTGACTAATGTGAATGCAGCCTCAGTATTTACAGGATCATTATTTTCAAATACAGCGCCCTTAACTCTTTGTTAACTGTTTTGCTTCTTCAGCTGATTCATTTTAGCTTTCCAGACTCTGCATTCAGCTTTTAAATGACCTGGCTTCTTGCGTACAAAACATTCACGTGTTTCTTTAGGGTGGTTTCTGCTGGTGGGCACGTCCTGTGTATGTAAAGCAGTTTCCTTGTTGCATACTTTGCTGCTCACACTTTCTGCCTTTCTCTTATATTCATCTACAAGATTTCCTCTGACGTATTCCAATGTAAGCTCATCATCTGGGAGTGCATCTAGTGCAGTTACAAGCGTGTCATAGCTTTCTGGGAGACCACTAAGTAGTAGTGCTGCTACATGAAAGTCCTTCATATCTTCCCCAATGCCCCGCAGGCCCTCTATGGTCTCTAGAGTGCTTCTAATGTAGTCCTGCATGTCCTGGTCACTGTGTAGCTTAGACTGATATAGCTTTTTCATTAAATAGAGTTTGTTACTTAGATTTATCCTCTCATGTACTTTCTGCAGCTGCTCCCACATTTCCTTTGCAGATTCACACTTACACATATGCACGATCTGATCATCCTCTATGCTGAGCGATATGGTGCTCTGTGCGTTCTGATCCATCTCTAGCCAGTCCTGTGGTACTGGGTCAGGCTTGGGCTCCTGAGTGTATTTCCACGTACCTTCTCTTATCAGCAGCATCTTCACCTTGAATTTCCAGGATTGGTAGTTCTGGTTATTAAGGCTTGGCACTGTAAACTTTGCTGAGCTGCTGGTGGTGGCCATCTTTAGTTCTTCTCAGTTCGCTGTTGTCTTTCTATCTCTGTGCTCTGGAGGTTTGGGACTTCTGTGACTCCTGGGCCCATAAACTGTTAGCAGCGCGTTAATCAGTGTGATGTCCACAGCGAGCAACAGAGAATGTTCATTTATTGAGAATTAAGAACATCCAGCTTACAACATGAGAATAGGATCAACCTGGTTTCTGGGAGAGGGAGAGAGAAATCTGCTGTGACCTTCAGCTTCCAGTTCCACACTAGAATGTATAGGCCGGGAGCAGGAGGAGGAACATCCTGTCTCTGAATGAGGACCTTTTTTTTTTTTTTTTAACTTTGTTGACATCTGAACAATATGCATGCAGACATAAAATCACATCATATTAAACAAACAATAGTTGTTGCAATACATACAGATCAATATGCATTAGGCCAACAATTACCATCATTATTTATTTATATAGCGCCATTAGTCCATGGTGCTTTACATATGGAAAGGGCAGACGAGGACACTTATAATATATATGTACAGTCAACCCATACAGGTACAGGAGGGGAGAGGACCCTGTCCGAGAGGGCTCACATTCTAGGAGGGACGGGTGGGGATACAGTAGGAGAGGGTTGTGCTACATATATACTACAGTCATCATATTATCCCAGGTAAGCCCCCACTATATTCTGACCTTCTCAACTCACACAGATAAGACCCTGTGTTCACACCTCTTGTCATCCACAGCTTTTAAGTCATCATATTATGTAGCACGCTGTACTCACAGTTGCTTATTTAGCCCTTCTACCCAGTTAAATTTTCTCTTTTCCTTTAGGTCTTTGACATCACGTGATTAAAAACAGACTAGCTAAATCCTGATAAGTTCTATGCAGAAACTTGAAGTCAGATACTTTGCGACGATGACTCATAGAAACAGAAAGTCTCTTTTGGTAAAAAGAGTAGTATGAGTCAACACTACAAGAATCAATGGCAGTGGGGTATCAGCAGAGTAACTGTGTCAGAAGTTGAAGATGGGGATGACTCATGCAGGGAAAAGAGACTTCATGTTTCTACATATAGTAAAAAACAAAGCAAAGAAGTAAGATAAATAGGGATGAGCAAGTATACTCGTTACTATTCGGTACTCGCCGAATAGTACGCTATTCGGGCTACTCACTACTCCGCGAGTTTCCTTGTAATTACTCGCTAGGAGTAATGCGTACAATGTAAGTCAATGGGAAATGCGAGAAAATTCTCTGCTGGACCCTATACAGCGGTCTGGGGGCTCAAGAAAAGGCTTAAAATGCCCCACATGATTGTTTAAGAGCCGGCGGTAAAAAGCCACCGACTTTTAAACAATCAGTAAGCTGATCCTCACTCCCCCGCCGCCTCCCTACCTGACTCTCTGCTCCCTGATGCCCCCTACCTGCACCGCCGCAGCCTCCCGGCCCGATCCTAAGTTAGGACTGGGTGGGGAGAAAAAAACCCGGGCGGGAAAGACGGGGGTGAAAAGACTTCATTGCCTGCTTTCCTGTGTGGTGCTGCGCTCCTTGCTCACTGATGCTGCACTCCCCGCCGCCCAGTCCAAATTTAGGATCGGGCGGGGAACCTGTGGGGGAGCGGGGAGGGGGCATGCTGATCAGCTGTTAATTTGAACTAGATGCAATGACCTGAGAGAGTTCATGTGAGTTCATGCTTGACAGCATGAACTCAAATGAACTTTCCCACGGCCGCACATCTCAGCTACATCTCTGGTAGAGATTCTGTCTTGCGATTTTTATTAATTTTTCACTAGAAATTCATGGCAGTCATGTCTAATATTGGCGTGGCCCCATGAATTCCGGGCTTAGGGCCATCTGATAATACAAAGCTGGCCCTAACTCCATTATTACCCAGTGAGCCAGTGCACTAGGGCCCTGGATGAGCTGGATACAGCGCCAGAAAATGGCGCTTCTATGAATGCGCCATTTTCTGGGGTGGCAGCGGACTGGGGGCTGAGGAAAAGGCTGAAATGGGTGTATGATTGTTTAAAAGCTGGTGGTAAAAAGCCGAGTAGCCGAGTATTGGGACCTACTCGTTACAAGTATAGCGATTCCAAATATTTCACTACTCGCTTATCCCTAAAGATAAACCTTGATTGAAGAAAAGTATTTGTACTGCTAAAGTTATGTATTTGGGTGAAAGTTCTGTCCACAAGGATCTTGTGTCCTTCCCTTGACAAAGCTTACAGTTATCTTTCTGCCTTTCCACGTGTAAGTGTGGCGCCCCTGAGGGTCCAGTTGCCACAGAGGTACTACACCTCAGCCAGAGGTGTGGTACCCCCCACCCAAAGTAAGGAGGGGACACTACCCGGTACACACACACCTGCATCCAACACTAGCCACTCCAGGCCAGGAGGATGAAGGGATTTGGGCGACACCCTCATCCCTGGCTGGAGATGGGGCTTAGACAGGGAGGTCGGTGGAACAGTAGGAAGGAGGAGCATAGGAAGTAGGAGATGAGATAAAAATAAAAACAGCAGGAAGTAGTTATACAGTCCAGAGAAGGAATTCAGAGTGAAAGGTTGAGCAGCTCCAGTCAGGGAGCTGGGAAGAAGTGAGACCAGGGGACTGGAGCTAGAGGAGCTCATCCCTGAGAGAGAGAAGGAGAGACAGAGGGAGCAAGGCAGGAGCTCCAGAGATGGAAGGGGTCCCAGAGGCACAGGAAGTGAGAGATCCACCCTTGGGGCTCACATCCATTGCCGGTCGCAGACAAATGGAGGGACCAGGGCCGCAGAGGTTCACCGGGCACAGACTAGTAAAGGAGACTTGAGTCCTCAGCTAGCTAGCCGGAGGCTGATTAATCTCCAGGAGCAGCAGTCAAATCCACATAATTCGCATGCAAAGGTAGCAGAATAGGGCCAAAGGGGACGAAAAGTGCATCGCCCAGTAGGGTCCGAGGCCACTGGCACAGGACACTGAACATGAGGTGCAGAGCTGGAGGGAGAGAACCAGCACATGAGAAAGACGACCCGGAAAGGGTACACAGAACAGGGCGCCGGCTAAGTGTTTCCAATCCGGAGGTCTGGATTGCAGCATCGGCTATCCCTGGCTGAATGCTGTAGGTGGCATCACAACAATTATTCCTAAAACCTTAATCCCCGAACTTTTATTAACACTGCCAGGGTCACAGAGCCAGGTCTCGACCCCCATGACTCCCACAGCAGAACTGTAGCCCATTTCTGAGTAGCCCACAGCCCTGGGGAGGGGGGGGGGGAGTCGTATCATTTCTGGCATCATGAACAGGATCTACCAAGCCGGTGTTGCGGGGTCCCGTGTGCCTGTAGGACTGTATTGAAAAGACTGTGCTTTTGAAATTGGAGCAATGGCAGCTGCAATAAACTGAGACCATGTGCTGGCTGGGAGGCATGCCGCAGTCCTCCATCATGGGCTGGGCCAGCACAGAGCAGGAAAAATGGCTTACACCCCCTCTGTCCTCTGGGAGATGAGAGGGCTTGTCAAGAAACTCTATGACTCCACCCTATGGTGTGGCCAACGGCAAGATGGAGATCCATAGCCGACAGAAGGGGAGCAAGGTAAGAGGAGCACCACGAGAAGTATGCGTGATGGTGCAGGCTGCAGGAGAGGCAGTGAGAGACCCGATGTGTGCCATGGCAAGTGGCGGTCAGAGAGCTCCGGCATTTGGGGTGGAAGTGATGGACTCCCCCAGCGGCCCAGAGGAGGACCCATACCAGGTGACCCCGGTGGACCAGGAGTTCTGGAGAGCAGAGAACTGTAGCGGCACCATGGCGAGCGGTGCCTGGCGGACTCCGGCACATGGGGTTGAGGAGACAGACTCACCCTGTGGCCTGGAGAGGATTCCAGAACCAGTAATGTCAGTGACCTTGAAGTGGAAATAGCTGCAGCACCAAACCCAGCAGCTTTAAACCTGGCTGCAGAATCAAGCCCAGATGGGCAGCCAGCAGTAGCTTCAGACCCGATTGCTGCACCAGACCCGACAGCCAAAGACAGAGCTGTAAGTTTTCTTCAGGCTGCCCTACATACTCAACAGCTAGACATTGTGTTTCCAATGTGGAATGGAAGCCTGAACCCAGAGGCTCAACCATGGAAGTAAGCAGAATGATTTAATGTACATAGACAGAAGTTAACCCAGTTAAGTTGCGTGTGAGTAGTTATAACCTGTAATAGGTGTCAATTTTTAGTAGTAATGCCTAGCTAAACCGGTAGTTAGGCGAAATAAGCATTACATGGATAATTGGGCTATGGACAGTGAATGGTCAGAACTTTTCTTGCATAAATTAGCATGTAGTCTGCTCCTTGTTGGTTTAGAAACTGACATTTACAACTTGGACAGGCACCAACAGAACAAAAACCCGTTTGGCGTGGCCAAACCATAGAGACCAGCAATGTCTTGCAGCCAGCCCAAGATCTACATTGGGGGTTTTATTAAATGGGTCCCCTATAAAGTACTAAGGGACAGTAAGGGACAGCCTGGTCTGGGACCTCACTTGTCCGTGTAAAGTGAACTGTAAGTTTTTGGCAGATAACATTATTCTAATAAAACAATTTTTATATGCAACATTCAAGAGAAAAGTACCTCCCGTAACAGGGATGAAAAAGTTACCAGTTTAACTGTTCAAATTGTTGAAATGCATTTCTAAAAATTTCTGTATGTTCTCCCACATGTTTAACCCATTTCATCCCGAGGATGTGCTGTGTTTTACGAAGGGGTATGTGGTGCCCCTGAGGGTCCCGTCACCGCAGAGGAATTGCACCTCAGCCAGAGGTGTGGTACCCCCACTAGAGGTAGGGAGGGGAAACTACCCGGTACACACACACCTGCATCCAACACTAGCATCTCCAGGCTAGGAGGATGTAGGGATTGGGCAACACCCTCATCCCTGGCTGGAGATGAGGCTTAGACAGGGAGGTGGGTGGAACAGTAGGAAGTAGGAGCATAGGAAGTAGACAGTCCAGAGGAGGAGTTCAGAGTGAAAGGTTGAACAGCTCCAGTCACGGAGCTGGAAGGAGTGAGACCAGGGGACTGGAGCTGGAGGAGCTCATCCCTGAGAAGGTACCGTCACA
This sequence comes from Allobates femoralis, assembly GCA_033576535.1. Lineage (NCBI taxonomy): Eukaryota > Metazoa > Chordata > Amphibia > Anura > Aromobatidae > Allobates > Allobates femoralis. The sequence continues at coordinate 262,466,582 of JARQOC010000006.1, read as the reverse complement.
CGGGGAGATATCGCCGGCGATGTTGCCGGCAACTGAGGGGCGTGGTCAGGTTGCGGCGACATCGCCGGCGAGTTGCCTCGTGTGACAGGGCGATAATCAGGCGATGAATCGCCTGAGTCACATCGCCAGGTTTCCCAACAATGTTGGGAAATCTGGCGATGTTGCTCAGGCGATCCTGCCTGATCGCCCTGTGTAACGCGGCGACCTACAATGTTGCGGGCGATTCCGCCTATGTACAACATTGCGAGTGATCGCTTGCAGGGTTGCTGGGCAACCCAGCGAGCGATAGCCGCGGCAACTAGCCGGCGACATCGCCGGTAAGTTGCACAGTGTGACATCTCACCGGCGATGTTGTCAGGGATGCGCGCTCCCGCGATTCCCGGCAATATCGCCGGCGATATGTCCCTGTGTGACGGTACCTAGAGAGAGAAGGAGAGACAGAGGGTACAAGGCAGAAGCTCAAGAGAAGGGGTTCCAGAGGCATAGGAAGTGAGAGATACACCCGTGGGGCTCGCATCTATTGCCAGTCGCACGCAAGTGGAGGGACCAGGGCCGCAGAGGGTCACTGGGTCTAGACTAGTAGAGGAAACTTGAGGTCTCAGCCAGCCGGAGGCTGCTGCATTTCTAGGAGCAGCAGCCGAATCCACATAATTGGCATGCAAAGGTGGCAGGATAGAGCCAATGGGGACGATGAGTGCATCGTCCGGTAGGTTCCGAGGCCACTGGTGCGGGACACTGAACATGAGGTGCAGGGCAGAGAGAGAGTCAGCACAAAAGAGACCCGACCCAGAAAAGGTACACAAGATGAGGCGCCGGCTAAGTGTTTCCAATCTACCTGGAAGTGGCTGGACCCCTGGCTCGTAGGACACAACATCCGGCTGGATGCTACCTTCAAAGAACCGTGAGTAAAAGTGTGGAACTGCACCAGCTGTGTCTTTGAATCATTCCAGAGTCCACTGCCCTGCACTACATCTTTATTACAATGTACGCATTGACTTTTACACCTGCTCTGGGGTACCGCTCCACCTACGGGGAGTGACAATACCAGACTGCCCCGGAGGTCTGGATTGCAGCATCGGCTAACCCTGGCTGAGTACCGTAGGTGGCATCATGACAATTATCCTCAAAACCTAAATCCCCAAACTTTTATTGACACTGCCAGGGTCATGGGGTCGGGTCCCGACCCCCGTGACTCCCAGAGCAGAACTGTAGCCCAGTTCCGAGTACCCCACGGCCTTGGGGGGCTTGTCATAAAGGAAGTCCTATTTGTGAAAAGTCTGTAGTCTTTAAGTGTTGACAAAAAGTCAATTGATGCCAACATTTTCCCATATAATAAAAGATGTTAGAAAAATAAAAAATGATAATTAACTGGACTTATGCTTTAATAGTTCCAAAAAATACTTTTACTCATTAAGAAATATTTATTTTACCAATCACATTCTCTCATGTGATACACCTTTATGAATTCCCTGGCAGCTGTTCTTCATTCTCAGACTGCAGATATTATGCTGTAAAACGTATTAATATATTTCCTGCCTGGTTGACTACAGATGGGATGGGTTCTGTACAGAGCACATTTAAATCTGTTTCCCATTGACTATACTACAGACAGTCTGCAACTGCTCGCTACAATGGGCTCAATGCACAAAAAAGAGAACGGCACCTGCCACATGTTTGCATATAAGAAACAGATCTTCTTCCAATGTTCCATCTTAATGTCAAAAAGTGATGATAGATAAATAGATAGGCGTACATATAATTTAAGCAACCTGTGCAGCCGCAGAGGGGCCCAAGTGATAAGGGGACTCATCTCCACCTCCAAAACACATATAAATGTTCATTATGATAAGGTATTGGACTGGAAATGGCCCATATACTGTTCTTATACAGGGTCCCTTCTTGTCTGTGTCTGCCAGTGGATGGAGATAGATAGTTTAGGGATTTGCTCACTTGCAGCATGTTGGGGGACACTCAACTGGTAGCGGGACTGAGGCAAACAGGAATATGTTTAAGTAAAATATAGTCCAGCAGTTTATTACATAATAAACTGCATATAGTTCACAGTTCATTTACATTACATCAGCAGAAAATTAGTGACATACCAGTCGGTCCCAAGGGCGAATATGGCCGCCTGGCATTTACATAGTCCGTTACTGTGTCTCAGTGAAGGAATCACAACCACCACTCACTGACCTCTCAGTTCAGCAATCCTGAGAACAGAGAGAGATACTCCAGGCTCTCCACACATCCCTGATCTCCTCATCATGTGCCTTCCAGGACACTAACCACTTCCAAGGATTTGATCCCAAGTGCCTTCCAGGACAGTGGCTGCTCCAAGCACTGAGCGAGACTGGGTCTTCATAGGAACTGCCAAAGCTATCCCAAACTCTGCACGCAAGGATTCCCCACCATGTGATTCTGGGAACATGGCTGCTGAACACCCAGAGGAACATGTGACCAAACAGAAAGTTGGACGATATCCCATCTGTTCCACATGAGCACACCTGTGGGAGGATTCAAGTTTGCCAGACACTCCCATGTCTTTTCACTCAACTGCAGTAAGGCCACATGCACACGCTGAGTATTTGATGAGTTTTTTACCTCAGGATTTGTAGTCAAAACCAAGAGTGGATGATTAAATACAGAAGTGGTGCAGGTGTTTCTATTAGATTTTTCCACTGATTGCTCCACTCCTGGTTTTGTCTACAAATCCTGAGGTAAAAAACTCATCAAATACTCAGCGTGTGCACGTGGCCTAATACATTACCTGAACTTGTGAAACCTCAAGTCCCAGCATAAGGCCACATGCACACGCTGAGTATTTGATGAGTTTTTTACCTCAGGATTTGTAGCCAAAACTAGGAGTGGAGCAATCAGAGGAAAAGTCTAATAGAAACACCTGCACTACTTTTGTATTTATCACCCACTCCTGGTTTTGGCTACAAATCCTGAGGTAAAAAACTCATCAAAATAATCAGCGTGTGCACGTGGCCTAATACAATACTGAAACTAGCTGAACTACAAGTTCCAGCATACATATTTACAATGCAGCAAGCTGCTGTATCACAATAGATAGATTGATGATAAATAATTAAAAAAATATAGATATGCACACTTAAAAAAAAAAAAAAAAAAAAAAATATATATATATATATATATATATATATATACACACGCATGTATATATATATATATATATATATATATATATATATACGAACACCATATGATTAATTCTGAGTGTGTGGATATAACAGCAGAGGAGAAAATCAAAAGGGATCTCATTACAGCAGTAGAAATGAATCCGGCCTGGTTATATATTAATAGTACTCTGCAATCGTTGGTATATATTGCTATCTGCTCTTCCCAGACTGCCTCTGCTTATAAATATGCTAATTAATTAAAGTAAATGTTTCAAGCAGGGCTTGCATAGCCGAGATAGGCATGCCGGATATACTATAGACAGACAGCACAATTTCAGCAGTTCCTGACGTGGAAATGTCATTAGTCCGCATCATCGTAGCTGGTGACGTGCAGAATTTAGGCACAGTATGTTGAAGCATCATTTGCATGCATAGAAACCGGCACACGTATTGTAGCCCTTACAGCAAGTGGGTTTCATTATACTGATGTTTGATGGGAATGAATGAAGTAGATTTATACATCGGCTTAGTCACAAATTCATGACTTAAAAAAAAAAACTATTTAAAAAGTATTATTCTAAGCATATTGGATTTCCTTTATAAATTCACCTTTGCGTTTACATGCCAGAGATTAATTTAGGATTATAGCGCTCTGGTATGCTGGGCTATAAATGATGCCTCTATCCTGATGTAAATCACTAGAAATTGTTGGTAACATTTAAAAAACTATCAAGAATAAAACGCTTATGACATATTTTTGATGAGAATCTTTAAAATAACATCACATTGGACTGGAAAGGATTATCTAAGAATATTTATATATGAATTATTATTTTCACTACATATCTATTTATTAGCCAGTAAATATACAGTCTTTGCATATATGCTGTGTGGTCAAAGGCAGGGACACATTTCATATTACCCAATGATGTTCACTCTCTGTGACAGGATTTATGATTGGCTGTTGCACTCAGGCTACACACCCGCAATCTTTTTTTTATTATTATTATTATTATTATTTATGTAAAACCATTAATTCCATGGTGCTGTACATGAGAAGGGGTTACATACAAAATTATACATATAGTTAAAGATAAATTAACAATGACAGACTGGTACAGAGGAGAGAGGACCCTGCCCTTGTGGGCTTACAGTCTACAGGATAATGGGAAGGAGACAGTAGTTCAGGGGTGCAGCAGATCAAGGTGGTGGTGGGTCGGCAGCTCCAGTGGCGGTGAGGCAGCGGCTCGATCATTGCAGACTTTAAGCTTTCCTGAAGAGATGGGTTTTCAGGTTCCGTCTGAATGATCCAAGCGTGGTGTTAATCTGACGTGTTGGGGCACAGAATTCCAGAAGATGGGGAATATTCGGGAGAAATCTTGTAGGCGGTTGTGTGAGGAATGAATAAGTGTGGGAGAGAGGAGGAGATCTTGGGATGATTGAAGATTACGTGAGGGAAGATATTATGTACAGCTTTGTAGGTCAGTGTTAGGAGTTTGAACTGGATTTATTGGAAAATTGAGAGCCAGTGAAGAAATTTTCAGAGGGGAGAAACAGGTGATTAGCGAGGAGAGAGGTGGATTAGTCGGATAGCAGAGTTAGGACAGATTGGAGAGGTGCGGGAGTGTTAGCATGGAGGCCACAGAAGAGGATGTACCTGTGTCTGTGCTTCGTTGCCATATACATTAGTGTTAGGCAACCAACCTGCCGTCATATATGTTTAGATAAATAAATAATGGGAAAATAATTTGTAGGGGTCCCCTGTATTTTTCATTCTCAGCACAGATAAAGCGGTTGTCTATGGGCTGCAGCCCCCAGTTATGAAATTTATATTATACTAGCTGTGAGCCCGATGCGATTGCATCGGGATTCTAGAACTGGTGTATAGTTTATTAAATTAGATTTGTAACTAATAATCCAATTATTCCATGATAAATGGCGGCCCAATTGTAAAGAATCGGGAGTCTAGCATGCATATATACATTATTTATTCAAATTTGACAATAATGCAAATAAGACATGATATCTATCTATCAACTACCAATGTTTGTATGGTATATGTCAGTGTAGTACATGTCATGATTCTAAGGCAAGGCTTTTCGTACAGATACTGGCACTGATGTTTTGTACAGATTACGTATATTCAATTTATATATGAATATTAATAATCTATGATTAAGCCAGTACATGTTTCCCCACCAACCACGGGAAGGTAGCCTTACAACTGGTGGGACCTACTCTACTCTATCCCTAATAATTAATAGTTAGACTCCTTTTAAAGCAGATATTTTTTGGCTATTTGCAGAAGGTGTAGAATAACCAAATACAATTTCTGCACTTGGCACCAAAGGACCTACCTACAGCTCACTTTCAGCAAGTAACATGTAATGTATATCGAACTTGCAATTAGCTTGCAGTAAATACGGCAAGCACAGCTTTAACAGGTTGACTAAATGCAACCACTAAAAATCAGAGCTAACTGTGATTTTGGCAGTTGAAACTGTTGAAAGCACATGTGCCGCAACTACTGCAAGTAAAGCACAAATTCCATTAACATTTCATGCAACTTACAGTAAGAGTACTGTAGGTCACCATTAGACAGCAAGTGTCAAAATTGATTTGTTCACACTATAAATTCCACAAATAGCAGAATAAGTCAGATTTAAAATGAAAATGTCTATTCTTTCCCTATGTGTCTAAATATGTACCTATATGTATGTATGTATTTATATGTACAGAACACACTTCAAGATAGAGATGTGTGTGAACAGCTGTCCCACCCGTCTCTAATGCTGCCTTCAGACTTGCAGATGCATCTGCAGCATTTTGCAGATGCATCTGCATGCAGACGATAAACCCTATCTTTATAATGGGACGCACAGTGTCTGCAGATGCTTCCAGACAGCCGAGCACACCCATTCACTCCTATATGTGATCTCTGCGCAGGCAGATGCCTGGGTACAGATCACAGACTCTCCTCCGCACCAGGGACACGACATGTTGCATCCCTGGTGCGGGTGGGAGTGTGTGATTTGTATGCAGGCATCCGCCTGCGCACAGATCACATATAGGAGTAAATGGGTGCGCACGGCTGCCTGCAAGCATCTGCAGACACCGTGCGTCCCATTATAAAGATAGGGTCTACCGTCTGCATGCAGATGCTTGCTGATGCATCTTCAAAACGCTGCAGATGCATCTGCAAATCTGAAGGCAGCCTTAGCTGTTCACAAAAACCTCACCCTGTGTAAAAAGAAAATGAAATCTCTCAGCAGCTATACTGCTGGAGCTTCAGGTTCTTATCACTAAATGCAAGCATTTAGATGATACACATCTACAATCTACTACAAAATGTGTGTTTATATACATATACAATGAAATGTAAAAAGAAAGTTTCAAAGCTAAAAAAGTAAGTACCGTATATACTCGCGTATAAGCCGAGTTTTTCAGCCCAAATTTTGGGCTGAAAAGTCCCCCCTCGGCTTATATGCGAGTATATACGGTAATCTATGTGCAGCAGCAGCCCCCGGAGGTATACAGGCCCCCCCCATCAAGCTCCACGGATCCCCCCCCCCCTTGCGCGGCAGCCTGTAAGGGAAAATCATACTTATCAGTGTCCTGCGCTGTCCCGCCGCTTGCCGACATCACGATTCCGGGCTTCATTCCGCGTCTTCCGCACTTCCTGTGGTCGCGGGAATGACGTCATTGCCCGCGACCGCCGGAAGCCGGAAGTCGCGGATTGAAGCCCGGGATCGTGTGTCGGCAAGCGGCGGGACAGGGCTGTATACAGCCCCTGGGGCTGCTGCTGTATACAGCCCCTGGGGCTGCTGGATACTACCACTGGGGCTGTATATACCTCTGGGGCTGCTGTATACTACCACTGGGGCTGCTGTATACTACCACTGGGGCTCTATATACCTGTGGGGCTGCTGTATACTTCCACTGGGGCTGTATATACCTCTGGGGCTGCTGTATACTACCACTGGGGCTGCTGTATACTACCACTGGGGCTATATTTACCTGTGGGGCTGCTGTATACTACCACTGGGGCTGTATATACCTGTGGGGCTGCTGTATACTACCACTGGGGCTGTATATACCTGTGGGGCTGCTGTATACTACCACTGGGGCTCTATATACCTGTGGGGCTGCTGTATACTACCACTGGGGCTCTATATAGCTGTGGGGCTGCTGTATACTACCACTGGGGCTGTATTTACCTGTGTGGCTGCTGTATACTACCACTGGGGCTCTATATACCTGTGGGGCTGCTGTATACTACCACTGGGGCTCTATATACCTGTGGGGCTGCTGTATACTACCACTGGGGCTGTATTTACCTGTGGGGCTGCTGTATACTACCACTGGGGCTCTATATACCTGTGGGGCTGCTGTATACTACCACTGGGGCTGTATATACCTGTGGGGTTGCTGTATACTACCACTGTGGCTGTATATACCTCTGGGGCTGCTGTATACTACACTGGGGCTGTATATACCTCTGGGGCTGCTGTATACTACCACTGGGGCTGTATATACCTCTGGGGCTGCTGGATACTATCACTGGGGCTGCTGTATACTACCACTGGGGCTGCTGTATATACCTCTGGGGCTGCTGTATACCACACTGCTGGGGGCTGTATACCTGTGCTGGGGTCCACCCTCGGCTTATACACGAGTCAATAGGTTTTTCCAGATTTTTGGGGCAAAAGTAGGGGGGTCGGCTTATACACGGGTCGGCTTATGCACGAGTATATACGGTACTATATATTTTAAATAACTATTTTATATCTAAAACCTATTTATAATATCTTTATAACGAAAGTAATATTTTTGGTATTTGTCTATTTCTATTCTTCTACATCTATAGCTAAATTAAATTATTGTAATATTTGTGTTTAATTAGAAAGTATGTATCTAAATAGAATATGTATGTAAATAATTGAAAGTAAAATATTTTTATACACTATATTTTTAGTGAAAAGTGAAACTAAGGACTATATTTCTTAAAGGCCTATTTAATATCTAATAACTAATTATAATGTCTTTATCTAAAACTAAACTAATTTTTTTGGTATTTTGGATTATTTCTATTGCTATACATCTATTTGTAAACTATTTTTTTGTTATTTTTTTGGTCAATTCCTATACATCTATGGGTAAAGTAATTTTTTTTTTTTTTTTATTAGTACTATACATCTATGGCTAAACTATTTTATTGGAATATTTTTGTTTAATTAGAAAATAAGTATGTATCTAAATGTAATATGCATATAAAGAATTTAAACTAAAATATTTTTATATACTATATTGTTAGTGAAAATGAACACTAACGACTATATTTCTTAAATAACTATTTTATATATAATAACTAATTTTAATATCTTTTTGTATAACAAATAATATTTATTTATTTATTTTTTTTTTTCTATTGCTATACATCTATTGCTAAACTAATTTATTGTAATATTTGTATTTAATTAGAAAGTAAGTATGTATCTAAATCTAATATGTATCTAAAGAATTTAAAATAAAATATTAATTAGAGAGAATATTTGTAGTAAAGAGTATTTCACTACTGGGCAGCACGGTGGCTCAAGTGGTTAGCACTGTAGCCTTTGTAGCACTGGGGTCCTGAGGTCCTGGGTTCAATTCCCACCAAGGACACTAAGGACAACATCTGCAAGGAGTTTGTATGTTCTCCCCGTGTTTGCGTGGGTTTCCTCCGGGCACTCCGGTTTCCTCCCACATTGTAAAGACATACTGATAGGATGTTTAGATTGTGAGCCCCAAGAGGGACAGCATTACTGATGTATGTAAAGTGCTATGGAATTAATAGCGCTATATAAATGAATAAATATCATATCATAATTTGACTTGAATGGGTGTATCCAACACTTTCACCTTTTTATTGCATCATCTTTTCACACGTGAAAAAGCCACATATAACTGTCCATGTCCAAAAACGGGTTGTGGCAAAAAAATCCCTACTTTCTTCAGTGTATGGCCTTGGGATTTGTTGATGGTCATGGCAAAAGTAGACTTCACGGGAAATTGTCGACGTCTTAACTTGAAAGGTAATCCAGTGTCTGATGGAGATAAAGCAATCCTTGGAATAAACACCACATTTCCTTCTGCAGACCCAGTAATGACTTTTGCTTGAATCATATTGTCAAAAAAAACGATGACAATCAAGTGAGTCCCATTGCAAAGACCTTTTATGATGTTAAAAGTGCACAAAAGCATGACAATGGTACCGATTTGTAATTTGAGGCGATGAGAAGGCGTTCCCATTGGTTTGAGTGAATTTAAAAATTCCACTGGATATTGGTCAAAATCTTCAGTCTTAATGGAATCATCACTAATGTACTCAGTGTATTCACCAGCAATGCAATCCATATTCATAGAGTTCACCATATCCACATGGACATTTTTACGGCAAAGAATGGCATGTGATGCAGGAATTAGAATGCTTTAATTGTTATATATTACAATTCCATACAATAATGGATATATCTAAAGAATTTAAAATAAAATATTCTTATAGACAATATTTTTAGTAAAGACTTTTTCTGAATGAGGCAGCAACTTTCCTTGAATGGGTGTATCCAGCACTTTCACCTTAACATTACATCGACTTTTCACTCGTGAAAAAGCCACATATAACTGTCCATGTCCAAAAACGGGTTCTGGCAAAAAAATCCCCACTTTCTCCAGTGTTTGCCCTTGGGATTTGTTGATGGTCATGGCAAAAGCAGGCTTCACAGGAAATTGTCGACGTCTTAACTTGAAAGGTAAGCCAGTGTCTGATGGAGATAAATCAATCCTTGGAATAAACACCACATTTCCTTCTGCAGACCCAGTAATGACTTTTGCTTGAATCAGATTGTCAAACAAAGCGATGACAATCAAGCGAGTCCCATTGCAAAGACCTTTTCTGCTGTTGAAGTTGCGCAAAAGCATGACAATGGTACCGATTTTCAATTTGAGGCGATGAGAAGGCATTCCCGTTGGTGTGAGTGAATTTAAAAATTCCACAGGATATTGCTCTGGATCTTCAGTCTCATTAGGATCAATGGAATCATCACTAATGTATTCAGTGTATTCACCAGCAATGCAATCCATGACCTTAGAGTTCACCATATCCACATGGTCATTTTTAGGGCAAAGAATGGCATGTGATGCAGCAATCTGAATGCTTTCATTGTTATGTACATCAATCACAATGTTTTCACCAAATATAGCAAGTATGATTGAGCCAGTGCAGATCATGTCTTGTGGGATTTCAATGGTATCATCTCCAAGGTTGAAATCATTGGACAATTCACCATTTCCTAGTTGAAGTAACCAACGGCTATAATCAGGATCAATGGAGCGCATATTGTTGAAGAGTGGCAATTGAGTGAAAAGCTGCCATTGTCGTGAGTATTTAATACAACTCTCTATAATGTCAGTTCTTGTACCATGAGGGATGATAGGCAGACACTGTCGAAAGTCTCCTCCCAGAACAATGACTTTCCCTCCAAAAGGTGTTGTATTTTTCTTGGAGATATCTGTTGTCATGACATCCCGTAAAAGTTGATCTATCACATGCAATGCATATTTAGATAACAGAGTGGACTCGTCAATAATGAAAAGTTTGGTACTTTTCAAATGTTGTGCAGCATCTGTATCATTTTTAATCCTTGAAACGGAAGTTTCATTGATTGGAATTGGTATTCCATAAAGCGAATGGATAGTTCTTCCTCCTTGCAGTAAGTTAGCTGCAATCCCTGTACTGGCTGCAGGTGAGACAATTTCGCCTTCTCCTCTTAGTTCATGAATTAATAAATCATACAGATATGTTTTGCCACTGCCACCTGGACCGTCAATGAAAAAGCACTTAGGTTGTCCACTTCTATCGTGTAAAGCTTGATTTATCGCATCATAGGCCAAAAGTTGTTGTTCATTTAAAGTAGCTTTCATTTGCTGAGCTCTTCTTAACTCATCATCCTTGTTGTATTGTGGGGCAACGTGTGGCTTTCTTTTTGGTCGTGGTAGATTAAAATCAGTAAAAGTTTTGCCATGAAATTTTAGAACAGTTTGGACATCAGTCATAGCATATCCTTCACAATTCTCACACTCCTCAGTGTTGGAGTGATATGCATGGCAGTAGTCTTGGATAAAGTCTTGTTTAAATTCTTTCCACAACTCCAATGGATGAGCTGGAGGACCAAAAATACATATATATGCGAACATATCACGAAGCTGTGCAGGCATGTTGAGAACACAGGCATCCAATAAACTATTTCTCCAAACAGTGTCATCAAAGAGCAATCCAAGGGCTAATGCCGCCTCTTTGAAAGTTGGGTATGTGACTTCATTAACAGTCTTAATGTTGTCAAAACTTGTTGCTCCTTTGACATGCAGTAACAACAACCTTAAATAGTACCGTTCTTGATCTTTCATACTGACAGTATACATTCTTCCAATCACTGAAGAACCTCCTCGCTTTCTAACTTCCCATGCACCTTCTTTCCAAACATAGTGCTCTGGAATTTGGCGGTATAAGTAATCATGAGCATGCGGGTCACTCTCATTCAGCTCAAAGTAGCCCATAAGAGTAGATTTTCTGTGCATTGTGTAACTGATGTCGTCAACAGAGTCATCCTCATGAAAATAAAGTGGTTGAGAATGTGGGAGATGTACGGCAAGGCGAATAATAGAGTGTGATTGTCTATGCATTGGGTAAGCAAATATTCGCCAAGCTGCCTCCGGTGCACTCACGTATCTTGAATCCATGAATTGATGTGTTTCATCATGGTGGATATTGGTTTGGCAAATTTCAAGATTGGCTTTATCATGTCCTTTGTAGACATATTTGAATAGGTATTTTACACTTTGAATGGAAGCACATACCTCAACATTAATATGACACTTGTATGTTAATAGTAGGTAAGGGTTATAGGGAACAACCCAAGAATTATCAATAATCTTTGAACGGATTTGAAAGGATGATCCTTCCTTTCTTTGATAAGTAGGGTATGCATCCTTAGCTATGAGTGTTCTTGGTTGGAAATCTTTAGGAAAACCTTTCTTACACTTGCCAAGATCCATACATGGAGAATTGGGGTTGTGTTGTCCACAGGGTCCATGAATCATGTGTTGCATCACAATGTCATGGAGCAGAGGGTATTCTTCTGGATCAGGGATTTCAGCCCAAACTATATTATCCACTTCAACCTCAGTTCTTAGGTTGGATTTGCTATCCAGAATGATCAAAATGTGAGCGTGTGGTAGGCCACGCTTTTGGAATTCAATAACATGAACCATTGCACAAACTTTGCCAAATAATTCAGTGTTAATTTCTTTTAATAGGGCTTCCAGTTTAATTCTGAAGACACGGGCGACTAAATCAGGTCTATGTTCCACACGCTGCCATGGCTCTAAATTGTTTGTAATCTCCCTCCATTTAGGATTACAGGTCATGGTTACAAAAAGATCTGGTCGTCCAAATTTAGTCACAATAGCCATGGCATCCTGATAGCGTTGCTGCATGTTTCTGGGACTGCCTTCAAAGGAAGATGGTAAAATGACCGTCTTGCCAATGGGAATACCTTTCTCAACAGATTGTTTCAGGAGATGTTCCTGGAGTACGCAATAATCCTCTACTTTTAAATCCTTTTGATGTTGACGGATAAAATTTAAGCGATTAGCCTCGATTTTTACATACGCATCCACTAAGTACTGCTGTGTTAGTTTGCCACCATTCAGGACAGGATTGAACTGATTCCGTACAGACAGCAAATAGCAGTAATACTGGAGCTGTGTAACCCTGCGTTGACTTTTCCCTTGATGCTTGAGTCCCTCATGCCAGCCTTGTTCTCCATGAGGGAAAAATAAAGGATAGAGTAATGCATCTAAATTGCTGTGTAGAATACTGACTTGCTGTGTTTTTGGGGCCAAGGGGTTATTTGGATCAGGTTTCAAATGAATTAAAATGTCTCTATTGGAGATCCAAGATGGCCGCGGAGGAGGGAGGCTGCACTTACTAGCTCTCCCATAGCAAGATCGCAATCCGTGCCATCCATCCTCGTGAGGGTCTCTAAAACACCCAGAAGGCACCTAAGATTATGCCAAAGGACCTTATACACTGGTCCTGGATTCCATTTCACCCTCTGGCAGCATCTACAGTGACAGAGAGAGCCCCTCAGTGAAAAGCGCGCGGCCCCAGGCGGGAGAAGGAGACCGGACCGGATCGACTGCTTTGCAGAGCAGAAGAAGCGGTGCTACAGTGGGAAGATCCTGGGATCCCCAACTCCGGACCGCAACCGGACGGTAAAAGGAGCCGAAGCTGACCGGCGCCTAACGGCTACAGGAGAAACCCAGCAGCACGTGGCTCCGGAGACGAGCGGTAAGGGAGACGCTGAGGCAGACGGTTTAAGCACAGTGTGTCCGCTGACGACCTGCAGCCCCCCAGAGACCTGGAGCGCGTGGTAGCTGTGTGGAGTGAACGAGTGTGAGTGCTGGGAGATCAGACCCGCGAGAACCCCGGCAGAGGAGGCGGGAGGTCACTCTGAACCCCACGACTTCAATACCTGCTGCCAGCTTAAGATCACAGACCGGACCAACTCTGCATGACAGCCCCAGGGGAATAGAGGATCACAGAAACAAGAGGTAACAGCTTTACCTATATAACATCTAATCCAGACTTATAGAGGGTCACAGAGCAGCACACAGTCTGCAGGACAGAAAGCTGAGGAAAAAAACATCTCTAACCTGTGCCTGGGCTACTTATACAGGTATTCCAGACCCCTTAAATCACGAGACTGGTATATAACAACAGGATACCAGTGGATCTCCACAACAGTTGTTTAATCACCAATTCACTAATTTAGCAGCACATTAACATGATGCAGTAACCCCTACCAGCCAGCAGGGGGAGCTCCGTGACCATATCCTTCAATCAGCATTAAAATTTGACACATTACTAATATGGGGAAAACTGGAACAAAAACCCCTAAGGGATCACTGAAATTAACTAAAGGAGTCACGCAAGCTGATATGGATAAATTTTTAAAGAAACAAGCAGCTCAGACTGACTCAGATATGCCCTCTAAACCAAATGATCCAATTTTAATGGACGATACGGACACAGATATGGATAGCGAATCTGAAAGTATATCAACAGATAAAGATACACAAGTAACTCGCTCATTCATAGCAAGAATCCTCTCGCAGAAATTAGACCCAATCAGTAAGGAGCTTGCAGAAATAAAACGTGATCTCACCCAGCAAGGACATAGATTGGATACAGCTGAAAGCACACAGACGACCATAATACAACAATCTAATGCTATGCTGGAATGCCTACAACAACATGAGAACATCCTCCACGCTGCACATACATCCTTAGAAGACCACGAGAACCGAGAGCGCCGAAACAATATTAGAATTCGGGGCATGCCGGAATCTGTGGCGCTGGAAACGCTCACCAAAGCGGCCATCGAAATATTCAAAGATGTATTGGATCAGGAAAAGCCGGAAAACATCGAATTGACAAGAGTACATAGAGCCCTCAAACCTAGACCATCACAAGGCGAACAACCAAGGGATGTACTCTGCCGTTTCTTAGACTTTAGAGTAAAAGATCTGGTACTCCGGAAAGCGAGGGATAAACGGAAGATTATATATGAGGGTAACACGATTCAGTTATATCAGGACTTATCAGCTATTACACTGCGAAAACGGCGACTCTTGAAGCCATTCACTGAGGCCCTGACAAGCAAAGGTTATAGATTCCGATGGCTGTTTCCATTCGGCATATTTATAACGGCTGGAGACAGGAGGCTCCAAGCTAGGACCTCGGCGGATGTTAAACAAGCCTGCGAGGAACTAGAGATCATACTGGACTCCTATCCGGATTTGGAAACATTCCACTCTGCCTCCTTGCTCCAGCGAATACCACCTCCATCAGCATGGCAAATAGTCACCACACCTAAGGCTCAAAGAACGAAGCGTAAAACGGCCAAGTCTCCAGCTGCCAAAGACCTGGCCGACACAACTTGACATTCTGAAGCCCTACCAACTGATAGAATGACTATCTACAAATAGATGGCAGAATCTTGCATCTTGTTTTCCACCCCTTTGATAATAACCATGCTTAAATGCAATCTTTTGGACATATTACACCTTAAAAGAACTTGACTATCCGGAAGTGACAACACAATTTGTACAAAGCACTTCAAAACTAATGCAACTAAGAGGACTAGACTGTACGAAAAGCCCCCTCTTCTTATGGCAACGATGATTACCAACGGATATGGACCCAACCGATTGACACTTGGTCCATAACATATGTCTCCCCCTACCTACCACCCACACATCCTCCATTACCCTGATGCCCATTCACATCCCCCAAACCCTTTTATACATTACCATCATTCTCTTTACTCTTACGATTACCCAATTCCCCCCCCCCCCCTCCCCCCCTCGCCAACCAACCCCTATCCACACCCTCCCCTTTAATGATAAGTATTATTACTTGAAGACTTGGTTACACATCAGCATTAACAACCTTGAATGATGATAATCTCCCCGGAGCTGGCTATTGAGGCCCTTTGTAGCTCTATGTTGGACAGACTCATATTCACATTTATATCTGTGAAATTATTACAGTTTTTGAAAGTTATGATTTATTTTATCTCTCTTTCTTATCTTTCCTTTTACTATACTCGCTCTCACCTCTTCCCCCCTTCCAGTCCAGTGTTCCAGGAAGGTCGAAAAAACAAGGAACAGACGATGCCGAAGCTCAAAGACCGAACCAAAAGAGAAACGATATGGCAGACATAACTAAGGTAATTACATTTGCTTCACTCAACACACACGGCCTAAACTCACCGATAGCAAGACGACACATCCTACACAGACTTAAACAACAGAAAGCGACAGTACTTCTTTTACAAGAGACGCATTTTAAGTCTGACAAAATACCTGATCTGACCCGTTCTGGTTATGATAAATGGTACCACGCTACTACGACCCAAACAAAAACCAAAGGTACCTCAATAGCGATAGCCAAAGGGGTGACATTCCAACTGAGAGACACGCTAACTGACCCCCTGGGAAGATATATACTAATTAAGGGACTACTTAACGGGTCATTAGTGACGATATGTAGCATATATGCCCCAAACAAGAAAGTTGTTAAATGGCTGACAGCAATGATGAAGAAAATAGAAATATTCAAAGAGGGTGTGCTGGTGGTCGGTGGAGACCTTAATGTAGCGCTGAACCCACTGGTGGACACCTCTAAGCAGAAGAGTACACTCTCAGCAGGGGATCTAGCTAAAATACAAAGATGCCTGAACTCCCAACACCTGGTTGACACATGGAGATGCCTGAACCCCGCCGACCGCGACTACACCTTCTATTCCTACCCTCATAAAACCTATCATAGGATCGACTATATCTTTGTCCACAAAAAGCAGTTGACTAACATCAAAAAATCGAACATATCACCAATTATATACTCTGACCATTCCACAGTGACTCTGGAAATGTCATTGAAAAAACAACACCCCAACAATAGAACATGGCGCCTAAATGAAACCATATTAGCTGAACCTGGGGTCAAAATTCGCATACAAGAAGCATTGCACAGATACTTCACGCTTAATGACACACAGGATATGTCGGCCCAAATATTATGGGAAGCACACAAATCAGTCATCCGGGGTGAACTAATATCGATCTCCTCCCACCTTAATAGAAAAAGACAAAAAGACATATATGAACTCTATGAAGAGATAGCCTCACTAGAACTAAAACATAAAAGACAACTCGACCATCAGACAATGCTTTTGTTAGCAACAAAGAGACAACACCTAAAAGACCTCTTAGTTCTCCAATCGGCAAAATATTACAGTGCATGGAAGAATAAATTATACGCCCATGGAGACAAAGCGTCCAAATTCATGATCTCACTCATACGCAAGAGACAGTTACACACTCAGATTGGTGCGGTCAAGAACAAACAAGGTGTTAGCTCTGATAACCCCACACATGTGGAAAATGCATTCTTAGACTATTACAAGCACCTCTATGATTTGAGACCGAACGAATCTAGTGAACAGACCAGACTGCGGAGGGATGAGATCAGGAACTTTCTAAAAGGTTTGGGATTACCCAATCTGACGGAAGCACAAAAAATAGATCTGACAAAGCCATTCCAAATTACGGAGCTCCAGTCCACTCTGTCAAAGTGCCCGACTGGAAAATCACCAGGACCTGATGGGTTTACAGCACAGTACTATAAAACTTTCCCCGATGTACTACTACCACGGTTTTTGGACCTATGTAATGCTGTTCTCAAAGGTCTACCCCTTCCACAACAAATGTTGGAAGCTAGCATCTCATTGATCCACAAAGGGGGGAAGGACCCCGAGCAGTGTAGTAGCTACAGACCAATCTCTTTATTAAATGTAGACCTAAAACTGCTCTCCAGCTTGATAGCGCGAAGAATGGCGACACTGTTGCCACACTTGATCTCGCCTAGTCAAACGGGATTTGTGGGGGGAAGAGAGGGGAAAGACAACACGCACAAAATATTGCACCTGATGCAAATAGCTAAAAACCGTGGGTCCCCGTTAGTACTCCTAGGAACAGACGCTGAGAAAGCATTTGACAGAGTGGACTGGACTTACCTTGAAGAATCCCTACATACTTTTGGACTACCCCACGCACTTACAAGAGCTATCTTAGCAATGTATAACAACCCCACAGCCAGAATTAGGATAAATAACTCACTAACAGACACATTTGTAATAAAAAACGGCACGAGGCAAGGTTGCCCGCTCTCGCCACTACTCTTTGTGCTCTCCATGGAGCCTCTGCTGAGTGCCATACAGTCCCATCAGGACATTGAAGGCATCACATTGAACCACAAACATTATAAAACGGCGGCGTTTGCGGATGACCTACTTGTACTAATGACCTCCCCATTACGCGGATTCCCGGCACTAATGAAATTACTAGACCATTTTAGCCATCTCTCAAATTTTAAAGTCAATCCCTCTAAATCCGAAGCACTAGACATCAACATTAACCCCACAACTTTAACAAAAATAAAAGATCTCTATCCCTTCACATGGCCCACCACATACATAAAATATCTCGGGGTGAAATTGGGGAGAAATAGCAGAGATCTTTTCCAACTCAATATCAAACCAATGCTTGAAAACGCTAGGTCTACTATCGACACATGGAAGGATAACCATCTTTCATGGATGGGTAGAAAAAATTTATTAAAAAGCTTGATCCTCCCCAAGTTCACCTACATGTTCAATATGCTACCCATATTGATCCCGATAGCATTCCTTAATAAGATTAATGCCCTATTTAGTAAATATATATGGCATCAGAAAAAGCCCCGCATATCATACCGAACACTAACGCTTCATAAGAGTATGGGGGGAATGGGAGCACCCGACATACGGAAATACTATCAAGCCGCAATAATCTCGAGGGTGATTGACATTATTAGACACCCACGAGATAACCAGTGGATTGCAGCAGAAGAAGCACTAGCGCCAAATACGCTCAGGTCCTTATTCCTTTTACATGAGAAGAACATTAAGTTATCCCAAATCCACAACATACACACCAAAGCCACCCTTCAGGTCTGGTCGAAATTGCGCCACATGATGATACCTACATTATCACCCTTACTTACATTATTAGACCTTCTCCCTGGCAGACCCGACACCACTACTGATGTAGCGCACAGGATACCAGCCTTAAAAAGCCTGACCGTAGACCGAATTTTGATTGATGGCACCATGCCGACCTTCTCTGAGTTACGGACCACACCTGGTCTCCAAAGACTGAACTTTCTGCACTATGCCAGCATTAAATCAAAACTGAAACCACACCTACAGCAGGCAGATCTCTCACGTGCCATGACACCGTTTGAGAAGCTATGTGCGGCCATTTTGAAACCAAAAAAAGTATTATCCACATTATATCAAACACTGCTGATGGCTGCATGTAGCCCAAAGCGGAGCTATATCACGCATTGGGAAAAGGACTTAGGCTATTGCTTTACCCCAGCGCAGCAACGATTTATATATGAAAGATCTCATGGCCCCTCGCAATGCGTACGGGCACAGGAAAATGCTTTCAAAATCGTGTCGCGGTGGTATGTGGCACCCAAACAAACTTACCATTGGCAGAGAGAGAGCTCAACAAACTGCTGGAGATGTAATGATCCCAACGGAGAGTACTTTCACATTTGGTGGACTTGTCCCAAAATTAGAGATTTCTGGAATAGAGTAGGCATGTTCATACAGACTGTGACGAACAAAACACTTAAGCTTTCACCAGAGACCGCATTATTGAATTTCCCAATATGGACAGATGATAAATACGCGTCTGACTTAGCACGACATTGCATTACCGCAGCAAAACTTTTAATACCACTCTACTGGAAGACACCTGACCTACCGACCAATGCACAATTATATGACAAAATAAATGCTCTATATAGAGTAGCAATGACTGTGGCGTCAGTTGAAAATAGACAAACGAAACTCAGACACATATGGGCCCCATGGATTACTTTCCGGAAAACATACAATTGCATGCAGGAATAAGATATTCCCCGCTCAAACAACAATGTGAACGGCATCTGACACTGACTTCCTGGTAGCTGGACTGAACTACCTATCCCCCCCACCCCCCCCCGTACCTTCTTATTTTCCCCTTTCTCTTACTACCCTTCCACTTCAACTCTTCCACACTATCTACTATCCTCTTTAACATAATCTTTCACTCTCTTACTCTCTTTCTTCATCCTTTATCTTTAATGTTGATTACTTAAAAATATGGTATTGCATGAAAAATAAAGTCCTGGACAAGCCCAGACGTGAAGAATACACATGACCAGGATTCCGTAAGCTATACTACGTTACTGAGATGGCTCATAATAATTCTCCTACTTTCAAAAGGTACACCAGCAACAACGAACAACATGGAGAACTCCAGTTATATGATAAGCACAGATGAATACCACGCACACGCGTGATATTATGTTCATGTCATGCACTACCTTTGTAATACCTTTGCAACACCTTAGTAATACCTTTATAATATCTTTGTAATACCAATGATAATTTCTGACATTTTTGATGTTATTACATGTTACATGTTACAACATGTTGAATGTTATGTTATGCAAACATCACCAATAAAAAGACCATTGAAAAGAAAAGAAAATGTCTCTATTGAATGGTGGCTCTCCATCAGCATTTTCAAAGACTACAGCAACTTCATTGGCAGTAGGATTGTTATAGCGGCTCGGGTCTTGCTGTATGTCTTGTTTAATGGCCATGATAATATTTGGCATGACAGTGCCATGTTCTACTGCCTTCTGTTCTTCTTCTAGTTCAACGTGACGTAGCATTTTGTATGCCGAAACAAAGGGATTAATATTATCCAATTGAAGAGCAATGATACTCATTAAAGTAGGATTACATTTAACATTTTCTGGACATTGTAGCCGTTGGTCTGTAGCGCTTAGAGTATCTAAAATGTACAATTGTGCATATGCTGGAGTTTGATCTTGAGCAGGATGGAGTGTTCCAGTGCGATGATAAATTTGCCCATGAATACGGAAGCAGTATGGGCCGTGTCCAGGAGGTAGAGAAACATGGGCACCATGGAGGCAAAAGCAAAAGAACTATTAATGCTCCTGATATTCTCCATCAAATTTTGACTGTACTCACTCTCTCCTTTCAGCAGGCGTTGGAACACGTGCGGGTATTGAGGTAATGGTACCTTTACTTTTCCCTTGTGGCAACAAAGAGTAAACTGTTTATCTGATGGTCGTTCAGCAGTAAAGTGGCGAGCCTCACAATGTTCACATATTACATTCATGAAACCACAGAAATGTTCTCCAATAACATGATCCTGATCAATAAATCCCATTTGATGTAGGAGAGGTGAAGAGAATAAACGTAGAAGTTTATTGTGTAATCCTACATAGATGAGACGTGGAAGGGATGTAGATTCCAAACATTCCATAAATGAAGAAGTGGAATATATATTCCGTTCTGCCTCTTGCAATATAGAAGTGGAAGAAGAAGTTTGGCGTTCTTCACGACGTAATGTAGCCAAATGGGTCAAGCGGACTTGTCTAGACGTAGGAGATTGGGTATCTTGATGCATCTGTCTTTTCCTTTTAAGCCTCAAAATTTTACACTGTTTGCTGTATGGCGTCTCCTCAGCACAGTGTTTTCGTTTTGATGTGGCCTTGCGATGCTGTAAAGGCTGTTCAGTTGTAGTTAAGATAGTAGAAGAAGAGGTGGCAGCAGTATGAGGATCAGACAAAGAGGTGGCAGCAGTATGATGGTCAGACGAAGAGGTGGCAGCAGTCTGAGCATCAGACAAAGAGGTGGCAGCAGTCTGAGGATCCGACGAAGAGGTGGCAGCAGTCTGAGGATCAGACGAAGAGGTGGCAGCAGTCTGAGGATCAGACGAAGAGGTGGCAGCAGTCTGAGGATCAGACGAAGAGGTGGCAGCAGTGTGAGGATCAGACGAAGAGGTGGCAGCAGTGTGAGGATCAGACAGATCTCCTACAGGCATTAACTTTTTCTGTTTGCGTCGTTGAGGCAGAGGCATTGATTTTTTGCCTAATCGTTCTGTCCTTCCTTCTAAAGACTTTATTGAAACCGGTGTTTTCAAAGCAGCCTTTTCCTTGTCCAAGTGAAGTCGTCTTTCTTCAGAACTCTCCTCCACACCCTTCTTGCGCATACGCACAGACACCTTGCGAACCTTTCCTTTTTTGATTTCCATTGAGGTAATGGGAGGTGTCAAAGGCAGTTCACTTGGTAGAATGTCAGTACACGAAGAGGGTGGAGTAGCATCTGTGTCAGACGGTTCTTCAGTGACTGAAATTTTTGTTTGTTTGCATGTGGAACGCGCAGTCATGGCTCTTGTTTCCATTCGTTGGCTTGTTTTTTCAGAAGACACTTGCAAAATACGTGTATGTAAAGCAGTCTTCGCAGCATCCAACCGAAAACGTCTCAGTTGAGAAGAGAGTTTAGCAAACCGTTTGAGTTTAGCAGCCTTAACCCTATCTAAGCGAATACATCTCTCTGCAGAAGTCTCATTTGCAATACATTTGGCGTAAGCAGCCTTAACACGATCTAAGCAAATACGTCTCATTTCTAAGGTCTCTTCAGCAAGGCGTTTCGCCTTAGCAGCCTTATCACTATCTAAGCGAAGACGCCTCTCTTCTGAAGTCTCCTTTGCAGTATGTTTCGTCTTAGCAGCCTTACGCAGATCTAACCGAAAACGTTTCTCTTCCAAACTCTCCTCTGCAATGCGGTTAGCTTTAGCAGCCTTATCACGATCTAACCGAAGACGTCTCTCTTCCAAAGTCTCGTCTGCACGCTTCTTCTTAGGTGTAGATGCAGCCTCCTTGGCAAGAGCAATATTTTGTGTAGGAGAGCTCATCTTAGTAAGAATAAGCAGTGTTTGAAATCCAAAAAGAGCTAGAGTGTGTTAGTTAAGGAAACAATTAATAATAACTGTGTAAAAAGACAAAAAAAATTAAACTACAGTGCGTATTTCAAAAACCTGTTATAATGAAATGATAGACTTCTTTAAAGTATGAAAGAAAGATTTAATGATGTTTACTGTATGGAGTAGTGAATGGAAATGAGTGTGTTAAAAGTCCTTAAAAACTGCCTTGAAGGCAAAACAAATGGATGTAAGGGGCCTTTGGGATGCGCGTAATCAAAGCAAATTTTCAACATTGTAAGAAAACCGGTAAAAGAACCGAGATGACGTCAATTTCTGCATAACCGCCAGCAAGGTTGTTGTTGCATAAGGTGTTGAAAAATGGCAGAGGTAGGGTTAATTTGTACCTAAAACTTAAGGTTTTGGGATTATAGCAGAAGTAGTGGTTTTTATTTTTCGTGCTTTAGTTGGGGAAACAGCGGCATTAATGTAAAGTATGAAATAGCAGAATGTGACTAAGCAGGGTGAAAAAAGAAATAAGGCAACTTGCGCAGTAGATGTTGAAACAGGCAGGTCAATGTAAAAAGCAACGTAAATGCGGGGATGTATATAATGTTACGCAACTGCAGCCCTAGTGACGGGTATAGGGAAGTTCCGTAAAAAATTTAAATATTAGCACATGTTATGGAAGTATGTAAATCTGCATATACAATGCACGTGTGAAAGGGGACCCAGTCAGTAATAGAGTGTAAAATATTTGGTATGTAAAAGTAGTTAATGTCCTACTGGGATGACAGGGACTTTGACATGACCGTTAATTTCAAATAGCATCATAAACGTAGAAAAAACTGCATTTGCCGCATGTGGCGCATAGCCACAGCATAACTGCAGGACTTGCGGGGTGTTGCATTAATCCTCATAGTCATTATAATCGCCATAGTAGTCAGTATACAGTTATTAGCAGCAGGTGCAGCAATTGGGGTTTAGCAGTTGTGGCAGGTACTGTATGGAAAAAAAACGGAGGGTGAGCGCGCTTCTTTTCATGGTGGGACCTGCCGCAAGTTCCCCTATACATACTATGGCGATTAGCGAAACGACACCAGAAGTGCAGGAGTTATGCGATGGCAATGCAGCAAACAGAGCTGATGCTATTCTGTCACCACATCTGGCGCGATTTCAAATAGCCGCTGATGTGAACTGGCCAGGTAGCATTACCACCAAACTGTTAAATATAAGACAGGTAGTAGTGCTACAGAGTAATTAGGAAGAAAAATATTACAAATTGACATATAATGATTTAACGTACTCGTAACAGTGTGATGACTGACTCCTAAGTCCTCAAAAATTATCAAACAGCCTGTAAGGGGTTAAAGTACCACTGGCACGCATACAAAATACTGAACGATCAATAAAAATAAGAATAGTATTAAAGTATTTAGTAATAAAATGGCAGTAGTAGACCACATAGTGACATCGGCAGTGAATAGGCAAGAAAATAGAAGGGGTTAATGTAGCACTTACATCCTATCAAACAGTGTGGATGAAAAATTAAATAAGAAATGGTATAGAAGATGTTAATTATAAAAAGTCATGAGTACAACACATAGTGACACATTTAGTGAATAGCAAACAGAAAGTAGGGGGTTAATGTAGCATTTTGAACCCTATAAAACAATAGTGTGGGAAAACAAAATGGCAAATGGCATAGAAGTGGTTAATGTTGAAATAGCCTTAGTAGAGCACATAGTGAGATAGCAAGTGGGGCAGAAATAGAATGGAAGGGGTTAATGTAGAAATCGCCTTAGGGCCCTTTCACATCAGCTCTTTTGATCAAATTGCGGTCGATGCTGTGAAAAAAACGCATCTGCCGCGATAGCCACATTACCATTGCACTTGCGGGGCGGTTGCGGTATACCCCATATAAACGATAGGGAAACTTGCGGCAGGTGCGGTTTAGCACTTGCGGCAAGTGTTTGGGGAAAAAAAAAACACACTTGCCGCACCTGCCGCAAGTCCCCCTATAGTTTATATGAGGATTAGCGCAACCGCACCGCAAATGCAACGTTTAAGCGGCAATTGCGGCAGATGCGTTTTTTTCACCGCATCTGGCGGGAAGTTCAAAAAACGCCGATGTACTGCAGATAGTTACACAGTTATTGAATAGCAAACAGAATAGAAGGGGTTAATGTATGAGTTTAAACCCTAAAAAGTAGTTATGGTGGAAACTAAAATACAAAAGGCATAGAAGAGGTTAATGTAAAAATGGCCTTAGTACTACACATAGTGAGATAGGAAGTGGAGCACAAATAGAATTGAATGGGTTAATGTAAAAATGGCCTTAGTACTGCACATAGTGAGATAGTAAGTGGAGCACAAATAGAATTGAAGGGGTTAATGTAAAAATGGGCTTAGTACAACACATAGTGAGATAGGAAGTGGAGCAGTAATAGAATAGAAGGGGTTAATGTAGAAATGGGCTGAGTACAGCAGATAGTGAGATACCAAGTGTAGGACAAAGAGAATAGAAGGGGTTAATAAAGTATGAAAAAAAGAGGGGACTATGGTGAAATGTAGCTGATATTAAATTTGTCTAAAGAAGGGGTTAATATAAGCATAGGCATTAGGAATATACTAGATGGCAGCCCGATTCTAAAGAATCGGGTAGTCTAGAATCCATATATAGTTTATTTAGTAATAGTTAGGGGAGTGCGGTGAAATTAATTGTGTGTATAGAGGTGGCTCAGTGGTTAGCAGTGAGTGCGCTGGCTCAGTGGTTAGCAGTGAGTGCGGTGAGATTGGTCAGCGCAGCAGTGTGGGCAGAGTGGTCAGTGCAGCGCCGTGGGCAGAGTGGTCAGTGCAGCGCCGTGGGCAGAGTGGTCAGTGCAGCGCCGTGGGCAGAGTGGTCAGTGCAGCGCCGTGGGCAGAGTGGTCAGTGCAGCGCAGTGGGCAGAGTGGTCAGTGCAGCGCCGTGGGCAGAGTGGTCAGTGCAGCGCAGTGGGCAGAGTGGTCAGCGCAGCGCCGTGGGCAGAGTGGTCAGCGCAGCGCCGTGGGCAGAGTGGTAAGCACACACATACACTCTGCTATACTTACCACCGACCCTGCATCTTCCCCGCCGCCTGGATCCTGAGTCGACATGTCGCCGCCCCCGGATGACTGGATCCAATATGTTGTCCGGGTAGTTTTTCAAGACATCTTGGACGCTATATTGGATCCAGTAGTTTGGGGGCAGCGACATGTCGACTGAGGATCCAGGCAGCGGACGCAGGGCCGGTGGTAAGTATAGCGGAGTGTGTGTGTATGTGTGTGTGTGTACAAAGTTGAGGGAAGTGTGGACAAAGTGACGGAAGTGCGTACATACACACATATACACACATAGTGTACATTGCATATGGAGGGGTGAGGAGAGCGGAGGCTGGAGGGCAGAGGACAGGGAGAGGAGAGCGGAGGCTGGAGGGCAGAGGAGGGCGGAGGCTGGAGGGCAGAGGACAGGGAGAGTAGAGCGGAGGCTGGAGGGCAGAGGACAGGGAGAAGCGAGTGGAGGCTGGAGGGCGGAGGAGAGGGAGAGGAGAGCGGAAGGTGGAGGGTAGAGGAGAGGGAGAGGAGAGCGGAAGGTGAAGGGTAGAGGAGAGGGAGAGGAGAGCGGAAGCTGGAGGGCAGAGGACAGGGAGAGGAGAGCGGAGGCTGTAGGGCAGAGGAGAGCAGAGGCTGGAGGGCAGAGGACAGGGAGAGGAGAGCGGAGGCTGGAGGGCAGAGAAGAGCGGAGGCTGGAGGGTGGACGCTGGAGGCAGAGGACAGGGGAGAGGGAGAGAGGGAGCGCTGGAGGGCAGAGGACAGGAGAGAGCAGTGGCTGGAGGGCAGAGGACAGGGAGAGAGGGAGGAGGGAGGAGGCGGATGGGAGGCAGAGCAGAAGAGAAGCAAGGTGGGCAGGGGGGGGGGGGGGGGGGGGGGGGGGGGGGGGGGGGGGGGGGGGGGGGGGGGGGGGGGGGGGGGGGGGGGGGGGGGGGGGGGGGGGGGGGGGGGGGGGGGGGGGGGGGGGGGGGGGGGGGGGGGGGGGGGGGGGGGGGGGGGGGGGGGGGGGAGGCGAGTGGCTGGAGGGCAGAGGACAGGAAGAGGAGAGCGGAGGCTGGAGAGGGACAGGAGAGAGGAGCAGGATGCTGGAGGGCAGAGGACAGGAAGAGGAGAGCAGAGGCTGGAGGGCAGAGGACAGGGAGAGGAGAGCGGAGGCTGGAGGGCAGAGGACAGGGAGAGGAGAGCAGAGGCTGGAGGCAGAGGACAGGGAGAGGAGAGCGGAGGCTGGAGGGCAGAGGACAGGGAGAGGAGAGCGGAGGCTGGAGGGCAGAGGAAGGGAGAGGAGAGCGGAGGCTGGAGGGCAGAGGAAGGGAGAGCAGAGCGGAGGCTGGAGGGCAGAGGACAGGAGAGGAGAGGAGGGGGAGGCTGGAGGGCAGAGGACAGGGAGAGGAGAGCGGAGGCTGGAGGGCGAGGACAGGGAGAAGCGGAGGTGGGGCGAGGACAGGAGGGGAGCGGAGTGGAGGAGAGAGGGAGGGAGGAGGAGGAGGGAAGGAGAGGGGGAGGAGAGGGCGGAGTGAGGGCAGAGGACAGGGAGAGGAGCGGAGGTGGGGTGGAGGCTGGGGGCAGAGAAGGAGAGAGAGCGAGGCTGGAGGCAGAGAGGGCGGAGGCTGGAGGGGGGGTGGGGGCAGAGGAAAGGGAGCGGGGTGGGGAGGAGGAGAGGAGAGCGAGGTGGAGGGCAGAGGACAGGGAGAGGAGAGGGAGGCTGGAGGGCAGAGGCGAGGAGGAGGGCGGAGGCTGGAGGGCAAGGACAGGGAGAGGAGAGCGGAGGCTGGAGGCAGAGGAAGGGAGAGGGAGCGGAGGCTGGAGGGCAGAGGACAGGAGGAAGCGAGGTGGAGGGCAGAGGACAGGGAGAGGAGAGCGGAGGCTGGGAGGGACGAGGCAGGAGGGAGAGAGAGCGGAGGCTGGAGGGCAGAGGACAGGGAGAGGGAGCGGAAGGCTGGAGGGCAGAGGACAGGGAGAGGAGAGCGGAGGCTGGAGGGCAGAGGAGGAGGGAGAGCGGAGGGCGGAGGCTGGAGGGCAGAGGACAGAGGGAGAGCGGAGGCGTGGCTGGAGGGCAGAGGACAGGGAGAGGAGAGCGGAGGCTGGAGGGCAGAGGGACAGAGAGAGGCAGCGAGGCAGAGGACAGAGGAGGAGGCGGAGGCTGGAGGGCAGAGGACAGGGAGAGGAGAGCGGAGGCTGGAGGCAGGGAAGGAGAGGAGGTGGAGGCAGAGGGAGCGAGGCTGGAGGGCAGAGGACAGGGAGAGAGCGGAGCTGAGGGTGGAGGCTGGAGGGCAGAGGACAGGGGAGAGGAGCGAGGGAGAGCGGAGGCTGGAGGCGGAGGCTGAGGGCAGAGGACAGGGAGAGGAGAGCGGAGGCTGGAGGGCAGAGGACAGGGAGAGGAGAGCGAGGCTGGAGGGCAGAGGACAGGGAGAGGAGAGCGGAGGCTGGAGGGCAGAGGGGAGGCGAGGGGGACGAGGCAAGGACAGGGAGAGGAGAGCGGAGGCAGAGGCAGGGAGAGGGAGAGGAGCGGAGGCTGGAGGGCAGAGGACAGGAGAGAGAGGAGGTGGAGGGCAGAGGACAGGGAGAGGAGAGCGGAGCTGGAGGGCAGAGGACAGGGAGAGGAGAGCGAGGCTGGAGGGCAGAGGCAGGGAGAGGAGAGCGGAGGCTGGAGGGCAGAGGACAGGGAGAGGCAGGAGGCTGGAGGGCAGAGGACAGGGAGAGGGAGAGGAAGGCGGAAGGCTGAGGCAGGGGGGGGAGCGGAGGCTGGAGGGCAGAGGACAGGGAGAGGAGGCTGGAGGGCAGAGGACAGGGAGAGGAGAGCGGAGCTGGAGGGCAGAGGAGGGAGAGGAGAGGGAGGCTGGAGGGCAGAGGACAGGGAGAGGAGAGCGAGCTGGAGGCAGAAGGAGAGGAAGAGAGGCTGGAGGGCAGAGGCAGGGAGGAGAGGAGGCTGGAGGAGCGGAGGGCAGAGGACAGGGAGAGGAGGTGGAGGCTGGAGGGCAGAGGAGGCAGGGCGGAGGCGAGGACAGGGAGGAGCGGGGCAGGGCAGAGGCAGGAGGCAGAGGAGGCTGGGAGGGCAGAGGCCAGGGCAGAGGAGTGCTGGAGGGCAGAGGCAGGGAGAGGAGGTGGAGGGCGAGGAGGGCGGAGGCGAGGCGGCAGAGGAGGCTGGAGGGCAGGGCAGGCAGGAGGCTGGAGGCAGGGCAGGAGGGTGAGGGCAGAGGCAGGGCTGGGGTGGAGGGCAGAGGCCAGGGCAGAGGAGGCTGGAGGCAGAGGCCAGGGCAGAGGAGGCTGGAGGGCAGAGGAGGCAGGAGGTGCAAGAGGCCGGGAGGCCAGCAGGCAGCTGAGGGCAGAGGAGGCTGGAGGGCGAGGCAGGCGAGGGAGGGCAGAGGAGGCTGGAGGGCAGAGGCCAGGGCAGAGGAGGCTGGAGGGCAGAGGCCAGGGCAGAGGAGGCTGGAGGGCAGAGGCCAGGGCAGAGGAGGCTGGAGGGCAGAGGCCAGGGCAGAGGAGGCTGGAGGGCAGAGGCCAGGGCAGAGGAGGCTGGAGGGCAGAGGCCAGGGCAGAGGAGGCTGGAGGCAGAGGCCAGGGCAGAGGAGGCTGGAGCGGCCAGAGGAGGCTGGAGGGCAGGAGGCAGGGCAGAGGAGAGGCTGGAGGGCAGAGGCCAGGGCAGAGGAGACTGGAGGCAGAGGCCAGGGCAGAGGAGGCTGGAGGGCAGAGGCCAGGGCAGAGGAGGCTGGAGGGCAGAGGAGGCTGGAGGGCAGAGGCCAGGGCAGAGGAGGCTGGAGGGCAGAGGCCAGGGCAGAGGAGGCTGGAGGGCAGAGGCTGCTGGAGCCGGCAGGGCAGACTCACCGCGGGCCGGCCATCAGGTGTACTGTAGCAGGAGAGGAGGGCGGCAGAGCTGCAGGAGAGGAAGTCCCGCCCTCCCTCCTCTGTAGGCAGACAGCAGGAGCACGGGTATCCCCAGGTGTGTGTGGGCCCCGAGGTGGCGGGCAATGGGCCCCCTGCCCCCGGTATGTAGCTACTGGCTGGAGGCAGAGGGTGGAGGGAGTGGCTGAAGGGCACACGGAACTTCCGAGATCGGAACGTTCCGTGTGCCGGTGCCTGTAGCCGGGGGCAGCCGCTACAGTGCACTGGATGAGCCTGGCGAAGACCATCACGGAAGTGGGCGTGGCTTTCCGGAAGTGGCCTTCGGTTTTATATATAAGATACTCTGATGTGAGATTGTACTGTGAAAACAGCTTTTTAACTTTTACATAGTTCAAAAATTCAAATTTCGCGCTCTAAGATGGCGTAGGCGAAAAGTTAATTCATAAAAAGCCGGCAGACGCCAGCCGCAATGTGATTGGGCAGCGGAAACTTCATAAACATAGCGCCGTAAATCCGGTTGGTCGGCGCTACTGTGTGAAGATGCCGCTGTCCAATCACAACTGAGCGGGGCGGAGCTACAGGCTTCCAGGGTCCCGAACGGCGTGTCCGAAAATCGCACCAGGCGCTCGGCAAGGAAAATGCCGCTTTCCCCGCTGTGCGGCGACCAATGGGAATCAAAGCGCCAAGTAAAACAACCAATCACAATCGTGCCTCATTTCTCAATGCATGTCTATGGGAAAACGCCCTCCAATGAGAATCGCGGCGCCATTTTTGAAAATACACAGCGGCCAATCACAATCGTCCCTCAATTCTCAATGCAACTCTATGGGAAGAGGCGCTGAGAATGCGATTGTTCGGCGGGCAGCGTGAAGACCGGCAAGTTGTATCGGCGGCGCCTGCATGCGTGTTCGGGCACAGCGGTCTCATAGACCGCGGAGGCCGCTAGAAGCGCCGAAGTTTGCGCTTGTAGCGCAAAAGTCGGCGCTTGCAGCGGCGAAGTGTCCGAACTGTGGCGCAGGCTCCATGCAGCGCCGGTTGGCGCTGCATGGGGCAAGATAGTAAAAGTGGTGAAAATAAAAGATAGAAAAAGAGGTGAAAATAAAAGTTAGCATCAGGAATATAGCTTCTGATGTGAAAAGGTAGATTTGCCAAAGGATATCTTAGCTGATCAATTGCAGATCCCGATCCGGCGCTTGCTTCCCGACGTCCCGCACGAAGGATGGATATCTCAGCTGAAATGTAGTCCAACAGATGGTCCAGCGGTAGCTTCTCGTTGTCTCAGAAAGACCCTCACGAAGGATGGATTTCTTGGCAGAAATATAATCCAACAGATAGTCCAGCGGTAGGTTCTCGTTCTCCCACAAAGAGGATTCAAAGAGGTTGAAGATTCAAATTTCGCGCTATAAATAAGCGGCCTTATCTCATTGGTGGGCGGCAACCTCAGAAAGATGGCGCCATGAATGTGATTGGTCGCTGTGTATTTTCAAAAATCGCGGCTTGATTGTGATAGGAGGACGCCTTCCGATACATAGAGAAATGAAGATATTTTATGGCCGGGCCCCTGGTTCTATTTTCGGGCAGGCGTCTCGGCTCTGAGGCATCGTTCGACGGGGCCGGAAAGTCGCAATCAGCGCTGTAATGCTCCAGATTCTCAACTAGCCCAAAGGACGGTCAATTTTATAGCTTCTCTAATCAGCCAAACTGTTTTCAGTTGTGCTAACATACTTGAGCAAGGGTTTTCTAAGGTTTTCTAAACATTCATTAGCCTTCTTACACATTTAGCAAACACAGTGTACCAATAAAACACTGGAGTGGTGGTTGTTATAAATGGGCTTCTATACACCTATGTAGATATTGCACGAAAAACCAGATGTTTGCAGCTAGAATAGTCATTTACCACATTACCAATGTATAGAGTGTATTTCTGATACATTTAATGTTATCTTCATTGAAAAAAATGTGCTTTTCTTTCAAAAATAAGGACATTTCTAAATGACCTGAAACTTTTGACTGGTAGTGTAGGTATACTTACCGTATATACTCGCGTATAAGCCGAGTTTTTCAGCCCAAAAATTGGGCTGAAAAGTCCCCCCCTCGGCTTATACGCGAGTCAATACGGCGCCCCCACCTCACTGGCACCCCCACCTCACTTTCTGGGCCCCCCCGCATGCAGCGCTGCGCATATACATTACCTGTCTAGCAGCTGTCACCCTCCGATGGCGGATCGCGGCTCCCGGCTCCGGGCTCCATCTTCCTCGCTGACTTCCTGCTTGTCGGGTGACCGGCCGGCGTCGCGATGACGTCATCGCGCTGAGCCCCGGTCACAAAGCAGGAAGACAGCGAGGAAGATGGAGCCCGGAGCCGGGAGCCGCGATCCGCCATCGGAGGGTGACAGCTGCTAGACAGGTAATGTATATGTGCAGCGCTGCATGCGGGGGGGCCCAGAAAGGGAGGTGGGGGCGCCAAATTATGAGGGGGGCCCTGCTGGGGCCATGTATACTACCACTGGGGCTATATACTACCACTGGGGCTGTATATATACTACCACTGGGGCTATATACTAACACTGGGGCTGTATACTACCACTGGGGCTGAATATACCACTGGGGCTGCTGTATACTACCACTGGGGCTATATACTACCACTGGGGCTGTATATATACTACCACTGGGGCTGTATGTATACTACCACTGGGGCTATATACTACCACTGGGGCTATATACTACCACTGGGGCTGAATATACCACTGGGGCTGCTGTATACTACCACTGGGGCTATATACTACCACTGGGGCTGTATACTACTACTGGGGCTGTATGTATACTACCACTGGGGCTATATACTACCACTGGGGCTATATACTACCACTGGGGCTGTATACTACCACTGGGGCTGAATATACCACTGGGGCTGCTGTATACTACCACTGGGGCTATATACTACCACTGGGGCTGTATACTACTACTGGGGCTGTATGTATACTACCACTGGGGCTATATACTACCACTGGGGCTATATACTACCACTGGGGCTATATACTACCACTGGGGCTGAATATACCACTGGGGCTGCTGTATACTACCACTGGGGCTATATACTACCACTGGGGCTGTATACTACTACTGGGGCTGTATGTATACTACCACTGGGGCTATATACTACCACTGGGGCTATATACTACCACTGGGGCTGTATACTACCACTGGGGCTGAATATACCACTGGGGCTGCTGTATACTACCACTGGGGCTGTATACTACTACTGGGGCTGTATGTATACTACCACTGGGGCTATATACTACCACTGGGGCTATATACTACCACTGGGGCTGTATACTACCACTGGGGCTGTATACTACCACTGGGGCTGAATATACCACTGGGGCTGCTGTATACTACCACTGGGGCTGTATACTACTACTGGGGCTGTATGTATACTACCACTGGGGCTATATACTACCACTAGGGCTGTATACTACTACTGGGGCTGTATGTATACTACTACTGATGCTATATACTACCACTGGGGCTGTATACTACTACTGGGGCTGTATGTATACTACCACTGGGGCTATATACTACCACTGGGGATGTATACTACCACTGGGGCTGTATACTACTACTGGGGCTGCTGTATACTACCACTGGGGCTGTATACTACCACTGGGGCTGTATATACTACTGGGGCTGCGTGTATACTACCACTGGGGCTGTATATACTACTAGGGCTGCGTGTATACTACCACTGTGGCTGCTGCTGTATACTACCACTGGGGCTGCTGTATATACCTCTGGGGCTGCTGTATACTACCACTGGGGCTGCTGCTGCTGTATATACCACTGGGGCTGCTGCTGTAACACTGCTGGGGCCTGTATATACCACTGGGGAGGCTGCTGTATACCACACTGCTGGGGGCTGTATACCTGTGCTGGGGTCCACCCTCGGCTTATACACGAGTCAATACATTTTCCCAGGTTTTGGGGGCAAAAGTAGGGGGGTCGGCTTATACACGGGTCGGCTTATACACGAGTATATACGGTACATGCTTTCGGCTCCCACAATTTACCCCTTCACCATAAGATCAGCTCTTGTGAAATGTATGAGTCCGACCATAAATAAACAGGTTTTAGGGTATGTGCTCATGGTCCGGAGGAGCTGCGTGTTGGACGCAGCTCCTCTGGACCTGAGGGAAGCTGCAGGTGGCCACAGAGAGACCGCAGCTGCCCCGTACTCACCATGTGCGGCTCCATGCAGTCTCTCTGTGGCAGCCGCTTCCGACTCCGCAGCATGAAATGAACATGGGGAGGAGGAGCGGACTCCCGGCAACCCGCACCACAGCTCCAAAGACGCTGCGGGCAGGTTATGCATAGTGAGGATGGGATTTCTTGAAATCCCATCCACTTTGCTGATACTGTACTACGCAGCGTTTTGAACGCAGCGCAAAGACGCTGCATCCAAAACGCTGTGTATCCTGATAGTGTGCACGCACCCTTATATACAACAGCTTCTGGGCAGAGGAGGAAGAAAAAGAGAGTATCCATACATTATAGCCAGAGATTGCAGCTGATGTTTTTCTGTGATGCAAAATAGGCTTTTAAACACGCAATGAAATGTTTTTCACTACAGTAAGGGTACCGTCACACCTGGCGATGTCGGAGGCGATTTCATAGGCGACGCTGGGGCGTGGCCTATCGCCGCCGACATCGCCGATGCGTCGCCTAATGTGAATAGGTGAGGGCGACACATTTGAGTGGTCGCCTGGTTTCACAGCAG
The DNA here is from genome assembly GCA_033576535.1 of Allobates femoralis. Lineage (NCBI taxonomy): Eukaryota > Metazoa > Chordata > Amphibia > Anura > Aromobatidae > Allobates > Allobates femoralis. The sequence continues at coordinate 262,432,260 of JARQOC010000006.1, read as the reverse complement.
TGCTCTGAAACCAGGCGAGCACTCTGTGTACACATCACCCCATGTAAACAGAAGATGGCATTGCCGCTTGGGTTTTTAGACACTCCTGTGACGCCGCCGCCTGTAAGATCGCCGATGCGTCGCCGGAGCTGTCGCCGCATGTAAACATGCGACGGCGACGCTGGCGGGGCGCCAAAAACGTGCTTGCTCCTGCCCGTCGCCGCCATCTCCGGCATCGTCACCTGGTGTGACGTGGCCCTAAGAATCAACTGTGATCCCCAGCTGTAATCTACTACACTCTTTTTCTTCCTCCTCTGGCCCAGGAACTGTGGTATATCCAACTTGTTTCTGCATTGTCGGACCCTTACATTATACAGGGTCACATTTAAAGAATATCTCAGCACAGGAAAATTATTTTAACAAATCCAATTTATTTTTATTCTAACATCTATTAGTTTATATGTACAATTATATGTAGCACATCCCATTTAAGGTCTTACAGAGAAACCTCTCCTCTGGCTTATTCCTGCTGAACTGTGCTTGATTGATAGGCCTAGATAAAAATGCAAACAGGGGAAAATATATATTAATCAAGCCAAGCTGGATATGAAGGAGCCAGAGGGAAATCACCTAGACTTATTTGCCTAAACCTGGACACCTCTTACAGTGCCAGGATCATTTCTAAAACTACACAACTCTGTAATCCCACAGCATATTGGAATAAACTTCAAGGTTTCATGCTGCCTGTTGGCCCAGGCAGAAGAAAACTAAATATATGAATTAAAAATAATAACATTAATAAATAAAGAACATACCAATGACAAGCCTGGAAATCAAAGATGGCAATGAAAAATTTATATACGGTAATCTCAAAATAAACCTCCTAGCTTAACCTTTTGAGGACATGGCCAATCTTGGTTTTATGGATGCAGTGATTTTTTATTTTTTGAGTTTTTTTCATTTTTTTTGTTTTTGTTAAATTCCAAGATATATTTTTAATTATGATATTTTAGATATACAGCAAGTGAAATAAGTATTGAACACATTACCAATAGTGATGAGCCAACACATAAGTGTTCGAATTCAATGCGATTTGCCGAATTGGGGAGTGTTCGATGAATTGTTCGTCAAATGTTTGGCGAATCCCATTGGAATCAATGGCAGGCAACAGCAAACACATAGAAAACACCTTCAAAGTTGTCCAAAAGCTGCCAAATTACTCAGAAAAAAAACAAAAACACCAAGAAAAGTGACAACAATCTACTCACAGTACAAATAGTCTCATGGCGTAGAATGGGTGCACAAGACATGGTCTGTGCCAGCCTGCACACTCTTCCAAAGCACTTCAATATAGAAGGTGGCTAACATTCACCTACAATTTTAGAGGTGAGTGAAACTAGCATGTAAAGCACCATGGAATATAATGGCACTATTAAAATTAAATTTAATAATAATAATAATAACTGACTTTGAATTGACAAATGGATGAGTTACAGGGGAAAAGTGGCAGTAGTTTTCTACACTAAGTAAAAAGAGGTGGAGGAGTAAAAGGAGGATGAGACATAGGTATAGGTATGTCACACCCTGCTGAAATCATGTACCACACAGCAAGGGGACCCCAACAAGAGTCCTCACTCTTCCCAAAGGGTCAGACCACAGCAAAATGGCATCAATTGTCCCAGACCAAAAATTGCTGAATGGCCAATGGCCCAGCCTGCATGCATGGCACAGGGTCTGGAACAGGACCTGGTCTGGCATTTCACAGTCAAGCATTGCTCAGCAACTATAGATTTTGTTGGATATTACAGGAAAAACTAGAGAGGTAGGTCAGTGACCTGTATAGGCCTAGTGGGCCGAATAAACTCAAAGCTCATGCCAGCGCTCCCATCAATGTTATGCCCTGCCACACAGATGGGACAACTATAAGTTTCGTGGAATATTACCAAAAAAAAACTAGTTAAGTGGGTCAGTGACCTGTATAGGCCTGGAGGGCTGTATAAATTCAAAACTCATGCAAGCGCTCCCATTAATTTTATGCTCTGCCACACACAGGTAGGACAACTATTAGTTTCATGGAATATTACCGAGAAAACTAGTCAGGTAGGTCAGTGACCTGTTTAGGCTTACTGGGCCAGATAAACTAAAAGCTCATGCAAGCACTGTCATCAATGTTATGCCCCGCCACACACAGGTGGGACAACTATACATTTCGTGTAATATTGCCGAAAAAACTGGTCAGGTGGGTCAGTACCCTGTTTAGGCCTAGTGGGCTGGATAAACTCAAAGCTCATGCAAGCGCTCCCATCAATGTTATGCCCCGCCACCCAAAGGTGGGACAACAATAAGGTTTGTGTAGTATTACAGGAAAAACTAGTCAGATAGGTCAGTGACCTGTTTAGGGCTAGTGGACAAGGGAGATTGACCAAACAATGCTTTTAAGGGCCCAAAAACTGTTCATGTGTATACAACACATTTGCCAAAGCCTAGTTTGATGCTCAAAACCAGTTTACACAAACATTAAGGGAGATGTAGCAATCACTGCTTTTAAGCACCCACAAATGGTGGATGTGAATGCAGCAAATTTGTTTAATTACTGGTTCGATGGACAAAAAGTTTGAATATTCAGAAACAGGGGCAGGGGTGTCGGGGATAGGTACTGAGCTCAGAGAGCCCTACTCAACTCAAGCAGCAAACAGCAAGAAGACCCCAACAACAGTCTCCATTTTTCAAAAAAATTAAGCACAGCCACCACTCAAGTGGCATCAATTGCCCTAGAGCTTAAATATTGAAATGGGGAATTTAATGCAGCACATTGAAAAGTACACAAGTGTTCAGTCTCCCCAGGCTGATACAGGAGTGGAAAAGTCCTTTCAGATCCATGACTTGTTCATCTTGATAAACGTTAGTCTGTCTTCACTTTCACTGGACAGCCACGTACGGTTATCCTTCAGCACACTACCAGCAATGCTGAAGACACATTCAGAGAGCACGCTGACTGCGGGGCACGACAAAACCTCCAAGGCATGAGTGGCAAGCTCAGGCCATTTTTCCTGTTTTGAAGTCCAAAATGCACAAGGGTCCAGTTCCACAGTCATGGTATCGATATTCAGCTCTAGATACTCCTGTACCATCATCTCTAGGCGTTCACTATGTGTCAGACATTGCACATTGCAATGCTCTTCTGGCATTGCAAAGGATGGTCTAAAAAAAAGGTGAAATTATTTGACAAAATTGCTGTTACCTGATACACTGTTACTGTTAACGTTTGAGTGATGACGATTCAACGTTCCCCGGGTTGGAAAGGTAGAACTGCAATATTCACTATGTGCATCAATGGTGTTTTGGGGAAAAGCAGTACTAACAATGTGAAAAAGCGTCTGTTGATACTCCTGCATGGGTGTGTCCCTTTTCAGGGCAGGTAGAATTTGTCCAAGTTTACTCTTGTACCAGGGATCTAACAGTGTGTCAACCCATTAGTCGGCATTACTTCGAATTCTAGCAATCCGTGGATCATGTTGCAGGTAGTGCAGCAAGAAAGTACTTATGTGTCTTACACATCCAGGAGGCACAAGTCCTTGTTGATTTGGTGGTGGCGGGGTAACATTCATGCTTGCTTCCTCTGCCCTCTCCCCCCAACCTCGCACAACAGAAATGTAATCAATATCTCCCTCATCCGCTGAGTCTTCCATTCCCATTGCCTACATAGTAACATAGTTTTCAAGATTGAAGGAAGACTTTAAGTCTATCTAGTTCAACCCATATCCTAACATGTTGATCCAGAGGAAGGCAAAAAGACCCCATGTGGCAACACTAAGCTCCACATTGGGGGAAAAGATTCTGACTCCAGATACGGCAATCAGACTAGTTCCCTGGATCAACGCCCTATCAAAGAATCTAGTATATATAACTGGTTAGATTATAGTTTTCAAGAAAGGCATCCAGGCCCTTCTTAAATGTTGTGCGTTCAAATAAAGATGTGGTATTAGATTAGCGCTACAAACCACTCCAGGCGATCGTTCTGTATAAATTACCTTAAAGCTTTATTCAATCGATGTAGAATGCCCAGTCTCCACAACGCGTTTCGGCGCTAATTGCGCCTTTCTCAAGTGTCACAAGAAGACACTTGAGAAAGGCGCAATTAGCGCCGAAACGCGTTGTGGAGACTGGGCATTCTACATCGATTGAATAAAGCTTTAAGGTAATTTATACAGAACGATCGCCTGGAGTGGTTTGTAGCGCTAATCTAATACCACATCTTTATTTGAACGCACACGTATCCTCCCATTGGGAAGCGTGGTATTCAGCAGCTGGGCACCCAGGACGCATCAGACGTCAATCACCACTTCTTTGGAACAAGCACGAGAATCAGCAGCGTGTGCATATTGGAAATCACGCTCATCCCTGCTTGCAGCACACCGGCTGATGTGGAAACCCTTTGGGGTAACAAATCAGTGCATAAACTAGTTGTGCGGTCAGCACAACTAGAGAAGGTGAGCCCTAGATATATTTAACCGCTCCCATGCCATAAACATCAGCAGTTTGGCGCAACATTGTTTTTGTTTCTTCTTAAATGTTAGTAGTGACTCACTCATTACAACATCATATGGCAGAGAGTTCCATAGTCTCACTGCTCTTACAGTAAAGAATCCACATCTGTGATTATGATTAAACCTTCTTTCCTCCAGACTTAGAGGATGTCCCCTTGTCCCTGTCTCAGGCCTAAGAGTAAGGAGATCATTAAACAGGTCTCTGTAGTGTCCCCTCATATATTTATACATTATTATAAGATCACCCCCAAGCCTTCGTTTTTCCAAGCTAAATAAACCCCAGTTTAATAACCTGTCTTGGTATTGCATACCCCTCAGTCCTCTAATAACCTTGGTCGCTCTCCTCTGCACCTGCTCTAGTTCAGCTAAGTCTTTCTTATACACCGGAGACCAGAATTGTACACAGTATTCTAAGTGTGGTTGCACTAGTGACTTGAATAGAGGTAAAATAATGTTCTCCTCAATGACCTTACATTTATCCCCATTAAAGCTCATTTGCCATTTAGCAGCCCAAGCTTCTAGTTTACATAAATCCTCCTGTAATATAAAATTGTCCTCCTCTGTATTGATTACCCTGCAGAGTTTAGTGTAATCTGCAAATATTGAGATTCTACTCTGTATGCCCCCTATAAGGTCATTCATAAATATATTAAAAAGAAGCCCAACACTGACCCCTGTGGTACCCCACTGTTAACTGCGACCCATTCTGAGTGTGTTCCATTAATAACCACCCTTTGTTTCCTATTACTAAGCCAGTTCTTAACCCACTTACACATATTTTCCCCTATCCCCATTGCTCTCATTTTATGTATCAACCTTTTGTGTGGCACCGTATCAAAAGCTTTTGAAAAGTCCATATACACCACACCCACTGCATTTCTTTGGTCCAGTCCAGAACTTACTTCTTCATAGACGTTTATCAGGTTAGTTTAACAGGAACGGTCCCTCGTAAAGCCATGTTGATACTGGGTTATGAGGTTATTTTTCTTCAGATACTCCAGTAAAGCATCTCTTAGAAAACCCTCTAGGATTTTACCCACAGTAGAGGTTAAGCTTACTAGCCTATAATTTCCAATTTCAGTTTTTGTCCCCTTTTTGAATATTGGCACCACATTTGCTATACGCCAGTCCTGTGGTACAAACCCTGTTATTATGGAATCTTTAAGTATTAAAAATAATGGTCTATCTATGACAGTACTTAATTCCTGCAGCACTGTGGGGTGTATCCCATCCAGGCCCTGGGATTTGTCAATTTTAGTGATTTTTAGACGATGCCATACTTCCTGCTGGGTTAAGCAGGTGACATTTAATTGAGAGTTTTTGTTATCACTGATCATATTGTCTGTCACGGGATTTTCTTGTGTAAATACTGTTGAAAAAAAGTCATTTAGCACATTGGCTTTTTCCTCATCCTCATCCACCATTTCACCCAGATTATTTTTAAAGGGGCCAACACAAACATTTTTTAGTTTCTTAATATTTATGTAGTTAAAAAATATTTTGGGATTATTTTTACTTTCTCTGGCAATTAGTCTCTCTGTCTCAATCTTTGCTGCCTTGATTTGCTTTTTACAAATGCTATTTAATTTTCTGTATTTATTTAATGCCTCATCACTACCTACTTGCTTTAATTCCCTAAATGCTTTCTTTTTGTCACTTATTGTGCCCCTTACAGCCTTATTTAGCCATAGTGGTTTCCTCCTATTTCTAGCATGCTTATTCCCATAGGGTATATATTGTGCACAGGCCCTATTCAGGATGCTAATAAACGTCTCCCATTTGCTTTGTGTACTTTTATGTCTTAGGACATTGTCCCAGTTTATTGCACTAAGATCATCTCTCAACCGTTGGAAATTTGCCTTCCTGAAGTTTAGTGTCCTTGTGGCCCCTCTACTACACATCTTATTAAAGGATACTTGAAAACGTATTATTTTATGATCACTATTACCCAAGTGACCTCCAACCCGTAAATATGATATGCGGTCGGGCCTGTTGGTTAATATTAGGTCCAGCAGTGCCCCCTTTCTTGTTGGGTCTTGAACCAGTTGTGAAAGATAATTGTCTCTCATAGTTGTCAAAAACCTATTACCTTTGCTGGAACTGCAGGTTTCTGTTCCCCAATGTATTTCAGGGTAGTTGAAGTCCCCCATAATAATGACTTCTCCCTGAGTCGCTGCTTCATCCATTTGCTTTATGAGGATATTCTCCTCCACTTCCATTATTGTTGGAGACTTATAACAAACCCCTATCAGTAATTTATTATTTTTTCCCCCTTCCCTTATCTCCACCCACAGGGGCTCTACATTTCCATTAGATTCAACTATATTATCATGCAGGATGGGTTTTAAGGCTGATTTTACGTATAAACAGACACCTCCACCTTGTTTATTTGTACGGTCATTTCTGAACAGACTATAGCCCTGTAAATTAACAGCCCAGTCATGGCTCTCATCCAGCCATGTCTCGGATATCCCCACCATGTCATAATTATTTTCCAACAAAATCAATTCTAATTCCGCCATTTTGTTGGTGGGGCTTCTGGCATTAGTGTACATGCACTTTATTCATCTCTCTTTACCTTTATTCCTTCCTACTATATTGACTGTTCTAACCCCACCCCCCATGCCACCCCCAATTTTATTACCTGTGCCCAGGTTACTATTTACACTATCTTCCCCTCCAGTACAATGAATACCCTCCCCCCAATCCCTAGGTTAAACACTCCTCCAACCTTCTAGCCATTTTCTCCCCAGCACAGCTGCACCCTCCCCATTGAGGTGCAGCCCATCCCTAGCATAGAAACTGTAGCCAACAGAAAAGTCGGCCCAGTTCTCCAGGATCCCAAACCCCTCCGTCCAACACCAATTCCTGAGCCACTTATTTATCTCCCTAATCTGTTCGTCCTCCATTTCTTCCTCAGTTCCTGCACCTTCATCAACAGTTTGGCTGCTACCATGTGCCCTCGTTGTTCCCTCTCCACCACCCTCCCATGCCAGCCGACTTGGTGCTGCCGACCGTCTGGACCTTTGAGATCTTGTTATCCCTTCCGGAAACACCTCTACTCCCTCCCCATCCTCTATGCCCACCACCTGACTCCGAATACTAGTTAAAGTGTGCTCCAGCATGTAGGTGACTGGAATAGTCATGCTGATAATTGCATCGTCAGCGCTAAACATTTTAGTAGCCATTTCAAAACTCTGCAGAAGGGTGCAGAGGTCCTTGATCTGAGACCACTCCAGCAGCGTGATTTGCCCCACCTCTGGATCATGTTGGCAAAGGCTATACATCATAACATACTGCACCAGGGCTCGTCGCTGCTGCCACAGTCGCTGCAACATGTGCAGAGTGGAATTTCATTTTGTCGGCACATCACATTTCAGGTGGTGAACCGGCAGGCCAAAAGACTTCTGCAGCGATGCAAGTCATTGAGCTGCAGAAGCTCATCTATGCCATGATAGTTGGCTAGAAGCCATATAAGGCACATGTGTCACCTTACCCCGGCGAAGGGCCAAACCCAGGTTTGCAGCATTGTCACACATGGCCTTCCCTGGCTGCAGGTTCAATGGAGACAACCAATGATTAAACTCGATCTCCAGAGCTGACCACAACTCCTCAGCTGTGTGACTCACATTTCCCAGACATTTTAGTGTAAAAACCGTCTGATAGCGTTGAGCCCTGCTGCCAGTATAGTAATGAGGTGTGCTGGATTCCTTCTGCATAGTTTGAACGCGTGTCACATTACCAAACAGGCTTTGGGTGCAGGCGGAGAATCTAGAAGAGGTGGAAGACACAGAGTCTGTGGAGGTTCTTCTACATACAGAGGTTTGATGGACAACCCATGGGGATGGCAAGGTTTGTACAGCAGCCCCTTCTGCTGCTGTCACCATAGTCACTCAGTGCCTAGTCAGTGACATGTTACACCCCTGTCCATGCTCACTCATCCAGATGTCTGTGGTTAAATGCACCCTGTCACACATAGAGTTTGTTAAGGAAGTGGTGATGTTGTGTGCAACATGCTGGTGTAGCGCAGGCACAGCTTTCTTCAAAAAGTAGTGGCGACTGGGCATCTGTTACTGGGGCACTATGACAGCCCTAAGGTCTCTAAAATCCTCTGAATCCACCAGCCGGAATGGCAGCATTTCTGTAGCCAACAGCTTGCAGATGGTGAAATTAAACCTTTTAGCTTTGGCATGGGTAGGAGGAAATGGTCTTTTATTTGTCCACATCTGGGGGACCGAGGGCTGGCTGCTGTGCTGAGACAGGGCTGAGTATGGTGCCCCATAAAAACTGATAAACTGTGAGGGAGGTGCAGGTGGACATATGTCACATTCATAAAAAGGTGGTGCTCTCGATGTCTGAGAGAGCTCAACACCAGCAATATTTTCCACTTCAAAAACAAGTGACGACCTGGCAATCATACTGCCTGTTGCCGGTAAAGAGGTGGAAGGTCTGCGTCCAAAAGCATGTGTGACAGCTGTCCCCACAGTCACAGAGGATGAAGAGCATGCGGATGCACTTGATGGGGCAGATGGTGGTTGGCCAGGTCCGCTAGGCCGCAATGTAGCACAGTGAGCTTTCCACTGTGACTTATGCTTCATGTCCATGTGACTGTTCATGCATGAAGTACTCAAACTATTGATTTTTTGGCCTCTACTAATGAACTCTAGAACATGAATTGGGTCATCCTTTGCGATCTGAGAAAAGGCCCAGGCTAGGCAAGGCTTAGCGCTCATGCGACCTGCAGAGCCACCACGGCTTCTGCACAAAGGCAGAGTTGTGGCTGAGGACACAGTTGTTGACATGCTTCCAGAACTTAGCCTCTGTCCATAAAGCAGCAACCTACCTCGTCACTAGCATCCTCCTCCACCTCCTCTGCTTAGCTCATCAACTGCCTGCCTGTGGGTTGACAGTAAGTGGGATCTCCAACCTCATCATCACCCTGTGTGTTCTCACACTCGTCGTCCTCAGAGCCAACCTCTTCCTACCCTGAGCACAAAGTCAAGTTGTCATTCCAATCAGGTATCTGAGTCTCATCATCATCTGTCTCATTGTCTCCACCAACAGGGGTTACAGTTTGGGAATGAGGGTCTACATTATGCTCGGACCCTTCTTCATCTGGGCCTGGATCTGACTCACAAAGATTTTGGGCAAGGGTGCAGTTCATTTCCTCATCTTGACTCATTGAAGCGTTGGAGCAGACCTCTAATTCCCAGGCTATAATATGAGCGAACAGCTTTGCAGAATCCATCTGTGTTAACCCATAGTTAGTAGGGTGGCTGTAGACTCGTGAACTGTGAGGAAGCAAGTGCAATTGGGGGACATCTCGGAGGACTGGAGTGTTTATGATATTGAAGTTGAGGTGGAAGAGAGCCCACTTGATGGAGCGCTTGATATCCATAGCAGCAACTGCTGTTTTTGGGCCTCGTGTACAAGTTTTAGCGATGCTCTGCTGCATAAGAGAGGGATGATATCAGATCGTCCATGAAAAGAGGTAGACATTTTAGTTTGACTTGAAGACGATATTTGTTCAACTTCTATAACTTTAGCACCTAACCCATCGACGCAAAGATTTTGACCCTTTCCAACATGCCTATTCCCCTTTCGACCATCAGCAGACCTTTTACCACTCATATTTGAGGGTAACTAATTGGCAACGCTATTGTTGGAACAAAAAACTATGCATGTAAAACTAGCAGAGCTGAGTGGACAAACAGTGATACTACCCTAAATAGATTTTGGTAAGTAGGTTTGGGCAGATGTAATATAAAAGTGTTTTCTGCGCTGTGTGGTGGTAGGTTTTAACAGAACACTGGACTACAGCTACTTTGTCAAACAGTGGTACTACCCTAAATAGATTTTGGTAAGTAGGTGTGGGCAGATGCAATACAAAAGTGTTTTCTGCGCTGTGTGGCGGTAGATTTCAACAGAACACTGGGCACACCGCCACCGTTCCAAACACTGCTACTAGCCAAAAAGGGTCGGCTTGGCTAGATGCAGAAAATAAAGAAAAGTAAACACAGAAGGTGTAGCTTTCTTCAGAACAGTGCTACTCCACTGCCTGGCACACACTACTACTAGCCAAAAAGGATTTTGTTTGATAGATGCAGTAAAAAAAAGCTAGTAAACACAGGAGGTGTAGCTTTCTTCACAACAGTGCAACACCACTGCCTGGCAGATACTGCTACTAGTCAAAAAAGATTTGCTTTGCTAGATGCATTAAAAAAGGTTAGTAAACTAAGGATGTGTAGATTTCGTCACAACAGTGCTACTCCACTGCCTGGCACAGACTGCCATTAACCGAAAAAGGATTTGCTTGGCTAGATCCAGTAACAAAACGCTAGTAAACACAGAAAGTGTAGCTTTCTTCACAACAGTGCTACACCACTGCCTGGCACACACTGCTACTGACCAAAATGGATTTGCTTGGCTAGATGCAGTAAAAAACAGGCTAGTAAACACAGGAGGTGTGGCCTTCTTCACAAACAGTGCTACACCAGTACCTGGCACACACTGCTACTAACCAAAAAGGATTTACTTGGCTAGATTTGGCCAGATGCTGTAAAAAACGTTTGCACAGCACTGGAATAGATCTGCCTGGCACAGTGTTTTTATGCCCTCAAAAAGGCTGTTTATGGAAGGTAGTCCCTAAACCTACCAATTATCTCTCTATCTAACTTGGAATGGGATCACTATCTATCTTTGTATCGCACACAGCAGCAGCGGCGGCGGCGTCTGACACAGAAAATGGCGAGAAGGGAAAATGGCCAGTTCTTATATGGCAGGGAGATGTGACATACCCAGCCAATGACACAAGACCTTGTGTGCAAAAAAAGCACTTTGCTCTGTGTGCTGATAGGTTGACAGACCAGACCACTCAGAAGAAGTACAGGAAGGAAAACAAATGGAAATCTGCATTATTACACCACAGACCTCTCCAAAGCCCCCTCCGCCTGCCCAATATTCCTAGACACTGAAATTCATAATAATGTTGAACAAAAACATTACTTTGAAAAGTCAATGTTGATTGCTCTCAGTGTGAGAAACAAGATACAAATCTTGTAGTTGTGATACCTTTTAATGGCTAACAAAAATAAAATAAATGATGTTATAGGGCGAGCTTTCGAGACGACTCAGGTCTCTTCATCAGCATGGTATGACAAGATATTGAATGAAACTCAAAATATATGCATGCACAACTAAAAATGATTGGATATTTGGCTCAATAAACATTACAGGGACTGGACATTTGGCAAAACAAACAAAACTGCCTAGGAGAGCATCTTCAAACAGGCAGGGCCAGTGGTAATAAAGTCTTTAGGACACTAAATTATAAGAAAACCTGCTGTCTAAGATCTCCATGTCTTTGAACAACATTGTTTACACGTGGTAATGAGCCATAAAGCCATCAGCAATGTTCAGCCCGTTCTGTATACAATTGAAGCTTCTAATTAGCTTCGATTCACACACTCTTCGGTGTTTTTGGGATTTGAAGTTACCTCTCAAGATTAAAACCTTCATATTGTCAATGTTGTGTCCCTGGCCAGAAAAATGCTCCGCTACTGGAAAATGGATTTTTTTGTGTGTAATTGTGTGACGATGAGACCTCATCCTTGCTCTTAGACGCTGTCCAGTCTCCCCAACATAGAAAGAACCTACTGGGCAAATGGTGCACATAATTAAATATACCACATTGGAAGAGGAGCATGTGAAACTCCCAGGAATCCTATAATCCTGCTGTGTATTGGGGATCTGTATCCTGTCTCTAGTCTCTATGTGAGTACAGGTCTTGCAGCTCTTCACATTGCATGGATAAGTTCCTTTTGGTGTATCCGAGGGCATCAAACTTCGGACCATGATGTTCCTTAAGTTGGGAGGCTGCCTGTAGCACAGCAAGGGAGGGTCTTTGAATAATATTTTAAGTCGGTCATCCTTGTGTAAGATGTGGTGAAGTTTCCTGGCCGTTTTCCTTAGTAACTCAAGCTGTGGGTTGTAGGTCACCACCAGGGGAACACGTTGGTTCTCTTCTTTTGCTCTGTATTGGAGTGCTTGACTTCTAGGGATCCTTGTGGCTTTACTTATCTGATCATCAATGGAGGTGGGGTGGTAGCCCTGGTTTAAAAATGTCTTTTTTAGCTGGTTTAAGTGTTCATCCCTTTCCACTGGGTTGGAGCAAATACGGTTATATCTCAGGGCCTGGCTGTAGACAATGGATTTTTTTATGTGTTTTGGGTGGAAACTGTCCCATCTGAGGTATGTGGGACGGTCAATCGGTTTCCGATATACTGTTGTTTGGAATGAACCATCTAGAATTTTTAAGGTGGTATCCAGAAAGTTGATTTCTGTTTTTGAGTGGTCCAGTGTCAGGTTTATGCTGGGATGAAATTGGTTGAACTTGTCATGGAATTTTAGAAGTTCATGTTCAGTCTCAGTCCAGATTAATAAGATGTCATCAATGAAACGGAAGTACGCCAAGGGTTTGATGGGGCAGGAGGCTAAAAAGTCATTTTCCAGTTTAGCCATGAAGAGGTTGGCATACTGGGGGGCCATTTTGCTTCCCATGGCAGTTCCGGTGCGTTGTAAATACAGCTCCTCACCAAAAGAGAAAATGTTGTGGGTGAGGATAAATCTGGTGAGCTTTAGAACTGACTCAGAAGGGATCCCATAGGCTTCAAGAAACAGTCGGCAGGCTGTAAGTCCATCTTCGTGTGGGATGTTAGTATATAAGGACTCCACATCCATGGTGGCTAAGATGGTACTCTCGGGGAGGGGACCTATTGTAGAGAGCTTATTTAGAAGGTCCGTTGTGTCCTGTATATAGCTGTCTGTCCTCCTTACCAGCGGTTTAAGGACATTTTCCACCCACCCAGAGATTCTTTCAGTGAGTGTTCCCACCCCTGAGATGATGGGTCTCCCTGGGTTACCTGGTTTATGAATCTTGGGAAGCATATAGAAAACTCCCATCCTGGGATCCTCAGGAATTAAGTCCAGAAGGTTTGTGGAATCCGTACCAAAACATTTGATGAGTCTTCTCAACTCCCTCATATATTTTGGAGTTGGGTCCTCGTCCAGTTTGGTGTAGTATTGTAAATCCATCAGCTGTCTGTGTGCTTCTTTGACGTAGTCCTTCGTGTCCAGGAGAACAATAGCCCCACCTTTGTCTGCAGGCTTAATAGTGATCTCCCTGTTGTTCTTCAGGCTGTAAATTGCCCTTTTCTCTTGCACAGTAATATTAGATATTTCTGTTGTTTTTTTATCTAATATTGTGGATTGTACCAAATGTCTGAATGACTCAATATATTGGTCCAAACTGGTGTTGCGGCCAGGGTCAGGCGTCCAGTCAGAGGTTTTCTTTTTCCTTTGTTGAACTTGTGTTTGGCTGCTTAGAGGCCTCAAGTTCTCTTTATCATCAAAGAACTCCTTCAGTCTCAACCTCCTGAAATATTCCTCCATGTCACTACACAGTTCAGTTTTGTCTAGGGACTTTGTGGGACAAAATGTGAGACCTCTAGAAAGCACACTGAGTTCTAGATTAGTGGGTTTGTGAGATGACAAATTAATAACACAGCTGACAGTACCTGTGTCCTTCCGGCGGTTCTGCTCCATGCTGTTGTGGTTATGAGGAACGTGGCTGGTGTTTGAGTATAATCCTGCTCTCAGTCGGAGTCTGTACAGCTTCTTCTTTTTGTTGTATATAAGGTATGATTGCAGTGAAGTATAGAAATGCTGCATCCTCTGCTGTATGTCATCGGTAAGTGTGCTCCTTAAAGCTTGTATTTCCATCTGGATCTTTTTCTTGTTGCTGTAGGAAACATGAATAAGGTGATTCCGTAGTCTCTCCGAAGTCCTGTGGCAAAGGTGTTGTGAATAATGAGTATTGTGGGTATTCTGAAGAGGATTCTTTAAGCTTAGTCCTTTGGGTATTAAATGTTCTTTCTTGCATCTGGTTAAAAAGAAAATGTTGCTGTCCAGTTGTGCGAGTTTCTTCAGACGATCTTTTAATTCCATAGATGTGCGGTACATTCTGGTATCTTCCATTTCATTAGAAGAAAAAGGTTTGGCACCGTGTTAGCCAGTTGAGAAAATGTTGATTGCTCTCAGTGTGAGAAACAAGATACAAATCTTGTAGTTGTGATACCTTTTAATGGCTAACAAAAATAAAATAAATGATGTTATAGGGCGAGCTTTCGAGACGACTCAGGTCTCTTCATCAGGCATGGTATGACAAGATATTGAATGAAACTCAAAATATATGCATGCACAACTAAAAATGATTGGATATTTGGCTCAATAAACATTACAGGGACTGGACATTTGGCAAAACAAACAAAACTGCCTAGGAGAGCATCTTCAAACAGGCAGGGCCAGTGGTAATAAAGTCTTTAGGACACTAAATTATAAGAAAACCTGCTGTCTAAGATCTCCATGTCTTTGAACAACATTGTTTACACGTGGTAATGAGCCATAAAGCCATCAGCAATGTTCAGCCCGTTCTGTATACAATTGAAGCTTCTAATTAGCTTCGATTCACACACTCTTCGGTGTTTTTGGGATTTGAAGTTACCTCTCAAGATTAAAACCTTCATATTGTCAATGTTGTGTCCCTGGCCAGAAAAATGCTCCGCTACTGGAAAATGGATTTTTTTGTGTGTAATTGTGTGACGATGAGACCTCATCCTTGCTCTTAGACGCTGTCCAGTCTCCCCAACATAGAAAGAACCTACTGGGCAAATGGTGCACATAATTAAATATACCACATTGGAAGAGGAGCATGTGAAACTCCCAGGAATCCTATAATCCTGCTGTGTATTGGGGATCTGTATCCTGTCTCTAGTCTCTATGTGAGTACAGGTCTTGCAGCTCTTCACATTGCATGGATAAGTTCCTTTTGGTGTATCCGAGGGCATCAAACTTCGGACCATGATGTTCCTTAAGTTGGGAGGCTGCCTGTAGCACAGCAAGGGAGGGTCTTTGAATAATATTTTAAGTCGGTCATCCTTGTGTAAGATGTGGTGAAGTTTCCTGGCCGTTTTCCTTAGTAACTCAAGCTGTGGGTTGTAGGTCACCACCAGGGGAACACGTTGGTTCTCTTCTTTTGCTCTGTATTGGAGTGCTTGACTTCTAGGGATCCTTGTGGCTTTACTTATCTGATCATCAATGGAGGTGGGGTGGTAGCCCTGGTTTAAAAATGTCTTTTTTAGCTGGTTTAAGTGTTCATCCCTTTCCACTGGGTTGGAGCAAATACGGTTATATCTCAGGGCCTGGCTGTAGACAATGGATTTTTTTATGTGTTTTGGGTGGAAACTGTCCCATCTGAGGTATGTGGGACGGTCAATCGGTTTCCGATATACTGTTGTTTGGAATGAACCATCTAGAATTTTTAAGGTGGTATCCAGAAAGTTGATTTCTGTTTTTGAGTGGTCCAGTGTCAGGTTTATGCTGGGATGAAATTGGTTGAACTTGTCATGGAATTTTAGAAGTTCATGTTCAGTCTCAGTCCAGATTAATAAGATGTCATCAATGAAACGGAAGTACGCCAAGGGTTTGATGGGGCAGGAGGCTAAAAAGTCATTTTCCAGTTTAGCCATGAAGAGGTTGGCATACTGGGGGGCCATTTTGCTTCCCATGGCAGTTCCGGTGCGTTGTAAATACAGCTCCTCACCAAAAGAGAAAATGTTGTGGGTGAGGATAAATCTGGTGAGCTTTAGAACTGACTCAGAAGGGATCCCATAGGCTTCAAGAAACAGTCGGCAGGCTGTAAGTCCATCTTCGTGTGGGATGTTAGTATATAAGGACTCCACATCCATGGTGGCTAAGATGGTACTCTCGGGGAGGGGACCTATTGTAGAGAGCTTATTTAGAAGGTCCGTTGTGTCCTGTATATAGCTGTCTGTCCTCCTTACCAGCGGTTTAAGGACATTTTCCACCCACCCAGAGATTCTTTCAGTGAGTGTTCCCACCCCTGAGATGATGGGTCTCCCTGGGTTACCTGGTTTATGAATCTTGGGAAGCATATAGAAAACTCCCATCCTGGGATCCTCAGGAATTAAGTCCAGAAGGTTTGTGGAATCCGTACCAAAACATTTGATGAGTCTTCTCAACTCCCTCATATATTTTGGAGTTGGGTCCTCGTCCAGTTTGGTGTAGTATTGTAAATCCATCAGCTGTCTGTGTGCTTCTTTGACGTAGTCCTTCGTGTCCAGGAGAACAATAGCCCCACCTTTGTCTGCAGGCTTAATAGTGATCTCCCTGTTGTTCTTCAGGCTGTAAATTGCCCTTTTCTCTTGCACAGTAATATTAGATATTTCTGTTGTTTTTTTATCTAATATTGTGGATTGTACCAAATGTCTGAATGACTCAATATATTGGTCCAAACTGGTGTTGCGGCCAGGGTCAGGCGTCCAGTCAGAGGTTTTCTTTTTCCTTTGTTGAACTTGTGTTTGGCTGCTTAGAGGCCTCAAGTTCTCTTTATCATCAAAGAACTCCTTCAGTCTCAACCTCCTGAAATATTCCTCCATGTCACTACACAGTTCAGTTTTGTCTAGGGACTTTGTGGGACAAAATGTGAGACCTCTAGAAAGCACACTGAGTTCTAGATTAGTGGGTTTGTGAGATGACAAATTAATAACACAGCTGACAGTACCTGTGTCCTTCCGGCGGTTCTGCTCCATGCTGTTGTGGTTATGAGGAACGTGGCTGGTGTTTGAGTATAATCCTGCTCTCAGTCGGAGTCTGTACAGCTTCTTCTTTTTGTTGTATATAAGGTATGATTGCAGTGAAGTATAGAAATGCTGCATCCTCTGCTGTATGTCATCGGTAAGTGTGCTCCTTAAAGCTTGTATTTCCATCTGGATCTTTTTTTGTTGCTGTAGGAAACATGAATAAGGTGATTCCGTAGTCTCTCCGAAGTCCTGTGGCAAAGGTGTTGTGAATAATGAGTATTGTGGGTATTCTGAAGAGGATTCTTTAAGCTTAGTCCTTTGGGTATTAAATGTTCTTTCTTGCATCTGGTTAAAAAGAAAATGTTGCTGTCCAGTTGTGCGAGTTTCTTCAGACGATCTTTTAATTCCATAGATGTGCGGTACATTCTGGTATCTTCCATTTCATTAGAAGAAAAAGGTTTGGCACCGTGTTAGCCAGTTGAGAAAATGTTGATTGCTCTCAGTGTGAGAAACAAGATACAAATCTTGTAGTTGTGATACCTTTTAATGGCTAACAAAAATAAAATAAATGATGTTATAGGGCGAGCTTTCGAGACGACTCAGGTCTCTTCATCAGGCATGGTATGACAAGATATTGAATGAAACTCAAAATATATGCATGCACAACTAAAAATGATTGGATATTTGGCTCAATAAACATTACAGGGACTGGACATTTGGCAAAACAAACAAAACTGCCTAGGAGAGCATCTTCAAACAGGCAGGGCCAGTGGTAATAAAGTCTTTAGGACACTAAATTATAAGAAAACCTGCTGTCTAAGATCTCCATGTCTTTGAACAACATTGTTTACACGTGGTAATGAGCCATAAAGCCATCAGCAATGTTCAGCCCGTTCTGTATACAATTGAAGCTTCTAATTAGCTTCGATTCACACACTCTTCGGTGTTTTTGGGATTTGAAGTTACCTCTCAAGATTAAAACCTTCATATTGTCAATGTTGTGTCCCTGGCCAGAAAAATGCTCCGCTACTGGAAAATGGATTTTTTTGTGTGTAATTGTGTGACGATGAGACCTCATCCTTGCTCTTAGACGCTGTCCAGTCTCCCCAACATAGAAAGAACCTACTGGGCAAATGGTGCACATAATTAAATATACACATTGGAAGAGGAGCATGTGAAACTCCCAGGAATCCTATAATCCTGCTGTGTATTGGGGATCTGTATCCTGTCTCTAGTCTCTATGTGAGTACAGGTCTTGCAGCTCTTCACATTGCATGGATAAGTTCCTTTTGGTGTATCCGAGGGCATCAAACTTCGGACCATGATGTTCCTTAAGTTGGGAGGCTGCCTGTAGCACAGCAAGGGAGGGTCTTTGAATAATATTTTAAGTCGGTCATCCTTGTGTAAGATGTGGTGAAGTTTCCTGGCCGTTTTCCTTAGTAACTCAAGCTGTGGGTTGTAGGTCACCACCAGGGGAACACGTTGGTTCTCTTCTTTTGCTCTGTATTGGAGTGCTTGACTTCTAGGGATCCTTGTGGCTTTACTTATCTGATCATCAATGGAGGTGGGGTGGTAGCCCTGGTTTAAAAATGTCTTTTTTAGCTGGTTTAAGTGTTCATCCCTTTCCACTGGGTTGGAGCAAATACGGTTATATCTCAGGGCCTGGCTGTAGACAATGGATTTTTTTATGTGTTTTGGGTGGAAACTGTCCCATCTGAGGTATGTGGGACGGTCAATCGGTTTCCGATATACTGTTGTTTGGAATGAACCATCTAGAATTTTTAAGGTGGTATCCAGAAAGTTGATTTCTGTTTTTGAGTGGTCCAGTGTCAGGTTTATGCTGGGATGAAATTGGTTGAACTTGTCATGGAATTTTAGAAGTTCATGTTCAGTCTCAGTCCAGATTAATAAGATGTCATCAATGAAACGGAAGTACGCCAAGGGTTTGATGGGGCAGGAGGCTAAAAAGTCATTTTCCAGTTTAGCCATGAAGAGGTTGGCATACTGGGGGGCCATTTTGCTTCCCATGGCAGTTCCGGTGCGTTGTAAATACAGCTCCTCACCAAAAGAGAAAATGTTGTGGGTGAGGATAAATCTGGTGAGCTTTAGAACTGACTCAGAAGGGATCCCATAGGCTTCAAGAAACAGTCGGCAGGCTGTAAGTCCATCTTCGTGTGGGATGTTAGTATATAAGGACTCCACATCCATGGTGGCTAAGATGGTACTCTCGGGGAGGGGACCTATTGTAGAGAGCTTATTTAGAAGGTCCGTTGTGTCCTGTATATAGCTGTCTGTCCTCCTTACCAGCGGTTTAAGGACATTTTCCACCCACCCAGAGATTCTTTCAGTGAGTGTTCCCACCCCTGAGATGATGGGTCTCCCTGGGTTACCTGGTTTATGAATCTTGGGAAGCATATAGAAAACTCCCATCCTGGGATCCTCAGGAATTAAGTCCAGAAGGTTTGTGGAATCCGTACCAAAACATTTGATGAGTCTTCTCAACTCCCTCATATATTTTGGAGTTGGGTCCTCGTCCAGTTTGGTGTAGTATTGTAAATCCATCAGCTGTCTGTGTGCTTCTTTGACGTAGTCCTTCGTGTCCAGGAGAACAATAGCCCCACCTTTGTCTGCAGGCTTAATAGTGATCTCCCTGTTGTTCTTCAGGCTGTAAATTGCCCTTTTCTCTTGCACAGTAATATTAGATATTTCTGTTGTTTTTTTATCTAATATTGTGGATTGTACCAAATGTCTGAATGACTCAATATATTGGTCCAAACTGGTGTTGCGGCCAGGGTCAGGCGTCCAGTCAGAGGTTTTCTTTTTCCTTTGTTGAACTTGTGTTTGGCTGCTTAGAGGCCTCAAGTTCTCTTTATCATCAAAGAACTCCTTCAGTCTCAACCTCCTGAAATATTCCTCCATGTCACTACACAGTTCAGTTTTGTCTAGGGACTTTGTGGGACAAAATGTGAGACCTCTAGAAAGCACACTGAGTTCTAGATTAGTGGGTTTGTGAGATGACAAATTAATAACACAGCTGACAGTACCTGTGTCCTTCCGGCGGTTCTGCTCCATGCTGTTGTGGTTATGAGGAACGTGGCTGGTGTTTGAGTATAATCCTGCTCTCAGTCGGAGTCTGTACAGCTTCTTCTTTTTGTTGTATATAAGGTATGATTGCAGTGAAGTATAGAAATGCTGCATCCTCTGCTGTATGTCATCGGTAAGTGTGCTCCTTAAAGCTTGTATTTCCATCTGGATCTTTTTCTTGTTGCTGTAGGAAACATGAATAAGGTGATTCCGTAGTCTCTCCGAAGTCCTGTGGCAAAGGTGTTGTGAATAATGAGTATTGTGGGTATTCTGAAGAGGATTCTTTAAGCTTAGTCCTTTGGGTATTAAATGTTCTTTCTTGCATCTGGTTAAAAAGAAAATGTTGCTGTCCAGTTGTGCGAGTTTCTTCAGACGATCTTTTAATTCCATAGATGTGCGGTACATTCTGGTATCTTCCATTTCATTAGAAGAAAAAGGTTTGGCACCGTGTTAGCCAGTTGAGAAAATGTTGATTGCTCTCAGTGTGAGAAACAAGATACAAATCTTGTAGTTGTGATACCTTTTAATGGCTAACAAAAATAAAATAAATGATGTTATAGGGCGAGCTTTCGAGACGACTCAGGTCTCTTCATCAGGCATGGTATGACAAGATATTGAATGAAACTCAAAATATATGCATGCACAACTAAAAATGATTGGATATTTGGCTCAATAAACATTACAGGGACTGGACATTTGGCAAAACAAACAAAACTGCCTAGGAGAGCATCTTCAAACAGGCAGGGCCAGTGGTAATAAAGTCTTTAGGACACTAAATTATAAGAAAACCTGCTGTCTAAGATCTCCATGTCTTTGAACAACATTGTTTACACGTGGTAATGAGCCATAAAGCCATCAGCAATGTTCAGCCCGTTCTGTATACAATTGAAGCTTCTAATTAGCTTCGATTCACACACTCTTCGGTGTTTTTGGGATTTGAAGTTACCTCTCAAGATTAAAACCTTCATATTGTCAATGTTGTGTCCCTGGCCAGAAAAATGCTCCGCTACTGGAAAATGGATTTTTTTGTGTGTAATTGTGTGACGATGAGACCTCATCCTTGCTCTTAGACGCTGTCCAGTCTCCCCAACATAGAAAGAACCTACTGGGCAAATGGTGCACATAATTAAATATACCACATTGGAAGAGGAGCATGTGAAACTCCCAGGAATCCTATAATCCTGCTGTGTATTGGGGATCTGTATCCTGTCTCTAGTCTCTATGTGAGTACAGGTCTTGCAGCTCTTCACATTGCATGGATAAGTTCCTTTTGGTGTATCCGAGGGCATCAAACTTCGGACCATGATGTTCCTTAAGTTGGGAGGCTGCCTGTAGCACAGCAAGGGAGGGTCTTTGAATAATATTTTAAGTCGGTCATCCTTGTGTAAGATGTGGTGAAGTTTCCTGGCCGTTTTCCTTAGTAACTCAAGCTGTGGGTTGTAGGTCACCACCAGGGGAACACGTTGGTTCTCTTCTTTTGCTCTGTATTGGAGTGCTTGACTTCTAGGGATCCTTGTGGCTTTACTTATCTGATCATCAATGGAGGTGGGGTGGTAGCCCTGGTTTAAAAATGTCTTTTTTAGCTGGTTTAAGTGTTCATCCCTTTCCACTGGGTTGGAGCAAATACGGTTATATCTCAGGGCCTGGCTGTAGACAATGGATTTTTTTATGTGTTTTGGGTGGAAACTGTCCCATCTGAGGTATGTGGGACGGTCAATCGGTTTCCGATATACTGTTGTTTGGAATGAACCATCTAGAATTTTTAAGGTGGTATCCAGAAAGTTGATTTCTGTTTTTGAGTGGTCCAGTGTCAGGTTTATGCTGGGATGAAATTGGTTGAACTTGTCATGGAATTTTAGAAGTTCATGTTCAGTCTCAGTCCAGATTAATAAGATGTCATCAATGAAACGGAAGTACGCCAAGGGTTTGATGGGGCAGGAGGCTAAAAAGTCATTTTCCAGTTTAGCCATGAAGAGGTTGGCATACTGGGGGGCCATTTTGCTTCCCATGGCAGTTCCGGTGCGTTGTAAATACAGCTCCTCACCAAAAGAGAAAATGTTGTCAGTAACGCTTTTGGTCAACAAACCAATATCCAACATAACCTCAAATTACCGAATTTTTTGCAAATCATTGCATTCGTCGAACGACTTGAACATAGCCCAAAACAGGTCGAACTTGAAATTGGCGAACATGTTCGATCGAACATCACTCGTCTCTAATTACGAATTCTCTAAGCAAATTTATACCTGAGGTATACATTTATTATCAGTAACAACCCATCCAATCCACAGAGGCAAACAAATGAAACCATAGATGTCCATAAATTAAATTATGAGCAATGATGAGAAATGACATGGTGAAAAAGTGTTGAACATGCTTACTGAAATGTATTTAATACTTTGTACAAAAGCCTTTGTTGGGGATGACAGCTTCAAGATGCCTCCTTTGCGTAAAAACTAGTTTCATGCATTGCTCAGGTCTTATTTTGGCCCATATTTTTACTTGAACACTCTATTACAGTTCCTGTTGGTTCCATTTGCTTTATCTATGAACTTTGATCCTTATTTCCTTACATTCCTTTTATTGGATTCAGGTGAGGTTATTTGCTAAGACATTCTAGCATCTATATTTTCTTTCTCTGTCAGCATTTTGGAATTTCCTTGGTTGTGTGTTTGGGATCGTTGTCTTGCTGAAATGTCCAATTTTGTTTCATCTTCATCATCCTGGTAGAAGGCAGCAGATTTTTATCAACAATGTCTCTGTACATTTGTTAAAGTGTAACCGCTGCTTAAATTTTTATATGATAATGATGTAGAGCAAGTGATTTTAATAAACTTTCTAATATACTTCATTAGAAAATTCTGTTTGCAAACCATTCATAAACCTTCTAAAAGTGCCCCCACTGCACTGTGCGTAAAACTTTTTTTCTCTTTTTCTGTCTGCACACTGAATATGCTTCAGAAGGGAGGGGGTATGGCCTAAGGCTGGCTTCACATTCGCGTATGTAGCGCAGCGTACTAAACGCAGCCAAACGTTTGCGCACATGCGTTCCTATGTTTCACATGGGAACGCATGTGCCTGCGTATGGCTGCATTTGGCCGCATTTGCGTTCGGATGCGCATAATTTATGCGCCCTCCGACCGCACTTCAGACGCACCATGCAGCATTTTTGTGTGCGTTCGCGGTGCTTGTTCTATCCGCAAGCGCACAAAAAATGCATTGATCTCAATGGATCCGCAGTGTCCTCTACATGACACCGCAGGAGAACGCTGCGGATCTCATTGAAATCTCTCCCTGTGGCCGCCGGTGATGTCACAGGAGATCACCGACGGCCACCAGGAGATCAGCTGGAGCCTCTGATGATCTCCTCCTCCCCGTCGCCGGTAATCTCCTAGCGGTGTTCAGCGGGGTTAAACAGCTGATGTGACAGCTGTTTGAATCTTCCCGCGCCGACATCTCCTCTCTGTGTTGGCGCGGGAGATTCAAACAGCTATCACATCAGTTGTTTAACCCTGCTGACACGTCCCGGAGCTTACCGGCGGCCGGGAGGAGGAGATCGCCGCCGTTGATCTCTGCCTCCGGCCCGCCCCGGACACCGCCGATTGGCTGCCTGGGCTCCATAGTGATGTGTCTGCAGGCGGACATTCTCCCCTGCGGACACATCAAAATGACCCTGCTTTTCACTGCGTTTGTGTCTGTGTGGCGCCCCGCAACGAGTGCGTCACAGGAAGGTATTGCATCCCTGACTGAAGATGTAATATCTTCCGTCTCAGTGATGAAATAGTTAAATCCAGAGCTCCATATACCACATGCACCACTCAGAGGTAGAGGACCAATCAGATCCTGGTGGGAGGAGTGTAAGGTGTAGTGTGGGGGAAGTTAGGAGGGTAAGCAGAGAGGAGTTGGAGTCGTTTTCAGGAAGAAGGAGGAAAAGGAGCAGGAGTCTGCACAGTGCCGTGCTTACCTGGAAAAGAAACCTGACAGGGAGGGCACCAACAAGCGGTGACCCAGACAAGAAAGCGGGCAAACAGCAAAAGCAACGGGGTCAAAGACACCCATGCCCAGTCCTACCGGACATCGGTTCCGAAGCAGTCAGTCGTCTACCGCTGTCCTGCAAAACCGAACTGAAGGAGTAGCTTTATAGGAGCGCCTCACTACAGCCACGATTTCCGCAGCCTTACCAGGTAGGTACCCACCACGGGAGTTTAGGACCCTTTGTAGCCGGTTGAATAACCTGGAACAGGACAATCCACTAAAAAAAAAACAGTATTCTACCTGGTACAACAAGGCAGCGATGGCAACAAGAATAGGACAGTTAGTAACAGAGGAACACTGTGGACCTCTGGACAGAGGCTGTTCATCACTGGGACCACCCGGTCCATTACCTAAAGAACTGTGTTACCGTGTACCGTGTATCACTTCAGTAAAGACCCGTTACTGAGGAGCACCGTGTCAGTGCATTCTTTCCAGAACTGTTATTAACCCTTGCCCTTATCAAACTACCGAGCTGCCGTATTCCACTCAGTGCAGCTCCTGGCCCCGGGGATTACTGCTCATCCTGTGGGGAGCATTCCATCTAGCTGCCGCTCATCCCTCGGAGGCCCAAGCAGCGCCGGTGCTATCACCGGACTCCCACAGGTGGCGTCACGAGACAATCAAAACTTCATCTCAATCCCTGATTCCTTCCATTTGACCACCGGGCCCCACAGCCTCAGGCGCGGAACCGTGACAAGTCAAGCATCGCCTGAGAGCTGAGAACTTGGCAACGGTGAGTCAAATCTGGCGTCATGAACAGGATATGAACAGGCCCGCTTCCAACGGGTATTGTGTGCCTTTCAGAATTTTAATCGGCCATAAAGAACTTTTCCCGCCCATTCTACTGGGCCAAAATGGCGGCTCCCGACATGTGAAACACTATGTGCTGGCCCAGGGGCGTGCCTCCGCCCCTCGTCGTGGGAGGGCCATGGCAGAGGCGCCAAAATCCTTGTCCGCCCCGATTGCTGGAAACAACCAAGGGGCGGGCCAAAGACTTCAGCCCACCCATGGACTACAAAACAAAAAGAAAGAAGGTGTGGCAGGGTCTTCGCAGCAAGCTCCACTTTGGGAACGAGTACCAGTTTCAACGGGTGTGGTTCCTGCAAGAAGCAAAATGGAACCTTAAGGCTCCGCGAGCTAATGAGAGAGGTGGAAGAGGAAGCTCAAGCCGCCATCGGCAATCCCGGACCGGGTCCCGTTCTCACTATTGACGGGGACCCCGAGGTTTGTGAGACCACGCTGCAAGATCTGCGGGTGCGGTTGATGGAGGCCACGGAGTGGACCATTAGGAGCTGGAGCGCAAGCCTGGCCAGCCAACTACACCGAGCGGTGAACCAGAGACTGACCACCTGCCCCATCCCGGAACCGGAGACCGAGCCAGAACAAACTGAGGCCTACCCGGTTACCGGAGGAGACGCGCCACCGCCAACGGGTGCGGAAGAGGCAGAAGGAGAAGAGGCGGGCAGCCCAGAAGCCCCGCAGGACAAGACCGAGGAAGGAGAGGAGGACCCTGCGGTTGCAGAACCTGACCGACCGGATGACCCCGACCGAGAGTTTCAACCTACCGAGGAGCCGGATGTTGTCGGCGAAGCCGAGGAAGAAGACGACGAGAGTCCCAGCGAACCTGAGGACTCAATACACACCAGTTCCGAGGAGGAGGGTGAGGCGGAAGTTCCCGCTGAGCAGCTACAAGCCGCTCGGGTTGAAGGGTCGGGCGCCGCCGCGGCATCTGCCTTCGACCACAACGTCCCTATACCGGTGCAGAGCTACCGCCAGACCCAAGCCCGAAACAGCGCCGTGAATCGGTGGGACTACATCCACACTGTCCACCAGTCCAACAATGCCATACGCCAACGCCGCAGAGCCGAGTGGTGGACCCAAGAGCAGGTAAATCTGCGGGCTCGCGCTAAAGCTCATCGCCAGCCACCATCACCGGATGAACTCCGCAAACAAGATACTGTTATCACCTTTAACTTGGACAACGGGTGGGGTTTTGCCCGGGAGGAGGGGGTATATGAAGAGATCTTTGTATCCCGCCGGGACGTTGAGTCTCATCTCCCTAAGGGACTCCCCGATCGAGAACTGTACCGGGGAGAAACCATCTCATACGGGCGTCATGCTGGATACCGGGGATGGTATGCTCTCCGGGTCCGTAAATGCGAACTTCATCCTTAAAAAGTAACTTTACTTTTGCATACCTCTGTTTTGAAACTTTAAAAATAACTTTTCTTTTGAGGATGCTTTCCAGTTAAATTGTGTGCCAGCAAGCGGCCCGGTGGTAAACCTGGACATTGCTAAAAGACAGTGACACTAACCGCCGAGTCCGCAATAGTTAACCGGTTACGTTTAATAAAAGTTTGAAACGTTCTAAGATAATGTGCCTCCCAGACGGGAAGAAAAATAAGCAAGCGTAAATGTTGTTAATAAAAATGTTTATTTTCTTTTATGTTGAAAATTTATAAAAGCAATTTCTCTATACTGTTTGGGTTCCGTGACACTTGGGGACAAGTGTAATTTCCAAGGGGGAGTGTGGCGCCCCGCAACGAGTGCGTCACAGGAAGGTATTGCATCCCTGACTGAAGATGTAATATCTTCCGTCTCAGTGATGAAATAGTTAAATCCAGAGCTACATGTACCACATGCACCACTCAGAGGTAGAGGACCAATCAGGTCCTGGTGAGAGGAGTGTAAGGTGTAGTGTGGGGGAAGATAGGAGGGGAAGCAGAGAGGAGTTGGAGTCGTTTACAGGAAGAAGGAGGAAAAGGAGCAGGAGTCTGCACAGTGCCGTACTGCCCTGGAAAAGCAACCTGACAGGGAGGGCACCAACAAGCGGTGACCCAGACAAGAAAGCGGGCAAACAGCAAAAGCAACAGGGTCAAAGACACCCATGCCCAGTCCTACCGGACACCGGTTCCAAGGCAGTCAGTCGTCTACCGCTGTCCTGCAAAACCAGAGTGAAGGAGTAGCTTTATAGGAGTGCCTCACTACAGCCACGATTTCCGCAGCCTTACCAGAGGGGTACCCACCACGGGAGTTTAGGACTTTTTGTAGCCGGTTGAATAACCTGGAACAGGACAATCCACTAAAGAAACCCCAGTATTCTACCTGGTACAACAAGGCAGCGACGGAAACAGGAATAGGACAGTTAGTAACAGAGGAACACTGTGGAGCTCTGGACAGAGACTGTTCATCACTGGGACCACCCGGTCCGTTACCTAAAGAACTGTGTTACCGTGTACCGTGTATCACTTCAGTAAAGACCCGTTACAGAGGAGCACCGTGTCAGTGCATTCTTTCCAGAACTGTTATTAACCCTTGCCCTCATCAAACTACCGAACTTCCACTCAGTGCAGCTCCTGGCCCTGGGGATTACTGCTCATCCTGTGGGGAGCATTCCATCTAGCTGCCGCACATCCCCCGGAGGCCCAAGCAGCGCCGGTGCTATCACCGGACTCCCACAGGTGGCGTCACGAGACAATCAAAACTTCATCCCAATCCCTGATTCCTTCCATTTGAGCACCGGGCCCCTCAGCCTCAGGCGCGGAACAGTGACAAGAGAAGCAGCGCCTGAGACCTGAGAACTTGGCAATGGTGAGTCATCTGCATTCCATCAGCATGCAGACACAAACGCAAATGTGAAGCCAGCCTAACACCGTGGGAGCTCCTGACTGCAGCTCATGAGGTGAAGTGTCAAATCACCTCAGGCTACAGCACAGGCCTGTGCTCCAGCTGCTCCACTGTAATCTCAACACAGTGCGAGCTCCTGACTGCAGCTCATGAGGTGAAGTGTCAAATCACCTCAGGCTACAGCACAAGGCTGTGCTCCAGCTGCTTCACTATAATCTCAACACAGTGCGAGCTCCTGACTGCAGCTCATGAGGTGAAGTGTCAAATCACCTCAGGCTACAGCACAAGGCTGTGCTCCAGCTGCTTCACTGTAATCTCAACACAGTGCGAGCTCCTGACTGCAGCTCATGAGGTGAAGTGTCAAATCACCTCAGGCTACAGGACAGGGCTGCACTCCGGCTGCTTCACTGTAATCTCAGCACAGTGCGAGCTCCTGACTGCAGCTCATGAGGTGAAGTGTCAAATCACCTCAGGCTACAGGACAGGGCTGCACTCCGGCTGCTTCACTGTAATCTCCTCAGCACAAAGTCTGTAATCTCTTATTTTGGCTGAGTCACCATCTCTATTAACCCTTCTCTGCTCATCAGCTGTCTGCTCTAGACACAGCTCACATACCCTTCTCCGCCCTACATGAGCTGTGTGCTCCATAGGCTTCACAGTGCTTCTCTGCCATACATCAGCTGTGTGCTCCATAGGGCTCACAGTGCCTTCTCTGCCATACATCAGCTGTGTGCTCCATAGGGCTCACAGTGCCTTCTCTGCTATACATCAGCTGTGTGCTCCATAGGCTTCACAGTGCTTCTCTGCCATACATCAGCTGTGTGCTCCATAGGGCTCACAGTGCCTTCTCTGCCATACATCAGCTGTGTGCTCCATAGGCTTCACAGTGCTTCTCTGCCATACATCAGCTGTGTGCTCCATAGGGCTCACAGTGCCTTCTCTGCCATACATCAGCTGTGTGCTCCATAGGCTTCACAGTGCTTCTCTGCCATACATCAGCTGTGTGCTCCATAGGGCTCACAGTGCCTTCTCTGCCATACATCAGCTGTGTGCTCCATAGGGCTCACAGTGCCTTCTCTGCCATACATCAGCTGTGTGCTCCATAGGGTTCACAGTGCCTTCTCTGCCATCCATCAGCTGTGTGCTCCATAGGGCTCACAGTGCCTTCTCTGCCATACATCAGCTGTGTGCTCCATAGGCTTCACAGTGCTTCTCTGCCATACATCAGCTGTGTGCTCCATAGGGCTCACAGTGCCTTCTCTGCCATACATCAGCTGTGTGCTCCATAGGGCTCACAGTGCCTTCTCTGCCATACATCAGCTGTGTGCTCCATAGGGCTCACAGTGCCTTCTCTGCCATACATCAGCTGTGTGCTCCATAGGCTTCACAGTGCCTTCTCTGCCATACATCAGCTGTGTGCTCCATAGGGCTCACAGTGCCTTCTCTGCCATACATCAGCTGTGTGCTCCATAGGGCTCACAGTGCCTTCTCTGCCATACATCAGCTGTGTGCTCCATAGGGCTCACAGTGCCTTCTCTGCCATACATCAGCTGTGTGCTCCATAGGCTTCACAGTGCTTCTCTGCCATACATCAGCTGTGTGCTCCATAGGGCTCACAGTGCCTTCTCTGCCATACATCAGCTGTGTGCTCCATAGGGCTCACAGTGCCTTCTCTGCCATACATCAGCTGTGTGCTCCATAGGCTTCACAGTGCTTCTCTGCCATACATGAGCTGTGTGCTCCATAGGGCTCACAGTGCCTTCTCTGCCATACATCAGCTGTGTGCTCCATAGGGCTCACAGTGCCTTCTCTGCCATACATCAGCTGTGTGCTCCATAGGCTTCACAGTTCCTTCTCTGCCATACATCAGCTGTGTGCTCCATAGGCTCACAGTGCCTTCTCTGCCATACATCAGCTGTGTGCTCCATAGGGCTCACAGTGCCTTCTCCTCCATACATCAGCTGTCTGCTCCATAGGGCTCACAGTGCCTTCTCCGCCCTACATGAGCTGTGTGCTCCATAGGGCTCACAGTGCCTTCTCTGCCATACATCAGCTGTGTGCTCCATAGGCTTCACAGTGCTTCTCTGCCATACATCAGCTGTGTGCTCCATAGGGCTCACAGTGCCTTCTCTGCCATACATCAGCTGTGTGCTCCATAGGCTTCACAGTGCCTTCTCTGCCATACATCAGCTGTGTGCTCCATAGGCTTCACAGTGCTTCTCTGCCATACATCAGCTGTGTGCTCCATAGGGCTCACAGTGCCTTCTCTGCCATACATCAGCTGTGTGCTCCATAGGGCTCACAGTGCCTTCTCTGCCATACATCAGCTGTGTGCTCCATAGGCTTCACAGTGCTTCTCTGCCATACATGAGCTGTGTGCTCCATAGGGCTCACAGTGCCTTCTCTGCCATACATCAGCTGTGTGCTCCATAGGGCTCACAGTGCCTTCTCTGCCATACATCAGCTGTGTGCTCCATAGGCTTCACAGTTCCTTCTCTGCCATACATCAGCTGTGTGCTCCATAGGGCTCACAGTGCCTTCTCCTCCATACATCAGCTGTCTGCTCCATAGGGCTCACAGTGCCTTCTCCGCCCTACATGAGCTGTGTGCTCCATAGGGCTCACAGTGCCTTCTCTGCTATACATCAGCTGTCTGCTCCATAGGCTTCACAGTGCTTCTCTGCCATACATCAGCTGTGTGCTCCATAGGGCTCACAGTGCCTTCTCTGCCATACATCAGCTGTGTGCTCCATAGGGCTCACAGTGCCTTCTCTGCCATACATCAGCTGTGTGCTCCATAGGCTTCACAGTGCCTTCTCTGCCATACATCAGCTGTGTGCTCCATAGGGCTCACAGTGCCTTCTCTGCCATACATCAGCTGTGTGCTCCATAGGGCTCACAGTGCCTTCTCTGCCATACATCAGCTGTGTGCTCCATAGGCTTCACAGTGCTTCTCTGCCATACATCAGCTGTGTGCTCCATAGGGCTCACAGTGCCTTCTCCTCCATACATCAGCTGTGTGCTCCATAGGGCTCACAGTGCCTTCTCTGCCATACATCAGCTGTGTGCTCCATAGGGTTCACAGTGCCTTCTCTGCCATCCATCAGCTGTGTGCTCCATAGGGCTCACAGTGCCTTCTCTGCCATACATCAGCTGTGTGCTCCATAGGGCTCACAGTGCCTTCTCTGCCATACATCAGCTGTGTGCTCCATAGGGCTCACAGTGCCTTCTCTGCCATACATCAGCTGTGTGCTCCATAGGGCTCACAGTGCCTTCTCTGCCATACATCAGCTGTGTGCTCCATAGGGCTCACAGTGCCTTCTCTGCCATACATCAGCTGTGTGCTCCATAGGCTTCACAGTGCTTCTCTGCCATACATCAGCTGTGTGCTCCATAGGGCTCACAGTGCCTTCTCTGCCATACATCAGCTGTGTGCTCCATAGGGCTCACAGTGCCTTCTCTGCCATACATCAGCTGTGTGCTCCAGAGGGCTCACAGTGCCTTCTCTGCCATACATCAGCTGTGTGCTCCATAGGGCTCACAGTGCCTTCTCCTCCATACATCAGCTGTGTGCTCCAGAGGGCTCACAGTGCCTTCTCTGCCATACATCAGCTGTGTGCTCCATAGGGCTCACAGTGCCTTCTCCTCCATACATCAGCTGTCTGCTCCATAGGGCTCAGGCTGGGGTTCCACATAAGCCCTCAGTCCGTTTTTGGCTTCAGTTTTCTCATTTTTTTTTTTCTAAGTCCAAAAACTGACAGAAAAACGGATTGGGTGTAATAAACACCCTGTCCGTTTTTCTATGGAGCTCCAAACATTGCCCTGTCCGTTTTTGAGTCAAAAACGTTGCATGCAACGTTTTTGGCATCAGTTAAAAAACGCATGCGTTTTCATGCGTTTTTTTTAACATGGGGCCCTATGGGAAACGCATGCGCGAACGCATGCAAACGCGCACTTGCGTTTGCGCATGCGTTCGCGCATGCGTTTTTTTAATGAAAATTCCAAAAACGTTCAGGAGTGCAGGAGGCTCAAAAAGCACCCAGAAAAAAACGGATTGGTGATGAAAATCACTTCCAAAAACGGATTTCTATGTGTGACCACAGCCTCACAGTGCCTTCTCCTCCATACATCAGCTGTGTGCTCCATAGGGCTCACAGTGCCTTCTCCTCCATACATCAGCTGTGTGCTCCATAGGGCTCACAGACCATTCTCTGCCCCACATCAGCTGTGTGCTCCATAGGCCTCAGGGACCTATCTGCACCACCAGTGGCGTAACCTGTAGCTCATGGGCCCAGATGCAAAAGTATCAGGCCCGTAAGGGTCGGGGTACTCGGATATTGGGCTCTCGGGTATGGTGCTGTCACTGGTGGTCGGTGCCCGAGGGGTGGCAATAAAAAGGGGTTGTTTGTGAAATTAAACTTAATAGATGTCATGATGCCACCTGTAGATCCCGGGGAAATCACCAGCGCTGCTGCAATCCGCAGGGGTGATGATTGGCAGCAAGATGTAATTGCTCCCTACAGGTGAATCTGGGTCCCTGGGGCAATGGTGTGATGTGATGGTAGGAATGAGGCAGCACAGTCTCTGCTGTAAGACTGGAATGTCACAGTTCAGCAGGAAGGAAACAGACGCTTGCTCTGCACGGGTCTTTACTCTGGTAATCTGCAGTTTACAGGGTTCACAGTTCTTACAGCATGGGTAGTAGACCGGGAGGTCATAGAGGGAAGCAATGTCTATCTGAAGCTCCAGTTATGTCCTTTCCTGTTCTTTCCACTGTCCTGTTCCTGTGCACTCCTTCTTCCTTGCGCTGCCTTGCACTGATCCTGCTTGAACCAGGCCTGGGTGATATGGGACACCCTCCTCTCTTACTAGGGGCCCAAACCAGTTTAGGTGCGTTTAGTGGGGACGAGCATATGTCGGGCTGGATTGTGCTCCTAAAAAGCTGGAGACTCAGGGATGGACCTCTTCACCGTGCTTGGAGTCGGTACCCTATTCTGGACTGGGTCAGGTTTGTTAATCACCCTCTTGATTCCCCTCCCTGTCTGGGCCACCAGGTTCAGGTGCCCTTCACATTAGCTCCTTCTTCTCCTCCTCTCTGTGTTCTCACTCTCTCTCTCTCTTGTTCTCTCTCTCTTCCCCCTATGTGCTTTCTGTCCCTTTGTGCCGTGTCTCCCCAGGCACCTTCTCTCCCCCTTGTGTGCTGTCTGTCTCATTGTGCTGTCTTCTCTCCGTGCACTCTTTCTTACTCATGTGTGCTGTCTCCCTTGGTGTGGTCTCACTTTCCCCTGTGTGGTGTGTGGCACCCTGTGCAGGTTACCACAGGATCTCTTGGGACATGGATGGAAAGCACACAGCAAGCAGACCCCACTAACGAACAACACCTTTCACCCCAGACCTGTAGGGGGAGCTCCACTGGTTGCCCTAAGCCAGTTACCCCTATCAATACGGGTCCCGGAGGGAGAAACACCAGAGTGTGCAGTCACTAGATAACTGTAAACAGCTGAGTGAGCTGACCTGGTACTGGAGCCACGCTAGGCCCATACCAGAGACACCTGGAAAGTGGTAGACCCTTAGAATAGGGGTCACAGGAACAGGAGAGAAGCAGTACTAAATAGGAGCAGAGGAATCATCCCGACTCACCCTAACAGAGTTCCGGTCACTGGGTCCGAGCTACAAGGACGAAGTACAGACTTTGTAGAGAAACCAGCACTACAAATAGGGAGTTTAGCTCCCCGGATACCCGAAGCACCACCAAATGAGTGCCAGGAGTCGTAGAGCCTGGCAGGAATCCCTTAGAGTGCCCTCAGTGCAGCAAACCCGGGTGTGAAGAGACAAATAAGAAAGTACAGTAATGGTCTGGTCGGGTTTCATGCCTGTCAGACTCCAGCAGAATAACGTCTACTAGGAAGCCTACAACACTGCTTGCTGTGGAAAATCCAGAAGTGTTTATGACTCACCGTGGCCGGGTCTACACGTCGCAGGCGTTTACTTCTCCTGTCACGGAACCGCGCCTGCGGCTGTGGTGCCCGGTGGTCCAGATCAATAGGAGATGGCTGAACAGATATGGGGTTAATATTCTTGTCGTGACGCCACCTGCTGGAATTCCGGTGATTTCACCGGCGCTGCTTGGGCCTCCGGGGGATGTTCGGCAGCAAGATGGGACGCTCCCCACAGGACGAGTGGGAGTCCCCGGAGCCAGGAGCTGCACTTGGTGGTATGAGGCAGCTTGGTGGTTCTTAGCATGCGGAGTAAACAGTTCTGAAGAAGCACAGACACCAGTGTTCTCTGTAACGGGTCTTTTACTGTAACCTGTGAAAGAAAGAATGCGCAAATAGGGTCTTATCTCAATAACACACTTTCACTTATCGATGTGGAATTGCTCACCTATGTCAGTTGTGAAACCCACAACTGGTAGAATAGCGTACAAGCAGCTGCTGCAGGGACCGCACTCCCAACGGTGACCGTGGTCGTAATGCAGATTCTTGGACAAAATGCTTCAGTGTCCGCGCTGCTGCTCCGAGACCAAAGAAACGAAGACACAGGAATGTCTGGTTCATCTACAGCCTTTATTTTCCGACGCGTTTCCGAACATGTTCCCTGAGGAAGGAGCTCGGGAGGAGGCTCCGAAACGCGTCGAAAAATAAAGGCTGTGGCTGAACCAGACATTCCTTTTACTGTAACCGGCAGATGATGCAGGGTATACAGCTAACGGGTAACAGACTGGGTGGTCCCAGCAATGACTGGTGTTGTCTCAGAGCTCCGCGGTGTTCCTCCGTTCTAGTTCTGTTCTAATTTTGCAGATGTCGCCTTAGTGTGCCAAGTTCGGGTACAAGGGGACTACTTAAATTTCCCTGCCGGTGGATCAGCCCGGTGTGAGGGGAGCCAGATTCTTTTTGGTGGGTACTCCGCTGGCAAGACGGCTCTAATTGCGTCTGCAGTGAGGTGCTCCTGGAGAGCAGTTCCTCCACTTCTGGTTTGCTGAGCATTGATGAACAGCTTGCTAGCTTCGGAACCAGTGATAGTTGGTGGGTGCGGGTGTATTTTGACCCGTTTTGGTAGTTGCCCAGGTTCCAGTATGGGTCACCGCTTGATGGTGCCCTGCCGGTAAGCTGGATTTCAGGGCTGCACAGAACTGTGCAGAACCCTGCTCCTTCTTCCTCCTCTCCAGCCACGTTCTAACTTCTCCTCCTAACTTCCCCCACACTACTCCTGACACTCCTCCCACCAGGACCTGATTGGCCCTCTACTTCTAGTGTGTTGTGTGTGGTTTGGAGCTCTGAGTTTAACCATGTCAGCACTGAGACGGAAGATATTACATCTTCTGGCAGGGATGCAATACCTTCCTGTGACGCACTAGTTGCGGGGCGCCACACTCCCCCTTGGGAAATTACACTTGTCCCCAAGTGTCACGAAATCCCAACATTACAGAGAAATTTTGCATTTTTGATAAACATTAAACAAAATAAGCACTTTTATTAATAACAGTTATGATTGCTTGTTTTTCTTCCCCTAAGGGAGGCGCATTTACTTAGAATGTTAAGAAACATTTTATTTAACTAAACTGGTACTATTGCGGACCCGGCAGGCAGGGTTACAGTTCATTTGCAATGTCCAGAGTTGCTGCCGGGCTGCTCTACTAGCAGGCGGTTAACGAGAAGTGTCCATGACAAAGTCATTAAAGTTATTCAAAACAAAGTTATTTAAAACAGGTTAATCTTTCTTATGGGTGTAAGACACATCTGCGAACCCAGAGAGCGTACCACCCCTGACAACCCGCATGACGCTCGTAGGTGATGGTCTCTCCCGGTACAAATCGCGGTCGGGGTGTCCTTTAGGGAGGTGAGACTCTACATCCCGGCGGCCCACGGAAATCTCTTCGTACACCCCTCCTCCCGGGCAAAAACCCCACCCGTTGTCCAGATTTAACGAGGTCACAGTACCTGTT
Source organism: Allobates femoralis (assembly GCA_033576535.1). Taxonomy (NCBI): domain Eukaryota; kingdom Metazoa; phylum Chordata; class Amphibia; order Anura; family Aromobatidae; genus Allobates; species Allobates femoralis. The sequence goes on along the minus strand of JARQOC010000006.1, from coordinate 262,396,385 downwards.
TCCCGGAATTCTTCCGGTAACGGGGGTTGGCGGCGAGCCTCAGCACGGGCCCGCAGGTTGGCTTGTTCTTGGGCCCACCATTCAGCTCGGCGGCGGCGACGTATAGCATCGTCAGACGGTCGGGCAGCACGGACGTAGTCCCAGCGACTGGTGGTGCTGTAACGAGCTAGGAGATGGTCGTAGCTCTGCACCGGCATGTGAACACGGTGACCTGGAGCAGATGCCGCAGCGGCACCAGACAACTGTACCCGAGCCGCTTGCAGCGGCTCGGCGGGAGTTTCCGCTTCATCCTCCTCCGCACCCGGTAATGGTGGTGCGTCTGCTCCGGTAACCGGGTAGGCCTCGGTAGGTTCAGGGCCGGTCTCCGGTTCTAGAGTGGGACAGGTAGTAAGTTTTTGTAGTCCATGGGTGGGTTGAAGTCTTTGGCCCGCCCCCTTGGTTGTTTCCAGCAATCGGGGCGGACAAGAGTTTTGGCGCCTCTGCCATGGCCCTCCCATGAAGAGGGGCGGAGGCACACCCCTGGGCCAGCACATTGTGGTTCACATGGCGGAATCCGCCATGTTGACCCAGTGGTAAAAAAGGCGGGAAAAGTCCGCTTTTAAGCGAACAAAGTTCTTTTTGATGAAATAAAAGTTCTTTAAGCACACAATACCCGTTAGGAAACGGGCCTGCTCGTATCCTGTTCGTGACGCCAAATTCTGACTCACCGTGGCCGGGTCTTCATGTCGCAGGCGTTTGCTTCTCCTGTCACAGAACCGCGCCTGCGGCTGTGGGGCCCGGTGGTCCAGATCAATAGGGGATGGCTGAACAGATATGGGGTTAATATTCTTGTCGTGACGCCACCTGCGGGAATTACGGTGATTTCACCGAAGCTGCTTGGGCCTCCGGGGGATGTTCGGCAGCAAGATGGGACGCTCCCCACAGGACGAGCGGGAGTCCCCGGACCCAGGAGCTGAACTTGGTGGTATGAGGCAGCTTGGTGGTTCTTATCATGCGGAGTAAACAGTTCTGAAGAAGCACAGACACCAGTGTTCTCTGTAACGGGTCTTTTACTGTAACCGGCAGATGATGCAGGGTATACAGCTAACGGGTAACAGACTGGGTGGTCCCAGCAATGACTGGTGTTGTCTCAGAGCTCCGCGGTTTTCCTCCGTTCTAGTTCTGTTCTAATTTTGCCGATGTCGCCTTAGTGTGCCAAGTTCGGATACAAGGGGGCTACTTAAATTTCCCTGCCGGTGGATCAGCCCGGTGTGAGGGGAGCCAGATTCATTTTGGTGGGTACTCCGCTGGCAAGACTGCTCTAATTGCGGCTGCAGTGAGGTGCTCCTGGAGAGCAGTTCCTCCACTTCTGGTTTGCTGAGCATTGATGAACAACTTGCTAGCTTCGGAAGCAGTGATCCTGTAGTTGGTGGGTGCGGGTGTATTTTGACCCGTTTTGGTAGATGCCCAGGTTCTGGTATGGGTCTCCGCTTGATGGTGCCCTGCCGGTAAGCTGGATTTCAGGGCTGCACAGAACTGTGCAGAGCCCTGCTCCTTCTTCCTTCCTCTCCAGCCACATTCTAACTTCTCCTCCTAAATTCCCCCACACTACTCCTGACACTCCTCCCACCAGGACCTGATTGGCCCTCTACCTCTAGTGTGTTGTGTGTGGTTTGGAGCTCTGAGTTTAACCATGTCAGCTCTGAGACGGAAGATATTACATCTTCTGGCAGGGTTGCAATACCTTCCTGTGACGCACTCGTTGCGGGGCGCCACATTTACCTCATCCCCGGTCGAGTGTACCCGTCAACACCAGTAAAGGTACCAAAAGACTATATGTGTGTGTCCCTCCTTCCAGTCGCACTACACCGACCGCGCTACCCTATTCCCCTTAACTCCAGTAACTGCCCCGGGGATCCCCCGCTTGCCCTGTAGGGAGCGGTTCCATCTAGCTGCCGCACATCACCCTGGAGGTCTGAGCAGCACCGGTGCCTTCACTGGACACCTACAGGTGGCGTCATGAAACAAACTTTATTCTTCATTTAAACGTGCATTGACCACCGGGCCCATACAGCCTCAGGCACCGAACCGTGACCGCAGCCAGCACCTGAGACCTGAGAACCCGGCAACTGTGAGTCATGGTGTCTGTCCCCTTGTGCTGTCTCTTCCCTCATGCGCTCTCTCCCCCCTGTGTGTTATATGTCAGCATAAGGGGACAGAGAGCACACGGGGAGAGACAGTACACATGGGGAAGAGAGTGCATGGAGGAAAGACAGCACAAGGGGACAAACAGCACACAGGGGGAAGAAAGAGCGCATGGTAGGAGAGACGACACAAGGGGACAGACAGAGAACAGAGGGAAGAAGGAGCGCATGGGGAAATCACACGGCATATAAGGACGGATAGCACACAGGGGGGAGAGAGAGCACACTGGGAGACATGGCATAACAGTACAGACAGCACACAGAGGAGAGAAAGTGCACGACAATAAGTAGAGCGCACATGAGGGGGGAGAGACGGCATAAAGGCACAGACAGCACACAGGGGAAAAACACTGCATAGAGGGAGAGAGAGCGGACAGGGGCAGAGCGCACAGGAGAGGGAGAAATGGCACAAAGGAACCGAGAGCATGACATACGCATGACAGCGCAGGCAGACGCTGTGGATCACATTGAAATCTCCATAGAAATGCATGTAAATGTGCCCGGCCACCCAATCAGCGGTCTCGGTGGCGGCTAGGAGATCAGTGGTGGTTGCCAGGAGATCAGCGGCGGCTGGCATTACATCCCCTGATCTCAAGGAGGCTGCTGCTGATCTCCCGGCTGCCACCGAGACCGCTGATTGGGTGTCCGGGCACCATACTATGTGAACGCATGTGGACAATCCCAGCTGTGTTCACATCAGTATGGCAGCGTTTGGCACTGCGGTTGTGTCTGCATGTCAAACGCATGCAGACACAAATGCTAGTGTGAACCCAGCCTGTACACTAACACACTGATAAAACTGTCTCTCTGTCTGTGTATATAAACTATGGGTGCAGCTTTGTGTATGTGAGGACTGTAATCTGAGCTTTTACCAAAGTGTGTTACATGTAGCCTGCGCAGAGCAGAGCATTCGGTCTATGGAAGTTAATTTGTTCATTAGCACTGCATTGGAAGAAGGGCCAGGGTTCCCTAAGGTGAACAGGCCCCATGACTTTCGGGGAGGTAGGGAGTTAATACGGAAAGGTAGGGGATTGGAGTATTTGGAGGTAGCAAAAGGAAGCTATTAGTTAAGGGGGAGGCTTAGGGCAGGAAGAGGGGGAGCAGAAGGGGACTTTATAGGAGTGAGGGGAGAAGTGACCCTCATTCCATTTCCGGGGAAGCAGGACACTTTGCAGAACAGTGAGAGGTCTGGCTTTCCTATCATGGCGGATCTGGCTGAGTTAAGGGCGCTGATACAGGGTGCTGCAGCGGTGCATGGGGCGCAGGCAGTGCAGGACTATGTGCGGGCTGCCTGTGCGTCCCCATCGGCACCTGCCCCCTCCACCCCCTCAGCGCGTGGCCGCTAATCCCGGCCACCTGAGCGCTATTCCCCGGAAGCAAGGGAGGGAGGCGGGCTCATTCTGGGAGCCCCGGTGGGGACCCTCGACGGCAGCGTGGGTGCCCATCCACCCAGGGACCTGCGCCGGCCGACGCGAGGAATCCATGACGGGGCCACGATGCTCCGGAAGAGGGCGGGGCCAGCCGGCGGTTCACTTCCGGTCTGCGGTTCGGGACACTGAACATGGCGGCGGCTCCTGGTCAGGCACAGAGGAGAGAGAGTGCTGAGCGGCCACAGGGCACGGGTCAAACACCCCGCACTCGGCGGGGACAGGAGCGGCCTTCGGAAGCGGAGGGGCCGGAGGCGACTGGAGGGCACGATACACCTGTGCGCAGCCTGCGGTCATGGCCAGTGACCAGGGAGGTGAGACAGAGCCTGGGGACCCCGATGCAGGGAGGCAGGAGGAGCCGGCCAGCAGTGGCAGTGGTGGCTCCCAGGTATGGTGGGAGTGGCACTCAGCAGGGCACTGCAGCAGGTCCACAGTCCAGGGATTCAGTAACGGACCCTCCCAATGGATTAGGGGGGGCTCCCAGCGTAGCCCGGCTGTGGTGCAGCCCTCCTGCAGTCGGCAGGGTGGGTTTGAGACTGGGTTCCCACTTGAGGGCTCCGGTCAGAAGAGGTCACGGGGCAGTCGGTGAGCAGCAGGACCCGGAGGACACAAGGACGGTCCTCCAAGAAACAACATCCAGCCAGGGGGGCCGTGGCTGCCACGGAGGCTAGGGGCGGCATCAGTGGTCGGCTTGGCTCGGGGTCGGCACCCCTGGGTGGCACAGACAACGAGAGCGAGGAGGAAGGAGAACTGTCGGACAGATCATCATCGCCGAGTCGGACGCCAGAGAACTCCGTTGCGGCTGCACCGAGGCAGCCTGGTGAGAATAATTCTGTTGTCCATAATTGCATGTCAGGTGTAGCTGGGAGTGTAGGGGGGTGTCAGGGGCGACGTCGCCCGGGGTATCCGTCGGGGGGGATGTAGTGGGTCAGTTGTTAAGTCTGTTGCAGAGTTTACTGTCCAGCGGAGGAGGGGGTAGCCTGCCAGGTTCTCCAGTCGGAGCCTGGGTGGGTCCGGGCGCGGCCCCGGCGAGTAGTGGAGTTGCGACTGCAGAGCAGCCGAGGGATGGTGATATGGGTACAGCAGCAACGGTGTCGGATGCGGCAGTCGGTGCGTCTGGGGTGGAAAAGGAGAAGGAGGATGAAGTGGTGAGGTTGGATGATAAGGCCAGGAGTGAGGTATATGTTTGTTTTGAGAGCCCGTTGGGGGCTCACCTTAAGAAAGAGGTGAGGGAAAAAATATGGAAAGGGGAGTATGGCGAAATTTTTTCGCTGCTTCCCCTCGAAAAATTTAATTTGGATAAGGTCAAGCCTAGCGACTCCAAGAAGGAGAAGGAGGAGGAGGAGAAGCGGCATTATCGGCTTATTCCGCGAACGTTTGCTAAATGGTTGCAACTAGGGATGGGCGAATCTACTCGCTAGGACTCGTTACTCGGAGAGTAGTAAGGGACTCGCAGGACTCGGTATTCTGCGAGTTTCCCTGTGATTACTCGCACAGTAAACGAGTCCAATGCAAATCAATATCAATCCTAGTTTTGTCAGAGACGCTGACAAAACTAGGATTGCCTTTGACTTGCATTAGACTCGGCTACTGTGCCAGTGATAGCAGGGAAACTCGCAAAGTAACTGCTGTTACTTTGCGAGCCGAGTCCAGCTGTCTTCTCTGTACAGGCTGCCGCAGCTCCAGGGTCCTAGAGCCCGCCTGCTGCCTGATGTAGCAGAGCTGCGATTGTTCTCAGTCTGCTCATTCCCTGTGCATAGACATCTATATCTATGCACAGGGGATGTAGCAGAGAGGACATCGCGTTTTGGACTACGTCGGACGGAAGAGGATTTTTTTAATTAAAGATGGAGTCCTTAATGTCTTTTTTTTATTATTTCTAATAACAATTTTTCTCTGTGTTGTGTTTTTTTAACCCTTAATTGGAGATTTTTAGTGGCTGGGTCAAACGTGGCCTGACATTAAGAATCTCGGGTTTAATACCAGCTTGTATAACAAAGCTGGTATTAACCCCTTTATTACCCAGCGTGCCACCACCACCAGGGCCGCTGGAAGAGCGGGGTTCAGCGCCAGAGGATGGCGCTTCAATGAACACGCCATCTTCTGGGGCGGCTGCGGGCTGCAATTTGCAGGGGGGGGGCCCAGAAAGCTTGGGCCTCCCTGCGCTGCGGATTCCAGCCCCCAGCTGCTTAGCTGTACCTGGCTAGACACAGAAATTGCGCAGAGCCCCACGCATTTTTTTTTTATTATTTCATGAAATTCATGAAATAATTAAAAAAAAGGGCTCCCCTATATTCTTGTGTCTGGCCAGGTGCAAATAGGCATCTGGAGGTTGGGGGCAGCCCGTCGCTGCCTGCTGGATCTGGCTGGTTCCAGAAATACGGCGAAGCCTACGTGAAATGTTTTTCTGACAAATCCATAAAATAATGTAAATATAAGGGACTGCATCTTTATTAACCCCTGGACCATGGGCGAGGGTTAATAAAGATGCAGTCCCTTTTTTAGGAGTGTTTTATTGATTTTTCAGAAAAAAAATTACATGGTCTTCGCCGTATTTCTGGAACCAGCCGGATCCAGCAGGCAGCGACGGGCTGCCCCCAACCCCCTGGTGCCTATTTGTACCTGGCCAGACACAAGAATATAGGGTAGCCCTTTTTTTTTATTATTTCATGAATTTCATGAAATAATTTTAAAAAAATGCGTGGGGCTCCGCGCAATTTCTATGTCTAGCCAGGTACAGCTAAGCAGCTGGGGGCTGGAATCCGCAGCGCAGGGAGGCCCAAGCTTTCTGGGCACCCCCCCCTGCAAATTGCAGCCTGCAGCCGCCCCAGAAGATGGCGCGTTCATTGAAGAGCCATCCTCTGGCGTTGAACCCTGCTCTTCCAGTGGCCCTGGTGGCGGTGGCACACTGGGTAATAAAGAGGTTAGGGCCAGCTTTGTATTATCAGCTGGCCCTAAGCCCGAAATTTATGGCGGTCACGCCAATATTAGACATGACCGCCATGAATTTCTATTAAATTGTTTTAAAAAAAACACAACACAGAGAAAGATTTTTATTAGAAATAAAAAAAAAAGCCATTAGGGACTCCATCTTTAATTAAAAAAATCCTCTTCCGTCCGACGCAGTCCAAAACGCGATGTCCTCTCTGCTACATCCCCTGTGCATAGATATAGATGTCTATGCACAGGGAATGAGCAGACTGAGAACAATCTCAGCTCTGCTACATCAGGCAGCAGGCGGGCTCTAGGACCCTGGAGCTGCGGCAGCCTGCACACAGAGCAGACAGCAGGACTCTTATCTGTGCGAGTTTCCCAGCGATTACTTGCACAGTAAACGAGTCCAATGCAAATCAATGGCAAAACTAGGATTGCTTCAGGCTGAAGCTTCCGAGACACATCTGTGATTTGTAAATCGCACATTACTCGCTATTACTCGCTTCCCCATTCATTAACATTGGACTCGCTAAACTCGCAACGAGTAGTGAGCCCCGGGCTCGGACTCGCTAGAGTCAAGCGATTCTGAGTAATTTAGGATTCGCCCATCACTAGTTGCAACCTTTTGCTATTTTGGCGGGCGTAGTGGGGGAAAAGAAGCCAGAATATTGTTCTGCCCTGTTTGGTTACATGGACGCTATTGGGGAGGCTTACAGGGTGTATGGGAGCTTGTCTTGGTTACGTTATGACGAGCAATTTAGGCAACGCAAAGCTTTGCGTCTTTCTTTGAGGTGGGAGCACAAGGATATTTCCTTGTGGTTGCGTCTAATGATCGCTCCAGCTCAGCCCTTTCATGGGGGGGCCGAGGCGTCGGGATCTGGAGCGGGTGCCCCGGTCACACTCCGCAAGGGTTGCTGTTGGCAGTTCAATGAGGGACAATGTAAGTTTGGAGCGTCGTGCAGGTTTAAACATGAATGCTCGGGGTGCGGAGGCACCCATAGTTTCACCAAATGTTTTAAAAAAGGCAGAGGAAAAGGCGGGGATGCGGCTGGAAAAAGGGAGGATTCCGGTGAGAGTCGATGCGATGGCGCCGTTTCTAAGTAGATATCCTGATATCGAGGCCGCCAAGTTGTTGGGGTCTGGTTTTTTGTTAGGTTTTCGGATTCCGTCGGATACGGTGGGGGTGGTGTTTTGTCCAAAGAATTTTTGGTCGGCCTCGGCCCATCCAGGGGTGGTTGGATCTAAATTGAGGAAGGAGGTGGAGTTGGGACGTTTGTCAGGTCCATTTCAGGACCCCCCATGTGCGAACCTGAGAGTGTCTCCATTGGGGGTGGTTCCGAAGAAGGATCCAAACAAGTTTCGGTTGATCCACCACCTGTCTTTCCCGGAGGGTGCGTCAGTAAATGATGGTATCGCTCCAGAGTTGACGGCAGTTTGTTATGTGTCATTTGATAGGGCGGTTGAAATGGTAAGGTCTGCGGGTCTGGGGGCATTGATGGCGAAGTCGGATGTGGAATCGGCATTTCGTTTGTTGCCGGTTCACCCGGAGAGCCAGCATTTATTGCGTTGCATGTGGGAAGGGAGTTTTTATGTTGATCGTTGTTTACCGATGGGTTGTTCGATTTCTTGTTTTTACTTTGAAGCTTTTAGTTAGTTTGTGGAATGGGTGGTGAGGGACGTGTCGGGTATGGATTCTATTATCCATTACCTGGACGATTTTTTCTGCGTGGGACCGTCCGGTTCCTCGGTTTGTGCTGGTTTGTTGTTCACGTTACAGAAGGTTGCAGGATGGTTTGGTATTCCGCTGGCAGAAGGCAAAACGGAAGGTCCGGTTACGGTGTTGTTTCCTGGGAATTGAAATTGATTCTGTGGCCGGGGAATGCCAGCTTCCAGAGAACAAACTTAAGGATTTGAGGTGATCGGTGGCAGCGATGTGCGGGGCATGGAAGGTGCAGCTTAAGGAGGTCCAATCATTGCTGGGAAAGCTTAATTTTGCATGCAGATTTTTGCCGATGGGCAGGGTTTTTGCTAGACGCCTGTCAGTCGCTATGTTGGGCAAATCATGCCCAGCGCATTTTGTGCGCATTACCAGAGGGATTAGGGAGGATTTGCGAGTTTGGGATGCTTTTCTGCAGGAGTACAATGGGCGCACATTATGGCCTCAGCGAGTAGTGCCTAATAGTCTGTTACAGCTGTACACAGACGTGGCGGGTTCGCTCGGTTTTGGTGCCTTTTTTAAGGGACATTGGTGCGTAGGGGAGTGGCCTGCGTTGTGGAAGGAGCAGGGCCTGGTGCTTAATTTGGCACTACTGGAACTGTTTCCCATTGTGGTCGCAGTGGAATTAAGGGGGCAGGAGTTTTCAGACAGGAAAGTGTGTTTTCATTGTGATAATGTGTCAGTTGTTTAAGCGATTAATTCATTATCAGCCAAGTCGCCGCCAGTGGTGGACTATCTGAGGCATTTGGTCTTGAGGTGTTTGCAATGGAATATTCAAGTGGTAGCTAAGCATGTTCCGGGCGTTTGCAATTCAGTGGCTGACTCACTTTCACGGTTTCAGTTTTGCAGGTTTCGGGAGCTAGTGCCGTGGGCGGACGAGGTGGGACTGCAGTGTCCGGACGACTTATGGAGTCTGGTGACGTCATCGTGAGGCAGTTGATTCGCAGATCGGTGACCAAGGCTACTTGGTGCCGATATGGTAAAGTGTGGCAAGAATGGGAGGAGTTTACACGTATGCTACGGGAGGATGGTGGTATGGATGATGTCCAAGCAGTGTTGACGTTTATAGGAAACGATTTTGTGGAAGGTCGGTCTGCATCAGCAGTGTCGCAGAGGGTTGCAGCGCTGGCTTTCCGGTTTTGGTTGTTGGGAAAACATGAAACGACTAAGGATTTTAGGGTACGTCTGGCGTTGAAGGGATTTCAGAGGGGGGTTCGTGAGAGGGATGCTCGGAGACCAATTTCGGTGGAAGTATTGGAGAGGCTGGTAGATTGTTTGCTAAGGGTTTGTCGTTCAGAATATGAGGGAGCTCTATTCTCGGCAGCTTTTGTGTTAGCCTTTTTCGGGGCCTTTAGAATTGGGGAGTTGGTGAGCCTATCCAGGATTAGGGCAGGTAGTTTGGCTTTAAGAGATGTGGCAATTTTGGGGGAGAGGGTGGAGTGTTGGTTACGGTGTTCGAAGGTGGACCAAGAAGGCCGAGGGCGGTTAGTCGTAGTTTATGCTCTCGGTGGGAGTCGTTTATGTCCGGTGGCTGTGTTACGGCGTTTTTTGTCTATTAGGGGCGGTTGCCCAGGTCCACTTTTGCGACATAAAGATGGTTACTTTTTGTCTAGATTTCAATTTGGGGCGCTGTTGAAGGAGTGTTTGGGGAGAATTGGTGAACGGCCGGAAGAATACGGCACACACTCTTTTTGTATTGGGGCGGCCACGGAGGCTTCACCCTGGGGGTTGGGGGAGGACGTGGTGAGAAAGATCGGGAGTTGGGAATCTTCCCGTTTTTGTTTGTATGTTCGGCCTCATTTATTGTCCAGATGAAGCTGTGGGCGGTGTGGGCCCAGCACTGTTAGATCTGGGGCAAAAGGGGGGGGGGTTGGCGTTCAGTTTATAGTTGTTTGTTCTGGTTGGGTGGTTGTGACATTGGGATTGTCTGTTTATATTTCCGTTTATTCAGGCCCCTGCCTAATATGGATCCTGGGACATTCCTACGTATTTTGGGGGGCCCGTCGAGCAGATGTTCGCCCCGAGGGTCACCAGTTGGCATTGGACGGATCGTCGGCGACTGTGAAGTGGCTGGGTATTCGGGGCATGACCTGGGGGAGGGTGTTGCCTGAATTCAAATATTTTTGCACGGTTAATCAACCTCCGGATGTGTTGGTTCTGCATGTTGGGGAATGACTTGGGGGTGAGAGCGTCTCGGGAATTGATCAGGGACATAAAGTGTGATTTGTTACGTTTATGGTGTTCCCACCCTGGTTTGATTGTGGTATGGTCTGACATTGTAGCGTGTGGGAGGTGGACGTTTGCAAGGTCGGTAGACAAAATTAATAAGGCAAAAGTGAAGGTGAACAAGGCGGTGGCAGCGTTTGTAACCCGGAATGGGTGTATCGTGGTGCGCCACAGGGAGTTGGAGCCGTCATCGCAGAAGTACCTGAAAGCGGATCGGGTGCATCTGAATGAGATAGGGATGGATTTATGGATGTTGGATTTGAGTGAAGGTGTGAAGCAAGCGTTGGGTGTATGGCGGGTCCAGGCCAGGTAAGGGGTCACCTGGCCTGTTCTGTGGCGGGGGTAGGTCTGGTCCAGAGGCAGTGAATCTTCTATGGTAATTGGGAGGTGAGCCACTTTTAAGATATAGTGGCTCCGGTTACAAGTACCTGGCAGGCACGGGGTTCTGCCAGGCTGAGATATTGTTTATCGGTAGCAATACTTTTTCCCTTGGGCCAGTGTGTTGCGGCCGGGGACAATAAAAGTTAGGGGGGCTTGTGGACCGGATCTATCCAGGTGTGAGAGGTGGAGTGCTTATTGTTAAGTTGGGACGCCCGGTGGACGGTGTTCCCGTTGGTTTATTATTATGTAAACAATAGGCAATAAAGGCTGCTGTGGCCAAAAATTGTTTAACCAAGTCACTAGCAGTCGTGTCGTTATTTAAGTTATGTTGGGGTTATTTCAGAGTTAGGATGGTCTATTAATGACCGGAGAATCCTCCCTCGAATGTCAAGAAGGGCCAGGGAACCCCTAAGGTGAACAGCCCCCATGACTTTCGGGGAGGTAGGGAGTTAATAAGGAAAGGTAGGGGATTGGAGTATTTGGAGGTAGCAAAAGGAGGCTATTGGTTAAGGGGGGGGGCTTAGGGCAAGAAGAGGGGGAGCAGAAGGGGACTTTATAGGAATGAGGGAGGAAGTGACCCCTCACTCCATTTCCGGGGAAGCAGGACAGTTTCCCTCCCACCCACCCTGGTTGTGTTGGGGTTCCAGGTGGTGCATGGTGGTATGTGGATCGGGACTGAGGGTTGGTTGTTTGGTGATGGTTGGTGGTGTGGAGTTGTCACGGCAGCGGGGGTAGGTCTGGTCCAGAGGCAGTGAATCTTCTATGGTAATTGGGAGGTGAGCCACTTTTAAGATATAGTGGCTCCGGTTACAAGTACCTGGCAGGCACGGGGTTCTACCAGGCTGGGGTATTGTTTATCGGTAGCAATACCTTTTCCCTGGGGCCGGTGTGTTGCGGCCGGGGACAAAAAAGTTAGGGGGGCTTGTGGACCGGATCTATCCAGGTGTGAGAGGTGGAGTGCTTATTATTAAGTTGGGACGCCCGTTGGACGGTGTTCCCGTTGGTTTATCAGTATGTAAACAATAGGCAATAAAGGCTGCTGTGGCCAAAAATTGTTTCACCAAGTCACTAGCAGTCGTGTCGTTATTTAAGTTATGTTGGGGTTGTTTCTGAGTTAGGATGGTCTATTAATGACCGGAGAATCCTCCCTCGAATGTCATGAGTATTACCAAAAATCTTAGTGTTATTAGAAAGTCCCTTTGCCCGTAGCTGCATTAAAATGGGAACAGCTCCACACGTCAGCCTGTTCTGAAGAGCTGTGACTGAACAGAGCAGGTGAGAGATCTCAAGTTACAGCAATGCACTATGGGAGGCGGAGGAAGCTGTGGAAATTACACTCAAAGCTGACAGACTCTGGCCACACCCACACACAGTGCTGATAGACTCTGACCACACCCACACACAGGGCTGACAGACTCTGGCCACACCCACACACAGGGCTGATAGACTCTGACCACACCCACACACAGGGCTGACAGACTCTGGCCACACCCACACACAGTGCTGACAGACTCTGACCACATCCACACACAGTGCTGACAGACCCTGGCCACACCCACACACAGTGCTGACAGACCCTGGCCACACCCACACACAGTGCTGACTGACTCTGGCCACACCCGCACACAGTGCTGACAGACTCTGACCACATCCACACACAGTGCTGACAGACCCTGGCCACACCCACACACAGTGCTGACAGACCCTGGCCACACCCACACACAGTGCTGACTGACTCTGGCCACACCCACACACAGTGCTGACAAACTCTGGCCACTCCCACACAGCCCAAAAGTGCTGTTTTCTAAATATCACTAAAAAGTTTATAAAATAAGTCATATGGCACAAAAATAATTGTCTTAGCTTCTTTGTGATCCATCACTAACACCAGTGCAGTATTGTTTGTTTGTTTGTTTTCTAATGAAATGACTTTTACACTTTAATTCACTCTTCCTTCAAATTTACAAAGTTTGCCAGTGCTGTATACTGAAAAACAGCGCCTCCCCCAATGATCTTCCCACTTTCAAAGTTCACTGTTGCTATGGTATTTTGGAGAAATATGTTGTGCCTTTGGCCTTCAAATATGGTGTGTTTTATGGCATCCAAAGAGTTCAACTTTGATCTCATATGATATGACCAGTCTATGTTCTCCCAGTATTTCACAGTTTTGTCTAAATATTCACAAACTTGAAATACTTGAATATGCTTTTTGTTCAGCAGTGGAGTTTTGCGTGGTGAGGATGCATATGTGGCGCCCCTGCGTCCAGGAGGCCACAAAGGGAACTGCAGCCAGGCAGGTACAGTTGAACACCAACACCCTCACAGCCCACACAACCCACATACATTAGAGGGCAGCACCCAACCCGGAGCCTGGGAACTCTAGGCAGGCGAGGGGTGGTGGGTTTAGAGCAGTGGGTGGGCAAACATGTAGGCAGGTGAGAGAAGGTAGAAATAGTGAAGGGGGAGGAGAAAGGAGTCGGTAGGCCGAGGTAGGCTGAGCAGTAAAGACTGAATCACACGTCCTGGACGAGTGGGGTGTAAGGAGCGCAGAATCTGAACAGAGCCAGTGCAAGCCGCAGAGAGAAAGCATGTCCCAAGCCAACACCCGGGGAGTGTGAGGGAAGAGAGGGACGGTGATACCGGGCCCTAGAATTACAGCCGAGACGACCAGACTGCAGGCGGAGTAGCCCTCCAATGATACCTGAAGACACAGTAGAGAGAGCCTGGTAGAGCCTCACACGGGAGGACTGCTGGAGGCTAGGCTGAAGTAGAGTGTCGGCTCTAGAGGGGACCATAGCTTCACCCGGCATCCCAAGACAACCGACGGGGGACCACAACTACACGTTAGGGTTCCTACCCCTAAGGACAGGCAGCTCAGTGGCAACCCAGAGGGCTCACAGGAGTCCGAGCCACCGCCATACTGTCCGGAGTCACGCACACCAAAGTGAACAGAGAAAGAGAGAGTCAACAGCCTGGGAAGGACGCAGAGACAGAGTGAGAGGTCACAGTAGGAACGACCTGGCTGCAGGGAGTAAAGGGAACCCGGAGGGGAAAGTGTGCCCGTGTAACTGTGAACTGAACTGAGAACTGTAACTGAACTGTGAACTGTACTTAAGAGCTTTGAGAAGTAAACACGGTGAACCCTGAATCTGACTCCCTTGCATCTCTCTGCCTGAACATGACTCCTTCCAAACAGGTTTGCAGCAGATCCCCACCTGGAGAGCCACAGCTTGCAAGCTCCATCGCTGAAGGAGGATTCCTGCAGCATCTGAACAGTAAGTGTACTGCACTCAGGACAAGGCCTGCACACTACACAATACATGTTAAAGGGAACCAACCACCCCAAATGACCCCCCCGGACTGTTAATATGTGTCCCTACACCCAGCACACACATTTGGGGCAATCGTTTTTGCTAAAAGAACTGTTTAGTAGAAGCTAAGATATAGCAATATAAACTTTAATAACTTGAGCCGAATGGGTGTTACCTAGCTTTGTCCACGTGCAGTGTTCGTGCTTGTCAGATTCCTCTCCCCTCCCCTCTCACTTTCTAAGAGTCATGAAAGGGGGCGGGGCTCGCCGTGATTTAGCCCCGCCCCTTTCATGACGCGACCAGACTCTTAGAAAGTGAGAGGCGAGGGGAGAGGAATCTGACAAGCACGAACACTGCACGTGGACAAAGCTAGGTAACACCCATTCGGCTCAAGTTATTAAAGTTTATATTGCTATATCTTAGCTTCTACTAAACAGTTTTTTTTAGCAAAAACGATTGCCCCAAATGTGTGTGCTGGGTGTAGGGACACATATTAACAGTCCGGGGGGGTCATTTGGGGTGGTTGGTTCCCTTTAACCAACACTGCCCCGGGGAACACAGTTCTGACCACGGAGAACTATTCCATCCTTGCTGCCATTACATCATCCCCGGAGGTTCTGCGGCAGCGGTGGCCCCATTACTGGCCACACACTGTGGGTGGCGTCACGACTGATATTATCCTCAGTAAATACACCCTTATTATTGCCAGGGCCCGGGACACGTGTCTTCCCCAGTAGCACACCCGGTCCGGTACCGAGTACCCCGTCCCAGTGGGCTCAACACATACAGGCAATGGAGGTTAAGCGTATTGCTTATTGTTTTCTTTTAAACAATTATACCTACTTATTTCAGGTCTGCCTATAGCTCTCCATGGGGGCCCTTTACTCTTTTTTGTACTGTAGATATTATTGGTTTATAGTGAAATCATGTTTTTTCCACTTTCAAATTATGCCGTTAACAGTGCTCACCAGAACCTCCTGTAGGTTAGAAATGTTTCTGTAACCAATGCCATCAGTATGTTATACAACAATAAGGTTAAAGAAAACCTGTCACCCCCCCCATGGACATGAAGCTAAGGGCAGCACTGAATGCAGCATGTCTGCTGCATTCAGGCAAGGGGTCCCCTATGTCTGATGGCGGCTGGTACCCGAGATAATAGTTTAGTAAAACTTACAAGCTGGAGCCAAGTAGGCTGTCCCTTGTGTGGCAGCCAGGGTCTCTGTGCCGCCTCCCTGCTGCCAATCACGTCCTCCTTGCTCAGTAGTTAGCAGTGAGTGCGGTGGCTCAGTGGTTAGCAGTGAGTGCGGTGGCTCAGTGGTTAGCAGTAAGTGCAGTGGCTCAGTGGTTAGCAGTGAGTGCGGTGGCTCAGTGGAGGGCAGAGGCTGGAGGGCAGAGGCTGGAGGGCAGAGGCTGGAGGGCAGAGGCTGGAGGGGAGAGGCTGGAGGGGAGAGGCTGGATTCAGAGGCTGGAGGGGAGAGCCTGGAGGGCAGAGGCTGGAGGGGAGAGGCTGGAGGGCAGAGGCTGGAGGGGTGAAGAGAGCGGAGGCTGGAGAGGCTGGGGAGAGGCTGGAGGGCAGAGGCTGGAGGGCAGAGGCTGGAGAACAGAGGCTGGAGGGGAGAGGCTGGAGGGCAGAGGATGGAGGGCAGAGGCTGGAGGGGGAGGCTGGAGGGGAGAGGCTGGAGGGCAGAGGCTGGAGGGCAGAGGCTGGAGGGGTGAAGAGAGCGGAGGCTGGAGAGGCTGGGGAGAGGCTGGAAGGGAGAGGCTGGAGGGCAGAGGCTGGAGGGCAGAGGCTGGAGCGGAGAGGCTGGAGGGGAGGGGCTGGAAGGGAGAGGCTGGAGGGGAGAGGCTGGAGGGCAGAGGCTGGATTCAGAGGCTGGAGGGCAGAGGCTGGAGGGGTGAGGAGGGGTGGGGAGAGCAGAGGCTGGAGGGGAGAGGATGGAGGGCAGAGGCTGGAGGGCAGAAGCTGGAGGGGAGAGGCTGGAGGGGAGAGGCTGGAGGGGAGAGGCTGGAGGGCAGAGGCTGGAGGGCAGAGGCTGGAGGGGAGAGGCTGGAGGGCAGAGGATGGAGAGGAGAGGCTGGAGGGCCGAGGCTGAAGGGCAGAGGCTGAAGGGCTGAGGCTGGAGGGGAGAGGCTGGAGGGCAGAGGCTGGAGGGGAGAGGCTGGAGGGCAGAGGCTGGAGGGGGGAGGCTGGAGGGCAGAGGCTGGAGGGCAGAGGCTGGAGGGGAGAGGCTGGAGGGCAGAGGCTGGAGGGCAGAGGCGTAGCTGGCCTGCTCCGGGCCCTGGTGGGTGCTGGCAGTGAGATGTGAGGACCGGGGGGGGTGCTGGCAGAGAGATGTGAGAACCGGGGGGGTGCACACTCACTGCGGCCGCTGTGCGTCCCGTCCTCCCTCCTCTCCGGCGGCCGGCTGCCAGCACGGGGCCCCCCCCAGGGGCGGGCAATGGGCCCCTCATTCCGGGGGGCCCAGGGCCCTACTGGCTGGAGGGCAGAGGCTGGAGGGGAGAGGCTGGAGAGATGTGAGAACCGGGGGGGTTTGCACACAGTACCTGAGAGGACCTTTCCATCTGGCCAATCAGGTGGCCGCTAGCGATTACGTCATTGTGACGTGCCGGCATCTGATTGGCCAGATCTCTCCCAGCCATCTGATTGGCTGGGAGAGTGACAGGTCCTTTTACATGAATGGATGTGCATCGGCAGGTCCCGGTACAGCCGTCGGTTAAGGTGAGTATCTGATTTTTTTATTTATACCACTTTTCCTTTATTTTACAGGACTTTTGCAGTGTATCTACTGATACACTGCAAAAGTATTCGGAATCGCTATACTCGCAACGAGTAGCGAGTACCGCTACCTACTCGTTGCGGGTATAGCGATTCCGAATATTATGGTACTCGCCCATCCCTAGCGGTTACGCTTTAATTATTTAACCTGCTATGTATATCTCCATTTAAGATTTATAGATAAGCACTTCTCATAGTACACATAGTACATACACCTCAATGAGTTTCCAACTTTTAGATAATGGTTCATCAGAAGGCTTTAGGAGTAAGGTGTCTCAAAACCTCAGTGACAAATAGTCTTTTATGTAAAACATAAATGACACTTAACATTAGTAGTAATGCCGACATCCGTGCAGCTCTGAGGTTTTGTGTGGATTGGATTGGTTGCTACTGACATCTGGTGAGAATTTCATGCCAATGTCACTTTTAGAAATATATTTGCTTAGAAAATTGGAGATGTGTTCGATACTTATTTAAGCCATTGTATCTATAATTGTATTGATTTATACAAAAAGAAAAAAAATCCATAATCATGTTTTGAGTCTTTATTTTTGGGGGTATAGATGTTGATTATAGTTATACAACTTTAGATACTTTTAGATACTTTTAATTGTTTTAGTCAGAAGCCTTTCTATTTTTGAACAATGTAAATTATCTTTTTTTAATCATTTACTTTTGGGCTGCCATATTCTAAAAGCTATAGCTTATAACTTTTATTCTACTGGTGATGGAGCTGTGTGATGACTTATTTTGATTTAGTTACATTCAGTGGCGCACCTTTAAGCTCATGGGCCCCAATGTGAAAACTTCAATGGGGACCCCAATTATTTTAAATCTTTAATAGCAGTGGTCTTTACCTATAGGCTTAAGGGACATTTGGGGCCCCCTAGGCTCCAGGGCCAGTGTGCAATTGCAACCCTTGCACCCAGGGGCGTAACTAGAATTGGCAGGGCCCCATAGCAAACTTTTGAACGGGGCCCCCTCCAAGACACACCCCAATAACACGCCCCTCCAAGACACGCCCCTAAATTACACGCCCCCCTTCAAGACACACCCTCTTACAGGCCCCAGCAGTATATACAGCAGCCCCAGTGGTATACAGCAGCCTCCCCAGTGGTATATACAGGCCCCAGCAGTATTACAGCAGCCTCCCCAGTGGTATATACAGGCCCCAGCAGTATTACAGCAGCCTCCCCAATGGTATACACAGGCCCCAGTGGTGGTATACACAGGCCCCAGTGGTGGTATACACAGGCCCCAGTGGTGGTATACACAGGCCCCAGTGGTGGTATACAGGGCCCCCCCTTGCTGCGGCTGCACACCTGTAAAGGAATACATCATTATACTTACTTATCCCTGCCGCTGTCGCCGCTCTGACACCGTGCTCCTCCGAGTCTTCATGCCTCCTCCTCCGGCGCACAGAGTCCCAGCACAGGGTATACAGCTCCCAGCACAGGGAATACAGCTCCCAGAGTCCCGTCACAGGGAATACAGCTCCCAGAGTCCCGGCACAGGGAATACAGCTCCCAGAGTCCCGGCACAGGGAATACAGCTCCCAGAGTCCCGGCACAGGGAATACAGCTCCCAGAGTCCCGGCACAGGGAATACAGCTCCCAGAGTCCCGGCACAGGGAATACAGCTCCCAGAGTCCCGGCACAGGGAATACAGCTCCCAGAGTCCCCCAGCAGCACACAGGGTATACAGCTCCCAGAGTCCCCCAGCAGCACACAGGGTATACAGCTCCCAGAGTCCCCCAGCAGCACACAGGGTATACAGCTCCCAGAGTCCCCCAGCAGCACACAGGGTATACAGCTCCCAGAGTCCCCCAGCAGCACACAGGGTATACAGCTCCCAGAGTCCCCCAGCAGCACACAGGGTATACAGCTCCCAGAGTCCCCCAGCAGCACACAGGGTATACAGCTCCCAGAGTCCCCCAGCAGCACACAGGGTAAACAGCTCCCAGAGTCCCCCAGCAGCACACAGGGTATACAGCTCCCAGAGTCCCCCAGCAGCACACAGGGTATACAGCTCCCAGAGTCCCCCAGCAGCACACAGGGTATACAGCTCCCAGAGTCCCCCAGCAGCACACAGGGTATACAGCTCCCAGAGTCCCCCAGCAGCACACAGGGTATACAGCTCCCAGAGTCCCCCAGCAGCACACAGGGTATACAGCTCCCAGAGTCCCCCAGCAGCACACAGGGTATACAGCTCCCAGAGTCCCCCAGCAGCACACAGGGTATACAGCTCCCAGAGTCCCCCAGCAGCACACAGGGTATACAGCTCCCAGAGTCCCCCAGCAGCACACAGGGTATACAGCTCCCACTCCCAGAGTCCCCCAGCAGCACACAGGGTATACAGCTCCCAGAGTCCCCCAGCAGCACACAGGGTATACAGCTCCCACTCCCAGAGTCCCCCAGCAGCACACAGGGTATACAGCTCCCACTCCCAGAGTCCCCCAGCAGCACACAGGGTATACAGCTCCCACTCCCAGAGTCCCCCAGCAGCACACAGGGTATACAGCTCCCACTCCCAGAGTCCCCCAGCAGCACACAGGGTATACAGCTCCCACTCCCAGAGTCCCCCAGCAGCGCACAGGGTATACAGCTCCCACTCCCAGAGTCCCCCAGCAGCACACAGGGTATACAGCTCCCACTTCCAGAGTCCCCCAGCAGCACACAGGGTATACAGCTCCCACTCCCAGAGTCCCCAGCAGCACACAGGGTATACAGCTCCCACTCCCAGAGTCCCCCAGCAGCACACAGGGTATACAGCTCCCACTTCCAGAGTCCCCAGCAGCACACAGGGTATACAGCTCCCACTCCCAGAGTCCCCCAGCAGCACACAGGGTATACAGCTCCCACTCCCAGAGTCCCCCGCAGCACACAGGGTATACAGCTCCCACTCCCAGAGTCCCCCAGCAGCACACAGGGTATACAGCTCCCACTCCCAGAGTCCCCCAGCAGCACACAGGGTATACAGCTCCCACTCCCAGAGTCCCCCAGCAGCACACAGGGTATACAGCTCCCACTCCCAGAGTCCCCCAGCAGCACACACCAGGTACACAGGCCACCCCCCTCACAGTAAGGGCTGCTGCTGCTCACTGTCAATAAATAGTGTTTTTAGTGGCGCCTCAGGCTCTCACCCTCGCTCCGGGCTCAGTGCAGCAGCAGCTCCTTCCCTTCCTGCTTGTCTGCTGTGATGTGACCGGTCAGTAGTAAGGACTCACTCGGAGGTCACAGGCCGGCCAGGGGGCGGAGACCAACTCTGCAGACTGTGCAGAGAGAGAACACACAGGGTCAGGCAGGCGGCGGCAGCCTCCTTGATCCCTGTGTGCGGCACCTGCGGCCGCTTTGAATACGAGCGGCTGACGCATCCATCTCGCCGGGGGGGCCCCGTCGGGCGCGGGCGCCCCCCGCCGGGCCCCCACTCCCACACCTGACGGCCACACAAGTTCACAACAACAGGTATCGCAGGCGCAGCTGCCGGTATAGCAGCGTAGCGGCGCTGGGTCCGGGCCCCCCACAAGCGCCGGGCCCCAAAGCGACCGCTACGGCTGCTATGCCGGTAGTTACGCCACTGCTTGCACCTATTGTAGTTGTGCCCCTGGTTACATTCTACCAATGAAAATGTATACCCATGTACGGAAAGCTTGATGATAATCTCTATAGGCCCTCAAATAGCAAATCTGTTTAGGAGAATTAAATTAATTAGAAATCGCTGAATATAATATTAAATGAAAATAAATAGGAGGATGATAGGATAATAACACTGGTCAACAGCATTTTTGGTGCCAAAGATATTTCATTGAATTTAGGGTAACTTTGGGGTGCTGATTCTGAATATGTCATCAGTTTTGCCAGATTGGCTCAAGTTTTTGAGATTTTTCGTAAAATGTGTAAAAAAAAAAGACGTTTTTTGCTACACGCGCATTAACTTTATTGATATTGTCATGAATACAATAAATTTAACAAAGTAAATGTTGATTTTAGTTTATTTTAACTAGTTTTAGAAAGTAATCTTCAAAAATGAACAAGACATGAAAGATAGACATTTAATCGCTGGAAAAGCGCTTTTTATATGATTTTCTTCTATGTGAGCTATTGGGGCAGTCACGCTGTAGATTCCAGCAGTAATCAGCCATCGTATGTCTGTCCCATCTGCCTTGGTACCTTTCCTCCATCACCATAATATCCTGATGAAATCTCTCCCCTTGTTCTTCGCTAAAATCTCCAAGGTTTTCTGGAAATCTGTCCAAGTGACTGTGAAGATAATGCAATTTAATGCTCATGTGTACACCCAGATTTCTAAATCTCAATAGCATGTTTTGTACCAGTTCTTCATAATTGTCTGCCTTTTGATTTCCCAAGAAGTTCTTCACTACCAACACAAAACTACACCATGCAGCAGCTTCAATGTCATTCATTTCCTTAGGAAAATTTGAATCTTTAATGAGTTTCCGAATTTGAGGACCATCAAAGATTCCTGCCTTCAGTTTTTCGCTACTAAGACCAGGGAAAGATCTGCAGATGTACATGAAGCAATTACCATCTTTGTCTAATGCCTTGACGAACTGCTTCATTAATCCTAACTTTATGTGAAGTGGTGGTAGAATGATTTTTTCCCTGTCCACCAAAGGTTCGTTCACTATGTTTGATGCTCCTACTGTCAAGGTGTCCCTTGGAGGCCAATTCGGTTTCTCACAGTGCTGATGTTTTGCTCTACTATCCCACATGCAGATGAAGCAAGGATACTTTGTGTATCCACTTTGCTGTCCAAGTAAAAAGTTGACCATTTTTAAATCAACACATATCAGCCTCGAATGTTCATGGTAGCACAGTTTCTCCAAGACCATTTTGACATTTTGGTATTGTTCTGCAAGTTTAGTTGAGTGAGCTACTGGAAGAGATGCACACTGATTGCCATTGTTCAACAAAACACATTTCAAACTCCTTTTAGATCTATGAAAAGCCTCCAGTCTACAGGACGATATACTTGTAAACCCATTTGCAGCATCAGGCCAGGAATATCCTTACAATATACAAGTAGGTCATCTTCACAGAAAAATGGAAGAAGTGCTTCTTCTCTGGTCCTGTAAGATGTAATTTTAGTTCCAGGCGTCAGACAATTTTTTTCACTTAGCCTTGAAGCTAAAAGTTCGGATGCACTTTTTGAGAGGTTGAGGTCTCTTATTAGATCGTTGAGCTCTCCTTGGGTAAATTGCGTAGGTGTTCTGAAACTTCCTTCATATTCTAGTTCACTTCCAGAACTAATGCTTAGCTCCATACCCTGCATTTCATCATCATCATCAGGTGGGGGAAGGTCAGGTAACATGGTAAACACAGGTACAGGCACATCTTCACAATGAGGGACAGGCCTTCTTGCAGATTCCATGTTAGGATACTCCCATTTTCGTTTCTTATGCTTATTGAATCCTTGTACTTGCACTGCACAGAAATAACAGTCATCATGATGATTTTTTTGCTCTCTCCACAGCATTGGAACACCAAATTTGAAGCTTGTTCTTTGTCCTTTGCTCCATTTTCATAATAATTCGATACATGCTTTGCACACTATGTGTGGTGCCCAAAACTTGTCTTGGTCCCCAAGCATAACCCCAAAATAGGCAAAATACACTTTTTTAACGAAGTCTGTTATGTTTCTTCTATGTTTTGTCAGTGTATATTCACCACAAATGTAACAGAATGAGTCTGGATCGTTAAGACAACTTCTTCTTGATGAGTTCATGCTTTTCACTGGAAAACAGACAACAACATAAAGTTAGTGCAAAAATCAAGCTATGAACAAACTTTTAGAACACTAATTAACACAAAACTATATTGAGAACTGCTCAGTTCAAGTACTAATCCAAAGAAATTAATGAGATGATGCGTCGCATTTACCAACAAGTGCTATAAATAAGATACCAAAAATCTCAAAAACTTGAGCCAATCTGGCAAAACTGATAGCATATTCAGAATCAGCACCCCAAAAATACCCCAAATTCATTAAAATATTTTGGGCACCAGAAAAAAAAAATTTTTTTGTTGACCTGTGTAATAGGTATTACCACATATAATAATAACTACGATAGTAATAAGAACAAGATAAACAGTTTTGTCCGCAAGACTAGAACTATATAAAACATAAAAGCAGAGTTCTGATTGCCAGGAATTAAGTATTTGTGAATGTTTCTCTTCTGTCTTTTGGAAGACATAGCGTTAAGGATAAGGCAAATATATGTGGTGAACCATGTCTGCTTTATATGACAGTTTCCAGGCTGCACACATACAATTATTCGGCTGACTGACCGGATAGCCAGAGTGCAAGTAAAATAACGGCTGCTATCCATATCCAAGCTAGCCCACTGAATTTTGTATAAGCTTAAAAACAGATTTTTCAAGGGTCCATAGCTCAACATTTTTTTCATAAAGAGTTCAATTTACCTAGCTTAGACCTGGAGTTAATAGAAATCATTTACGCTGAAGACAGTAATTGTCTATAGCAGTCAGGTGACTGAGAAACAAAGCATCCCCCCAAAACAGGCAGACCCTGAGTCTACACAGACTGAGTGCCCACAGTCTAGAGGTGGAAACAGGACAGCACCAACAGACATACAAGCCA
This sequence comes from Allobates femoralis, assembly GCA_033576535.1. NCBI lineage: Eukaryota > Metazoa > Chordata > Amphibia > Anura > Aromobatidae > Allobates > Allobates femoralis. Next base: position 262,372,809 of record JARQOC010000006.1, on the reverse strand, counting down.
TGAGAAGAACAGACTGTGCCAGCACTGCCAGAAAGGATAGGGGGGTTTACTGGTGGACAAGGCGCACTTCCTGCTTCACTGCAACAAAAACTCAGATGTGAGGGCCTTCCACTTCCAGAGACTTTCTATTCACAACCTGGACTTCCCATCCATGGATGAGGACAGGAAACTCTGCTTCCTATTGGTGGAAGAAGAAGCAACAAGTGGAGATTGCCGCCCAATATGTCATCATGTGTCATAAACTGAGAGGAACTTAAAACCCCCAAATGGACTATTATTTCCCAAATTGTGCCCCCAACACCCATTCCCATAATCCCTGATTCCCTTCCCTGTCACATTTATTCTTCTTGCTTTGGCAATGCTAAATGGATTTGGGTCCTGCCAATAAAGCCTATTTAAGTTTGAGTTGAGTTTGACTTTGAGTTTCATGGCTTCCCATCATGCTAGAGACCTCTAGTGTAGTCCCTTATGGAAAGGCTTGGCACGGACATCGTGAGAGGAGCATAGTCTCTGTTTGTTAATGTAACAAATGTTTATACCGTGTTGGCCAGTGGATAGAAAAATATTAAGGTACCGTTACACAGCATGATATCACCCGCAACATCACCAAAAAGTCGCTGGTTGTGTGATGGAGACGTGACATCGCAAGTGCGTTGTGCTGTGTAACGGGACGATTTAACCACGATAAATCGCTCGTTGCAAGTTGACAGGTTCACTGACATGGTCCAGAAACCTGGCGATGTTGCACAAGCGATTTTGCAGGATCATGCCGTGTCACACCACGATAATGTTGTTTGCGATTGCAGTGGTTGCGCAACCAAGGCCGTAGGCATGCCTGGCTGCTGTGTTTTCCATGCCCCGTCAGCGGCAATTGGTGTATAGTACTGCATTCCGATTGGCTGGCCGTGGCAAAGGCGCCATATTTGATTATCCATGCGTTCATCAGTAGACTCCTTGACTTCTTCTCAAGTGTCATTAAAGACCTTCAAACAAGGAGCGTCATTGAAGTCAGCATCCTTTTCATATGGCGTGTAGCTTGGCGCGTGTTGACAAAACTAAAAACCTCGCAGCCTATGGAGTGGTTTAGTGACGCCTAAAAATACATATATGTGGTCATGTTCATTTTTCATTGATGGTAGCAGAAATGTCTGACACAACATGTGTCCCATATTGAAATCACTACACACATCAGATATGTCTCAATAAGGCCATGTCCTACGCAGGAGCGTTGCCGTGTGATGTTTTGGCAACGCCACACGCATCAATATCGTGAGCGACATCGCCGAAAAGTGACGCATCAGCAATGTCGCTCACAATATCGCAAGTGCATTGTGCTGTGTAACAGCGTGACGCAACTGCGATCTATCGCTGGTCGCAGGTTGACAGGTTTACCAGCATGAAGGTAAACCTGTCAATCTGCAACCAGCGATTAGGCTGGATCGCGCCGTCTGACACCGCAATAGCGATGTTGGCGGCGATCCAGCCTATACCGCAGCGTTGCTGAGGATCGCTTGCTGGACTGATCCCAGCCCAGCGAGCAATGGCTCCGCCCTCATTGCTGCCATGTCACCAGAAACATCCTCCCGTGTGACAGCTGTGACAACCGCGCATCGCTTCCGACATCGCAGGCCAGATTGATGCGTCTGACGGCCCCTTAAATAAAACATTCAAGTTTTACTGAGGATGGTGAGTGCCACTTCAGTATTTCTTCTTTTTTTGCACTATTACAGTTAACTATTACCTCCCTTTTTGAACGTAGGGTATGTGTGCAACATTGAGTTTTTGGTTGCTGAAATATCTGCCCCATTTCTGCATCTCCTGGCAGGAAATACATGCATTTTTGCTACTTTTGTGTCACGTTATTGCCACTTTTTTTGCCTGCGTTTAGGCAAAAATGAAAGAATTGACATGCTGCAGATTATTTTCTACATTAAATATGTTGTGCAGAACACTTCTGAATTCTCATTGACTTTGCTACCATCAGGATCAGCAGTTTTGTGACAAATCTGCACTCAAAAATACATGTAAAAAGTGATTAAAAACACGTGTGCACACAGTTTTGGAGTATGAAAATTAGTATTAATTAGCTATTATTTCACCATCCTCTTATTTACTACACCAGGGATGTTTTACATGTTAGTATCTATTATAATAAAAGCCCTAAGCCAACTTCCGTCACAATGTAACGGTATCGCTACATCACATCCGTGACAGAAGCTGGCTGTACACCCGTCGTGGGTGACCCAAGATGGCCGACCTTTGGCGGTAGCGGGGCTTTCAAAGCCCCACTACCGCCATCGGAAGCCTCTGCTCAGCCCCACACTCTCCACTGACACACCATCACATTCCTCACCACACACCCCCCCCTCTCTTTCTGCACCTCCACACACACGCGACCCCCGCCACTTCATATACGCCCCCACCTCTCTGTACAGTCTCACACTCATACCCCATGCACTCTCACGCCGACATCTATACTCACCGACACCCATTCGCTAACACGTCGCCGACATCCGATCGTCTCCTGCACGCCGCCGACATCCGATCTTCTCCCCCTATGACATCCCATCTTCTCCTCTGCGACGCCGACGCCATGTTGGATCCGCCCCGTCCGGCACGGTGACATCCATCCTCGACTATGATTTTTCGCGAGACTACCCACCCGCCATGTTAGATCTCGCGAGATCCAACATGGCGGCCGGGAAGTCTCGTGATACTTCCCCGCCGCCATGTTGGATCGCGCCACATCCAAGATGGCATTCTAGAAGTCTCGCGAGACTGTCCGGACGCCAACTTGGATGTGGCACAATCATAATCCACTGTGCTGCCCAGGAAGTGCTCAGACCGCCATATTAGGACACCCGTCACAGTATGGCAATCACCGCACTCGCGGCTGCCGCCCACTCTGTACCCACCTCCATCACCAAATCTACCTCACCAGGTCCACGCACACCTACTCCACTACCCGCCACCCACTCCCAACAGTCCACCCGGTGTCCCCCACTCACACCACCCGATTATCCCTGCCAGGTCCCTGCACCCCGCATACCCCCACACATCCCTTGCAGAAGCTGGAGGACCTGTGGTGATGTCACAGTTGTGGGCGCAGTTACACATCACATGACTAACATCATCAAAGGCTCTTTTGCACACATGGAGTGGGGAGCAGAGAACAGGTGTAGACGCAGCTCCCCTGCTCTCCCCCAGTATCCACTGCTCACCTTCTGCTTTGCCCCCCTTGCTCTGCTCCACTGCACCCTTCTTCTGCTCTGCTGCTCCCCCACAATGCTCCACTGCCCCCCCACTGCTGCACTGCCCCCCTTCTGCTCCACTGCCCCCCCACAATGCTCCACTGCACCCCATCTCTGCTGCACTGCCACCCCACAATGCTCCACTGCCCCCCACAATGCTGCGCTGCCCTCTCTCTGCTCCACTGCCCCCTCTCTGCTCCACTGCCCCTCCACAATGCCCCATTGCCCCTCCCTCTGCTGCGCTTTCCCCTCTCTGCTCCACTGTGCCCCCCACAATGCTCCACTGCCCCCTCTCTGCTCCACTGCCCCCCACAATGCTCCACTGCCCCCCCCTCTGCCCCAACTCTCTGCTTCACTGTTTCCCTGCTCTGCTCTACTGCCCCCTTCCTCTGCTCTACTGCCCCCTTCCTCTGCTCTACTGCCCCCTTCCTCTGCTCCACTGCACCCTTCCTCTGCTCCACTGAACCCTTCCTCAGCTCCACTGCCCCTGACTGCTCCACTGCCCCCCCACCCACAATGCTCCACTGCCCCCACAATGCTTCACTGCCCCCCCACAATGCTCCTCTGCCCCCCCTCTGCTGTGCTGCCCCCCTCTGCTACATTGCCCCCCCACAATGCTGTGCTGCCCCGTCTCTGCTCCACTGCCCCCCCACAATGCCCCATTGCCCCTCCCTCTGCTGCACTGTCCCCTCTCTGCTCCACTGTGCCCCCCACAATGCTCCACTGCCCCCCCTCTGCCCCAACTCTCTGCTCCACTGTTTCTCTGCTCTGCTCTACTGCCCCCTTACTCTGCTCTACTACCCCCTTCCTCTGCTCCACTGAACCCTTCCTCTGCTCCTCTGCCCCCGACTGCTCCACTGCCCCCCCACAATGCTCCACTGCCCCCCACAATGCTCCACTGCCCCCCCACAATGCTCCACTGTCCCCCTCTGCTGCGCTGCCCCCCTCTGCTCCACTGCCCCCCCACAATGCTGTGCTGCCCCCTCTCTGATCCACTGCCCCCTCACAATGCTCCACTGCCCCCCACAATGCTCCACTGCCCCCCCACAATGCTCCACTGTCCCCCTCTGCTGCGCTGCCCCCCTCTGCTCCACTGCCCCCCCACAATGCTGTGCTGCCCCCTCTCTGCTCCACTGCCCCCTCACAATGCCCCATTGCCCTTTCCTCTGCTGCACTGCCCCATCTCTGCTCCACTGCACCCCCCACAATGCTCCAATCCCCCCCACAATGCTCCACTGCCCCCCCACAATTCTCCACTGCCCCCCCCCCTTTCTGCTGCACTGCCACCCCACAATGCTCCACTGCCCTCCCTCTGCTGTGCTGCCCCCCCACTGCTCCACTGCCCCCCACAATGCTGCACTGCCCCCTCTCTGCTCCACTGCCCCCCCACAATACCCCATTGCCCCTCCCTCTGCTGCACTGCCCCATCTCTGCTCCACTGCACCCCCCTCAATGCTCCACTGCCCCCCCACAATGCTCCACTGCCCCCTCTCTGCTGCACTGCCACCCCACAATGCTCCACTGCCCCCCTCTGCTGCGCTGCCCCCCCCCACTGCTCCACTGCCCCCCCACAATGCTGCGCTGCCCCCTCTCTACTCCACTGCCCCCCCACAATGCCCCATTGTCCCTCCCTCTGCTGTGCTGCCCCCTCTCTGCTCCCCTGTGCCCCCCACAATGCTACACTGCCCCATCTCGGCTCTACTGCCCTCCCACAATGCTCCTCTGCCCCCCTCTGCCCCAACTCTCTGCTCCACTGCCCTCTTCCTCTGCTCCACTGCCCTCTTCCTCTGCTCCACTGCCCCTTCCTCTGCTCCACTGCCCCCTTCCTCTGATCCACTTCCCCCCACAATGCTCCACTGCCTCTGTTCTGCTCCACTGCACCCCACTCTCCTGTACTGGCCCCCCTCTGCTCCACTGCCACCCCTCTCTGCTCCACTGCCCCCCCACAATGCTCCACTTCCCCCCCTCTCTGCTCCACTGCCCCCCCTCTCTGCTGCGCTGCCCCCCCCACAATGCCTGCCCCCCAACAATGCTCCACTGCCCCAACTCTCTTCTCCGACGCTCTGCCCCTCTCTCTCCCACTCTGCTGCACTGTCCTTCCGCTCACCCCTGCTCGTCCTCACTCTCCCCCAGTCTGCTCCACTGCCCTCCCTGCTGCACTCACCCAGCTCTGCTCCATTGTCCCCTTGCTCTACTGCAGCTTTCCCCCCTGCTCACCCCTGTTCTTCTCCACTCTCCCCTGCTCTCTGCACTTTTTGCTCTGCTGCGCTGTCCCCCAGCTCACCTCTGCTCTGCTCTCCCTTGCTTTGCTCCGCTCGCCCCCCACTCTGCTCCATTGTCCCCTCACTCTATGGCAAATGTCCCTCTGCTCTGCCCCACTCACCCCCACTCTGTTCTTCTTGCTCTGACACACTCTGCTGCACTGTGCACCCGCTCTGCCCCACTCACCCCTGCTCCGCTCTCCCTCACTTTGCTCTGCCCTCCCTCACTCTGCCGCTCTCTCCCCCGCTCTACCCCACTCACCCCCGCTCTGTACTTCTTCTTGCTCTGCCCCGCCACGCTGTCACCCCGCTGCCACTGTATAAAGTTCTAACCACTGAGCCACCATATAAAGTTCTAACCACTGAGCCACAGTGTACAGTGCTAACTACTTAGTCACCATGTACAGTGCTAACCACTGAGCCACCATATACTGTGCTAACCACTGAGCCACCATACAGTTTAACCACTGAGCCGCCATACAATTTAACCACTGAGCCACCATATACAGTGCTAACCACTGAGCCACCATACAGTGCTAACCTCTGAGCCACCATGTTCAATACTAACCATTGAGCCACCATACAGTGCTAACCAGTGAGCCACCATAAACACCATATAAATCCTGCAACAACAGCGTACTTTCTGGAGAGAGGACTGTACTATTCAGCGGCTATTTCTACGGCACCTGTTCATTTCACCACACTCCCGATGCAATAGCATCGGGCCTATTTCTAGTTAACGAAATAAATGGATAAAATTTCCAAGTGCATTTAAAAGCAAGCAGATTTGCAGTTCACCTCTTATTTTATAGATGAGCAAACCGGTATTTAAAATTCATGATTCATATAGAACAGAGACTTTACACAAGTTTTCATTGTTCAGGCTTGGGTGCCTTATGCATGCAACTCACTGGAGCAAGTTTTGCTGTGCTCGGGTACACTCAGTGCTTGACCCGTTGCATGCTGATTGCAGTGTTTGCACAGCTGCCAAATCAGAGTTATCGGATGTAGTGTGTACAAAAAAATCACAAAACCCCACCCTCACACTCCTAGAATTGCTTTGTTTATGACCGTCTGTAAACGGGTGGAGAGCAGAACTGCCCAATCAGTGCCTTCTAATGAGGTTCAAATCAAGTTTGAGTCCAGAACAGAGCTTTAAAAAAAGTCTGGTTGTACCTCCAGAACCTGAACTTCCTTGGATCAGCTCATCTTTACACTTATTAAAAACTCTATCTTTAAAGAGACTTTCTTATCAGTATTTTATTTCCCCCAAAATTGGCATGTACATAAAGCCCACAAAAGTGGAAAAAATGCAGAAAAAATCTCACCAAAACTAGCCAAAGTCCAATATTCATTGCACTTAGCAGGATGTTACAAGCCCCTCTGAGAGACAACCCAAGCGCCTGATACCGATGCAACAATCACCTGCAACAAGCCAAACCATGGGGGAGGTGATTAGCGGTATTTATAAGCACAAAGTTAACATAAGGCATCAGTCACAGAGGTAGGTGCGATGCAGAGTGTCTTTATACAGACTATTGGTCACACCTATACTATTAGATCAGGCGGGCTGCTCAGCACAATGTACATACATCACACAAGGGACAGATGTCACCCAGAGGGCTCAGTTGCATGCTGCAATAGATAAAAAAGTGCAGAAAGACACGGTGGATGATGGTGTGAGGTGTTAGTGGATATTTTGGCGGTTGCGGCAAGCCCCATAGAAAGTATAGGCGGGCTTGCGGCAGGTGCGGCAAGTGCGTTTTTGCACTTGCGGCAGGTGCGGCCGCGAAAAAAAACGCGGCTGACCGCGATTTTTTTCGCGGCCGCACCTGCCGCAAGTGCCAAAACCGCACTTGCCGCACCTGCCGCAAGTCTGCCTATACCTTGTATGGCGTTTACTGCAACCGCGCCGCAACCGTGCCGCAAGTGCAGCCGTTTTGAAAAAAACGCTGATGTGAAAGGGCCCTAAGAACAATTATTTACTGCATCTAACCCAGGCAATCTTTTGGGCTAGTAGCAGTGTCTGGTAGTCAGTGGAGTAGCCCAGCTGTGAAGCAAGATACACCGCCTGTCTATTTCATACAAATTTTTAACTGCATCTAGCCCAGGTAATCGTTTGGGCCTACTAGCTGTCGTGCCTTTCTTAGAAATACGTGCATTTAGCTTGCTTGAGACAATAAATTGTTTGCTTGTTCAGCGATGACTTATCCCATAGCGCCATCTGTTGACAATGTTCCCATATTACATTATGTTTACTGCATAGTCTAATTTTGGTCCCTCCATGCCTATGTAATCCATGAGGCCGTGCTCTAGGCTCTGCCCCTTCTCCTCCAAAAGCCATTACAGCCTCATACAAGCTGACATACTGGTGTGCTGATCCTTCTCTCCCTAGATTTCAGCTTATCTGCATGTTTCCCTCAACATAGCACAGTCGGTGAGTTTAATATGCTGCTGCCCACCTATATGTAACAATGTAATGTTTTGCACTTCATATATACTTATGTTGTACTGAGAATTTCTATCTGTTTTTTCTAGTTTTACACTTAACCGTTTAATAAAGTTGAAAAGGACCCCCAGCATCCATGTCAATGCATTGATGGGAAAGAGTTTAGCTGTCTGTCAACTCGTTCTTCAGGAGTACAGAGCGAGGGTGCCAGAACACTAGCAGTGTCTTGTTAGTGAGTGGTGTAGCTCACTTGTGAACCAAGCTACACCACCTGTCTATTTCATACTAATTTTTAACTGTATCTATCCCAGGTAATAGTTTGGGCCTAGTAGCACTGTTTGGCCACTCAGTTCTGCTTGATTTCCATCCCATTTTTTTTGCCAACAACTGCAGAGTTGCCAATTTGTTCACATACAAAATGAGTGGCAAAAGGCCTGCTTGCTGGTGGAAAGGGGAAAAAAGTTTGTGTCCGTTGTTTAGGTGGTAAAGCAACAGTAATATCTGCAGAAGAAAGATCATCTTCCAGCCAAACTAAGATGTCTACTTCTTTTCGTGGACAATCTGATATGATCCCTTTCTTACGGACACGACCATCGCTACAAATTGTGCATGAGGCACAAAAAGAGCAGGTGCTTGAATAGATATCAAATGCTCCATCAAGTGGAGTCTCCTCCACCTCAATTTCAACATCACAAATACTCCAGTCCTCTAAGGTGTCACCCCAATCGCACTTGCTTCCTCCCAGCTTCCAAGTCTCCAGCCACCCTACTGAGTATGGGGTAACACACATGGTTGAGTCTGCAGAGCTGTTCAATCATACTATAGCCTGGGAAACAGAGGTCTTCTCCAAAGCTGCAGTGAGTCCAGACGAGGAAATGATCTGCACTGATGCCCAGAAGCTTTCTGAGTTGGATCCAGGCCATGATGAAGAAGGTTCTGAGCATAGTGTAGACCCTACTTCCCAAACTGTAACTCTTGGTGGAGACAATGAGGAAGATGCTGATGAGACTGAGCTACCTGATTGGAATGACAACTTGACTTTTCGGTCAGGGCAGGAAGAGGCTGTCTCTGAGGACGAGGAATGTGCGAACACACAGGGTGATGATGAGGTTGTAGATCCCACTTACTGTCAACCCACAGTCAGCCAGTTGATGAGGTAAGCAAAGGAGGTGGAGGAGGATGATAGTGATGACGAGGTTAGGTTGTGCCTTCCTGGACAGAGACGGAGTACTGAAAGGACGTCAACAACAACTGCATCCTCAGCCAAAACTCTGCCTCTGTGCAGAAGTCTTGGTCACTCTACTTCAGGTTCCTTTTGCTCTAAGCTTTGCCTAGCCTGGGCCTTTTTTGACATCGCAAAGGATCACCCAACTCATGTCATCTATAAGATTTGTCACCAATCTCCAAGTAGAGGCCAAAAACTCAATAGTTTGAGTACTTCATTCATGAACCTTCACATGGATATGAAGCATAAGTCACAATGGGAAGCTCACTCACTGTATGCCCCATCAAGTGCATCCACGTGCTCTTCATCCTCTGTGACTGTGAGGACAGCAGTCACACATGCTTTTGGATGCAGACCTTCCACCTCTTTACCCACAACAGCCAGTGTGATTGGCAGGTCATCAGTTCTTTTGGAAGTGAAAACACCTGCTGGTGTTGAGCTCTCTCAGACATAGAAAGCACCACCTTTGGATGAAGGCAACATTATATTACCTGCTGCACAGACCAGCAGTTTGCCGGGGACATCCTACTAAACCCTGTCTCAGAGCAGCAGCCAGCCCTCGGTCCCTCAGATTTGGACAAGTAAAAGACCATTTCCTCCTAGCCATGACAAAGCTAGGAGGTTGACTTTCATCATCTGCAAGCTGTTGGCTACAGAAATGCTGCCTTTCCAGCTGATGGACACAGAGGATTTTCGAAACTTTATGTACCAGATGCCCAGATGCCCAGTCGCCACTACTTCTCCAATAAAGGTGTGCCTGCTCTACACCAGCATGCCGCACACAACATCACCACTTCCTTGAGAAACTCTGTGTGTGACAGGGAGCATTTCACAACACTTGAACCCAGTAAGCATGGACAGGGGCATTACTTGTCGCTGACTGGGCACTGGGTAACTATGGTGAGAGCTGGAGAAGGGTCTGCTGTACAGGTCTTGCTGTCCCCATGAGTTGTGGGTCAATCCTCTGCATGTAGAGGTGCCTCCACTGCTTCTGCCTCCTCAACCTCGTCTCAGTCCTCCACCTCCGCCCAAAGCCTGACTGGTAATGCCACCCATGTTGTAACTGCGCACAAGGAATCCTGCACACCTCCTTACTATGCTGGCAGCAGGGCTCAACGACATTAGGCGGTCTTTACCTTGACATATCTGTGAAATGTGAGTCACACAGCTGAGGAGTTGTGGTCAGCTCTGAAGACCGAGTTTCATCAATGGTTGTCTCCACTCCACCTGCAGCCAGGGAAGGATGTGTGCGACAATGCTGCAGACATGGGTGCGGCCCTTCTCCGGGGCAATGTGACACACGTGCCTTGTATGCAGGGCCGCCATCAGGGGGTGACAGCCCTGACTGGAGTCAGGGGCCCTGAGCCCAGGGGGGCCTGGCCGTGACTCCATTTGAGGTTGAGACTTCTACACAATGGCCGCAGTCTCCATTTAGCTGCGGTCATTTTGTTGAAGTCTCAACTTCCACCGACCGGCTGTACAGTTAGTGAATGCAGGCGGCCACAAAGAACATGGCGGCGCCCATTGCTAGCTGCCGCAGGCCCGCAGCTGCTCCCCCGCAGGCAGCTCCAGTCCTGCAGATGTGCTCTCCGGGCTCCGGCACCCCTGCTCCGCATCCACAGCTCCCCCAATGGTAAGTTATGGGGGGGTCTGGGGTAGGGATGGGGCAATGTACAGAATAGGGGGCCATATATAGGGAAGGACGCTGTGGGGATATAGGGAGGGAGGCTGGCGGGCTATAGGGAGGCTGTCGGGATATAGGGAGGCTGTTGGGATATAGGGAGGCTGTCGGGGTATAGGGAGGCTGTCGGGATATAGGGAGGCTGTCGGGATATAGGGAGGCTGTCAGGATGGAGGGATGCAATCAGGATGGATGGAGGCTGTCGGTATGGAGGATGGATGGAGAGAGGCTGTCAGGATGGAATAGGCTATTGGGATAGAGGGAGGCTGTCAGGATGGAGGAACACTGTTGGGATGGAGGAAGTATGGAGGAGGCTGTTAGGATGGAGGGACATTGATGGGATGGAGGGAGGCTATTGCGATGGAGGAAGGATGAAGGGAGGCTGTCAGGATGGAGGAAGGATGAAGTGAGGCTGTCGGGATGGAGGAATACTGTTGGGATGGAGGAAGTATGGAGGGAGGCTGTCGGGATGGGGCAAAGATGGAGGGAGGCCGTCAGGATAAAGGGATGCTGTTGGGATGGAGGGAGGCTGTCGGGATGGAGGAACGCTGTTGGGATGGAGGAAGTATGGAGGGAGGCTGGCAGGATGGAAGGACATTGTTAGGATGGAGGGAGGCTATTGCGATGGAGGAAGGATGGAGGGAGGCTGTCAGGATGGAGGAAGGATGAAGTGAGGCTGTTGGGATGGAGGAAGGATGGAAGGAGGCTGTCAGAATGGAGGAAGGATGAAGTGAGGCTGTCGGGATGGAGGAAGGATGAAGTGAGGCTGTCGGGATGGAGGAAGGATGGAAGGAGTCTGTCAGGATGGAGGAAGGATGGAGGGAGACTATCAGGATGGAGGGAGGCTGTCGGAATGGAGGGAAGCTGTTGGGTGTTGTCTATATGGCTGGCAGCCATCTCTATTGCGTACGGCCAGCAGTAGTCTCTATTGTGTATTCTCTATTGTGTATGGCCAGCAGCAGTTTCTATTGTGTATTCTCTATTGTATGTATAGCCAGCAGCAGTCTCCATTGTGTATACGGTCTGCAGCCATCTCTATTGTGTATACAGGTAGTGTATACAGGTAGCAGCTGTCTCTATTCTGTATTCTCTATTGTATATACAGCTATTGTGTTTAGTGTTATAGAAAAGAAGTTGCAACACACAATCAGCGCTTCAACAGGCATATAGTCAACAGGCATATGGTGGACTATATGCCTGTTGAAGCGTCACTTGCGGTGTGAAAGGGCCATCACCTTTGAGAACCCCCCGTCCTCCCACCCGCACCATGTAAGACCACACTAAGAGGGAATAAACACCGTTGATCCTACGATGTTGCAACTTCATTTCTATAACGCTAACCGGAAGTGATGAACCGCTAACTGGAAGTGTGCACTGGGTTGTTTGAGCGTTAAGCAGGCTGAATGCCTGAGCGTTGGTGCTCAGGAAGGGGGCACCCTGAAGCGATCTGCAAGCTGCAGCTCTCCAGAAACACCATGGACAGATTGGTGCTGGCACCAAGAATCGTCAGAACCGTGACTGATACAGCTATTGTGTATTCAGCCTACAGCAGTCTCAAGTGTGTGTGTGTGTAATATATGACAGAGAGAGTGTAGAAAAAGGAAAAACAGCACAAAAAATAGAAAAAAGTGGACTTTATTACCCAATGGCGTGGCCACGCATTGGGCAATAAAGTCCACTTTTATCTATTTTTTTTGTGCTGTTTTTCTTTTTTTATTAATCTATTGTAAGGAACCATCTGGATTGCTGGTTGAGAAAGCATTGCACATAAACTGAGGTAATTTTTGGTGCTGTTCCAATTTTTCACTATATATGTAATGTATATTTGGGTGGAGGCGGATCTAGGGTGGAGGCGGAGCCTGGGTGGAGTCTGGGCGGAGTCTCAGGGGGTGGAGGCTGGTCGGAGTCTCAGGGGGGCCCCAAAGGTTTGGCAGTCAGGGGCCCCGAAATTCCTAGTGGCAGCCCTGCTTGTATGGCTCTCGTCTTGAGCCTGGTTGTCCAGCAATTTTTAACCCACTATCCGATCTCAATGGACTTCTGCAGAGGGCATGATCGCTGTGTGCTCACTTCCACCATTCGCATCCCGCAGCTCAATGACTTGCATCGCTCCAGAAGTCTTTCGGCCTGCCGATTCACCGGCTGAAATGCGATGTGCCAACAAGTTGGAATTCGACTCTGCACATGTTGCAGTGACTGTGGCAGCACCGCCGAGCCCTGGTGCAATACATTATGACATATAGCCTGGGCCAACGAGATCCAGAGGTGGGGCAGATCATGCTGCAGGAGTGGTCTCAGATCAAGCACCTATGCACCCTTCTGCACAATTTTGAAATGGCGACGAAGATGTTTAGCGCTGATGATGCCATTATCAGCATGACTATTCCGGTCATCTACATGCTGGAGCACACTCTAAACAGTATTCAGAGTCAGGTGGTGGGACAAGAGGAGGGGGAGGAAGTACAGGAGGAGTCATATGCGGAAGGAATAACAAGATCTCCAAGGTCCAGACGGTCAGCAGCACTAAGGTGGCAGGCATGGGAGGGTAGGGGAGAGAGATTAACGAGGACGCTTGGTAGCAGCCAAACTGTTGAGGAGGGTGCAGGAGCCGAAGAAAAAGTGGATGACAAACTGGCAATGGGCATGGAAGACTCAGCAGATGAGGGAGACCTTGATCACATTTCTGTTGTGCGAGGTTGGGGGTAGAGGGCAGAGGAAGGAAGCATGATACTTACCTCGCCGCCACCAACACAACAATGACTTGGTCCTCCTGGATGCGCAAGACACATGAGTGCCATCTTGCTGCACTTCCTGCAACATGACCCTCGGATTGTCAGAATTCGAAGTAATGTCGACTACTGGGTTGCAACACTCTTAGATCCCCGGTAAAAGAGTAAATTTGGCGAAATAATTCCTGCCATAGAAAGGGATTCATGTATGCAGGAGTATCAGCAGAGGCTGTTACACAATCTTAGATCTGCTTTTTCCACAAAACATCAGTGGTGCACGTAGCGAATCTCACAGTTCTAACTTGCCAACCGTGGGACTGTTGAGTCATCACTCAAACCGTACCAGTAACACCATGTCTGGTGGTAACAGCAATTTTGTGGAATCGTTTCACGAATTCTTTAGACTATCCTTTGCAAGGCCAGAGGAGACAAGAAGTCTGACACATAGTCAATGCCTAAATAGGATCGTACAGGAGTATCTCCAAGTGAACATCGATGCCATGACTGTGGAACTGGATCCTTGCTCATTTTGGGCTTCCAATCTGGAAAAATGGCTTGAGCTCGCCACTCATGCCTTGGAGATCTTGTCGTGCCCCGCAGTCAGCTTTCTCTGAATGTGTCTTCAGCGCTGCTGGTGGTGTGCTGACAGATAAGAGCACACGGCTGTCCAGTGACAATGTAGACAAACTAATGTTCATCAAGATGAACAAGTCATGGATCCGCAAGGACTTTTCTACCCCTGTGTCGTCCTGGGGAGACTAAAGGCTTGTGAATTTTTGAATGTGGTGCATTACAGTCACCAACAATTTTAAGCTTCCAACTCTGGCGCAATTGATGCCACTTAAGTGGTGTCTGTGCCCCAAGTTTTGGAAACAAATGGAGACTCTTGTTGGAGTCCCCTTGCTGTGTTTTACATAATTTTAGAAGGGCATGACATGCCAAAACCAGGAGTGAAACTTGCGGCGAAAAACTATAATTGAAAGATTGACACCTGTTCTGAGTTTTGGAGACACTCCTCGTTTTGGCTCACAAACACTGATGGACACTGATCAGTGAAAAACCTGCAGTGTGAAACCTGCCTTACAGGACAAATACTGCATGGTTGATACATCTACTTATGCCGACTTGACCTTCTATGCCAATTGATAGAGTGTGTGTCCTATATCAAGATGCAACAGTTGACATGAGCCTTAGCAGAATAGACAAGAAAAGGTAGAGAAACATACTTTATAACCAGTTGAATTGTTTAAAAGGGTTGTATACTAGGCAGACAAAACTTATGTTGCACAACAAGAGGTGGAATGTGATGCATCGTTGAATTCTGTGTTTCAATCCCTACAGTATGATGTCCTCAAATTAACAAAAACCTGATGACAGATTGCCTTTTAGACACAATTGTGATGATGTGAATAAAATAATGATCAATTATACAGCCATGTGATACCCTCCGACAGGAAGGCATTTTGCTGTTTTCACATGACAACAATCATACATCAAATGAAGTCCATGAAAGAATATTTTAATGAGTTTTTGAAGACTGATCTGCCCTCTGCCCTGAAATCAAGCAAATCAAATGTATTTGAGATTAAATGGAGTATCAGCAAAAAGCATTAGGCCGGTTTCACACTGTGGTGTGATCAGGTCGGGGCTGTCCGGTTCATACCGGACAGGCCCGGACTCGATTTGCAAACAGGACCGGTTTGCAGACGGATTCCTCTAATTGCAGCTGCAGCTGCTGAAATTTCAAGATCGCGGCTAGCTACTCGCTAGCTGCGGTCCTGAAATCTCTGCAGGGGACAGTTCCAGGTGCTGAGGTTTAGCAGCGCTCGCTGCTAAACTACAGCACCTGGTGTCCGGTTCCCGGGTGTAAAGTTATGTCGGATCGGGGGCAATCCGATGCAATAGACCCACATATTAGGGGGTGCCGGATTGCGCCGGATCTGGGAGGATACGATTTTGTCAGATTTTTCCCCCGGACACAAAAAAGTTGCTTGGAACTTTTTTCGGAGAAAAATCCGAATTGTCCAGGATCCTCCCGGACAGATGGAAACCGGATGGCACATAGCTCCCATCCGGCTCCATCCAGCCCCATAGGGTTGCATTAATGCAAAACGGGGTCCGGGCTGTCATGCTTACACCGGACAGCCCCGGACCTGATCTTTCCGTGGTGTGAAACTGACCTTACTAATTTCCTTGAAATTGAATATTGAAACGTTTGCTTGAGAAATCTATTAGAATGGGATGCCAACTCCATATTTCGGCATTACCTGTATTGCATGGCCATATGCCTGGAACCTGTCAACAGATCTAGGGACTCAGAGTTTCTGTGGATGAAAGTACTTATTGTGCCTATGTGAAGTTGTACTGATTGCGACACTCTGTTGTGGATAAAGCCTTTAATCATGGTTTGGAAATAAAAGAATACAATTATGTGATATTTGGATGTCCATATACTTTCGGCCGTGTAGCTTATCACACAATTCTTTATAAAACATATAAATTGTCTTCAAGGTAAAACTTGACAATAATTTAACCTTCCTTAAATTTATGGCATTTATTATCACTGTGACATTTAAAAAATCTATTATATAACCAGGTATAAATAATTTGTTCCTTCACCTAGAAAGATCTTCCAATTCTACACACTTCAGAAACTCTTGATTAACTCCAGTAATTTATGCCAATAATTTTTTTCCAGTACAAGTGTTAAGGCCTGAGTCTTTCATATTCTACAATACTTAAAAAAATCTAATAAAACAAGCTATACAAAGTAATTGCTTCTTACATTTTGGATTAATACTAAATGTATCAAGTTTCTAATGTTCTATACTGAATATGAATTAAGACCACTAAAAAAATAGAAGATTTAATATCCTATATCAAAGTCTTTTTGAATTTGCCAAATACACAATCTAGAAAATAAAACAACTTGACAGGTAAAACTTTTATTCCCACAGATGAACTATTCATGTTCTAAGTGTCTAATTTATTGTTAAATGAATGTTTAATTTCTGAGGAATTCTTTATTAATGCCTACTGTGAGAAGGGAAAAAAGTTAGCGACCTGTTAATTTTGCAAATGTCCATTTTTCACAGTGCAGACATACATAATTACATTCTGCTTTGGTGACAAGGCAATTGCTCTTATATCTGTGAATTACCACACTTTGCAAAGTAATAAAAAGAAAGTGCTCTGTATCCGGCCTGGATATACAGAAGCATTGTGCATTTGTCCTCTTCTCCATGGCATTTGTTGCAAATTCTACCACATGTCACCTGACCCTCATTAGCTTCCTTTTGATTTTTGTCTGATTAGGGCCAGGCAGCTTGAATCTGAAATGTGCATCAAAGCAATGGAACATTAACATCAAGCGAATATATCATCAATATATAATCATAGCACATCCATGAAACACAGACTATTCTAAAATCTTGAATTATGCCTGTGGAGCAGTTAGCTCAGGTTGGGATACCCAGCGATTGGGCAGTATGGTATGCTCATGCAAGAACTTTCCATGTTCCTCAGAGGTGAACAGATCAAATTAATGAGGATTGAATTTTAATTGAATTTAAAGGGGTTGTTTTGGCTTTTTGTATAATTTATATGTGTATCTAGGCTGCTTTGTAATTTACAGCTTGTCAGCATTTTGCAGGGTTACCTAGACATCACTAGAAGAGCAGCCTCTGCCACCGACTAGAGACGTGTTTGCTTTGAAGCCTGGCTACACATGTAACTACTTGCCATTTAAATCCAGTCTCCTACAAGCACACCACAGACTCCAATAAAAACACGCCCCCCATCAATCTCCAGCATGGCCGTCCACCCCCAGTCTCCAATATGACCGCCCACCCCCATTCACCAATGTAAACTCTGAATTGCAATGAGCGGTCATCTCCTTCTGTCTGAAACACTGTGCCAAATCTGCAGCTGTGTAAAGGAGGTGATTGCTGAGTGCACTGTGCAGTGGTGTGTGTGTGCTTACCTCCATCCCTGTGCTTTCGCTGTCTCCGAAAAGATACACACTGCCACATCCGTCCCATTTCCCTTGTGCAGTGATACAGAACGGTTCATTTTGTTTCACCAGGGGGACGGCTCGGCTGTGACAGTGATGATCTCATCAGAGACAGCGCGGGCATGGGGAAGGAGGTAAATTTACATAGGTGAATGGGGATGGGTGGGCATATTGAAGGCTGGGGGTGGCCAGCCATGCTGGAGACTGGGGGAAGGGCACGGGCTTTTGGAGTCTGGGGTGTACTTGTAGGAGTCTGAGTGTAAATAACAAGTAGTGAAATTTACACCCAGGCTCCAAAACAAACACACCTCTAGTCGGGGCTGAGGCTGCTCCTCCACACACAGAATAGTGATATCTAGGTATCAGTGCAAAATGCAGACAGGGCGTAAATTACAAATTGTCCACATCTTGCAGCCTAGGTACACATGTAAATTATGCAAAAAGCCTGGGCAACTCCTTTGATGAAATTCACAGTTTCACGCAAATTAGAAAACATTGAGATTCAATTTGCTTTTCGAAAGAAAAAAAACTTGACTATCGCTATCTCCCACCCTGCTGAAGCATCAGAAAGTGGTCTACTGTCTTTTTGCATGGCATCTAGTGCATAATCACACCTTATACAGTGGTGGTCAGTACCTTGGCCATCACAAATAATGGGCTCCCAGTGGAGCATAGTTCTACTGCAGAGTCATTATTCTATCTCCAGAATCACTGGGTAAGTCTCTGTCTTCTGTAGTGTCTAAGTTCTTATAGTCAGCAGGGTCCTCTCTCTCTCTCTCTCCCTCTCTCCCTCTCTGTCTCTCTCTCTTCTGTACAGTGTAGACTCCTAAGATCAGTATGGTCTTCTCTCTCTCTCTCTCTTTCTCTCTCTTCTGTACAGTGTAGACTCCTAAGATCAGTATGGTCTTCTCTCTCTCTCTCTCTCTCTCTTTCTCTCTCTTCTATACAGTGTAGACTCCTAAGATCAGTATGGTCTTCTCTCTCTCTCTCTCTCTCTCTTTCTCTCTCTTCTGTACAGTGTAGACTCCTGAGATCAGTATGGTCTTCTCTCTCTCTCTTTCTCTCTCTTCTGTACAGTGTAGACTCCTGAGATCAGTATGGTCTTCTCTCTCTCTCTCTTTCTCTCTCTTCTGTACAGTGTAGACTCATGAGATCAGTATGGTCTTCTCTCTCTCTTTCTCTCTCTTCTGTACAGTGTAGACTCCTAAGATCAGTATGGTCTTCTCTCTCTCTCTCTTTCTCTCTCTTCTGTACAGTGTAGACTCCTGAGATCAGTATGGTCTTCTCTTTCTCTCTCTCTTCTGTACAGTGTAGACTCCTAAGATCAGTATGGTCTTCTCTCTCTCTCTCTCTTTCTCTCTCTTCTGTACAGTGTAGACTACTGAGATCAGTATGGTCTTCTCTCTCTCTCTCTCTTTCTCTCTCTTCTGCACAGTGTAGACTCCTGAGATCAGTATGGTCTTCTCTCTCTCTCTCTCTCTTCTGTACAGTGTAGACTCCTGAGATCAGTATGGTCTTCTCTCTCTCTCTCTCTCTCTCTCTCTCTATCTCTCTTTCTCTCTCTTCTGCACAGTGTAGACTCCTGAGATCAGTATGGTCTTCTCTCTCTCATAAAATGTAAGTAGGTAAAATTTGGCAAAGCCAAATTTAAAACGATACATTATCTTTAGAAACTGACCATACCCTGAATTTCATTTTTAGGATTGTATGATATTTTAAAAAGTATTCTATCCACATTTGATAATGGAGAAACATGATTTCTATGCTGCTAATGAATCCAGTACTAGTCACACAATGAAGATAATTCAAAGTGGTTTATTGTCTACACATTTCATAATCTATTGCTTTTTTCTTCAAGACAAGGTTGTTCTGAAGAAGTATTTTGAAATGCGTAGACAATAACCCACTTTGAATTATCCTCATTGTGTGACTGGTACTGGATTCATCAGCAGCTCAGAAATCCGATGTCTCTATTATCATTTGAAATTAACGCCTTACAGCCCTGAAGCAGCTGTCTTGAATGCTTATAGCAGTTGGCTCCTTTCACAGTATGATTTTTACTATGCATATTTGGCACTCATATCAGTGGACTATGACTGATATTGCAGCTGAACCCCTTTAAATGAATTGAGCTGAGTTGCAATTCCAGATGCAGCCCATGGAGCGGAACGATGTTATTTGTGAGTGAAACAAACAGGTCCCCTGTTATTACTTTTTATCCCATCAATATAATCATATAAGACATTCAGAGTACCTGTGAGTTGATTGATCAGTAATATACTGCAGTAACAGCCAATTTTTAACAGCTTTTTTTTATTCTTCAAATATTGCAAACAATGAGGACAGTATTAATCCCTCAATGCTAATTTTGCTACTAATCCAAAATTCTGAAATCAAAGCTTGTGTCACAAAACAAGTGCTTCCTGCACTGCGAGGTCGACAACTCCAAACAAAAATCCCCATAATCCAGTAAATTAAACACAACTGCCTATTTCACAAAATTTGTATGTTGAAAATATTTTTTTTTTGTACATTTCCTAGTTGTAATAGTTCAAAATAAAACCTGTACATGCAAATTAAATACCACCATTGGTGTTGGTTACCACTTGTGACCAATATTAGAATCTAATGGCCCCTTTAAACACAGCTACAGGTGACAGGTTTTCCACAGGTAACTAACTGGCTGCAGTGAAATCATGGAGACATGGTTCTATCTTGTTGCTGTGTACAAATGGAATAATGTCTCCATGATTTCACTTCAGCCAGTAAGTTACCTGTGGAAAACCTGTTACCTGTAGCTGCGAGTAAAGGGGCCATAAGAGTCCTCAGTGGTTGATACCTTTTAATGGCTAACTGAAAAGATGGTAAGAAAACACAAAGCAAGCTCTCCAGACACTAAGGTCTCTTCATCAGGCTAACATGACACAAATGCTGAATGTACCCACATATAAACATACTGCATATCTAGCCTCCTATTTGTAAATAAGTTAGGTGTGGTGAAGCATGACATACAATGGTCAGAGATGGGAGATGAGAGACAGCATCTGTGGCAGTATCCTCCATAGATAAGAAGCAGGCAGTTTCATGTCCCTTGATTAACTATTGGTCTAAGCAGGGCCGGCATCAGCACACGGCATACCGGGGCAAATGCCAGGGCCCTAAACAGCTGGGAGGGGGAACAGGCAGCCCTGACAGCCAGGCAGCGACCCATTAAGGACAGAAAGCCCTGTCAATGAGGGGCCCATCCGGGACACTCAGCAAGTAGCTGAGTGCTTCCACAGCGCTGTCAGTGCACATGACTAATTTGTATGCGATGCAGATTAGCCATGTCAGATAGAAAAGACGGCACTCACCGGTCAGCGTTGCACTTTTATTCAAGTTTGCTGGTTACATGTTGCAGGGAGGGGGAGAGGCAGAGGTGACGACGGCACCGTTTTGCGCTCCTTGAAACATGTAACTAGCAAACTTGAATAAAAGTGCAACGCTGACCGGTGAGTGCCGTCTTTTCTATCTGATTGCTTGAGACTGTTGCACACACTGGTGCCCCATTCCTACTTTTTTCGTACAGATTAGCCATTTGCTTTCTTCCTGATTGTGGAGCTTCCTTGGCTGACTGCAGCAGTGATGAGTCATCACCCTGCAACATCATCACACTGCAGCAGAAGGAGGAAACACAGACCAATGCCTGCTGTAAGGATGCAGTGGGGACAGCATCTGCAGAGAAGGACACAGCCCCAGGGGAGCGGAAGTAAGGTGAGCATAATGTTATTTTTAACTGTGAGGCCAGGCTGTGCTGGGGTATATAGAAGCTGTGTGGGGTATATAGAGGCTGTTCTGGCTGTACATGGAGGCTTTGCTGGGGTATATGGAGGCTGTACTGGGTATATGGAGGCTGTGCTGGGATATATAGAGGCTATGCTGGCTGTATATAGAGGCTTTGCTGGGGTATATAGAGGCTGTACCGGGTATATGGAGGCTGTACTGGGGTATATAGAGACTGTGCTGGGGTATATAGAAGCTGTACTGTGGTATATGGAGGCTGTACTGGGGATATAGAGGTTATGCTGGCTGTATATGGAGGCTGTACTGGTTTATATAGAGGCTGTGCTGGCTGTTTATGGAGGTTTTGCTGGGGTATATGAGGCTGTGCTGGGGCATATAGAGGCTGTGCTGGGGTATATAGAAGCTGTACTGGGGTATATAGAGGCTGTGCTGGCTGTATATGGAGGCTGTACTAGAGTATATAGAGGCTGTGATGTGGTATATAGAGGCTGTATTGGGGTATAGAGAGTCTGTGCTGGGGTATATGGAGGCTGTGCTGTGCTGTATGTATAATATGGAAGCTGTGCTGGGCTTTATATATTATTTGGAAGCTGCTGCTCGGCTGCCACAGCTTCCAAATAATATATACAGCCCAGCACAGCCCCCAAATAATATATACAGCCTAGACCAGTCTCCAAATAAAATACTGTATATATAGCCTAGCACAACCTTCAAATAATATATACAGTCCAGCACAGCCTCCAAACATTATATACAACTTGCGGCTTCTATATTATATATACAGCCTGGCAGTCTCCATATTATATAAATAACCCTAAACAGCCTCTATATTATATATACAGCCCACCCAGTAGCCACTATATTATACACAGCCTGCAGCTTCTATATTGTATTCCTAAATCATGGTCTGTGTTAAAGGGGCCCACTCAGACTGTTTCGCGTGGGGCCCCCAAAAAACTAGAGCCGGCCCTGGGTCCAAGATTTGAAGAGTGGTATGTGATGGGAGGGGGTAGAGTGTAAAAGCATCTGGGCAATAAATATCAGAGTTCAGCCTTTGACTAGTTTTCCAAGATTTGAAATTGTACATTAATTAAGGAATTTACTGCCCAGATGCTTTTACTCTACCCCTTCCCATCACATACCACTCTTCAAATCTTGGACCAACAGTTAATCAAGGGACATAGAACCACCTGCTTCTTATCTATGGAGGATGCTGCTACAGATGCTGTCTCTCACCTCCCATCTCTGACCATTATGTCATGCTTCACCACACCTAATCTATGTACTACATATCCAGCCTCCAGTTTGTGTGTTTATACGTGTGTACATTCAGAATTTGTGTCATTACTAGCCTGATGAAGAAGCCAGGGTCAGACTGGGGTGCTTAGGGCCCACCAGTGGAATTGACTCTAGGGGCCCCCCTATAGTGACCATAAAGATTTTTATTACTTGCACATTTCTCGGCCTCTTTCACTAATGTGTGAGAACTGTAATGTGCCCTGCCTTTCTTATTAATCTACTTATTGTACAGAATCTGTTTATCACTATCAGTAGCAATGTTTCTCAAACATTCCTTGTCCACGGTAAGGCACCCGGTCCCTCAGCTTAAACAATATTAAAAGTAAAGCAAGAGGTTATCCATAGGGATGAGCGAGTACTGAAATATTCGGACTCTCTAGACTCGTAACGAGTAGGTTCCGATACTCGGTACTCGTTACGAGTATAACGAGTCCTATTTAAGTCAATGGTGAAGCGAGTATTGCGATTAATTCCTCTGTTGCTGCAGAGGAAAAACCTGCAATTCCCTAATTCATTGTTTAGAAGCCTGTGGTAAAAAGCCAAAAGCTGTAAAATCAAATCGGATTCTCCAGGATTCCCCCGGTCTGGGACAATTCGGCGCACCGTAACATGGGACTCTATGATACTGGATTGCATCGGACCAGGTGAATCCGGTTTTGACCGATTTTTCGAATCGTACCCTAAACCGGATTCTCCCGGACTGCCCCGCTCCGGTGCAATCCGGAACCCCATAACATGGGACTCTACGGTACCGGATTGCTCCGGACTGGGGCAATCCGGGAAAATCCAGTTTGATTTTACAGATTACGGCTTTTTACCGCCGGCTTCTAAACAATGAATTAGGGAATTTCAGGTTCTTCCTCTGCTGCCAGACCTCTTTATTGGGTCCAGCAGCAGAGGAATTGCTTTTCCCTTGATTTACATTGGACTCGTTACTGTGCGAGTAATCGCTAGGAAACTCGCAGAGTAATGAGTAGCCCGAGTACCCTACTATTCGGCGAGTAACGAATAGTAACGAGTAGACTCGGTGCCCCACGCATTTTTTTTTAATTATTTCATGAAATTCATGAAATAATAAAAAAAAAAGGGCTCCCCTATATTCTTGTGTCTGGCCAGGTACAAATAGGCACCTGGGGGTTGGGGGCAGCCCGTCGCTGCCTGCTGGATCCGGCTGGTTCTAGAAATACGGCGAAGCCCACGTCATTTTTGTTTCTGAAAAATCAATAAAACAATCCTAAAAAAGGGACTGCATCTTTATTAACCCCTCGCCCATGGTCCAGGGGTTAATAAAGATGCAGTCCCTTTTATTTATATTGTTTTATGGATTTGTCAGAAAAAAATTTGACTTGGGCTTCACCATATTTCTGTAACCAGCCGGATGTAGCAGGCAGCGACTGGCTGCCCCCAACCCCCAGGTGCCTATTTGTACCTGGCCAGACACAAGAATATAGGGGAGCCCTTTTTTTTATTATTTCATGAATTTCATGAAGTAATAAAAAAAAAATGCGTGGGGCTCCGCGCAATTTCTATGTCTAGCCAGGTACAGCTAAGCAGCTGGGGGCTGGAATCCGCAGCGCAGGGAGGCCCAAGCTTTCTGGGCACCCCCGCTGCAAATTGCAGCCCGCAGCCACCCCAGAAGATGGCGCGTTCATTGAAGCGCCATCCTCTGGCGCTGAACCCCGCTCTTCCAGTGGCCCTGGTGCGGTGGCTCACTGGGTAATAAAGAGGTTAGGGCCAGCTTTGTATTATCAGCTGGCCCTAAGCCCAAAATTTATGGCGGTCACGCCAATATTAGACATGACCGCCATGAATTTCTATTAAATTGTTTTAAAAAAACACAACACAGAGAAAAAATTTTTTTAATTAGAAATAAAAAAAAAAAAAAAGCCATTAGGGACTCCATCTTTAATTAAAAAAATCCTCTTCCGTCTGACGTAGTCCAAAACGCAATCTCAGCTCTACTACATCCCTGACTGTGCTTAGACAGACAGGGATGTAGCAGAGCTGAGAACTGACTAAACAGTCAGGGTTCAGCTCAGGTCATTATGACCTGAGCTGAACTCTGCTGTCAGCCAGACTCGCTCTGCTCTGGAGATTCCCGAGCAGTGACGGAAGTTAATTTATTCATTGCTTCTGTCAGTGTTCGGGAATCTCCGGAAAAAGCAGCAGAGACTCGGGGAGCGAGTCTGCAGCCGGTACCGGCGGAGGCAGTGGTAAGTAGCTGGCCGGTCCGGTGCACCCCCTCCCCCCCACCCCACCCTCACCCCCCCTACCCCTCCCCTGGTTCAATCCTTTATTTTTTTTTTCTACTATTCTTTAAAAGCCAGCGGCTTTTTGCCGCTGTCTTTAAAAGAATAACATGGGGATTTGCAGGTTTTTCCTCTGCTGCCAGACCCCTTATAGGGTCCGGCAGCAGAGGAATCGCTGCAATACTCACCTCCCCATTCATTAACATTGGAATCGCTAGACTCGCAACGAGTAGCGAGTCCTGGACTCGGACTCGTCTAGCGATTCCAAGTAGTTTAGGATTCGCCCATCACTAATGGACACGCCATCTCACCCATGCACACTCCATCTCGCCCATGCACACACTATCTCGCCCGTGCACACTCCATCTCACCCATGCACACTCCATCTCGCCCATGCAGACTTCATTTCACCCATGCACACGCCATTTCGCACATGCACATGCCATCTCACCCATGCACATGCCATATCACCCATAAACATGCCATATCGCCCATGCACACGCCATCTCTCCCATGCACACGCCATCTCACCCATGCACACTCCATCTCGCCCATGCACACTCCATATCGCCCATGTACACGCCAACTTGCCCATGCACACTCCATCTCACTCATGCACACTCCTTCCCCCTGCACACTTCATTCCCCTGCACTTTCCATCCCCCCTCCACCCTCCATCGCCCATGCACTCTCCATCCCCCATGCTCTCTCATACACCCTGCACTCTTCATTCCTCCCTTCACCCTCCATCCCCCTGGTCTCTCCATCCTCCATCCCCCTGGTCTGTCCATCCTCCATCCTCCTGCTCCCTACATCCTTCTGGTCTCTCTATCCCCCTGCTCCCTCCATCCTCCATCCCCCTGCTCCCTCAATCCTCAATCCCCCTGCACTCTCCATCCCCCCTCCACTCTCCATCCTGTTTGCACTCTCCATCCCCTTTGCTCTTTCATCCACCCTGTCCTCTTCATTTCTCCCTGATCTCTCCATCTCCCTGATCTCTCCATCCT
Source organism: Allobates femoralis (assembly GCA_033576535.1). Taxonomy (NCBI): domain Eukaryota; kingdom Metazoa; phylum Chordata; class Amphibia; order Anura; family Aromobatidae; genus Allobates; species Allobates femoralis. The sequence continues at coordinate 262,346,866 of JARQOC010000006.1, read as the reverse complement.
CCATCCCCCCTGACCTCTCCATCCACCATCCCCCTGATCTTTCCATCCTCTGTCCCCCTAATCTCTGCATTCTCCATCCTCCTGCTCCCTCCATCCTCCACCCCCTGATCCCTCCATCCTCCTGCTTTTTCAATCCTCCATCCCCCTGCTCACTCCATCCTCCTGCTCTCTCCATCCTCCATCACCTTACTCACTCCATCCCACTGCACCCTCCATCCTCCTGCTCCCTCCATCTCCCTACTCTCTCCATCCCCCTGCATCCTCCATCCCCCTGCTCCCTCCATCCTGAATCCCCCTGGTCTCTCTATCCTCCATCCCCTGCTCCCTCTATCCTCCATCCTTCTGCTCCCTCCATCCTGCATCACCCTGGTCTCTCCATCTTCTATCCCTCTGCACTCTCCATCCTCCATACCCATGGCCTTTCCATTCTCCATCCCCCTGCTCCCTCCATCCTCCATCCCCTTGGGCTCTCCATCCTCCATCCCCCTGCTCCCTCCATCCTACCTCCCCCTGGTCTTTCCATCCACCATCTTCCTGGTCTCCCCATCCTCCATCACCCTGCCCCCTCCATCCTCCATCCCCTTGGTCTCTCCATCCTCCATCCCCCTGCTCCCTCCATCCTCCATCCCCCCTGCTCTCTCCATCCTTCATCCCCCTGATCTCTCCATCCTCCAAATCTTTCCATCCTCTATCTACTGCTCTCACCATTCTCCATCCCACTGCTCCCTCTATCCTCCATCCCCATGCTTTCTCAATCCTCCATACCCATGGCCTCTCCATCCTCCATCCTCTGCTCCCTCCATCCTCCATCCCTCTGCTCTCTCCATCCTCCATACCCATGGTCTCTCCATCCTCCATTCCCCTTATCTCTCCATCCTTCATCCCCCTGGTCTCTCCATCCTCCATCCCCCTGTTCTCACCATCCTCCATCCCCTGCTCTCACCATCCTCCATCCCCTGCTCCCTCCATTCCCCTTGCTCCCTCCATCCTCCATCCCCTGGTTTCTCCATCCTCCATCTGCCTTGTCTCTCCATCCTTCATCCTCCTGGTCTCTCCATCCTCTATCAGCTTGATCTTTCCATCCTCCGTCCCCCTGATTTATCCATCCTCCATACCCTGGATCTCTCTATCCTTCCTGCAACCTTCATCCCCCTGCACAGCCTGCTGCCCTCTGCACCCCTTTCTCACATACCCTGCACTTCTCTTGTCCATCTTTTCCAGCTTCTTGTTTGACATTTTGTTCCTTCCCACCAGGCAAAAACTCCGTGGCTTCACCTACCCAAGTCACGTGTCTGTGACGTCATCACAGGTCCTGCTGCTCCAGTAGCAGGTAATGATGGGATTGTCTCTGCTGGACAGGAGTGTATATGCTCCTCCTCTGCCCCTGTAGTGCTCACACCATTAATTCACCCCCCCACACACCGGCTTTTCTACTTGGCCTGGCGAAGGGGTGATTTTTTTTTTTTTAATCATTTTTTTATACATCTTAATTAATGGCGCCGCCTACCCCAAACCTTCCATCCCTTGTGCACGCCTCCCAGTGATGTCTAATGGCTAATACAGCCCTATGTCTATGATGCAACCGCCATCTGCAGAGTTATATCACTGAGGTAAATCACCTGCAGACTGTGGCCGCATCTGAGCTGCGGCCCGCTGGTGATTTTACTGTACAGTACAGTGAGCAGAGGGGCCCATCCTGTGTCTGTCAGAGGCAAGTGAGAGTGAAAGGGTGGGGCCTACCGGGGCTTTACCCGATACCCGGGCAGGCCAGACCGACACTGGAAGAAGCCATAGAGTCTCGACAGCTTGCTTTCCTTTTTTTTATCATCTTTTCAGTTAGCCATTAAAAGGTATCAACCACTGAGGACTCTCAGATCCTAATATTGTTCTATCTATTGGCTTACACAGTACAAATATATTTTTAAATTTATCACTTGTGACCAATCATTTTTCCCTATCTAGGCATATTCAGGTGGGTTAAATGGGTTTTCCCATGACCTAAGTACATTTTATTCAATAAGTTTTGGACCATAAAATGCACTTAGGCTTTAAAAAGCGAAATTATAGAAATAATTTGAAAGCAAAGAATGTGGCCATGACACACTGTTCTTTGGGGTAATCTGCTACTTACACTGTTATGGGCACAATGATCCTCAATCCTGTACTAATGTCCCCATCCTGAGCCCCTTCTGGGGATATATGTCCCCCATCTTGATGTATATGTAATCCATCCTCTTATATATGTACCCATCCTTGTTCCATCCTGGTATATATGATCCCCATCCTGGTATATATGGCCCTCATCCAGACCCTATCCTGGTATATATGATCCCCATCCTGTTTTATATAGCCCTTATCCTGGGCTCATCATGGTATATATAGACCCAACTTGGTGTACTGTATATGGCCCTCATCCTGGCCCTATCCTGGTATACAGTATATGGATCTCATCCTGGTATATATGGCCCCATCCTAGACTGATCCTGGTATATATGGTTCACATCATGCTGCAGACATAAAAAATAAACAGTTCTACTAGTTTTCACCGCTCATACTGAGTCAGTCGACAGGGTAGTGGGGTACTCGGTTACCGGGACAGGTGGTTACTTCAGCGGGGATCACGGCTGGTCGGTTCCCGGTTCCGTGCCCTGAACCCTCAGTGGCAGGTGGGGGTGATGATGATGGGGGATTTGTAATGTGACGCCACCTGTGGTACCTGGTAATAGGGTTACCAGCGCTGTGGCCGGCCGCTCAGGTGATGGGAAAGCAGCTTTGGTAGTACAGCTCCCCACAGGCGGAGCTTTACCTCAGGGCAGCGGGGTGGATGAGGGGAATCGTAGTCCTTACCTCTGTGATGCTGTAGAGGCCCTCTGGGCAATGGATGAAGGGAGAACAGACACCAATTCACCTCAAACGGTTCTTTACTTGCACCAGGTGGAAAAAGGTACACAGTACAGTCTAGTCTAACGGGGATTGTAGGCGCGGATTTTGGAGGCTTTTCCAGAGTCTGTCAGAGGTGTCTTTGTGGCGCCCCACTATGTAGGTGCCGCAGAGGGGTACTGCACCCGTAAAAGAGGTGTAGTCACCCCAGCTGCAAGTGGATTTCAGGATGGTAGGCGGAACCTTAAACCCACACCCCACACTAGATCACACGGTGGGAGGGAACCCGGGAGGAAATTTAGCTACCTCTAGGGGGAACCAGTGAGGGGGACAGTTAGTCAGCCAAGCGGATGGCCTGAGGGAGCAACGAGGGTCTCCTCGGCTGAGGGACCCAGGGATGAAGAAGAGATCCCAGACACGGAGAACGAGTGTGGAATAGAGGAACCGGAGAGTTTGCCCCAGGAGAGAAACCGGGTACCGGAGCCCGCACCTGTAGGAACCTTTAAGGCCTGCAGAAAATCTGAAGCACGGTGGTATATCAATATACGGCCCTGATTCCCAAGTGACCATTAGAGGTTGTTCCCTGAGGAAGGAGTTTGGGATATGACTCCGAAACGCGTCTGAAAATAAGCAGCTACTACTATTCCAAGACATACCGCTGTATCTGGTTTTTACATCATACGAACACAGCAGCTCGGACCACGAGGTACTTTGTCCTATTGGAAGATTAGAGGGGACCAGACACAGCAGGCCGCTGCAGTGATCAACAGAAGGTTACCCGATGGGAGCAAGGGAAGGGAAGGAAAAACAGCAGGAGGTCAGACTTACTCTATATGAGGTCAGGCTTCACACAAGCTACTGAGAAGCAGGGAAGAAAAGGAGCAAGAAAGGTACACGCTGGGGGTTCTGTCCAGCTACCGGAGATCCGCTTGTAGCCACCCGTAGCCACTTGTCAAGTAACATCTAACTGCACTGAGGACTGTAATAACGCTGCTAAAGTTCCAGTAAAGTACCCGGGTGAAGTGACTTTTGACTCTGCTGCATCTTCTTACATGAACTCATTCATTCCACAGGAATCGCTGCCCCAGAGGTCCAGTCCTGCCTGCGGAGGACTAAACCATCTCAGCCGCATTACCACCGACCTCCGGAGGACTGTGGCGCCGCTGGTAATATCTCACCAGGTACTGCAGGTGGCGTCATGACAAATAACAAACTTGTACATAATCCCCTGTATATAAAATCCCCCCCTTTTCAAGAGAATAGTCCCCGTGGCCGCCATTCCCCGTGACACAGTTAACCCCTTTTGGGCAGTTTTGACAGGCTAGTTGGAGGGTTTTGAACTAACCTGAGTGGTTATGTAACCTGCATAACCCGGTTGTCAGACATCCGATGCTCTGCAAACACCGCGTGCTGAGTTGTAGCTTCCTGGTTGCCAAGACTGGTCACATGGGGCATCACGTGACGCTGATGTCACCGCAAGTCCTTTGGTTTTTGCCAGGTCTTTCCTTTCTTCCCCACAGGCAATTACAATCTCCACTCCTTCAGTGCTGCACCTCACCGCTCGCCATGCCAGCGTGTAGACAACGGAATAAGAGGTAATTAGCGGTTTAAGAGGGCGCTACAAAAGGATGGAGGAGCACTGATGAAGGCGCACTGATGAAGGCGGAGTATCTGCTGAAACATGATGTGCTTGAATAAACAAAGTAATGGCCCCTTTACACGCAGCTACAGGTAACAGGTTTTCCACAGGTAACTTACTGACTGCAGTGAAATCATGGAGACATGGTTCTATCTTGTTGCTGTGTACAAATGGAACCATTTCTCCATGATTTTACTGCAGCCAGTAAGTTACCTGTGGAAAACCTGTTACCTGTAGCTGCGTGTAAAGTGGCCATAAGATATACTAAAAACCATTTGTGCTCCTCCAACCTTTTGTAGCGCCCTCTTAGGCTAGGGTCACATCCGCGTTTTTTTTTTTAAATCCTGATCCGGTTTGGAGCTTTCAAAAAGCTCCAAACCGGACCAGGAAACGCTCCTCATAGGAGCCTATGCAAAACACCAGATGGCTTCACAAGCCATCCGGTGGCCGTATCCGGCACTGCTGCCTGCGTTTTAAATCATGCAGGCAGCAGTTTTCGCAGCGTTTCTGGGACCGCACTGCGGTCACCGGATGGCTCAGGATGTGTAATCCCTGAGCCATCCGGTAACTGCATAGGTTGCGGATCCCGGCTATTGCCGGGATCAGCAAACCTAGTAAAGAGTTAAATTGATTACTAAAGTACTGTTTGAGGTCTGTAGGGGGGGCTTAGACCCCCCCTACAGACCGGCCGCCCACTTGGGTGGCCTTCTAGTACAATATCCCGCTGGCACGGGCTACTCCGAGCCCGTGCAAGTTCCCAACACCCCCAGCCCCCCGATTTACTATACAGGGGTGCCTGCACCCCTCTGGTATACTTATTCCTGTATGGGGGGAAAATGATATATTAAAGTCATGGTTAAAGTACATATTTACGTGTATCCTGCAGGCTCCAATGTTGTGAATAATCCATGGGCGGGGCTGTTTGCGGCAGCCTCCGCCCCCTCATTTCTCATGGCCGCCCCCTCTATGTCTCATCCATTGATGTGACGCCGGACGCGTCATGAAAGGGGCGGGGCGCACGGTGTGACGGGGTTCGCCCCGCCCCTTTCATGACGCGTCCGGCGTCACATCAATGGATGAGACATAGAGGGGGCGGCCATGAGAAATGAGGGGGCGGAGGCTGCCGCAAACAGCCCCGCCCATGGATTATTCACAACATTGGAGCCTGCAGGATACACGTAAATATGTACTTTAACCATGACTTTAATATATCATTTTCCCCCCATACAGGAATAAGTATACCAGAGGGGTGCAGGCACCCCTGTATAGTAAATCGGGGGGCTGGGGGTGTTGGGAACTTGCACGGGCTCGGAGTAGCCCGTGCCAGCGGGGATATTGTACTAGAAGGCCACCCAAGTGGGCGGCCGGTCTGTAGGGGGGGTCTAAGCCCCCCCTACAGACCTCAAACAGTACTTTAGTAATCAATTTAACTCTTTACTAGGTTTGCTGATCCCGGCAATAGCCGGGATCCGCAACCTATGCAGTTACCGGATGGCTCAGGGATTACACATCCTGAGCCATCCGGTGACCGCTGTGCGGTATTCAGCACACAGTTTTGAAAAAAACTGTGTGCGACCGGCATTGCGTTCACCGCATCCGGATCCGGATGCGGTGAATGCAATTTATGTTTTCAATGTGACCCTACCCTTAAACTGCTAATTACCTCGTAAACCATTATATCGAAGACAGTATGTAAAATCCTCACATCTCTACCAAAATGGCACCTGTGGCAGCACATGCATTGTCACATCTTAAAACCTAGATAGATAAACAAGTCATTAGCATGTGACCGTGCATACACTGCCACCAGCACCATTTTGGTAGAGACATGAGGATTCCACAGACTGTTTTCAATATAATGGTGTTGGAAATTATGGCCTGTGCATGCAGGAATACAATTGACTGGGTTGGCCTCCATTGAGCTGGGGTGTAACAGCAGCCAAATATCATAGTGATCTCTCCCTGCAGGCAAGCCATACTCAGAAGAATAATAACAGGTTAAAGTTGTAGATGGGGATGTAGGATAAGCCGCTCTGAATAAATAATATCCAGTCCTCAGTTACAACAGAAAAAACTCACTTTTACTGGTGCTTGTGATGATGATGTTGATTATTAGAGCTCTCCACAGCTCAACATACAGACTAGCAGAAGGATTTGGCTCTCTTTCTGGCAATATGTTGCAGCTCTCCTCACTCCAGTTGATTATGGCTCTATACTATGCCCTCAAACCTCTCCTCTCCACCTGGACCTTGGCTTCCACAGTACCTGAAGCTTACAGGAAGGTAATTCAGCTTTCTTTCCACTGCTGGCAACTCAGGATACCATCAAGTCAGCTCTGCACACACACATTCACTTCTGCACTGTCGATCCCTAACTGTCGTTGCCTTGCAGTTGTGCACCACTGGGAACGCACAGGACACCAGGGGCGGACTGGACCAAGTGACAGGGTGGCATCTGCCCCCTGGGCTGGTGGTATGTCCTATGATCAGGGCCGCCCCCTGCAATGATTGGGGCCGCGCAGCGTTTCATTGCGGCCACAGCTGCTGCTACAACAGCTGGAGCTGGGAGATAGCGTGACGGAGGCCGGTGAGTGGCAGACGCCCATCCCTCCCCCCGCTCTTCAAGTCGTCAGACTCTCTAGTGTGGCACCCCAGGGGTTAATGTGCCACAGTAACATCAACACGGGTTCACTCCCCACACAACACTGGACACTGCACTAGCACCTCTAGGCCAGAAGGGGGAGCTAAAGCAGCTCCCTTATATATTCTGGTGAATGAGGACGTAATTTGTTCAGTACATAGCAGTACTGTGAAGAGAGCAGTTCAGTTCCTGGGAGAACTGACGAAGAAAGACTGTAGTGTAAAGGGGCTGCGTTAGGCTTCTCTACAGTCTGCTCCTCAATTCCAGGCCTAGCCAGGGTCTGAGGGAAGGAGCACAAGAAACAGAGGCACACATCTGGGAGATTGAGTTACCTCATAGCTCGCCCCGGAGGAGCGCACAGACCGGATACCGGATCCGAAACTGTGACTGACACATGCAGCACAGTAAACACCGGGATAGTGGAGGTTGCAGATCTACACTGTACCTCAGTGAAGCAACACGGCAGGGTCAGAAGCACACGGAAGGACTCATGTTGCCTAGCAAAGGGGGTACCTGTGAGGAGAGACAGTGCCAGCAGCTAAGCTAAAGCAGCAGCAGGGCCACACACACAGCGCAGCAGAGGGAGTCTGATGACCCGGACAGGGTGGGAGCAACCCGGCCCCGGTACAGACTCCGGGGACAGTGCTCTGCTAAAGATTATCTGCAGTAAAGCTTTGGAAAACTTCAAAACCGTGAGTGTGTGTGATCCTTGTACCTGCCCTACTTTCCCTCACAAGCAATAACCATCTCCACTATCATCTCCAACCTGCAACATCTATAGCATCCATCATAGACTTTAACTATTACTGCCCCTGGGAACCAGGCTTTATCTGCGGAGGGCCATTCCATCTCCAGCTGCTAAACATCATTCCCGGAGGTTCTGCAGCAGCGGTGGTCACCCTGACCACAACCCATGGATGGCGTCACGACAAACTCCCCTGTAAATATTCCCCCATTTATTTCGGAACCCGGGACACGGTTCGGACCAAGACCGCCATGATATCCCCAGCAGTACCCGGTCCGATACCGAGTACCCCGTCTCAGTGGGCTCCACACTAGCACCTACCCCACCCCCCCGCACCTCACCTCGCTAGACCCGCTACTCGGGTATCAGGTTTCAAGGGGTTAACGCTCCTGTTGTCACGGGAAGTGGTGACCTAACATATATCTTCAAAAAGGGGGTTATATTTACAGGGGATGCTATATAAAAGATGTTGTGACACCACCTGTAGCTTCTAGTGAGGAGTCACCAGCGCCGCCACAGTCCGCCGGAGGTAGATGGTAATGCGGAAAGTTGGCAAAGTCTTCTACAGGTAGGGCTGGACCTCCAGGGCAGCGTTCCTGTATGGGGAACAAGTTCACTCAAGGGAACACAGGCAGAATCAGAGTCACTTTCCTCCAGGTACCTTACTGTTCAGTTGCATTAGTATCATACAAAGTCACATTTCAGCACTTTTGATGTTACGAGGACAGGTAGCTTATCGGGTGGCTGCAGGTGGATCCCAGGTGGTATAGTGGGACCCTTGGTGTGCCTTCCTTCTCTAACCCCGTCTGTTCCTTCCTGCTTTCCAGTTGTGGTATGAAGCCTGGTGACTTGGAATCAGCCTGACCTCCTTTCCTCTCTCACCTTCGCTCCTGTCGGGTGACCCTCTACTGGCTGGCCGCTTGTTCCCTAGGCGGTGCCTGGTACCCTCTTTCGGTCTGCTCTGGTGCCTGGGAGAATTGAAGACTCCTCGGGGATCCGGATTCTCTGTCGTGCTTATAGCTACGGCAGTATGCGGGCTCCGGTGCCCGGTAAGCTGTCTGGGAGAACCTGACGACGGCCCCTCTTCCCAAACCGGCTGCTCTCCTGAAAAGCTTCTTTCTCCTTAGACCCTTTCTTCCTCTTCCATCTCTCCCTGGTTCTTCAGCCGAGCGACCTAGCAGCAAAGACCAAGAAGGTCCTAAATTTAGAGGCAAAGACCCTCCATGTTTCCCTAGAGGTGTTTTTATTCCCTCCCGGGTAACCTCCCAAAATGTAAAATTAATGTGGGAGTGCTGAAAATGGGTCCCACCCACCATCCTAGGGTCCAGTGGCAGCTGGAGCATCTGCACCTCTTTTACGGGTGCAATACCCCTTTGTGATGCCTACTTGGCGGGGCTCCACACTAGTACCCTCCAAACCTCCCCCCTTCCCCCCGGTCATCACTTGGGCTGAGGAGGATGAGGCTGGGGGAAGCAGACTGCCCCCCAGAGCGAACTCTGACAGCCAGCCCCTGCAGGACACCATGTCCCATTTGGCTATACAGATTTTGCTGTGTCCAGACTATAACTATAAATGCTCTTTTTGGCCTCCTTTCTCATTAGCATCACTGAATCCAAGGAGAGCACTATTGTTCTTCATGAGCTCAGTAGTTCTTCTATAATGGCTGCTATCTAATATAATTTACAATAGACCTTTGCACTGATCACATCTGCATGTATTAAAATGGCTAAAGAGCTGATTTCCCACATAACTAGAGTTTACAGACATTTCTGATGCTTAGTTCTGCAGGGTGCCATACAATGCATAATTCATTGCTTACATTGCCCATAATCCTGCCACCTCTTAGCCCCAGCTTTGGTGCAGAGAGGTGAATGGGAGATTATTGGTGTGGAAAACAATAAATATGCAATTCCTTAAACAGTGGACAAAAGTTCTTGCCCAAGGACCGGCTCCTGCCTTCTGCAATCCAGCGCCTGCCTTCTGTGACCCCGCATCATGCAACAACAGCTACAGCCATATACAGCTGGATTATAATGGGGCCGTCACACGCGTCAATGTCGTAAGCGATCTCATCGCTGGCGACATTGAAGGCTGATCGCTGGTGAGCTGTCACACAGGCAGACTCACCAGCAATCGGTGGACCAGCGACATCGTGGAAATAATTTAAATATCGTTTCCACGATGTCTTGCTCCCGTTGCCAGGCTGCGGTAGGTGGGAGCAGGCTGGTCTCCAAGGTAAACTGTGGGTATACCTTGATTACCAGCCTTCTCCACTCACCGGCTGGTATCCAAGGTACACAGCGGGTAAGTTAAGTAAGTAACTTAAGTAAGTTACCCGCTGTGTACCTTGAATACCAGCCGGTGAGCGGAGAAGGCTGGTAACCAAGGTATACATCGGGTATCTAGGCAGCATGCGCTGCCTAGTTACCCACTGTTTACCATGGATACCAGCTCCCAGCGCTTGCGGAGAGGCGCTGGGAGCTGGCTTCTCACTCATCTCCTGGTGTCACATGCAGCGATGCTGCGTGTCCACCGGGCGACCATTGTCAGGTTTTAGAACAGGTTCTAAAACCTAAAGACCATCAACCAGTGACTTATCGCTGGTTGAAACGCCTTTCACACACTTCAATATCGCTGCAACATCATGTGCAGCAGAGATATTGCACGAGATATTGACGCGTGTGACATCCCCATAAGACACAGCCCTCACTTTCCTGCAAATTGTTTTGTGGAAAAAAGTGCATCTTAGGCTGGCTTCATACTGCAGTTTTTTCACTGATCAGTGTCCATCAGTGTTTGGGTGCCCAAACCAGGAGTGTCTCCAAAACTCAGAACAGGTGTCAATCTTTCAATTATACTTTTTCTCTGTAAGTTCCTCTCCTGGTTCCTCTCCGAGTTTTGGCACACAAACCAGATCGAACCTGATCAGGGAAAAAACTGCAGTGTGAAACCAGTCAAAGGGCCACATCACACCTGGTGACCTCGCCAGAGATGTCGGCGTCGACGGGCGGGAGCGCACACGTTTTTGGCACCCCGCCAGCGTCGCCGTCGCATGTTTACATGCAGCGACACCTCTGGCGAAAAACCGGCGATCTGACAGGCGGCATCGAAACCCCAGCGGCGATGCCTTAAGATGGGAGTCTATGGCTCCCATCGCCTGGCGGATCGGCGTCCCCCATTTACATGGGGCGATATGTACACATCGCCCTAGAGTGATCGCCTGGTTTCACAGCACTGCTGTGAAACCAGGCGACCACTCAAATGTGTCGCCTTCGCATTAGGCGACGCATTGGCAATGTCGGCGGTGATAGGCCACGCCCCAGCATCGCCTAAAAAATTGCCACCGACATCGCCAGGTTGTGACGGTACCCTTATAGTCAGAGAAATACAATTGTTCTTTGCTATGTCATTGAGTCATTCAGAATACCAAAGCACAATCTAATAATACAAGGATTGGGTGGGAATTAGTGATGAGCGAGTACCAAAATGCTCGGGTGCTCAATGCTCGGGCCGAGCATCCCAAGATACTCGTGTACTTGGCCCGAGCACCGAGCCCAATATTATCCTATGGGAGACCCGAGTATTTTTATGAAATGACCGCCGGCAGCATGTAGAAACCCTAAAAATGTCACAAAAGTCTCAGAAGAGTGCTCAAATGACATGGCAACACCATGGGGAAGACCCCTGTAAACATTTCTCACTCAAAAGTCACAGCTGTGAACAATGTTGTCCGAGTTTCACGCCAATTTTACGGAGTCACCAGAAAACCTTCCAAAATGACACCAAAATGAATATTCAGGGTGGAAATGTTAAGGGCACATACCCAATAGTGAGATACAGCTGGTGTATGTTACTTTTTGTGATTACATGAAAGATTTTACGTGATAACATTGTGCGGCACTCCGATGTCCCTGAGAAGAGACGTACATGAAGCCCTGTCTTGACATAATGTGCCCATTTTGAGGAAGTGGGTATATTGTAGTATTTTCCTTTACCAGGGCAGTCCAAAATTGTGAGGTTCAACAATGCCCCTGGATACAGACGTGCATGAGGGCCTGTAAACCTGAAGTGGGTGTATTGTAGTATAGCCCTTTGGCAGGGCTGACAAAAATTGGGAGGTTCAACAATGACCCATGCATACAGACATGCATGAGGGCCTGGAGGTATACCTGAAACAACAGCCTAACTATTGTAACGGTCATAATGGTGGCACATGAGGAGAAGGAGGAGCAGTCCAGCGATTAGCCAAAGTCCAGAAGTGTGTACCCATGGGTGAGTGGACGTACATGGCAAATTCCCATAACAAAATTTAAATTCCGCTGTCATTTGTTGGTGGTGTGGTGAAGTCTGGTCCAATCCAACCCTTGTTCATCTTGATCAGAGTCAGCCTGTCAGCATTTTCAGTTGACAGGCGGGTGCGTTTATCAGTAATGATTCCACCTGCAGCACTGAAAACACGCTCTGACAAAACGCTAGCGGCAGGGCAGGCCAGGACTTCCAAGGTGTAGAGAGCCAATTCATGCCACGTGTCCAGCTTGGAGACCCAATAATTGTAAGGCACAAAGGAATCTCGCAGTACAGTTGTTCAATCTGCAAGGTACTCCTTCAGCATCTGGCCAAACTTAGCATTTCTTGTGGCACTGCCCCGCACCTCAGGGGCTGTGGTACGTGAGGGGCTGAGAAAACTGTCCCACATCGTAAAGACTGTTCCCCTACCTTTGGCAGATTGGACTTGTGCCCCTCTCGGCCGTACGATTGGTTGTCCATTGATTCCTGACCTATGTTGCTAGCGTTTTGTGAGGGGAATGCTTTGCCTACTTCCGTGACTATGGCCTTCTGGAACTGCTGCATTTTGGCTGACCTCTCTGCCTCACGAATGAGAGACATAAAGTTCTCCTTGTAGCTTGGGTCTAAGAGTGTTGCCAACCAGTACTGATTGTCGGCCAAGATGTTCTGAATGCGAGGGTCACGAGCCAGGCAGCTTACCATAAAGTCAGCAGTGTGCGCCGGACTCTTTACAGCCATCACTTCAGTATCCTGACCAACACGATGACTGAATATACTGTCCTCCTCCTCATCTCCCCTGTCCTCTGGCCAGCCGAGCTGAATCGAGGGTATGACTGGTGTGCATGTCATATCCTCAATTTGGCCAGAGAGTTGCTCCATGTCTTCATCCTCCTCCTCCTCGTCATAGTCCTCCACTGCATGTTGTGAAGAGATGAGGCTGGGCTGTGTGTTATCACCCACGCCCACTACTGTTTCTTGCTCCAAGTCATCGCGCTCCGCCTGCAATGCATCATCTTTGTTTTTCAGCAGAGACCGTTTTAGAAGGTATGGTGATGCTAATAATGGTGTCATCGCCGCTCACCATCTTGGTGGAGTCCTCAAAGTTTTGGAGGACGGTATATAGGTCGGACATCCATCTCCACTCCTCAGGTGTTATGTGTGGAGTTTGACCCATTTCCCGACGGCTTAGGTGATGCAGGTAGTCAACAACTGCCCTCTTCTGCTCACATATCCTGACCAACATGTGCAGAGTTGAATTCCAACGCGTCGGGACATCACACACCAGTCTGTGGGCCGGAAGACGCAAACGGCGCTGAAAGCCGGCAAGGCCGGCTGAAGCAGCAGGCGACTTGCGAAAATGTGCAGACAGGCGGCGAACTTTTACCAGCAGCTCAGACAGCTCTGGGTATGACTTTATAAACCGCTGAACCACCAGGTTGAGTACATGGGCCATGCATGGAACATGCGTCAGCTGGCCTCGCCTCAAAGCTGCCACCAGGTTCCGGCCATTGTCACACACGACCTTTCCTGGCTTTAGGTTTAGAGGTGTGAGCCAGTGATCTGCCTGCTGTCACAGAGCTGTCCACACCTCTTCTGCATTGTGGGGTTTGTCACCTATGCATATTAGCTTCAGCACAGCCTGTTGCCGCCTCGCAGAGGCAGTGCTGCAGTGCTTCCAGCTTGGGACTGGTGTGGAGGGTAAAGTGGATGAGGATGCGCAGGAGGAGGAGGAGGCTGAGGAGCATGACATTCCGGATCTGTAGAGTGTGGGTGAAACCCTGACTGAGGTAGGGCCTGCAATCCTTGGTGTGGGAAGGACGTGTTCCGTCCCTCGCGCAGACTGGGTCCCAGCTTCCACAATATTAACCCAGTGTGCCGTCAAGGAGATGTAGCGGCCTTGCCCACAAGCACTTGTCCACGTGTCTGTGGTTAGGTGGACTTTGGCTGAAACAGCGTTGTTCAGGGCACATGTGATGCTTTGTGACACGTGGTTATGCAATGCGGGGACGGCACCTCTGGAGAAATAGTGGCGGCTGGGGACCGAGTAACGTGGGACAGCAGCCGCCATCAGGTCGCGGAATGCTTCCGTCTCCACCAGCCGGAAAGGTAACATTTCTAGCGCAAGCAGTCGCGAAATGTGAGCATTTAGGATTGTGGGGCGTTGGCAGCGTATTTGCGCCTGCGTTCAAAGGTTTGCTGAATGCATAATTGAATGCTGCGCTGGGACAAGGACGTGCTTGATGGTGGAGTTATTTGTGCGTGGGCAACTTCAGGTGCAGGGCCGGAGGCTTGTTCGCGGCCAGCATGGACAGGGGATTGGCTCGCACGCACAACACGCGAAGACGTAGCAGTGACATCAGCAAGCACCGCTCCTCGACTCTGTTGTACTTCCCACAAAGTCGGGTGCTTGGCTGACATGTGCCTGATCATGCTGGTGGTGGTCAGGCTGCTAGTTTTCATACCCCTGCTGATGCTGGCCTGGCAGGTGTTGCAAATGGCCTTTTTAGAGTCATCTGGAGCCAACTTAAAAAACTGCCAGACTCGGGAAGACCTAACATTTGCACAGGCACCTTGTGTCGTGTTGTTGTTCCGGGGAACGGTTGCCTGCCTTCTGCCTGTGGACACGACCCTGCTTCTTACTGCCTGTTGGGATGCTACACCTCCCTCCCCCTGTGCACTGCTGTCCTCACTCTGCATATCTTCCTGCCAGGTTGGGTCAGCTACTGGATCATCCACCACGTCGTCTTCCTCTTCCGCACCCTGATCCTCCTCCTGACTTCCTGGCAATTGTGTCTCATCATCGTCCACCCCTTGTTGAGACACGTTGCCAACGTTCCGTTCGTGAGAACGTGGCTGCTCAAATATTTAGGCATCTGTACATACCATCTCCTCATCACCCACTTCAACAAGAGCTGGCGAGAGGCCAG
The DNA here is from genome assembly GCA_033576535.1 of Allobates femoralis. Taxonomy (NCBI): domain Eukaryota; kingdom Metazoa; phylum Chordata; class Amphibia; order Anura; family Aromobatidae; genus Allobates; species Allobates femoralis. Next base: position 262,331,748 of record JARQOC010000006.1, on the reverse strand, counting down.
ATTGTGCGAATGGATACGTGAACAGCTCATCCGAGTGTCCAAGGGTGGGATCAGTAATGTCCGTGGACGTGTACTCGGCCTGGTGGTAGGAAGGAGGATCAGGTTGGGAAATGTGCGGTGCAGTATCACGGCTACTGACACTTGACCGTGTGGAAGACAGGGTGTTTGTGGAGGTGCCAATCTGACTTGAAGCATTATCCGCTATCCAAGTAACAACCTGTTGACACTGGTCTTGGTTCAAGAGCGGTGTACTGCTGCGGGCCCCAAGAATTTGGGACAGGACGTGCGAGCGAGTAGATGTGGCACTTTGTTGTTGCGAAATTAGTGCTTGCACACGACCTCGGCCTCTGCCTGCACCACCATCACGTCCACTTCCTTGTCCCTTGCCAACGCCCTTGCGCATTTTGCCTGTATACAGCTACAACAGTCTGGTGACTGTTCTGGTCACAGGAAAGCTGGATATTAGACCCTGCCTGTATAGAACTAGTCAACTACAACAGTCTCCTGACTGTGCTGGTCACAGGAAAGCTGGATATTAGAGCCTGCCTGTATAGAGCTAGTCAACTACAACAGTCTGGTGACTGTTCTGGTCACAGGAAAGCTGGATATTAGACCCTGCCTGTATAGAGCTAGTCAAGTACAACAGTCTGGTGACTGTGCTGGTCACAGGAAAGCTGAATATTTGAGCCTGCCTGTATAGAGCTAGTCAACTACAACAGTCTGGTGACTGTTCTGGTCACAGGAAAGCTGGATATTAGAGCCTGCCTGTATAGAGCTAGTCAAGTACAACAGTCTGATAACTGTTCTCGTCACAGGAAAGCTGGATATTAGACCCTGCCTGTATAGAACTAGTCAACTACAACAGTCTGGTGACTGCGCTGGTCACAGGAAAGCTGGATATTAGAGCCTGCCTGTATAGAGCTAGTCAAGTACAACAGTCTGGTGACTGTTCTGGTCACAGGAAAGCTGGATATTAGACCCTGCCTGTATAGAACTAGTCAACTACAACAGTCTGGTGACTGTTCTGGTCACAGGAAAGCTGGATATTAGAGCCAGCCTGTATAGAGCTAGTCAAGTACAACAGTCTGGTGACTGTTCTGGTCACAGGAAAGCTGAATATTAGAGCCTGCCTGTATAGAGCTAGTCAAGTACAACAGTCTGGTGACTGTTCTGGTCATAGGAAAGCTGGATATTAGACCTTGCCTGTATAGAGCTAGTCAAGTACAACAGTCTGGTGACTGTTCTGGTCACAGGAAAGTTGGATATTAGACCCTGCCTGTATAGAACTAGTCAACTACAACAGTCTGGTGACTGTGCTGGTCAGAGGAAAGCTGGATATTAGAGCCTGCCTGTATAGAGCTAGTCAAGTTCAACAGTCTGGTGACTGTTCTGGTCACATGAAAGCTGGATATTAGACCCTGCCTGTATAGATCTAGTCAACTACAATAGTCTGATGACTGTGCTGGTCACAGGAAAGCTGGATATTAGACCCTGCCTGTATAGAGCTAGTCAAGTACAACAGTCTGGTGACTGTTCTGGTCACAGGAAAGCTGGATATTAGACCCTGCCTGTATAGAGCTAGTCAAGTACAACAGTCTGGTGACTGTTCTGAATTGTAGGGAATAAAATGGTGTATCACAGTCCGCGCTGCCAAAGTCATTCACTCCGAAAGTAATGCACAAGAAGATGGAACTTCAAAGTAACTCCTTTATTGCCTCCTACGCGATTCGGTGCCCTCCTGGGCACTTGAGTGGACGGTGGAAGTCCTGCAGCAGCCATCTGGAAATAAGCATTAAATAAGCCTTCAAGCCAGTTGTGGGTGACACAACTGTCCCAGGTGTGTGAATTCCCTTTTTCACCACTTTTTATTTAGTGCCATAGTGATAGGGCACTATTGCGCCTCTTGTTTCCCCTCCTTCTTTTATTTTGGTGACTGTTCTGGTCACAGGAAAGCTGGATATTAGACCCTGCCTGTATAGAGCTAGTCAAGTACAACAGTCTCGTGACTGTTCTGGTCACAGAAAAGCTGGATATTAGACCCTGCCTGTATAGAGCTAGTCAACTACAACAGTCTCCTGACTGTTCTGGTCACAGGAAAGCTGGATATGGATATTAGACCCTGCCTGTATACAGTTAGTCAGCTACAACAGTCTCCTGACTGTTCTGGTCACAGGAAAGCTGGATATTAGACCCTGCCTGTATAGAGCTTGTCAACTACAACAGTCTCCTGACTGTTCTGGTCACAGGAAAGCTGGATATGGATATTAGACCCTGCCTGTATACAGCTAGTCAGCTCCAACAGTCTCCTGAGGACTGTTCTGGTCACTGGAAAGCTTGGACTCCGATCTGGATCACCCTGCCTATATCCTCCTAGATTAGTCCTGAAAAGGACTGTTCTGGTCAGCAGCAGTTTGCAGCCCTGCTCCGGATCTACCTATGAGGGCCGCAAATCTGTCCCTAAGCAGCAGCAGACACTCTCCCTACACTGACTCTCTGGATGGCTGTGTGCAGAGCACATCGTGGCCAGGTCTTATAAAGGCTCGGTCACGCTGTGCGGGACGGCCAATCACTGCAATGCCACAACTAACAGGGCTGTGGCATTGCAGTGACTGCCAGCCAATCCCTGCATGTGGGCTGGCTCTCTAAAGAGCGCCAACATGCAGGGATGAGGACCCCGAGTACAGCACAAGTATCGCGAGATAACTCGGTACTTGCCGAGTAGCCCGAGTACAGTGATACTTGTGCGAGTACCGAGTAGTGACAAGCGTACTCGCTCATCACTAGTGGGAATATGTTTTTCACTGAACATTTAGATATTTAGCTAGAACAGCTTGTTAGCATATGATTCGCATATGAATGATCACAGCATGACTATTTAAACTGCTTGGAGGTGGGGACACCAAACTGAATTCCTGCCCTGGGTGCTTGAAAACCTAGATACACCTCTGCACAGACATGTAAAAATAAGGGTACCGTCACACCTGGACATATCGCCGGCGATTTCACAGGCGACGCTGAGGCGTGGCCTGTCGCCGGCGACATCGCCAATGTGTCACCTTATGTAAATGGACGAGGGCGACACATCTGAGTGGTCGCCTGGTTTCACATCAGAGCTCTGAAACTAGGCGACCATTCTTGGGCGATGTGTTCTGATCGCCCTGTGTAACATCTCATGAGCGATGTCAAAGGCGACAGCACACATCGCCTATACCATTCCAGTAGGCGTTTCAGGGCGTATTTACTAGCTCTGGCGGTCTGCGTGGATTGGTGGCAGTTCGAGCGTTCCGATTAGTTGTCTTGCTCCTCGGCGCCATATTTGATGATGTGTGCGTCCAAAGGTGTATTACCCAGGAGCGTACATACTGTACAGTTGCGCATTGATGTCGCCTCTGTGTTTGCGGCTTTGTTCAAAAGTGCAGAGATATGCCACAAATGTGTGTTAACAGAAACGCAATTGCCATTACATCCCAACTAAAGTCTGCATGAGCGCTGTAGTGGCAGCCTTCCTATATTACATGACACAAAAGCATACAGTGAATCCTGTGGCTTTTGCGGCGCCTCTGGGCCCCCGTCAACATGTGACATATCTCCCATGCGTTCATTCGCCAGAGCATGGGTGCATGTGTGTGTTATCCCCCATATACATGTGTTTCATTGCACATATTCTGTACACACACATGGACAAGAAAATGTTAGGTGAACAATACATATGGGCCACATAACTGCAAACACACAAATATATGTGCACACACATACTTTCAAGGCTCCAATATTATCCTGAAAAAGAACGCAAGAATGATTTTATTAGCCAACGCAGTAGCACAACACACATTACATAAAAGCGCTATACAAATTCACTGTACAATTAATCGTCACGCGAGCGCCGTGTTTTGCCTTGTTGCCCACGCCAATGCGTCTAGCAATAATCCGCGACACATCACACAAGAGTTGACTAAAGCCCCGAGCCAATAAGCACATGCATGATTACATTTTACGATGTGGCGCTGCGAACAAGGACACAGCAATTGGTGTTTGTTTGCAACCAATCACACGTCTTCAAGGTGTCACACAACATAATGTTAACGCCTATATCCGAGATGCGGCTCAAAATTACACCCACATCGCTAATGTGGTGGCTCTGTGTGACGCCGAAGCGGCAACCAGCAACTTGATCGCCCCTGGGCCTTGGGCGACGCTCAGGCAATTTCCGGTCAGGTCGTCGCCTGAGCGTCGCCTGAGTTGTCGTCCCATGTAAATGAGCGTCAGCGACCTTGGGCGACATGCAAATATGTGCGCGCGCACGTGCGTCGCCAGTGTAATCACCGGCGATATGTCCAGGTGTGACGGTACCCTACGAGAAGCAGGGAAAAAAGTTGTCACATGACCATAAGTATGAAAATTACATATGAATGCAGTGGCCATGTGATGACCGCTGGAACCAGCAAGTAGAGCTGAATCCTGACAGTGAGTATATTACACACTGTTAGATTTGGCATGCCTAGTTTTCTAATTAAAGGGCTTGTCCAGGTTTGATATTAAAGTCTGTAGTCACTTTAGTATACTGCAGGCTTCTGAATTCTGACAGCACATGGACTGCACACTTTTAGGAATCTCCTATGCCAATGGCAAGAGTGGACAGTCATGGGAGAATAAGTATGTGATTTGTATACTTTTGGACTCATTTTGACTAGAATTGTCCATCTTCACTCAGTTGATTTTCATTAAGTAAGGCCTTAAATATCTAGTCAGCATGTGACTACATATATGCTAAACACATGCAGTTTCATGACCTCCCACTCTCACTGCTGGAGAATCCTGACAGTGTGTAGTGTGCACCATAAGAAATCAGAAGTTGACAACCACATAAAGTGACTGCAGACTCATCACAAACTGAAATAATCACTTTAGTGATCCTAACAAATGAAAACATAGTAACCCTTAACATGTCAGACCGCACAACACGTTTTTAATCTAGCGATGTATTATCTAATCTTACAAGTTATGGATTGTTACATGTGTACAGGATCAGAACCAATAACAGCACAAGAACACATCATCAGAACTAAAAGCAGTACAGAAATTCATCAAAACACCAGCATCCTGTGGATGTATTTCTATAGTGCTGGTGGCTCTGATGATGATTTTCTGTACTGCAGGTTTTTGGATGAATTTCTGTACTGCTTTTGGTTCTGATGATGTATTCTTGTGCTGTTATTCTTGCTCGCCTCCGGTACCTCCGGGTCGGAGACTGAAACGGCCTCTGGAGCCGACATGTCCTCAGAGGACAGCAACGACTCGGCTTCCTCTAAGGGGTCCCCCACCCTGCCAGTCGTCCCTTCTGATGCGGCAGAGGACCCAGCTCTGCAGCTCCCCGTCCTCTGTGGCAGCCCGACCCATCCTATTCCCCACAAATTCCCCCTTTTACAGCAGCCCCCGGTATACAAGTCAACGTCACCGGTTTTGCCCCCTTTGATTTCTTTTCCGTTTTTGTAAACCCCGATGTCCTTGAGTTAATCACCCACCAGACTAACATATATGCCCGCCAGTATATTGCCCAAAAACCTCGGTCTGTCCATTCCTGTTCCTGGGTCCCCACTAATGTCCCAGAAATTAAAAAAATTTTAGGCACCACTTTCAACATGGGCATTGTAAAAAAAAACAGCTTATGTTCTTACTGGGCAACAAATTCAGTCCACAGCACCCCTGTGTTTCCAGCAGTAATGTCCTGCACCCGTTATGAAGCCATACTGAGATTTCTGCATTTCTCCGATAAATCCCAAGTCCCCCCAAGAACTGACCCAAATTAAGACCGTCTAAATAAACTAAGAACCCTAATTTCCCTCCTGCACCAATCGTTCCTCAATTCATACACCCAAGAACAAAATGTATCGTTGGACGAGTCCCTAATGAGCTACAAGGGCAGTCTCTCCTTTAGACAATTCATCCCCTCCAAACGAGCCAAGTATTGCGTAAAAATGTACAAAATGTGCGAAAGCAGTGGGTACACCAGTAGATTCATGATTTATGATGGCAAGGACAGACAGATAAGCCCACCTAACTGTCCCCAGACAATTGACATCCAAGGGAAAATTGTCTGGGAGCTAATGACCCCATTTTTGGAAAAAGGGTACCATGTGTACACTGACAATTATTATACTAGCATCCCCCTATACCAAGCCCTACAAGCTACAAACACAGGGACCTGTGGGACGATATGGAAAAACCGTGTGAGCTTACCGTCACAGTTGGTGTCGAGACGTCTTGAGAGGGGGGCGTCATTTTCACTGGCAAGTGACAAAATACTTGCCGTAAAGTGGAATGACCGCAAGGACGTCTATATGCTTACCACCCTACATGCGGACACCACTGTGACGGTCAGAGACAGGGGTGCCACCAGGGACAGAGAAAAACCCTTTTGTATGACTGAGTACAACAAATATATGGGTGGCGTGGACCTTTCCGACCAGGTGCTCCAACCATACCTGGTGAATCGGAAGACGAGTGCCTGGTATAAAAAAGTGGCTATCTATCTTCTACAGATAGCTACCTACAGTAGCTTCGTCCTTTATAAAAAATCCCAAGGGGCCCACACCTTCCTGCAGTATCAGGAGAAGATTATCGAGTGTCTCCTGTTTGACTCCTCGGCACCGCAGGCAGCCTTTGAAACGGAGAACACCCGCAGACTAACAGAGCATCATTTCATGAACATTATCCCTCCCACTCCCACCCAAATGCGTCCCAAAAGAAGATGTAAAGTTTTTAGCAAGCGGGGTTTGAGGAGTGAATCCCGCTACTACTGCCCCACGTGCCCATCCCAACCTGGACTTTGTATCGCCCCCTGTTTTGAGATCTACCATATAATTCACAATTATTAAGTTGGCATCCTAATGAGGTAGGCTTTTTTTCCCACATAATTTATATTTTCAGCCCGTTGGCCCCTTTATAGATTGGACTTGTCAAATAAAATTTACAACTGTCATCACTAAAACACTTATTACCCAGATTTCCAAATAATTCCAGGACTTGATCACTCACATACCAAACTATTATTCAGACACATTCTCATCCACAAGACCACGTCTGCATACCCCAGAATGTGGACCCCACAAATGTTCTTGAAATGTCTTATCTCATCTGACAAATAATTCCAGGACTTGATCACTCACATACCAAACTATTATTCAGACACATTCTCATCACAAGACCTCGTCTGCATACCCCAGAATGTGGACCCCACAAATGTTCTTGAAATGTCTTATCTCATCTGACAAATAATTCCAGGATTTGATCACTCACATAAAGTTTTTTGCCAGTTATCTTAGTTTGACTGGCATTACAACTATGTTTTTCTTGACTTTTCCTGACCACTTCAATCACTTCACCACCTGTCTACTTCACTTCCTTTCTGCTGACATCCCCACTATTATCATGGGTGACTTCAACATCCCCATTGACACTTCCCACCCAGCTGTCACTAAACATTTATCACTGACTACCTACTTTGGGTCTCTCAATGGTCCTCCGCAGCCACTCATAAAGATGGCCACATACTGGACCTTATCTTCACCCGCCTATGTACCCTCACTAACCTCTCAAACTCACCCCTTCCCCTGTCTGACCACTAACTACCTACTGACATTCTCTTCCCTCTCCTCTCCTACTACACAGCCCACCACTCTACAAACTCACTCATCCTCGCAGAGATCTCAAACATACTGATTTACACTTATTCTCAGAGTCCCTTCTCCCTCTCACAGACATAGCTTCTTACATGACACAGATGCTGCTGCCATTCTATATAACACCACAATAACTACAGCCCTTGTATTTGGCTGCCCCCTCACATACAACAAGACTCACACAAACAGGCAAACCTGTCACACCAGCCTCACTAAAGAACTGAGACGGGTTTCCAGGGTTGCTGAGCGGAAATGGAAGAGATCCCACTCCACTGAGCACTTTGCTGTATACAAGCAGTCCCTCATCAACTTCAAGTCCGCACTCACTGACTCAAAACAAGCCTACTTCTCTTCTCTAATAACCTCCCTGTCTCACATTCCTAAACAACTATTCAAAACTTTCAATTCTCTACTCCGTCTCTCAGCACCTCCTCCCTCTCCTCTTATCTCTGCTGAAAGCTTTGCCTCTTTTTTAAAGAGAAATTGATAAGAAAGCCTTGATCCACTGTCCCCACAGCCCTCCTCATAACTGCACAGCCCTCCTCTTCCAAAGCCAGCTTTTTCACCATGACAGAAGATCAGCTCTTCTTCCTTCTGTCAAGATCTCACCTCACCACCAGTGCCCTTGACCAGCTCCCATTCCACTTCATACCCAACCTCACCACAGTCTTCATCCCAACCCTCACTATCTACTAGTGTCTTCCACTCATCCTTCAAACATGCCTTGATCCTCAAGGCTGGGATGGGTCCTCAAAAAGCCGTCACTCGACCCATCCTCTGTTTCTAGCTATGGCTCCATATCACTTCTCCCCTTTTCCTCTAAACTACTGGAACAGCATGTCCACCTTGAACTACCCTCCCACCTCTCCTCATGCTTCCTCTTTGATCTCTTACAATCTGGCTTCCAACCGCATCATTCTACCGAAACTGCCCTAACTAAAGTTACCAATGACCTACAAACTGTCAAGAGCAAGCGACACTACTCTGTCCTCCTCCTCCTAGATTTGTCCTCTGCCTTCGACACTGTAGACCATTCCCTCCTGTTACAGAACCTTGAATCTCTTGGTGTAACACACATAACCCTCTCCTTGATCTCTTCATATCTAACAGACCGGACATTCAGTGTCTCCTTCTCCCACACCACCTCATCACCTTACCCCTTTACCCCCTATCTGTCGGTGCCCCCCCAGGCTCGGTTCTTGGACCCCTAGTTTTCTTCATCTACACCCTTGGCTTGGGACAGCTCATAGAGTCCCATGGCTTTCAGAACCATTTCTATGCTGATGACACACGGATCTATCTCACTGGACCTGACATTACCTCCTTACTAACCAAAATTCCACAATGTCTGTCTGCTATTTCATCCTTCTTTTTTGCTCGATTTCTAAAACTGAACATGGACAAAACAGAATTTATCATCTTTCCCCCAACTCACTCTACCCCTCGACCAGACCCATCAATCAAAGTCAATGGCTGCTCACTCACCCCAGTCCTGCATTGTCAGTGCCTCGGAGTGATACTTGACTCTGCCCTCTCCTTCAAGCCACATATCCAAGCCCTTGCCACCTCCTGCCGACTCCAACTCAACAATATTTTCCGGATCCGAACATTCCTTGACCAAAATACTGCAAAAACACTTGTACATGCCCTCACCATCTCCGGCCTCAATTATTGTAATCTCCTGCTTTCTGGCCTCCCTTCTAGCACCCTTGCACCACTCCAATCTATCCTAAACTCTGCTGCTCGACTAATCCACCTGTCTCCCCGCTATTCCTCAGTCTCTCCTTTCTGCCAAGCCCTTCACTGGCTCCCCTTTTCTCAGAGGCCCCGGTTCCAAACCCTAACTATTGACATACAAAGCTGTCCATAATCTGTCTTCTTCGTACATCTGCAACATGATACCTACCCTCAAGCAACCTTCGATCCCCTCAAGATCTCCTCTTCTACTCCCCTCTTATCTCTTCTTCCCACAACTACATACGAGCTTTCTACTGTGCATTCGCTATACTCTGGAACACTCTGCCCCAACACATTAGACTCTCGCCCACCATGTAAACCTTCAAAAGGAACCTGAAGACCCACCTCTTCTGACAAGCCTACAATCTACAGTGAGCCTCAGTCCACCAAACCACTGCATGACCAGCTCTACCCTCTCTTATTGTATCCTCACCCATCCCTTGTAGACTGTGAGCCCTCACAGTCAGGGTCCTCTCTTCTTCTGTAACTTCTGTGCCTTATATTGTACATTTATTTGTACTTGTCTAAGTATGCCCCTTCCACATATAAAGCACCATTGAATATTCAACGCTATAATAATAAATAATAATAATATTTACAGGGGAAAATATTTGTCGTGATACCAACTGGAGTTCTGGCGTGTAGGAGGCCAGGAGGCCAGGGCTGCTGTGGAGAATCTCCAAGATGATGGTGTGGCAGCCAGGTGTTGGACCCTCTCCAGTTAGGGCCAGGATCTCATGGGAGGTGTAGAATGTGGATGGGATGTGCAGGAGGATAAGGGTTGTAGTGGTGCAGGTTGACAGCTCTGCAGATGGGTGCAGGGAGGTGCAGGAAGGACAAGACTACACACAGTTCTTAGAGTTCTTACCATTTACTGGAGGTTCGGCGCAGTTACAACCCAGCCACAGTATATAGTCCAACAAGATTACTGCTTGGTCAGCCCAGAGGCTTTCCTTGCCATCTTCTCTCTGACACTTGCTACCCCTTGTCATTTCCTAAGTGTCCTGTGGTTGCCAGTCTCAGCAGGCAGGCAGTTGCAGGTTCTTTGAGCAACAGCCTTGCTTTTCCTTTAATCCTATATGGCCCCTTGAGCCTTGGGAGGGTCCACTAAGTTAGTCACTGTACATGATGCCCAGTGACCTCCAGTTTCACAGTTGGTCCTGAAGTTTCCCAAACCGAATTGGGGCAGGTTCCCCTTTTGCAGCTATTTGCTCTGCCCAGCTTGATCATCCTGCAGCAGATTCGTGTCCTTGGGCCTAGGACTAGCATCTAACTTCACATGTAGTACTAGCTTCCCCAGCTGCCCGACTAGGTCTCCCAGGAGCCAGCATACTGTACCCTCTCTGATGCAGCATTCGGTTGCCATCCGGTTCAAACTATGGCCGGCTGCAACGGCAGGGAGCTGCAAAATTCAGCTACCAGGGATTGCTGCATCTGGCATCCCCACGGCACCCCCTTGCCAGTTGCACCCAGGTAAAATACCCCACCTCTGCCCCCTTGATACACCCCTGTGTTTGAGACATAAGATTCGTTCAACAGAATAAATCAAACACAGATGAGTATATGGCTTCTTTTCCCTGTTTTCTATTTTTGATGTTAGAAGACAAGTTTACTAATGCCATAATAAAATAAAAGGTATAAAGTAAGCTTATGTGCTATGTACTATTGCTAAATAGATTAAATTCTACTTTGGATATTTGGCGCCTCTGCTTCTCGCCATCACAAAATGGTATTGCTATAACATCCCGTGTAATGCCAGAACTGAGGGCAATTATGGTTCCTCTGCTGGATGTCTGAAGTGAACACACACTGCCTGATTCCTTATTAAAAGACTGTGCACTCAATGCCTGATTTGGCCATGTGACACACTCCCTGGTAAGGGAGCGAGGTTTAATGTAGTGTAGCAGGACAGGGTAGGTGAAGGAGAGGTCCAGTAAGGAGGCAGCAGGAGCTGCTCTAAAGGCAGCAGCTGCAGGCAGGGTACCAGTCCCTAGGTCATCCAGGGTTAGAGGGCCTAGTGGCAGAGCTGGATCTTGGTGAAGGTCTCCAGGGATTCAGTAGTATATAGGTTCAGGGAACTGCTATAGTCACAGATACCCACAGTACCCACGCTCTCAGCCTGGCAGGAAGTAATTCACAGCAACCAAGTGGGAGTACTGGAAAGCAACAAGCACCAACAAACCTAAAGTTCAGACTAGTCAGCAGGAAGTTCACCCAGCAGAATGGACCACAGTTCTCCTCAGTCTGGTCAAACCACATACCTGGTGGTGGATGTACTACCCTGGGCTTGGTACAGAGAAACAATAAAAAGATAAAGCAAAAGACTGTCTCCTATTGTTCACTTCCTCCACTACACCTTTCATCACTACCCATATTATCTCCCTGGGAACCAGCACTGGTTGGGAAGGGCTAAACATGTGCACTGCCTACTACCACCTATCTCTCAGGAACCCCATACAGTGCAGCCACATACAGCTGATGTACCCTCTTTATATGTTCAGTTAGGGCCACAGCTGCTGAGCATGGCTTCCGTGAACTGAACTTTGGCCCAGCTGCTGGGTAACTTGGGCCTTGCGAAAAACCCAATTGATGTATGTACAGTCCCAAACAGAGCACCATACTTGACTTTAATATTCTTTTGGGAAATTAAAGGGGATTTCCCCACAAACAAAGTCATTTCAAGATTCATTGTAATGAACAGATTTTAGAATAATAAAAAGTCCCACAATTGTGATGTGTTTATAAAAAAATGTTCCTGAGCTGAGATAATCTTATACAAGTATATGTCTCCCTGCAATTTTCTGTGTCATGACCATATCTGACTGTACTGGAACAGGGTCTAATCATACCATATTTCCTGGGCTGGGGACTGTGCAAAAGAGTATACAGACATTGCAGCATGGAATCATAGATGCGTCTCTTTGTGAGGTAAAACATTTCCCTGATAATTTTTTACCGTAAAGAAAGAATTATTTATGAAGCCATGCTGTAATATATCTGTATACGTTTTTACATCCTCCCCTGCCCCGGATATGTGGTATGATCAGACCATGACCCTACACAGTCAGACACATCCACTACACAGTACATAGCAGGGACACATATATAAGATTATCTCAGCTCAGGGACATTTATTATTATTACACCAACATCTATTGCTTAAAATGAACTTTGTTCATGGGAAAAGCCCTAAGTATTATTTATTCTAATGACTATCACTAAAACCCTCAATCACTCATTTTTTCTTCCGATTTTGCTTTGAAATGACAAAACATAGGAAGGATATTCTAGCAGTATAAAGAGGTTAATACAACATTATTAGTTTTAATGAATAAAACATTAATTAGCATGCACAGTATTGTGTGTTAAAGCCCCATGAAAATTCTAAAGCCTCTTATTGAATGTGAGCCGTGGATTTAACAGCTTTGCCGTAGACTATTATTGGTTCTGCTTCTTTTGTTGAACTATTAGATGTTTAGGCCGTGCCAAAAATATGGAAGACTGCTTTTCCTGAGGTTATCCTGAAATCTTGGGTATTGTACAACAAATACTACCCTTCAAGGCAACATTCTCAGAATAATATGTATGGTAATGTAGAGGAGCCCAGACTAAAGGGGCCCAGAAGCGTATGGATTTTAAAAGATTTATTGCACCATTATGACATCTTTAGGGATGAGCGAGTAGTGAAATATCCGGACTCGCTATACTGGTAACGAGTAGGTCCTAATATTCAGGTACTCGTTACGAGTAGCGAGTCCAATGTAAGTCAAAGGGAAGTGTGAGTACTTTCGCAATGTATCTATTTACACTGCAAAAGTGAAATAAAAGTTAATAAAAGGTGTTAAAAAAAAAAATAACATACTCACCTATCCGATTGCTGTCCCAGGACCCAAAAAGAGCACATCCAATGGCCTTCCAGGACTTTAAGTCTGATGGCCAATCAGATGGCTGGTAGCGATCAGGTGGTGTCTGACGTCACACACCGCCTGATCGCTACCGGCCATCTGATTGGCCATAAGATGTTCTAACACATCGATGGCCTGCCAAGGTCTTAAGTCTGATGGCCAGTCAGATGGCCAGCAGCGATCAGGTGGTGTGTGACGTCAGACACCACTTGATCGCTACCGGCCATCTGATTGGCCATCAGGCTTAAGATCCTGGCAGCCCATCAGATGTGTTCTTTTTGGGTCCCAGGACAGCCGTCGGATAGGTATGTATGTTATTTTTTTATTTTTAACACCTTTTATTAACTTTTATTTCACTTGTGCAGTGTATATAGATACACTGTGAAAGTGAATATACTACTCGCTACTCCTAACGAGTAATCATAGTATGGGGAGAACGGGGTGATTAGTATGGATGTAGTGGGTAGAGAATATGGGATGAGAAAAATGTGAGGTGAAGCATAATAGAGACTGGGTAGCGCGGGGGTGGGGACAGGATGGTTGCAGACATGACTAGGTAGTGTGTGTGAGGAGGGAGATGCAAGGGGCAGAGGGGGTTGCATGGGGTGACAGTGTGAGGCCACAGCAAGGATGGGATAGTATGGCAAGGAGGGGGAGTGTGGTGAGAACGTCCAGTATAAAGTCTCGATGGTACAAGTAGACTCATTGTGCGAAGACAGTGTGTGAGAGCATGTGGAGGGACAATGTGTGCATTATTTTGTGCAAGGATAACAGTGGAGGGCAGATATTTTTATTCAGGTAGCATTATAATGACACTCTTATTTTTAATGATACCATGTCGGGATATGCTGCAGAAAAGCGAAGAACATGGAAGTCTGTAAAGAAATGAAAAGCCATCATGGCATCTGGACAAGATGAAGAAAAGAAAAAGGTGACCCTGATCAGAGATAAGGTCATCTATAAGATACCTGGTTGTAAGTGATACTGTGATACTGACATTCTCATCATTACTGGGGTTCCTCTATGGTCTGATGATTGATGATAACAACAACTCGCAGTATCTTCTTACCATTATTAAGGACATTCTGGAAGTTGCAGATTCATACGATACAAATATGTTTACAGGGTTGCCCTCACATTACAATTAATGTACTATTGATGAATGTTTTTGCACAGATAGTGGTTCTGATGAATTTCTGTACTGATGAGGGTTGGGATGGTGTATCTCTGTATGTTCTACTTATGTATTACTGTACCTCTGGTGGGTCTAGTGTTGCATTTCTGTACCTCTGATGGGTTCCAGCGGTCATCACATGACCACTCCATTCATATGTGATTTTCATACTATAACATATGTAATGGCCGTGTACCAGCTTTTCTTCCTGCTTATCTGTTTTTCATGGAACATTGAGAGCTTTTCCAGACTCCCTTGGCTCGCATTTGTATTACGCGTTTCCGGTGCTTCCAGACTAGCGCATGCTCTGTGACACAGCCACTTTCACACTTGCACTTCCGGGTTCCGTTTGACCGCTCGCTCATACAAGGCAATGGCGGCGTTAGCGCAATGCACATCATTTGCACTTTGATGCGCTTGGCTGCACTTGCACTACGCTACCACCTGCACTAGCACAATGCTGTCAAACGTACTGGAGAGCAGACTGTTGTATTTGAATGTTATTTATTAGTGTGTAATACGGAGGTTCAGCTTGATGTTAAGAAGGGATAAGGTAATATAAGATATAAAATTGTTAATTTGGTATAGTATATGTAATAAATCAGTACTTTTGTATGGTAACATTGTATAAGCAATGTAAATAATTAATAGTTATATGGGAAGAGAGTTCTGTTCAGCTACTCACTGTAAAGCAAAAATTTGTCAAACATTGAGGCTAACCCACAATGGGAGGAGTTAGTTCATAAGGTAAGTGACTGCTCCCGAAGGAACATCTATAGGTATCCACTAGTGACTAGTGTGGACTTGTGTGGCGCCCCTGCATCCGAGGAGGCCACAAAGGGAACTGCAGCCAGGCAGGTAGGACACTTGTTGCACAACAACACCCTCACAGCCCACACAACCCACGTGTAGGAGAAGGTAGCATCCAGCCCTGAGATTAAATACTCTATGAGATTGAGGGGTGGTGGATTTGGAGGAGTGGGTTGGGCACACACGTAGTCAGGTGACTTGACAGTAGAAATAGGAAGGGGGAGAAGGAAGGAGTTCAGTAGGCCATAGTGAGCTGAACAGCAAAGACTAAGAACAGGCCAGAGAACAGCAGAAGGTTGAGCTAAGCTGAGCAGGAGAAAGACACACATGTCCTGGAAGAGTGAGGGTATAAGGAGCGCAGAATCTGTACCGAGCCAGGGTGAGCCGGAGGAGAGAGAAAGCCTATCCAGAGCCGGATCCCCAGGAGTGTGAGAGGACAGAGAGGGACGGTGATACCCGGGCCCTAGAACCACAGCTGAAGCTACCGACTGCAGGCGGAGTAGCCCTCCTATTATACCGAGAGACGCAGAAGGAAAGGAGCCTGGTAGAGCCTCAGACTTGAGGACTGCTGGAGGCTGGGCTGAGTAGAGTGTTGGCTCTAGAGGGAACCGTAGTTTACCTGGCATTCCCAGATACCGACGGGGGACCACAGCTACACGTTAGGGTCCCTACCCCAAAGGACAGGCAGCTCAGTGACAAACTGAAGGACCCACAGGGGCCCGAGTCACCGCTATACTGTCCGGAGATACTCACCAAGTGTATAGAGAACGTAATAGCCCGGAAAGGACACTAAAGACTGTGTGAGGAGTCACAGAAAGAGAGGAGCCTGGCTGCAGGGAGCAAAGGGAACCCAGAGAGGGAGAATGTGCCCGTGTATTAAGAACTGTACTTGAACTTTGTAAGAACTGTAGCTGAGCTGTAAAGTGACTTGAAGAACTGAGAGTAAACACGGAAAACCCTGGAACTGCTTCCCTTGTGTTTCTGCATGAAAGTGATTCTCTCCATACAGGATACAGCCTGTCAGCACCAGCAAAGAGGAGAGATCCCTGCAGCGTCTGCAAAGTAAGTGTGCTACACACTCCACAATAGACTTAACCCTTACTGCCCCAGGGAACACAGTTCTACCCACTGGAACTATACCACCTAAGCTGCCATTACATCATCCCTGGAGGTTCTGCAGCAGCGGCGGCCCCCATCACTGGCCGCATAAAGTGGGTGGCGTCACGACTGACATCCCCTGTAAATATTCCCCTTTTATTGCCGAGCCCGGGACACGGACCGGACCAGGACCACCCGTGACGTCCCCAGCAGCCGACCAGTCCGGTACCGAGTACCCCCGTCCCAGTGGGCCCGACACTTGCTAGTCAGACAGGTTAAATAGGCCAAATGTAGTGGGTAACTTGTGGCAACTACAAGGTTGAGACAGGAGTGAGAAAGCATGATCCTTTAAAAGATACTGTAGTATCGGTTGGAACATCTGGAGGGCTAGAGTCATACCCTCAAATAAGCAGCTCAATACTAAAGGAGCCAGACTTATGGCTGATTGGCCAGGTCCTGTAACTGTCAAGGTTTGGGATTATATTATTATTAGCGAGTGACGGTGTTCAACTTTCTTAGAAGGGACTATTTCTGGCAAAATGAACCCAGTCAAAACCATGGATTGATGTAGCATGCTATGTTCATCCAGAGTCAATCCCTCACCCGCGACTACTGCCCAATGCCACATTATAACTGCATCTCTAAATATGACTGGCAGAGTTGTAATAATCACCATCCCATTTAACAGGTTGTCCAGTCAGAGACCAGTGTTGTTTTCAACCAGAGGTGCATCCCTAGACACACTTCCAGTTAAAATCTATTGCAGAGCAAAGAGTCACTGGCTCCCTACCCCTCCATTACTCTACAGTCATGGGCCTATAAGAGATGCGTAGCTGTAGAACATACCTTACATTGGAATGCTCTGTAGCTGTGAGCCTCTGGTAGGTCAGGGAAGGATGAAAACCGAGAAGCTTGGAGTGAGAACAGGGTATGTGCACCCCCATTTACTGTTGACTATCCTTAAAGCTGCCCTTGTTGTCCCTGTAAAAGAAAGGCAGAAGTAATGCTCACTATGAAGGATACATGCAATTCGGCAGCAAAAAGATAAATACACTCGGAATAGTAAAAGAAAAACCACACACCAAAGTATGTAAAGACCAAAAGACTAACAATCCCAGGAAATTACACCCTGCCTAATATGGCGGCGCCCTATAACCACAAAAAGGCACCCCCACTCACATAGACTATCTCCTAGACGGCCTTAGTCTTTAGCACTGTGACTCTAATAAAGTGCATATGCAATATGATAAGGAAAATGTGCCCAGATAGAGTGCCACTGGCTTATAGGTCAGAGATAACTTAATAGTGGCCAAATGAAGTTATAACCACAGTGCTACTTATTTGAAAAGGATCATCATGCCCATTCTCTATGTCTCGATGCATTTTTCAATCCAGATCATCAGGAGGTCGATACAGAGTAAGTTCTATCAATTCAAAAAGTCCACTGATAGCAGATTGATAAGACAGAGAACAACATAATGCGCCTGGTCCGATATAAGCATGGTACCTAACCCATAGACTGTAAGCTTGCGAGCAGGGTCACTCCTCACTCATGGTATCTAATTTCTTTTTTTTATTGTATTGTCTCATACTGTCTGTACATGTCCCCTCTGAATTGTAAAGTGCTGCAGAATATGTTGGTGCTATATAAATAAAATAATATTATTATTATTATTATTATTATTAAAGCATGACATTGGGACCAATTTGTTAACAATAATGGTACCTTTACATGCCGCTACAGGATGGTGGAAACAACCGGGTAGATGCGAGAAATGTATCTTGCACCGCCAAATCAACCCGCGGTCGCGGCGTGTAAAGACGGTTGTTTCCACCCGTCACTTGAGGCACCTGTTTCAGAGCAGAGCTCAAAAACAGGTTGATTTCAAGGCGATGGTTACGGCCTGTATCGGCGTGTAAATAAGGAACAGGAGGGTTGTTTCTACACCTTGTTATCTACCTGGGGCATGACACAGGCTCCGGGATACTGCGCCCCATCAGCGATCATTGGTGGAAGCTCCTGCGTTGCGATTGGTTGTCGCTGCATAGGGAGGCATATTTAAGGACCTGACCAGTCACAGTACACAATTGCTCGAGCGTCATGTATTAGTCAGCCTCCTGCGCTGGCTGCCCAATCATGATTATATTGCTTTGTCCTATCAGCGTACGGAATTCTCGTAATCCACAATTGTGGCACGCCTATGTGTTGTCCCTGCTGCCTTTGTTCCGCCCATATTACCTTGTTATAGCGGCGTGTAAATGAGGTAAGGTGAGCTACAGAAGGTAACTTGTGGCACCCGGTGGTGTATCCAGAGATAGATGTAACCTACTGTAGCGCACCTTGTTGCGGCGTGTAAAGGTGGTGCGGGTACCGTTTTCAACCGTTTGTGCGTGCTCATGCACGTGAAGCGCCCGGTTGTTTCCACCATCCTGTATCGGCATGTAAAGGTACCTTAAGGAGGCCACCAGGTTAGGATGCTACAATTATACCCATTTCTTTTATTTTATTAACATATGATAAATAATAAATTCAAACTCAGGAAACATTATGCTAACAACACATAAATAGTCCTAAAAATAAAATAGAAAAAGAGCAGCATGGCTAAAAAGACTGGGTGCACATCTCTCCAAGTGTATCTCCCATCCGCTTACTTCAAATATCCATAAAAGGGAAAGCAACACTCCAAATAGTATCCATACTGCCTTTATTCAGCCTTCAGGTGCATAGTGGGACGTTTCAGGCTAATGAGCTAGAAGCTAGAAGGAAGGCTCATTAGCCTGAAACGTTCCACTATGCACCTCAAGGCCGAATAAAGGCAGTGTGGATACTATTTGGAGTGCTGCTTTCCCTAGTCCTAAAAATAGATATAACTGTAATCCCAGGGAACAGAGTGCATGGTACTTTATTCTTTTCTATATTCTGCAATATGAGTTTTTTCCATTGTATTGATAGTAAAATATTATGTGAAACGTAGACCTCTATTTACATAGCTATAGGAAACACATATAGGACAACTGTTCATTAGGAACCAGGGACTCAAACCTAATGGCCACTTTACACGCGGCAACAGGAAGATAGAAACCGGCAGGTGTTGGAGACAATTGTACCTTTTACCTTCAAAACACCTTGCAGATACCTGAATTACACGCAGCCACTTCAAGGTGTTTTGAAGGTAAAAGGTACAATTGTCTCCGACACCTGCCGTTTTCTATCTTCCTGTTGCCATGTAAAGTGGCCATCAGAGTCCATTCAGTCTCCTCTTTCAGAACATCTTGATTATGGTTGCCTTCCCTTAAATTCTTTTACCATCTCCATAACGTGAAAACTCAGCTACTGTGTATCACACCCATGGACAATATTCATATTTTTTCCAAATGGAGTATCCCATTGTTTCTGGATATCCCCCAGGTATTCTCCAACCCATCTGAATTCACTCCACGTTCTACCAACATAATCAAATGGGCATGTGCACGTAGCTTACATACATGACTTTTGCCATCTTACACTTGGCAAAATCTCTCAGGAAGAATCCTTTACCATTTGGCAAATGTGGCACCCCACTGGTCAGGCGTCACAAGTGGGGGTACTGCACCCAGAAATGAGCGTGTGGTTATCCCTGTCGAGAGTCGGAGTTGTAAGGGGAGCAGGGAGGACGCACAGGGAGTCTTCAAGAGTGTCTTCCCCGAGGAAAGGCGGAAAACAGGAGATTGCCCACAAGTGAAAGGGGGCTGCAAAGCAGGGCTAGAGAGAGAAGAAGCCCGGATGGAGAGGTTCTGACTGGGTTACCCGGAGTGCACGGGTCTGACAATGCGGTCTGGAGTGTTCATTCTCTGACCGTACTCGTCACGGCTCCGATGACGTTATCAGGGTGTTTATCCCCTTGGACGTAATACTGCTAACTAAGCAGGCATTGGAAAGAGAAGGACCAGGACAAGGGTTAGATCCAAGAAGGTACCACCAGAGACTTCCACAGATTCTCCATTCTACTGTGACTACCCGTCCAGCCGTCCAGGTAAAGAACTGTAAGCTGTATCATCACCTTGACCAGTTTGCAAGTAAAGTACCTGGGTAGAGTGACTGAGTCTCTATTTGCTTATTCACTGCTGTGCTGCAACTACAACCTCCATCATCAGCACCTTCATCCAAACAGATGTATCCCTGCCCCGGAGGGTCAGCTCTACCTACAGGGAGTTGTACCATCTTGGCTGCAGTACCATCACCCTCCAGAGGACTGAAGCAGCACTGGTGCCCCTTTTAACAGGATCTGCGGGTGGCATCATGATAAACTCTATAAACTAAAAAGTAAGACCCCAGGGCTACGGGTCTGGGCAGGCCACCAGTGACATCCCTATTGAAGCAGAGGGCCCAGATAACCAAGCTCCCTTCCAATGGGCGAGTCACTCTTGATTGATTTACATGATGGGAGTGCTACATGCTGAGTCCTATATGATCCTTTACCAGTAACCATCACTGCCCTTGCATTCCAACCACTCCCACTAAAGGTTTGTCTCAAAAATTAAATCTATCATGGGAGCACAAAACCCACAATACATCCTTACCAATAAAACAAAATTGACTACTGATAACAGACGTGGTGGACAAAATAGGATAAGACCCTATGCGCATTCTCATTTTTTAAAAATTGGCCGTGTGGCTTTATTAAGGTATAATAAAAACTGTTATTCTGAATTCTTTTAATAAATAATTTAAAACCTCGGTTCAAAGAATTGCCCATAAATAACCATACACTTCCATATCATTATATTATCAACCAAAGAGCCAAAATCAGCCTAACAAACAATTAGGTGATTTTACCCCTCTAAGGGCCCCTTTACACGCCACCACTTAAAGGTAGCAACTGCCGGGCACTGGGGATAATTGTGCCTGTTGCCATGAAATTGCTACGAAATGGCGGAGTGTAAATAGGGCAGTTCCTCCCGGTGTCCTGCAGTTGACTCAGATACCTGTTGCTGAGCCGTGCTCAAAAACTGAAGGCAACACAAAGGCACAATTGCCATGGTAGTGGCGTCTAAACGGGGCACAGGCATGGATGTGGCGTCGCCTAGTAAACTCCCAGGGGTGTGCTACAGCGTCATGGATACCACGCCCCATCAGCGATCATTGGTGGGGGCTACTGTGTTACGATTGGCTGTCCCTGCACAGGGCGCCATATTTAAAGAGCTGACCATTCACACTCCACAATTGCAATGGCGTCATGTATTAGCCAGCCTTCCTGCGCAGGCTGGCCAATCATGATGCTATTGCGTTGTCCAATCAGCTTATTAGCGTCACGGAATACACAACTCTGTCACGTCTATGTACTTGCGGCGCAAAACATGTATGCCCATATTCCTTTGTGGTAGCGGCGTGTAAAGTAGAGAAGGTATTCAACAGGAAGTAAGCCGCAGGATCTGTCGGAAAGTCTGGGGAACAAAGCTACCTTCAGTTGACAACGCAATGGCAGTGTCTATATGCGGCATCAGTGATCGGTATCCACCGTTAAAAACGTGTGCGTGCACGTGCGGTGCATACCTGTTGCTAGGCACAGTGGCGACGTGTAAAGGTACCTTAATACAACCACACGACAAGGTAGGAGTGAGAAAGGAAAAAAGGAACAGGTGGTCCAATCACTCAAAAGGTTTTAACGAAAAAGAAAGATTATAAAAATACACTAAAAGAGAGAATATCATCATACAAAATGTGTAACCAGAATTCCCACTGTCGTTGATATCTCATTTTTTTTTTTATACAAACAACCAGCAGCATTCAGTGACGGAGGGTGGGATTTTGACTTCCTGTCATGGTCTGATGAACCTGACAGGAATCTCACCTTTAAATCTCTTCTTTAAGCTGCTTGGCGCCTGACCTCTCCTTATACGCCTTGGAGGTGCTGGCCTGCCCTGCTGCTAGTGTCATGTCAGAGCATGTTTTCTGTTATGGTGGGGCAATCAATCATCACTGATAAGAGGGATTGGATTTATACCCAGTTTTTAATTGAATTCCTTCAAATGACAGCAACACAAATTAAATTCCCCAAAACAGTTAACTTTTAAAAATGATGTGAACTACAGAACTACCTTGTAAACTTTGTGTTTGTTTTGCTGAATGGGCATATGTTCATCCACTATATTTGCAAAAAGGTCTATGAAATACTTAACCACATTCAAAACAATGATTTTACGATGCTAGTGTCACCAAACCAGAGCTTCAACGTTAATCAGGAATACGGATATGAGTAACAGGTGTAGGCATAGCTAGCTAAAATTGCAAAACACACAACACACACACCACAAGAAATGTCTCTATTTGAAAAAAGCATGGCTGCACTGCACCAAAGTGGCATCAACTCACCCAGAAAAAAAAAAGTGTAATTCAACAAAATACTTCTGTTAGCATTCTGAAAATACTGTTGATATATGCAGCACCCACTCTGTTGCTGGAACGTGTACAAACAAAACTGTTTATTACTGCGAAACCACTGGAGCTTCCTCTGTGTTACCTGCTTCTCAATATGTTGTCCAGTAAGCAGGCCCTGATGCCACCTGCACATCACCTGCAGTTTCACATACACAACAAACATTTAGCATTGGACAGTAGATGTATATCATATATACCTGTGGTGTCAAGCAAAATGGGACCCCCAAAACTGAAATGGGGAACATTAAATAGTGCGTGCTTTCTGCCAAACAGCATTATATGGTAGTAGTACTGTTTAGGACTACAAGCACTATATTACTGTATTCATTTGTGCACATTTGGTGGCACAATCCTACCTAAATGTCACCCCAAAAACAGTGGGTAAAATGACCTGGTGTGTGCTTGGTAGCAAGCAGTAGCAAATGTTTGGACTACTGCTTTGTGGAGGGCAATAACTGCCTTTTTAAGAGTGGACAGCAGAAGCCAGCCTGTCACCCCAAAAACAGCGGGTAACATGCCCTAGTGTAAGCTAGGCAGCAGGCAGTAGGAAGTTTTGGAGTACTGTTGATTTGCATTGGGCAAGCCACCTTTTTGTAATGGGGATAGAAGCACCGGCAGAGTAAATGACCTGGTGCGAGGTTTGTAGCAGGCAGAAGGAGGTTTTGGCGTACTGCTGCTTTGCATTGGGCAAACCACCCTTTTGTAATGTGGGCAGAAGCGCCAGCAGAGTAAATGGCCTGGTGCGAGGTTTGTAGCAGGCAGTAGGAAGTTTTGGAGTACTGCTGCTTTGCATTGGGCAAACCGCCTTTTTGTAATATGGACAGAAGCACCAGTGGGTTAAAAGGCCTGGTGCGAGGTTTGTAGCAGGCAGTAGGAAGTTTTGGCGCGTTGGGCAAACCGCCTTTTTGTAACGTGGACAGAATCTCCAGCAGGTTAAATGGCCTGGTGCAAGGTTTTTTGCAGGTAGTAGAAAGTTTTGGAGTACTGCTGCTTTGCGTTGGGCAAACCGTCTTTTTGTAACGTGGACAGAAGCAGCAATGGGTTAAAAGGCCTGATGCAAGGTTTGCACCAGGCAGTAGAAAGTTTTGGAGTACTGCTGCTTTGCGTTGGGCAAACTGCCCTTTTTGTAATGTAGACAGAAGCACCAGCAGAGAAAATGGCCTGGTGTGAGGTTTGTAGCAGGCAGTAGGAAGTCATTAAGTTATGCTGCTTTGTGTTGGGCAAACCGCCTTTTTGTAATGTGGATAGAAGCACCAGTGGGTTAAATGGCCAGGTGCAAGGTTTGTAGCAGGCAGTAGGAAATTTTGGAGTACTACTGCTTTGCATTGGGAAAAGTATTTTTGTAATGTAGACAGAAGCACCAGTGGGTTAAATGGCCTAGTGTGAAGTTTGTGGCAGTCAGTAGGAAGTGTTGGAGTACTGCTGCTTTGTGTTGGGCAAACCACCTTTTCATAATGTTGACAGAAGCATCAGTAGGTTAAATGGTCTGGTGTGAGGTTTGTAGCAGGCAGTAGGAAGTTTTGGAGTACTGCTGCTTTGCATTGACCCTGCTGGAGTCACTCGCCCTTCCTGTAGTGTAACTGTGTACTGTGTCTATTGAGCTCTCAAAAGAGCTATTGTTTTGGTGGTATTATACAGCTGCTGAACGGATCCTTACAAGTGTCCCCGCTCCAATATCTATCTCTTGCTAATCTACTGTACATTAAGGTACACTGTGTTATGAGGAGGCCTAACACTCTCTCTAGCAGCTCAGTGATCTGTCCCTATACTTCTCCAATGCTGGCTTCGGATGCAATGCTGGTAAAATGGCAGTGGCAGGGCTTAAATAGGCCATATGATTACGTCACTGATTAACTTATTAGTACACAAGGTATGTGTACTGTATTAATAACTTCAGCTGGACTGAAGTATCTAGCACTATTATTGCACTTT
Source organism: Allobates femoralis (assembly GCA_033576535.1). Lineage (NCBI taxonomy): Eukaryota > Metazoa > Chordata > Amphibia > Anura > Aromobatidae > Allobates > Allobates femoralis. The sequence continues at coordinate 262,306,995 of JARQOC010000006.1, read as the reverse complement.
ATATGATAATCACTATGTGACACTGTTAAGCACCTATTATACAGTTATGTATTGGAGTTATATGCATAAATTTTATAATTGCTGATTAAGCTACACATGTATATAAGATTTTTGCTTCACTTGTTGCACTATGCTTGAGGAAGGAGGATTAGCTTCGAAACGTTGCACACAAGGCTGGAATAAAGTCCACTCTGAGATGTCATAGGAGTGCTGCCTGTTTATTTTGGATTTATATATATGTATATATATATATATATATATATATATATATATATATAGAGACCAGTAAATGGACCACAGCACTCAGGATACAATGTTATTGCCTTTATTGGCCTTCAGGTAATGTACGGACGTCTCGGTCCTCAGACCTTCTTCCGGCTGGAAGAAGGTCTGAGGACCGAAACGTCCGTACATTACCTGAAGGCCAATAAAGGCAATAACATTCTAACCTGAGTGCTGCGGTCCATTTATTGATCTGTATATTAATAGAGTGCCTGAACTCACTCTGGACTGAATTGCACCATCCATATCTGGAAAAAAGTGCTGCTTCTCCCTCTTTGTATATATATATATATATACATCTATTTATATAATCGGGAGTTTGGGATTCGGCCACTGTAGCCGAATCCCAAAGTCCTTTGCGGCACCGCGAGTGATGACGCAATAGCCCCATCGCGAGCCACCTCGAGGCCTCCGCGAGGTCTCCGCTGCCCCTCGCTGCTCTATCACCGCAGGGGCCTCGGTGACGCCATGAAGCTGGAGTAGCGGTGTCCTTGCGGCGACATGTCATTTCCAAGATGGCGTCCAAAATCTCGCGAGATTTCGGCGCCATCTCGAATATTACATGTCGCCGCAGGGACTTCGGTATCCCACCAGCATGGGCAGCGCCAGCATCAGCGGCCGGCTTCATGACAGACGGTGGCCGCCGCAGCGTCCCCCGGTAAGATGCCGCTGGCACACTGTCATTGTAGGCTGCAGGCCCGGCGGGGCTGCAGTCTGCTACCAACCCCCCCCCCCCCGGTCCTCAACTAAGGCCACAGGGCCGGCGGGGCTGAGATCTGCACCCACACTGCCCCTGCTTACCCCCCAATAACCCACACTGCCCCTGCTTACCCCCAATCACCCACACTGCCCCTGCTTAACCTCCAATCACCCACACTGCCCCTGCTTACCCCCCACTCACCCACACTGCCCCTGCTCTCTCCTCTTACCACCCTATGTCCTCACTCACTCCCCACACTGCCCCTGCTTACCCCCCACTCACCCACACTGCCCCTGCTTATACCCCCCCACTCACCCACACTGCCCCTGCTTACAATTCACCATAACACTGGGAATCAAAATTAGAGAACAACACACGATTTCCTTAATGTTAAGGTCATTGTGTTATCCTATGTGAAAATATCCTAACATGAGTAAAATTGCAGTATTTTAAGCTTATTTCATAAATTGAATATATTTTAAAGCACAGAATAAAAATGTAAATGGGATAAATGAAAAAGAACACTGATTAAAATTAGAGAACACTTTCAGATACCTGCAAGTTATTGGTGTTAATCTGGCACCTGGTGCTAGTTGTCTTAATTATCTGACAAACCCTATTTAACTGGCAGCCTAACTTTCCAGTTTGCATTCACTTTGCAAAAATGTTGTGCTGTTCCAAAGTGATTGAAGTCCTAGGACTGCAGGTTGTCCAGATGAAGGCCAAAGGGGTCACCCTATCAGAAATAGCAATAGATGTTGTTCATTCTGGCCCACACAGGGGTCTTTGGGAACTCGGTATCTGGGAGTTTACAGTAAGGGGATGTCACTGGTGGCCTGCCCGGACCCGTACCCTGGGGTCACTTGGTAAAAGGGGAAAAATAATAAAGAAATAAAAATAAAGTCTCGTGACGCCACCTACAGTTTCTGGTGATCTCACTAGCGCCGCTGTCAAACTACTGGGGATGGTGGTATTGCAGCCAGTTGATAGCCAGTTGATAATGCTCCATGCAGATGGAGCGGGGACCGCGGGGCAGTGCTGCTGCTGAGCTGTTCGATGTGGCAGCAGCTGCTTAACTTAACAGAATAAGACACCGGAGGCTTGCTGACTCTGTAGAGGCACTTTACTGGCAACAGTTCTTATCAGTTTAGATACATAGTTACACAGTCTTTGCAGATAGCTAGCCGAGCAGTCATCGAAGGGAGCAAAGTTTCTCTGAGGCTCTCAGGTGTTCCTTCTTTAGTACTTTCACTGTCCTCTGTTCTTGCGCCTCCTTACTATCCTTGTGCTGCCCTGTACAACCCACTTCGCTAGCAGGCCCGTCGGGTGTGATGAGGTAACACTTCTTCTCTAAGGGGCTCAACCCAGTTTGAGGATAACTGGTGGGGCTGCACGTTGTGGATGTGGTCGGTGGCTGCATGGCAGACCTGAGACCCACCGGTATTGACGGCTCAGGGCTGGACTCGCCTGCACCACGACTTGAAGCCGGTACCCCATTGTGGACCGGGATTCCCCAAGACCGTTTACTCAGACAGTCTGGCACTGGGTCCCCCCTTCTGTCTGGGTCACCACTCCTTTTCGGGTGCCCTCCCTGTTGTGGGACTTGTTCCTTGCCTCTTTCCTCAGACTAGACTAGATCTGTCTGTGTTTTTCCCGCTCCTTCTACCCTAACACTCCTCCCACCGGGGCTAGGTCTCCCAGGAAAAAAGGTTAACCATTTAGTCCCCCTATTCTAGGTGTAGGGATGCTGGGATGAGAGCCTCAGGTCGACATTATCCCCTCCAATGACTGGGATATCACACGCTCTGTCTTGGGTACAGTACACCTACTGTGGCGCACTGACCAGTGGGGCGCCACAATTCCAATTCTGTGATTTCTAGAATATTTCATCTTTACAACATCACTAACTCTTCAAATCCCCCAAGAAGGCTAGTCGCCCTCAAAAGACAAATGTAAGAGAGGGCAGGATAATGCAGAGAATCTACATGGGTAATCATTTCAACACTGCAGCTAGAATAGCTCCCCAGTTTAGCACTGAACAGAATATAGATCTATTTCGTCATACAGTGTCATGACATTTAAGAGCATTTGGACTGAAAAGTCACTCTGCAGTGAGCAAACCTCTCATTAGCAGAAAGAGTAAAAAGGCTAGACTCCACCTTTGGTGAGGAGCATGTTGTGTGGACAGAGGAGTGGTCCACAGTTTTAGTGATGAAAGCAAGTCTAATTTATTTTGGTCTGATAGGAAACATTAATCATTGAAAAACTGAGGAAAGACTAAACCCAAATTGTGTAAAGAAGTCAGTGAAAAGTGGTGAAAGAAGTGTCATGCTTTCGGGAATGTTTCTGCTGCAGCGGTTAGACCTATCATATAGCTAAATGGCAGAGTGAATGTAAGTGTGTATGTAGCGCCCTGCTAGTCAGCACACTTCAAAAGGGTACTGCACCCCTAACAGAAGGTGCAGTATGCTTTGTCCTGGTAGGGGTAATAGAAGCCTGAAGCTTCACAACTACACACATACACCTAGTGATAGGGGACCAATTAGACAACCCGTTACCCGGTGGGAGGAGAGCTAGGTTATATAGTGAGTGGGGAAAGAACGGGAAGTAGTGAGTGAATAGAAACAGAACAGAACAGACAAGACAGCAGAGTCAGTAAAGAGGAGAAGTAACGGGGAGTGCACCTCAACCTGGTGGCCCAGACAGAGAGGGGCGTATAGAGAGTAACTGAATACCATGGTTCAATCCGAAATGGGGTACCGGCTCCAAAGTGGTACAGAGGACAATCCCTGAGCTGCAAATACCGGCGTGGTTGATAGCTTCTTAGGAGCATGATCCAGCCCGACCTACGCATGGCCCCCACCAGAAGCACCAAACCAGGTTGGGCCCCATTAGAGAGAGAAAGGTGTCCCATCTCACCTGACAGGCCTGGTTAAACAAGCGGGATTCGTGCAGGGCAGCACGAGGAAGAAGGAGTGCGCAGAGGAAGTACAGAGAAAGAGATAGAGAAGGAACATCACTGGGGCTTCAAAGGGACATTGCCTACTGCCAGGACCACCTGTGGTGCCCACAAGGGTCTGGGTACTCAGATTTCGGGCGTTTGGGTACTGTGGATGTCAGGAATGGTCGGTGCCCGAGTCTGTGCCCTTGGGTGACAATAAAAAGGGGTATTTACAGGGATAAAAGTTTATAGAAGTTGTGACGCCACCTGTAGATCCGGTGATGGCACCGGCACTGCTGCAGACCTCCGGAGTGATGGATGACAGCAAGGTGTTGTAGCTCCCTACAGATAGAGCAGGGCCCACCCAGGGCAGTGTAGTGTGATGATAGGAATAGGACAGCACAGTCTCTGCTGTGAGACTGGAATGTCACAGTCAATCAGGAAGAAACACAGACACTTGCTTGCTCTGTACAGGTCTTTACTCCAGTTACCTTCAGCTTGTACAAAGTTCACAGGTATTACTTCTCAGGTAGTGAACCAGGCGTCATAGGAGGAAGCAATGTCCCTCTGAAGCTCCAGTGATCTTCCTTCCTTTCTCTCTCTCTGTCCTACCCATGCTGCCCTGCACGAATCCTGCTTACTACAAGGCCTGTTGGGTGAAATGAGATACCCTTCTCTCTCTAAGGGGTGCTCAACCCGGTTTGGTGCTTCCAAATAACATTCCTCCACCATTAATCTTATAGGTTGCTTTGAATGCAGATTGGAGATCCTGTCAATTTTCTCTTCATTATAGGTCCACAAGATTTGGACTCGGAGTATTAAGTTAATGTACATCCAGCTAATGTACATTAACTCAACTAACATTGTTCACTTCCACTTTTAAAAACTAAATCTCCATACAGGTTTGGAGGATCGCTCCAGCTTCATCCATTGTCTTTTCCAACCTCTTTGTCCCCCTACTGTTGTTCAGAAGGGTACCCATTCATTTCTTTCTAGTCCCTTGTATATTACCAGCAGCACATTTTCTCATTATTTGGTTTTGAAATTGGTGCTAATTGAGCCCAGATCCATAACAGTTTGCTGTGGATCAAATCTGCCTAATCCTCCAGCTCTGCTATCTGTCCTCCCAGCTGTAAAGATGACAGCATCTCACTTAGCATGTGTGCTCAGTAAGTTGAGTCTGGCCGGTCTGCGTATGTGCGGTCGTTGCTAGGCAAAGTTCACAAACTTCCTGGTTTCCTTACACACGCGCAATATATTTTCCTTTGATGCCAGTCTCCTGTACACGTTTCTTTCCTCTTTCTTATTCCGGAGATCAAGCAATGACCTTTTAGGGTGCCAGGTATGGTGGCGTATTAGGCCAGATTGCACTGACAAGTTTTTTCTATCAGTGTAACATGGGTGATCTCATGTATTGCAATCTTCTCTCAATCTCTTTATTTTTGTTCCATGGTTATTTTGGTGCATAGAGGGTGAGTGGGAGCAGTGGATGGAGCATGCCTTTGTCTACCACTCTCACTCACCTTCCCTGCACCAATGTAACCAAGGACTGAAAATAAAGAAGCTGAGCAACAAACCTGGTGGGTGCAGCTTTTTTCCTTGCATGAGAAAAAAATGTTGACATCCTTAACCTAAGCATGCAACTCCAGGGTATTGCAGTCCAATTACAACTGTGGATCCAGATGTTGCGGTCAGTTATCAGTGATCTAGAAAGTGGTACCCAGCCCCTTGTCTATAGCTGGGCTTATTCATGTGTGGCAATACATGTCTAATGCAATACATGAGATCAGTGATCAAAAAAATAAAAATTACACGTATTATTATCGCTGCGTCCATAATGACCCACTCACCGCTCATTGTTATAAAATTCTATGAAGCCCTTAGGGGTTTAAGGTGCTCACCACACAAATAGATAAATTCTTGAGGGGTCTAGATTAAAAAATATGGTGACTTGTAGGGGATTTCCACTATTTAGGTACATCAGGGGCTTTCCAAACGCAACATTGTGTCAGATAAATATCTGGCATCTCAAAAGTAAAATGTCGCTCTTTCTCTTCCTAATCCTGCTGTGAGCCAAGGGTTTGGGATATTGCCATACTCAGGAAAAATTGCACAACAACTTGTATGATGCATTTTTGCTTGTTACCCTTGAGAAAATGCTTTATTTGAGACTAAAAAAAAATTTACAATTTTATTTTTTTCCTTCCATATTACTTTATCCCCTGTGAAGCACCTGAAGGGTAAGTAATCTTCTTGAATGTGGTTTTGAGTAGTTTTAGGGTTGTAGTCTTTAGAATGGTGTCACTTTTGGGTGTTATCTCTCATGTAGGCCCCTCAAAGTCACTTCAAATGTGATGTGGTCCCTGAAAAAAGAAGCTTGGTAAATTTTGATGTAAAAATTAGAAATTGCGGATTAACTTTGAACCCTTCCAACTTCTTAACGAAAATAAAATTTGCTATATAAATTGTGCTTATGTAAAGTAGACATGTAGGAAATGTTATTTATTAACTATACTGTGTGATATAACTCTCTGGCTTAACGGTATAAAAATTCAAAGTTTGAAAATTGCTACATTTTTAAACTTTTTGACAAATTTGCGATTTTTTTTATCCAGAAAATATTTTTTAACATCTTATAAAAAGAATACAACATAGCGATATCAAGTCCAAGCACTTAAGGGTACAAAAAGGGTCTTCCAAGTAGTGAAGAATTATTAACATAACATACACAGGACGTATCGCCAAGATATTAAATACATAGGAAAAGAAAGTGCACAGTCAAATATGACCTTGATGGTAAAAGAAAATAATTCTCCTGAAGGTCTTGGACACACCATGAGATATGGTAGAAAGATAATTAAAGCTAGACAAACAAGCTGCCGTAAGTTGTCAAGGAAGACATAAAATATTCGATATACCAATACAGCATTTATTTCTAAAAACGAAGCAAAGAGAGTAGAGTAGAAGGGAAAGAAAAGAAGCAAGGGGAGAAGGAATGTAAGAGGAACAGCAGTATAGGGAAGGGGGGAGTAGGGCCAAACCACCTCCACTCTTGTTGTTTTGGTTCAGGGGGGGCAAGTCAATGCCTGGTAAGTCTATGATCCCAGGATCCTCTCAAACTCAGGGGATTCCTGAAATATCAGCCAGGCCTGGCAGGTCTGGAAGTATTTATCTGTCTTGGAGTCTGAGTGGACAGAGAGTTTCTCCATTCTACAAATGAAATCCATCTCTTTGACCCAGGCCAGAATGGAGGGACAAACTGATGAACGCCACTTTCTCGGAATTATAGATCTGGCAGCAGTAAGGCAGTGACGTAACAAGCCTGATTTGATTCCTTGAAAGAACCCGGGATCATAGAGAGTAATACAATTTGTGGCAAAGAAGGGATCCTCTCACTAGAAATGAGAATGTAAAGGTCGGACACTTTGCGCCATAAGGTTAGGATTGGGGGCAGGACCACCAGATATGCAAAATGAATGCCACCTCTCTCTCGCACCTCCAGCATACATCTGAGGTATCCGGGAATATTTTCTTGAGCTCCCGAGGACACCTGTACCATCTGGTAACCAATTTGAAGTTAGTCTCCTAAGCCTTACATGTCAAACACAATTTATGTATACATAGGAGAGATTTATTCCAGTCCAGGTCTGCCGCCTCAACCCCCAGGTCCTGCTCCTATTCTGAAATGTACCACAAGAATCTTGTCGTCTCAGTCATAGTAAAGTATGCATATACCTGAGAGATCATGTGGGATGGAGCTTAGTTTGAGAGAAGCAGCGATTCGTAAGGGGAGCATACACCTATAAGGGCAGATGGGCCCCTGAAGGAAGAGATGAAGGACCTGACCTGGAAGTACTCGAACCATCGCACGGGTCGTCCCGTATCCACCAAGGCAAAAGAAGCAAGCAGGGGTACCGCATTAGAACCCAGTAAAGGTTGGGACAATCTAGGACTGTCCACGGCGTTCCAGATCAGGAAGTGATCAGTCTGAACCCCTCATGGGAAGGGTGGGTTATCAAAGATTGGTGTCATGGGCCTCCAAGGGAGCGAGATGGAAAATTGACGATTCAACACGTCCCATGTCCGGAGAAAATCTTTGGTAAAAGGTGATGACAAGAGGGATCGTGGGCGGTCTGAACGTTCTACCCACGGGAGAGAAGTGAGAGCCCAACCCACCATGCCATGCTCTAGGCGAACCCATTGTTTCTTCCCATACCCATGGAACCAATCCGTCAATCTCGTAAGAAGGGCCGCAGCGTGGTAAAGCCAAAAGTCGGGACGCCCCATATTCCCCCCCCTTTGGTCTGGTCAGGATTTTATATGCCAGTCTCGGTCTAGTACGTCTTCAGATACATTTCGTGCACAAGCGTCGCAGTTGTGTAAAGAAGAACCGGGGAAATGCTATCTGGACTGGCTGGAATAGATAGAGGAGCTTTGGAAGCACGTCCATTTTCAGGACATTAATACGTCCAAATCATGATAGTAAGCAGCAGTCAAACGAATTCAAGTCGGCAGTGATCTTAAGCAGTAAGGGCTTGTAATTCAAGTCGTATAAAAAAGAAGCGTCCGCCGTCAGATGTATACCCAAATAGGTTAGGGAAGGGGTATACCACTTAAAAGGAAAGGTATCTCTCAACTGTTGTACCCGACTCTGTGACAGACTGACATTCAACAGTTCAGATTTTGCTAGGTTGACGTGAAAGTTACTAAGCTTGCCGTACACCTCGGACTCTTTAAGGATGTTGGTAATCGAGACCTCTGGATCTGTAATATACAACAAGAGATCATCGGCAAACAAGGCAAGCTCATATGTATGCCCTTAAACCATAATCCCATGTATGTCAGGATTCAGGCGCAATGCATTTTCCAGGTGTTTCATAACCAAGGCATGCAGGAGGGGAGAGAGGGGACACCCCTGTCGTGTACTGTTCCATATGCGAAAATGGTTCTGACAGGATCCAATTACATCTAACCTTAGCTGAGGGCTCTAAGTACAGGGACATGACTCTACTACGGAACAGGGGCCCCACCCTGGCACCCTCCAAGACCTTCTCAAGGAATCTCCAATCGACTCTGTGAAATGCCTTCTCCGCGTTGACTGATAGAATACAAGATGGTCTCAGGGAACTCCTTGCATAGGAAATCAGAAGCAAGGACTAAATTTGCGATTTTTTCACAAAGTAATGCAAAAAATATTGACCTAAGTTTATCGTTACCATAAAGTCCAATATGTTTCAAATAAAACATACTTGGAATCACTAGGATATTTTAAAGCGTTCCAGAGATAGTACATCATAAAGTGACACTGCTCAGAATTGCAAAATGAGGCTTGACCATAACTCGGTGATCAAGGGGTTAATAAGTATTTTTTATTGAAGAACGCAATGTTTAAAACTACAAAAAAAGAATTGGTTATATCTTTTGCCTTATTCGAGCAGAGTACATACAGATTTGTGCGAAAAACAACAATATAGTCATATCTGCTTTGTGTGTGAAAGTCTCTAAATAAAACATCAACTGTTATTGGAGATTATTATGTGAAAATGGGAATAGAGCTGTACCATATTTTCAATACTGCCTGGGGCACTTCAGGTTTAAGGCAGGAGCCATCAAAGCTAGTCTCTGATACTCCCCTACAGCAATGAATGCTGACAACCTTATCATGTTCACCAGCAGATCAATATCCATAAATCAATCATTTTCTTTTGGTCACCTAATAATGATGGCTTGAGATCATCGTTTGCATCTAGATGTGAATGGATAGGAATTTTGAACATCAAAGTGAAAACATGTCTATGTTACAGTGACTTCTCTATGAAAATTATACATTGCTAATGTTGTTAAAATGCGTTTTTGTTCTTTATAAAAACATACAAACTCAGCCTGCCCACCCTACAGCTGTGACAAAGATGTAATTACCTGACTAACATCTCCATGTTTAGCTTAACCCCTTCCTGCCATATGGCATACTAGTACGTCATATCTTGCAGATGCTCCCCATAAATGGACATACTGGTACATCATTGTAATCGTACAGGCACAGGAGCTGTGCCAGTACAATCGCAGCTTATTTGATAGCTGAGCTGTGCCTGCACCACCCCTAGCTGTTTAACCCCCCTTAATGCCATGATCAATAGTGATGGAAACATTAAAGAGACTGGGAGAGGGAATGCATTATTAAACATACTATAGCCTTCACAATATGGGGATGCAAAAAACATTATTTTGAAACTGAAAGCCTTTATTATTGCGATAGTAGCCAACCCTAAAAAAAATGTATATAAATCAAGTAATGCTGTTATCGTATTGACCTGAGGAATAAAGCTGCCTTATTACTTGTACCATAATGTGAACGCCATAAATCATAAGTAAATAAAGCCAATTCTTTAACTGATGTTGATTTGTTCATTATGATTCCAAAAGATCACAGTAAGGTTTTACTCACATTTATCCTGCACTCCACGCTTATCTTAGGGCTTCCATGAAATTTCTATAAAACGTGATTCAGACAAAATTCCTAACAAAAAAATAACTTTAATGAGCATATGGAATCACTCTGAACACCCATGTGGCCTGTAATCTGTCTGTGTACATATTTTTATGTATCTTTTAGGCATGCACAAAAGTATGGTCAACAACAGTTTTGTGCACCGTTCAAAAGAATGACATTGTTGAACAGAGGCTAAACAAAGTCCAAAGTGACTCTGTAGCCTCATTATAGTAAATGGATCTGTGAGGGGTTTCACATTAATCACGTATTTTGGAGATGTAGATGGATACCTACATGCAAGTGCTAAGCATTAAGTATAGGATAAATGTGAACTGATCAAAAAGGTTCTGTACCCCAAATGGCCACCAATAGTATTCAACTCAACTCACAAAAAAACAAGTCCTCACTCAGGGCCGTCATCTCATAATGGAAATATAAGATGCTTCTATGTTACTGGTAGTACAAAGGCTCTGGAAAAGCCCTATGGCTTCCCCCTCCAAAAAAAAGAATTCCAGCAAAATCTGAACTCCCAAATCCAAATGCCCCCCCTCATTTCTGGGACCCAGAGTGTGCCTAAACCACATTTAGTGACAATTTGTTTGACATTACTGTAGTAAGGAGAACCCAATTAATTTACAGGTTGTGTGCCTCCAGAAGCGCAAGCTTCAAGGGCACTACAAGGGTTTATTTGCAATTTTTAATTCTGCAACATTCACTGCGTTTGACGCCATGTTTTTTTTCCTCGAGATAAAATCGTCACTACATGGATAGATGAATTCCCAAAGGGGTGTACTTTCCCAAATGTGGTCACTTAAGGGGGTTTGTGCTGTTCTGACAGTTAGGGGCTCTACATATGGAGTCCGCAAACTATTCTAGTAATATCTGTGCTCCAAAAGTCAAATGGTGCTCCTTCCTCTAGAGCCCTGCCTTCTGGCCAAACAGTACTGTACAGTCTCATGTGGGGTATTGCCACATTTACGGGAAATTGTGTAGCATATTTTGGGACCTTATTTACCAGCAAATTTTGAAGGCCAGTATAAAACTCCTTCCATTTTGAGCTTTGCACTATATCTTAAATGTAGTTTCCAATTACATGCAGGGTATTGGTGCATTCATGAGAATTTACACAACAAACTGTATGGTTCATTTTTTCTTATTAGTCCTTATAAAAATTAAAAACTTGAGGATAAAACAACAATTGAGTAAAAAAACTATGATTATTCTTTCTTCACCACCCAATGTAATAATTCTGTAACACACCTGTGGAGTCAACATGCTCAATGCACCCCTAGTGTTGTTTTTAACATACGGTCACTTGTGGGGTCTGCTTTTCTGACATGTCAGAGGCTCTGCCAATGTGACATGGCACCCCAAAACCATTCCAGCAAAATCTGAACTCCAATATGGCCCTCGTCCCCACCTGAGCTTTGAATTGTTCCTCAAAAGGAGTATTCAACCATATATAGGGTATTGGTGAGCTCAGGTAAAACTGTGTAACATATTGTATGGTCTGTTTTCTCCTGTTACCCTTGTAAAAAAGAAAACAATTGTGGCTAAATCACGCCCCTGCCTAAGATTGGATGACTGAACTGTCACTCACTGCATCCAGACACACCGGTAGGAGGAATCATAACACATGGTATGCATCTGAGATCAAACTTTATATTTGGGGGTCTTCAATTATGTAAAGAGGAATTCTAAGGTTTTCTCATTTATGCGTATAGAATCTGTGAAAATATCATATCCAATGCTAGATTATTGTTTGTACACTGGAGTCAGCCCTAGTTAAGTAGCAGCTAAAGATCTGAGAAGACTTTCCGTGTGCGTATAATTTCATAATTTACAGTTTCATATCCAATGCTGTTTATCAAATGTATTCTCCCCATTACAACTGCCTACTCTGTAACTATGGACCAATGATAGGCTGGGACATTCAATTGTTTTGCCTGGTACCCTTGAATATTGTAAAGGTTTTTGCTGACCTATCTTTACCACCTTGTGTTTATAAATTGCCAAAAAAATGCTGGAGCAGAATATCTAAACCCACTTATCAAGCCGCCATTTGACTTTGCTAATAGATTATGGCTGGGAAAGTTCCTCCACCTAAATATTAATGACTTAGAATAATAATGACTTATAGTGATAATGGATTTATAAATCTTGTAAGATTGATTGCATCTGTATGTATCCATCATAACTAGGAGTTCGGTTAAGATGACATCTTTTACAAAAATGCTATGATTAGCTGCTAAGTTCTGTCTGGAATCTTTCATGGAGTTTGTAAAGCTCAGTTACCATTAACAATGACTTATCATATGACATGTCATGATGATCATCATAAAAGAATAGTTCACAAAAATCTAAATTAACTCTATAAATGTGACTTTATAATGCACAGAAATACTCTAATGTGTTAGAACAGGTTGTTGTTATAGACACACAACTCATGTTTTCGATACGTCGCTCTCCAGGCATTAGCATAAAGTCATTCAGGATGAAATGTTTTCCATTCCAGGCATACAAATTCATTCTAAGCACTAGCACTGTGGAAGAAGTGGTTAAAGTACAACAGGAGAACAATCCATATTATACAAGGTTTGCTTCTGCAGCGATGCCGAAAACTAAGAACAAAATAATTGAGCCCCTAGATGAAATTGCAAACAAGGTTTGTATTTCTCTAATCCTCGCAATCTACAGAGGATTTTCCCAGACTGACAGCTAGAGTCGGCGCCGATTTAATGAAACACTTGTTAAGATGCCAGTGGCTAGAGCAGGTTAGAAAAAAAAAAGCGCAACTGAAAGTTTAACTGGTCATGAAGGTTAAGGCAAAATACATAACGAACTATACACTTAATCTCGTCAAGCTTGTTCAGGGAAAGAAAGAAATTTACTTCAATAGAATAGTAAAAACAAAAAAAGGATCTGAGCTGGAACAACAAGCGTTGCAGAAGACCAGAAGTGCTGTTTCTGGGAGAAATTAAATATTGAACAGCTACTCCTGAAATGATTATGCGTGCTAGTGAATGTCCAATACAATATTGTAACAAAGGAGTCTCAATAGTCTTTAAACACTCCTAAATCAGTCCAAAGGTTCTCCATGTCTCCATTGTTTCATTGAGTAATGTTGTTCCCATTGGACTTATGGACTCTGTTCGTTGACACCAAAAAGAAAAACCTTTACCTTGAATATGATTTTCATTTAAGTGAGACAAGTTGGTAGTTAACACCTCTTAAAATTAACAAAAGTTGGCATGCAGGATATCAATGGCCAATGGAGGACAATCAACATAAGCGGAGAATAAGAGAGCGTTAGTCAATAAAGAGCTGTTACAAAGGATGTCACTGGTACAATAAAAAAGATATATTGAGGTTTTTCTCAAAGCAATTCAATGTCATGCAACTTTAAGACAGAAAACAAACTTGCTATTTCTTTTGTATGTTCATTCTTTTGTGCTCATTACTTGCTCTTCTTCAGTGCTCATTATTCCTGCTATATAAGTAGATAACTTAATGAAAACGGCAAGCTGGCTATTTAAAAAAAAAACAATAATGCAAATGTTCTTTGCCCAACAGTTATTTTTACCAACCCCCTATAAGAATGTATGCTTACTTCACTGGGGAGATGGTAACTGGTCACACGCCTCCTGTTACAAGGAATTCCTCAATTATTTTAGATAGTTGGCCAACTTTATGATAATCATTGAATTTAGCGGTTGCCTGGTCAGTGTTGCTCATTTCTACATCATAAGTGAGTGGTACTGATGATATTTTGCTACCACATGTATGCACGATTGGCAAGTAACATGAATATTTCCTATTCTAATTAATAGTTCAGGTGCATGACACCTGTGGATGGTGTATGTGTGCAGTAAGTTATGTGCCTACTAACCTTTTAATGCAGAAATGAGTATGGTCAATCATTTTTGGAAAGGTGGTGAGAAGAGTTGTTTTAACCCCTTTATGACCTAGGATGTTTCTATAAGTCCTAGGTCGCCTCCCTCCCTTTAATGCGAGCTCACATACTGAACTTGCATCAATCCATGCACAGATTGGCTGATCTGATCAGATGACATGTGAAGCTTACAGGTGCGGATAGATCGGAGGTATGTCCGCACCTGTTAACAAGTGAGATCACGCTGTCAAACTCTGACTGCATGATCTGACAAATTTCAGCTTTAATCGCGCCATATCCCGCTGCTATCACCATAAATATGATCACGGTATGCCAATGGGTTTTCACGACAACAAGTGGTAAGATGATTAACCTTGTATCTTTGATGATGAAGCTCCTGCGAACTCTGGCTGGGTACGAACATTCACAGGAGATCAGCATTTCTGCTGTTCAGAGGCATGTGATGAAACATGGCTCTGAACAGCAGAAGCGATCGGACAGGGCAGACTAATAAAATCAATTAAAAGTGTAAAAGAAAATATGAAAAGTTAAAAAAAACATTTCTAAATATAAAATAAATTAACCTGATAGCTAAACTGTGTAACAGAAAAAAAGGCAAAACCCACAAATTATGTATTTTGATAGCCACCACATTGTAATAAAATGCAATGAGAGAAGATAAAAACATTGCATCTACCCAAAATTGTATAATTAAAAATGTCAGCTCAAGCCGCAAAAAATAATTAATCACTTAGCATCAGATCCCAAAAAATGAAAATGCGACAGTCATGGAAAAAAACAATTTTTTCTGAAATTTTTTTCACCACTTAGTTAAAAGTAAAATGATACATATTTGATATTTATGAACTTGTAGTGACCTGTGGAATCATATTGCCGGGTCAGTTTCACCATATAATGAACATGGTAAATAAATCCCCCCCCAAAAAAATATTGTGAAATTGCACTATTTTTGCACTTGAATTTTTTTTCCTATTTTCCAGTACACTATATTATAACATGAATGGTGTCACTCAAAAGTACAACTCATCCTGCGAAAAACAAGCCCTCATACAACTATATTGATTGAAAAATAAAAAAGTTGTAGCTCTTGGATAAAGGGGAGGAAAACAAACAAAAAACAGAAAATCGCTGGGTGGTGAAGGGGTTAACAGTTTGTTATGACTATTCATGTCCATTCAGTATTTCACGTTGTAGCTTATTCTAAATTGGCAAATCATTGCGACGCCCTTTTAGTATATGTTTTGCCAATGAAGTCCCTAGGCTCATCTATTTATTGTATATGTATCACAGTGCACCAAAGACACATGAATTGCAGCCTTGTGGCTCATTCAGATGACCGCTTTTCATGTAAGGATGGAAGCACACTTTGTGTTATGCATGTGAGTATCTTGCAAGCATCTCGCATGAGTCACCTGGCCCGGCCCCTGCCTCTCTGAATGTGAGTGTGGAGCTCCATAGAAACACAATGGGAGGGATGTACATCTTGGCACACACAGCATACAACACCTTTCACCTCAGACCTGGAGGAGGAGCCCCACTGGCTGTCCTTAAACCAGAACCCCTATAAAGATCCAGGCCTGAGGGGAGGAGTCAGTTAGTTAGTTAGTTAGTTAGTTGCAGTCAGTCTGCAAGTCTGCAGAGAAGAGTTAGTGCTGAAAGAGCTAGTTGCTGGGACCAAGCCAGGCCCAGAACCAAGGAAGCTGACCCACCTGTGCAAAGTCCTCGGAGAGGGACGGAGGCCAGTGGGAGAAGTAAGAAGTAAGAAGTAGGAAGAAGGGAACAGATCTGAGAACCCTTTAGCTACCCAGACACCGGAGTCCGAAACTGTTAATAATCTATTATAGCAGGAAAAGCCCGGACAGACCAGGAGGATCTAGTCCCCTGAAGTAAGGTACAGAAGACACCAAACCTGATCAAGCATATGACCAGGGACCTAAGCAGAGAATAGGGATCCCACAGAAAGATCCTCATTGTCGGTTGTGGAACAGCACCCTGAGAGGGATAAAGATCGGCAGGTTCAGCTACAGGCAGACCTTACCCCAATCACCGCACATGTTAATAGAGGAGGCCTCATAACTCTCCAAGGTGAACATCCCAAGCTGCACAAAAACCTGGTTACCCTCTTGGACCGTACCTGTTACCGTACATCAGTAAAAAGGTTCCGAAACAAAGACAATTGTATGTGTGTGCGCCTGCTTCCCCGCCGCTGCCTGCAGCATTCACAGTAGAACCGCTACTACTACTCCCCTCATCCACCCCGCCACCCTGAGGTAAAGCTCCACCTGAGGGGAGCTGTACTACCAAAGCTGCATTCCCATCACCTCAGCGGCCGGCCGCAGTTCTGGGAACCCTATTACCAGGTACCATAGGTGGCATCATGATACCATTTCCCCCATCATCATTACCCCCCACACACCCGCCACTAAGGGTCCAGGGCACAGAATCGGGAACTGACCAGCCGTGATCCCCACCGAAGTAACCACCTGTCCCGGTATCCGAGTACACCCTACCCTGTCGACCAGATCAAATGCTTTATAGGTATTGCCCAGAACATCTTCATATACATCATTATATAGTCCATGCTTTATAGGCATTCCCCAGAACATCTAAACATACATCATTAGTCCATGCTTTATAGGTAATCCCCAGATCATCTTCACATACATAATTAGTCCATGCTTTATAGGTATTTCCCAGAACATCTTCGCATACATCATTAGTCCCTGCATTATAGGTAGTCCCCAGAACATCTTCAAATACATCATTAGTCCCTGCATTATAGGTAACCCCCAGAACATCTTAACATACATCATTAGTCCATGCTTTATAGGTATTCCCCAGAACATCTTCATATACATGATTAGTCCATGCTTTATAGGTAGTCCCCAGAACATCTTCACATACATCATTAGTCCATGCATTATGGGTAGTCCTCAGAACATCCTCACATACATCATTAGTCCATGTATTTTAGGTAGTCCCCAGAACATCTTCGCATACATATGTATTATAGGTAGTCCCCAGAACATCTTCACATACATCCTTAGTCGATGCATTATAGGTAATCCCCCAGAACATCTTCACATACATCATTAGTCCCTGCATTATAGGTAACCCCCAGAACATCCTCACATACATCATTAGTCCATGTATTATAGGTAGTCCTCAGAACATCTTCACATACATCATAAGTCCATGCATTATAGGTAGTCCCGAGACCATCTTCACATACATAATTAGTCCATGCATTATAGGTAGCCCTCAGAACATCTTCACATACATACTGTAATTAGTCCATGTATTATAGGTAGTCCACAAAAAATCTTCCCATACATCCTTAGTCCCTGCATTATAGATAGTCCCCAGAACATCTTCACATACATCATTAGTCCATGTAGTATAGGCAGTCCCAGAACATCTTCACATACATCATTAGTCCATGCATTATAAGTAATCCTCAGAACATCTTCACATATATTATTAGTCCATGTATTATAGGTAGTCCCCAGAATATCTTCCCATACATCCTTAGTCCCTGCATTATAGATAGTCCCCAGAACATCTTCACATACATCCTTAGTCTGTGCATTATAGGTAGTCCTCAGAACATCTTCACATACATCATTAGTCCATGCTTTATAGGTAGTCTCCAGAACATCTTCACATACATCATTAGTCCATGCATTATAAGTAGTCCCCAGAACATCTTCACATACATCATTAGTCCATGCATTATAGTTAGCCCCCAGAACATCTTCACATACATCATTAGTCCATGCATTAAAGGTAGTCCCCAGAACATCTTCGCATACATCATTAGTCCATGCATTATAGGTAGTCCTCAGAACATCTTCACATACATCATTAGTCCATGCATTATAGGCAGTCACCAGAACATCTTCACATACATCATTAGTCCATGCATTATAGGTAGTCCTCAGAACATGCTCACATACATCATTAGTCCATGCTTTATAGTTAGTCCCCAGAACATCTTCACATACATCATTAGTCCATGCTTTATAGGTAGTCCCCAGAACATCTTCACATACATCATTAGTCCATGCATTGAAGGTAGTTCCCAGATCATCTTCACATACATCATTAGTCCATGCTTTATAGGTGGACCCCAGAACATCTTTGCACTTCTGGTGGAAATCATGATTAAGGATGCTGAGTGCAACAGAAACACATAGTTATTCATATCTATAGACCAATGATGCGTGTACTGAAGTTTTAATCACATAAAAATAAAGTTGAAGATGTTATACCGTTAAGCTAGATTTCTTTTACTACATTCTGATCATCTGATCTTCACATACATCATTAGTCCATGCATTATAGGCAGTCACCAGAACATCTTCACATACATCATTAGTCCATGCATTATAGGGAGTCCCCAGAACATGCTCACATACATCATTATTCCGTGCATTATAGTTAGTCCCCAGAACATCTTCACATACATCATTAGTCCATGCTTTATAGGTAGTCCCCAGAACATCTTCACATACATCATTAGTCCATGCATTATAGGCAGTCCCCAGAACATCTTCACATACATCATTAGTCCATGCATTATAGGCAGTCCCCAGAACATCTTCACATACATCATTAGTCCATGCTTTATAGGTAGTCCTCAGAACATCCTCACATACATCATTAGTCCATGCTTTATAGGTAGTCCTCAGAACATCTTCACATACATCATTAGTTCATGCTTTATAGGTAGTCCTCAGAACATCTTCACATACATCATTAGTCCATGCTTTATAGGTAGTCTCCAGAACATCTTCACATACATCATTAGTCCATGCATTATAAGTAGTCCCCAGAACATCTTCACATACATAATTAGTCCATGCATTGAAGGTAGTTCCCAGATCATCTTCACATACATCATTAGTCCATGCTTTATAGGTGGACCCCAGAACATCTTTGCACTTCTGGTGGAAATCATGATTAAGGATGCTGAGTGCAACAGAAACACATAGTTATTCATATCTATAGACCAATGATGCGTGTACTGAAGTTTTAATCACATAAAAATAAAGTTGAAGATGTTATACCGTTAAGCTAGATTTCTTTTACTACATTCTGATCATCAATGTTTGTTGCAGTGACATTCATTCCATGTTCCAGAGGGACTGGACAACTGCGGTGAGCTGTTGATTTTACTGTTTCCAAATAATAATACCGCATTTAGAATTGGTTATAGAATTTTCCAATACCATATTCAAATTGACTACAAACCAAAGCTTCACTTTATGTGCACACCTTTAATGATATAAGTCTATTCATACATTAAAAAAAAGTGCAGCTAACGAGCATAGGATTGTCCAAAGTAAACATATTTTCTGCTCTGTGGCTGCTGTAAATAACAATCAAAAGTTTTTATTGTGCAGACAAAACTACCTACTTTGCTGTTTTGTTGCTCTAATATAGAGTTCTCCGTCACTGGGACCATTAGACAAACAATTTACTTTTTTCCCAAAGCCAAAATGAGGATAAAACTATTTAATTCGGAGAACTCAGGGCGATGGAGCCGCATGCCAGACAATTGGATAGAATGCATAAAGCTTCTGATACCGCCTTGCAAAAAGATAGCATTTATAGACATTAACTTACCCGCTGGCACCAATTACTGTGCACGCTGGGATGTACGGGAGGACCCTACGTAAGTGTTGCTTTTTGATTTTACTGGATTATGACAATACGGTATATGTTGCACCATGGGAAACTGGAATTCAAGATTTAATTAATGACAATAAATGCAGTCGATGGTTGTTTAGCTTTAGGAGAAGATTTGATATATGAAATGATATAAGGAAAAAAATATCTGTGCGATTGTCAGTCAGTAGGAGACAGGAATATGAAACAATCGCAGGCAGGGCTCCTTCACCATCCACACAATTCTCCAGAGGGTAGCGCATGTTCCCGTTACTTTCACCTCTGCTGGGCTAGACTCCTACCAACACACAATGTCCTTCCTTCCTTTATGTGTCAATTAGTAGGAAAGCTGGTCTCCAGCTATGAGCAAAGCTCCTTTCTGCAGTCTCAGCATGTGTACACTTTACTATTCAGTAATTGCCTGAACTGTACTTGAAAACAGCTTCCACAGAACACGCATATACACAAGTGAAGAGCACTGCCGAGGACGCTCACCTGCAAAAAACTGCCAGATGCCTGAATGTGTTGTACAAAAATGATAACCGTCACATTTAATGCAAATATCTCATGGTTGAAAGTGTAATCCCAGGCAAATAACTAATCTACATTTTGGCTTGGTTTTGGTGAATCCTTCATCCAACAAAATCCTTTGTATGTACAGTCAATGGATGTTTTTTTTCTTAATTTTTATTGATTCTTCCTGAGGAATGAAAATTTACAAAAACAAGTACCGTAAGTCAATACTGAATGTAAAG
The DNA here is from genome assembly GCA_033576535.1 of Allobates femoralis. Classification (NCBI taxonomy): domain Eukaryota; kingdom Metazoa; phylum Chordata; class Amphibia; order Anura; family Aromobatidae; genus Allobates; species Allobates femoralis. The sequence continues at coordinate 262,286,244 of JARQOC010000006.1, read as the reverse complement.
TAAAAACATACAGAAAATAATTGTTAATTCCCTCTCCCAAAAAACAAAAAAATCAACAAATTTGTATTGGAAAATCCACTTGCACGTCCTCGGTTCTTCTAGTTTTTACAGTCTCACCATTTAAAAAAGAATTGTTTTGAGGTCATAGTGGAAGCATTTTTTTTAAGGCAGTGACTGGATGAATATCAGAGGCTATTATAGAGCAAGAAGGCAAGAAGAGCCTATGGAATGCTGTTCCGGAATTTGGAAGATTGTTTCTAAGTAGAAATGAGAGAACTTTGCTCGAACGTGTTCGCCAGTTTCAAATCTGGACCCAATTTGGCAATGTTTGTTCGGCCCCTCGAACTCAAACATTTTGATAAAAAGTCAGAAATTCGGGTTTTGTTTGGTAATTGTTCAGGTGTGTGTTTGTGTGTAGCTTAACTAAGACAGAAGCATAAGTGTAAATGCTCACTTAAGTTAACTGAGTTTACTCTTCAGGTAAGCCACCATGCTTACCCGAATGGTGACTTCAGATAACCTCAGTGAGTCACTGTACACCTGGATCAGAGATTGCTGATCTGTTCACCATAGTAATCAAGTCAGGTGACCAGATCAGCTGGCATGATTGCTATGGTGACCAGGTCGTCTCACTGCGCACATCACTCTAGTGCAATCAGCTTATCTGGTCACCATAGCAATCATATAACAATCAGCTGACCTGATCTGGTCATGTGATGCAATTGCTATGGGGACTAAATCAGCTGACAGTGCTAGAGTGATATGCATGGTCAGCTGATCTGGTCACCATAGCAATCATATCAGCTGATCCAATCACCTGACTTGGTTGCTATGGTGATCAGATTAATGATCTCCGGTCCCGGTGTATGGTGACACACTGAAGTTATCTGAAGACATCTCAGTGAGTCACCACAAATCCTCATTGAAGCTTGCAGCTGGTTGATTCAGTGACAGGAGGCTGTGATGAGGTTGCTGTATTCTTCATTGCAGCCTCCATCCATTCAAAAAGACACCGCAGCGGATCCGAGGGGGAATATGAGGGCGAGGGGTTAAGAAAAATGGAGTCGCTAAATGTCTGTTTTTTTCTAAAAAAAAAATGTTTTTCTCTGTGTTGTGTCCTCTTTACTATTTACTTGAAATTCTTAATGTTCGGGTCTAATTTGGCCTGGCATTAGAAACTTCAGGCTTAATGCCAGCAGGTAATGTAAAGCTGGTATTAACCCCTAATTACACAGAATTCCACTACCACCAGGGTCGCTGGATGAGCCGGATAAAGCTTCTGAAATGGGCTGCTGTGAGCTGCTATTCTATAGCTGGGGGGGCCCTAAAATGATGGTCTCTCACCCCGGTGAGAATACTAGCCCTCAGCGGCCTAGTTTTACCTTGGTTGGCAATTAAAAATAGGGCAAATCTCATCCACATTTCTTTTGCCAGCCAAGGTAAAAATAGGCAGCTATGGGTGATAGCTCGTAGCTGTCCACTTTATCTTTACTGAGACTGAACAATACAGTGAAGCCCTAAACATTTTTTTTCCCATTATTTATTTATTTTACACCCTATGATGTCAGGTTGGTTGCCATACACTAATGTGCATGACAACCAAGCACAGACACCATACTTATAGTGAAAAAACAGTCTAATTGCAAAAGCCAATCACATATGCTCATATTGGAAGCGTGTGAGAGCAGGAAAAATCAAGCAGCAGGAGACAGGTAAGATGATCTGTGTGTATGTTTGGCAGCTTTTGGACACCTTTGAAGGTGTTTTCTATGCATTTCATGCTGCCTCTCATTGATTTAATTGGTGATCGGCGAATTTTTGTCTAATGATTCGGTGAACCCCGCATCCTGCGACGCAGCCAAATTCATATCCTGAGGTGTTTGCCCATCTCTATTTTGAATTGATCAAAAAAAATTTCTTAGTTATTGCTCAAAAATTAAAATGATTTAAATTGTTTATGCATGCACAGCCCAAAAGACGTCATGAGTATGATGCAAGGGTTCAAAGACAAATAATGAATGAACTCTAGTGGCATGCACCACAATCAAAAGTCCTCCATTAGTCATAACGCAATGTATTAGTTTCTGCAATTTTTTAGTTCTTTTCTTCAACCATGACCACCTATTTATGGGAAAAAATTGGGTGACAACTACAGTGTTAAAGAGTTCTAAGGGTTGCCTAGTAGACCATTTTTCCAAGACTAGCAGGGCCAGGAGTATGCAACAATTTAATAGACTACATTTTTAATACACTTTCACTATCCTAGATTAGCAGAAAATGTACAACTTATTCCTTAAACACCCAAAATCACAGAAGAATTGCAAAAAAAAGCAACATTTCCTTGCCTAGAGCACAATGCATACCTTAGAGTAGCAAGGAGCAGCATGGGCCTATGAACTAGCAAGCAGGTAATTGCTAACTACCTGTCTCTTTTTCCAGGCACAGTTCTCTGCCAACACAGAGATAGCACAGAGAGTTCACAGAGGGATCCAGTCGGCTGGTTGCTTTGCTTCTACTCTGCTCTGTTGACGGAACATGACTATTGACATCCAGGGAAATGGCTGTACATCGTGTTTACTCCTGATGAAGGGGAACTTATAACCTGAAACGCGTAGAGACTAAAAAGGTTATAAATCTGTGTCAAATTAATTAACTAACTTGAACGGTAGCGCGGTAATAAAGCCCCCATTTCTACTCAGTGATATCTGGAATGAGCATGATAACGGCAGGGATGCCCCGCTGACAAAACAGGCCAGAAAAGTAAGAGCTGCTCTGTTGAGATAAAGCAGTGCCCGTTCTGAGTCTGCACTGGGTAGAACGGGAAGGTAGTTAGCAACTATTTGGCTATTACTTTATAGAATCATAGTTAAACAATAAAGAGTTCTGGATAACTCCTTCAAAGGGACACTGTCGGGTCATTTTTCAGTATGAAACTAATATTACCCTTGAATAGTGCCTGAGCAGACCTCTTAAAAACATGTAAAATCATTATTGTACTGTTTGTAATTTCCATGTTATCATCATTGTCAGACCCTGCAGACAGCAGCTGCATTAGTCCTGTCCCATTATAAGCAGAGACTATTAGTCCTGTGCTGTGTAAACTCTCATGTAATTATGCACTCCCTCTCAGCAGCTCTCTCCTCCCTCCTCCCTTTGCTAACAACGCAGTGTCAGGTTCCACTTTTAGGTCTGTTCAGTTATTAACACCAGGGAGGGAGCTACTGCAGGACTGCCTTATCTACACTCCATTTGTTTCTGTAAAGCAGATATCCCTGCTGTGACAGTTTGTGTTGTAGTTCAGTTCTTGTAATGCTGCACACAGAGAGCTGAGAGGAGAATACAGCCCCCCCCCCACTGATCTCCTGTGCTGTGATGTAACATGCATATTTATGTATGGGGAATGGACAGCAGAGAACTAAGTGGATCATTCACTGTGAGTGACAGATGGAGTGAATCTATTTAAAGTTTACAGAAGATAGGAGGGAAACATAAATAAAAGAAATATATCAATAGAGAGAGTTTAGAGGGACGAATTAGAAAATGATATCAGTTACATGTGGATTTTTGACCTGACAGTTTTCCTTTATATCTAAGTTTACATTGTGTCAGTGCACTGTATGTCAGTAGCTTTTTCTGTCATATAATATAGCATTCCCGTATACCCTCCCATAGACCCTCACCAGAGGGAGGACAGAAGTGTGATCTTTTAGCATCTGCCTGGCAGTCATGTGTATGCATATCATTCAACTACCTAGGAAAGCCCAGCAGAATGCTCTTTCCTATGTAGGAATTCGACATTAAAAAAAGTCCACATGGTATACATTTCTTACAATTGGTTCCTATGGTGGACGCAGGACCAACTCCAGGTTTTTGTGGGCCCCAGGTGAAACAGCCTCAGGAAGCCCCTTTAACACATACCACGATTCATGAACATAGTATAGAAGCTGTGGGCTGTGTATGTATAATATAGAGGCTCCCGGGTGGTCTATATATATGATATAGAGGCTCAGGCTGTTTAGGGCTGTATATATGGAGGCTTCTGAGCTGAATACAGCATAGAAGCTGCTGCTGGGCTGTATATATAAAGGCTGCTGAGCGTACCGTGTATATATAAAATAGAAGCTGCTGCTGGGCTGTGTATATAATATAGAGGTTGCATGCTGTAAATATTTGAAGGCTGTGCTGGGCTATATATACATAACAAAGAGACTCTGGGCTATGTATGTTATTTGGAGGCTGTGCTGGGCTATATATACATATTATTTTGAGGCTGTGTTGGGCTTTATGTATTATTTGGAGGCTGTGCTAGGATGTATATATTATTTGGAGGCTCTGCTGGGCTGTATATATTATTCGGGGGCTGTCGCAGCCCAGCAGCAGCCTCCAACTAATATATACAGTCCTCCTCAGCCTCCAAATAATAAAAATAGCTTAGCACAGCCTCCATATTACATATACAGCACAGCCTCTACATACTGTACTATATATATATATATATATATATATATATATATATATACATATATATATATACACAGCATAGCCTTCAAAAAATATGTGCAGCAAAGCCATCCATATCTAATATATAAAGCTGAATGTGTGTATGTGTGTGTCTGTGTGTATTTCCGGGATTGGCATCTACACCATCGCAACTACAGCCACAAAATTTTGCACAGTCACACGTCTGGACCCCAAGAGCGTCATAGGATGTGTTGTGAGGTGAAATTTTAACCCTGCGTGTTTCAGTTCACCAAAAAATTTTGCCCCTATCTACATAATGGGGAAAAAGTGACAGTTACCAGTTTACAGTTGTTAATGAGAGGGGCTTAATGACAGCGCCAAAGACTAATAGCATATACCACAGCATATACCAGCATATAGTCACTAAGGTGGGGCCCCAACATGGGATATTCACCACGCACAGGGACATGTATACACACCACATGCACACAAATAGTAACAGCAAGAGTATAGTCGCTAAGGTGCAGCCCCAACATTGGATACTCACCACGCACCTGAACACACACCCACAAAGAGACACACACACACAGAGACACACACACCACACAGACACCCCCCCACAGGGAAACAAACACATAAACACCCTATAGGGACACATGCACTCACCCCACAGGGACACACGCACACCACAAAGTGACACACACAACACAGAGACACACACACACCACACAGACCCCCCCCACAGGGACACACACACATACACACCCTATAGGGACACATGCACTCACCCCTCAGGGACACACACACCACACAGACAGACACAGATGTGCACAAATCGCCTCACACAACTTGCCTCATACGTGTGCTATCGTTAATTTCCAAAATTAAACATCTGATTAAAAACAGCCAATGTGCAACACATGTGCCATATAGGGAATTAAGGCAGATGTCAGTCACATGAGCTGTCTTTTATGTGTATGTGTGAGGTAATATATACTGCCCGGCCAGGGGGAGGGTTTACTGTTGGCTGGAGATTTATTAGGCTGCCTATAGCAACCAATCACAGCTCAGCTTCTATTTTCCTACAGGTCATTAATATGACATATTCAAATTCTATTTTGTTATAGCTAACAGCAGTTATTTAATAACCTGGGCGTAGCCGGGTAGTACAGCTAGTATATTTATATATAGCTCAGGACAGCCTCCAAATAATGTATACAGCACAGCCTCCATATTGCCCACCAGCAGCCTCAATATCCCATTAGCAGCCTTCAGATAATAAGTAACATGGTCGTTCTCCTCTTACTATATCTGTCCTGAAGACACCATATACAGTTTGTATGGACACTATATAAATTATATATACAAACAGGGCACTATATACAGTATATATACACAGAGCACACATTATACAGTATGTATACACATAGCACCCTATACACAGTATATATACCCAGCACACTATATACAGTATACATACACAGAGGACACTATACTGTATACAGTAAGCACAGAACACTATATATAAACAGAGGACTCTATATATAATATGTATACACAGAGCACACTATGTACAGTGTATGTACACAGAGGACTTTATATACAGTATATATACACAGAACCTATATACAGCATATTTATGCTGAGGACCCAATATACAGTATATATGCACAGGACACTATTTACAGTATATACACACAAAGCACACTATATACAGCATATATATGTGGAAACCCGGGGGTCAGTGGGTGCTCTCGTCCGCAGGCCCAGCCGCCTTTACAAAGACAACGTGGACCAGGGCTCATCCCCAACCGAACGCCCGAGCTCCTTAACCGTGGGCGGAACACTACTCAGACAACACAGGGTCAGGGAATCACAATAACAAGGCTTTATTGGATCCCCAAACAGTTAACAGCATATAACGCATAACCAAGCACAACACATAAATGTAACAGGCAACAGAGTCTCACCCTTCCGCTGGCTCACCAGGGTATAGAATATAGCACGGCAAAGTCTGCAGCCAGGTGACTGTATCGTCCCAACCTGGGTTGCTTCCTTGTCCTTATGCAGTCTTTATCACAGCTGAATCCGATAATCCGATACTGAAGTCCTTGTGGTTCTTTAGTCCGTGTTCTGATCCCCTTGGTCGGCACCGAAATGCCTAGGCCTGGGCTTATGGCTCGCTAACCGGATCCGAAGACCCTAGATTAGCTGCCTGTCTCCAATCTTCAATCTCCAATCTAGTGGACCTCTAGCCGGGACCGAAATCCCTAGACTGAGGCCACTAGACAGAATCTAACTCCAATCTGCTGGTCAAAGTGAACAGTCCTCCTTATATACCCTCAGCCCTCATTGTAGGATATTGGGGACATCATGATTGGTGCAATAACACAGTCTTTTCATTGGCTGAACTCCAATCCTCATTTAACATATTTTAGTACTATTGCAATCCAAATGCTGATTGATATAGCACCTAGCAGTGATACAATGGAATGTTAGTATGAGACATTGAGTCTGCAATAGTGGCTGGGGCCCCTGTACATGGAATCAACATTCACAGGGTAATAGACAATGGACGATTAGCATAATTAAGTTCTCTGGCCTGCTATGACAAACAAGTTAGATAATTACATTACCAAGCTAAACTTACACCAGTCATCTATGAAAATACTGTAGGAAATTCTCCTTGGCCAATACAAGTTTACAAGCCTATATACAATATGATATGCCTGGGTTACATAAGAAATCATCATATGTCCTACATTGAAGAAGTCCATTTCGTCACAATATACACAGGACACTATACTCAGTATATATACACACACAGCACACTATATTATTATTATTGTATATTTATATAGCGTCATTGCTTCCATGGTGCTTTACATGTGTAGGGGCAGCTGAGAGCAAAAACATAAAAAGTAACGACAATTAGATCGTACAGGTACAGTATACAGCAGGGGTGGGAACTCCAGGCCTCGAGGGCCGCACACAGTGCAGGTTTTCATGATTTCCTTAGTATTGCACAGGTGATAGTATAATCACTAGTACTGGTGATGATTCCAGACTCTGTGCAATACTAAGGAAATCATGAAAATCTGCACTGTGTGCGGCCCTCGAGGCCTGGAGTTCCCCACCCCTGGTATACAGTATATTTACACACAGCACACTATGCATACATATACTGTATATGTGTCCCCATCCTGTTGCACATAGTAAAAAAAGAAACTATTATAATTTGTGCTGTCTCCCAGGAGACAACACATGGCCAATTTGCATTGCATACAAATTAGCCATATGCACTGGCAGTGCCATAGGGTGCACTCAGCTGCTGGCTGAGTGTCCCTGATTGGCCCGTCCTTGTCAAGGTTGCCAATCCCTGATTGGCCCCTGGCTGTCAGGACTGCAAGTTCCTGATGACTAGTGGGCCCCCCAGCTGATCAGGGCCCCGGCACTTGCTTGGGTACGCCAGGTGCTGACGCAGGCCCTGGGCGGACGGGTGCTTAGGCATCTTTCCATCATTACTGTTGTCACTGCCAGGTAAATACTTGCTGGAGGTGTAAGTCTACAAATTGTTTGTGTACCTAGTCTAAGGCTGAATAAAAGGACAAACTAGATAATGAAATATCCTAGTTTTAGCAGCCTCATTTTCCTATGAATTCTTTATAAGATAGTGCAATATATCAAGTCTTCTTACAGTGCTACAAGTAGTATTCAACCCCCTGCAGATTTAGCTGGTTTGATAAGATGCCAATAAGTTAGAGCCTTCAAACTGCAAGCGAGAGTAGGATTTATTAACAGAAGCATAAATCTTACAAACCAAAAAGTTATGTTGCTCAGTTGAATTTTCATAAATTTTAAACATAAAAGTGTGGGTCAATTATTATTCAACCCCTATGTTTAATATTTTGTGGAATAATCCTTGTTTGTAATTACAGCTAATAATCGTCTTTTATAAGACCTGATCAGGCCGGCACATGTCTCTGGAGTTATCTTGGCCCACTCCTCCATGCAGATCTTCTCCAAGTTATCTAGGTTCTTTGGGTGTCTCATGTGGACTTTAATCTTGAGCTCCTTCCACAAGTTTTCAATTGGGTTAAGGTCAGGAGACTGACTAGGCCACTCCAACACCTTGATTTTTTCCCTCTTGAACCAGGCCTTGGTTTTCTTGGCTGTGTGCTTTGGGTCGTTGTCTTGTTGGAAGATGAAATTACGACGCATCTTAACCCCTTAAGGACCGAGTCACTTTGCAGCTTAATGACCAGACCATTTTTTGTAATTCTGACCACTCTCCCTTTATGAGGTAATATCTCTGGAACGCTTCATTGGATCCTAGCGATTCTGAGATTGTTTTTTCGTGACATATTGGGCTTCATGATAGTATTAAATTTAGGTCGATAATTTTTGCGTTTATTTGTGAAAAAATAAAAAATTTGGCAAAAATTTTGAAAATTTAGCAATTTTCAAATTTTAAATTTTTATTCTGCTAAACCAGAGAGTTATGTGCCACAAAATAGTTAATAAATAACATTTCCCACATGTCTACTTCACATCAGCGCAATTTTGGAAGAAAAAAAAAAATTTGGTAGGACGTTATAAGGGTTCAAAGTTCATCAGCAATTATTCATTTTTCCAGCAAAATTTACAAAACCAATTTTTTAGTGACCACATCACATTTGAAGTCCCTTTGAGGGTGTACATGACAGAAAACACCCAAAAGTGACACCATTCCAAAAACTGCAACCCCTCAAGCTACTCAAAACTATATTCAAAAAGATTATTAACCCTTCAGGTGCTTCACAGGAACTAAAATAAAGTTGAAGGAAAAAATGGACATTTTAATTTTTGTAACAAAAATGTTCTTTAGCCTCAATTTTTTCATTTTCACATGGGCAACAGGATAAAATGCATCCTAAAATTTGTTGGGCAATTTCTCCTGAGTACACCGATACCTCATATGTGGTCATAAACCACTGTTTGGGCGCACGGCAGGGCTCAGAAGGGAGGGAGCGCAATTTGAATTTTAGAGCCAATTTTCCATTCAAAAAGTGAAATGGCGCTCCTTCACTTCTGAGCCCTGCCGTGCGCCCAAACAGTGGTTTATGACCACATATAAGGTATCGGTGTACTCAGGAGAAGTTGCCCAACAAATTTTGGGATGTATTTGATCCCTTTGCCCATGTGAAACTGAAAAAATGTAGGCAAAAAGAATTTTTTTGTGAAAAAAAAGTGTTTTTTTAATTTTTATGGATTAATTTGTGAAGCATCTGGGGGTTCAAAGTGCTCACTATGCATCTAGATACCTTCCTTAGGGGGTCTAGTTTCCAAAATGGGGTCATTTGTGGGGGAGCTCCAATGTGGAGACACACAGGGACCCTCCATACGCGACATGGTGTCCGCTAACAATTTGGAAAATGAGCTCAAATTGTTAGCGGACACCATGTCGCATTTGGAGGGTCCCTGTGTATCTCCACATTGGAGCTCCCCCACAAGTGACCCCATTTTGGAAACTAGACCCCCGAAGGAACGTATCTAGATGCATAGTGAGCACTTTGAACCCCCAAATGCTTCAGAAATTCATCCGTAAAAATGAAAAAGCACTTTTATTTCCACTAAAAAATTATTGTTTCATTATTACGGATCAATTTGTGAAGCATCTGGGGGTTGAAAGTGCTCACTATGTACCTAGATATGTTCCTTTGGGGGTCTAGTTTCCAAAATGGGGTCACTTGTGGGGGAGCTCCAATGTGGAGACACACAGGGACCCTCCAAACGCGACATGGTGTCCGCTAACAATTTTAGCTCATTTTCCATTCAAATTGTTAGCGGACACCATGTCGCGTTTGGTGGGTCCCCGTGTGTCTCCACATTGGAACTCCCCCACAAGTGACCCCATTTTGGAAACTACACCCCCAAAGGAACATATCTAGATGCATAGTGAGCACTTTCTACCCCCAGGTGCTTCACAAATTGATCTGTAAAGATGAAAAAAGAAAATTTGTGTGGAAAAAAAAGTGCTTTTTCATTTTTATTGATGAATTTGTGAAGCATCTGGGGGTTCAAAGTGCTCACTATGCATCTAGATATGTTCCTTAGGGGGTCTAGTTTCCGAAATGGGGTCACTTGTGGGGGAGCTCCAATGTGGAGACACACCGGGGCCCTCCAAACGCGACATGGTGTCCGCTAACAATTTGAATGGAAAATGAGCTCAAATTGTTAGCGGACACCATGTCGCGTTTGGAGGGTCCCTGTGGGTCTCCACATTGGAGCTCCCCCACAAATGACACCATTTTGGAAACTAGACCCCCAAAGGAACATATCTAGATGCATAGTGAGCACTTTGAACCCCCAGATGCTTCACAAATTGATCCATAATAATGAAAACAGAAATTTTCTGTGGAAAAAAAAGTGCTTTTTCATTTTTACTGATGAATTTCTGAAGCATATGGGGGTTCAAAGTGCTCACTATGCATCTAGATATGTTCGTTCGGGGGTCTAGTTTCCACAATGGGGTCACTTGTGGGGGAGCTCCAATGTGGAGGCACACGGGGACCCTCCATACGCGACATGGTGTCCGCTAACAATTTGAGCTCATTTTCCATTCAAATTGTTAGCGGACACCATGTCGCGTTTGGAGGGTCCCTGTGGGTCTCCACATTGCAGCTCCCCCACAAGTGACCCCATTATGGAAACTAGACCCCCAAAGGAACGTATCTATATGCATAGTGAGCACTTTGAACCCCCAGGTGCTTTACAAATTGATCCGTAAAAATTAAAAAATAAACTTTTTGTGGAAAAAAAGTGCTTTTTCATTTTTATGGATGAATTTGTGAAGCACCTGGGGTAGAAAGTGCTCACTATGCATCTAGATATGTTCCTTTGGGGGTCTAGTTTCCAAAATGGGGTCACTTGTGGGGGAGCTCCAATGTGGAGACACACCGGGACCCTCGAAACGCGACATGGTGTCCGCTAATATTTTGAATGGAAAATGAGCTCAATTTGTTAGCGGACACCATGTCGCGTTTGGAGGGTCCCCGTGTGTCTCCACATTGGAGCTCCCCCACAAGTGACCCCATTTTGGAAACTAGACCCCCAAAGGAACGTATCTTGATGCATAGTGAGCACTTTGAACCCCCAGATGCTTCAGAAATTCATCTGTAAAAATGAAAAAGCACTTTTTTTTCCACAAATAATTTCTTTTTTTCATTATTACGGATCAATTTGTGAAGCACCTGGGGGTTCAAAGTGCTCACTATGCATCTAGATATAATCGTTTGGGCGTCTAGTTTCCAAAATGGGGTCACTTGTGGGGGAGCTCCAATGTGGAGACACACAGGGGCTCTCCATACGCAACATGGTGTCCACTAACAATTGGAATTGTTAGCGGACACCTTGTAGGATATGAAGAGCCCCTGTGTGCCTAAACATTGGAGCTCCCCACAAGTGACCCCATTTTGGAAACTAGACCACCCAAGGAACGTATCTAGACGCATAGTGAGCACTTTGAACCCCCAGGTGCTTCACAAATTGATCCGTAAAAATGAAAAAAAGAAACTTTTTGTGGAAAAAAAAGTGCTTTTTCATTTTTATGGATAAATTTGTGAAGCATCTGGGGGTTGAAAGTGCTCACTATGCATCTAGATACGTTCCTTGGGTGGTCTAGTTTCCAAAATGGGGTCACTTGTGGGGGAGCTCCAATGTTCAGGCACACAGGGAGGGGCTCTCCATACCCGACATGGTTTCCGCTAACAATTGGAGCTAATTTTCTATTGAAATTGTTAGCGGACACCATGTCGCATATGGAGAACCCGTGTGCCACCAGCACAAGGGCAACTGGTAGAGTTGGGGTACAGCACCAGAAAATGCCGCCTCTAATGAATGCGCTATTTTCTTGGGTGGCTGTGGGTTGAAATTTGCAGCGTGGGGGACCCACAACATTTGAGTCTCTCCACGCTGAGGATTCCAGTCAGCCAGCTACCAAGTTTTACATGGCTGGCTACAAATACAGCTCCGCCATATTTTTGGTCCAGCCAGGTACAACTTGGCAGCTACAGACTGCCAGCAACCCCCAGCTGTCTCGTTGTACCTGGCTGCAACCAAAAATACAGCGAAGCCCATTTTTTTTATTTCTAGAACTAATTCTAGAAAAAAAAAAATGACGTAGGGCTCCGCCATATTTTTGGTCCAGCCAGGTACAACTTGGCAGCTACAGACTGCCAGCAACCCCCAGCTGCCTCGTTGTACCTGGTTGCAACCAAAAATACAGCGAAGCCCATTTTTTTTTATTTCTAGAACTAATTCTAGAAAAAAAAATTACGTAGGGCTCCGCCATATTTTTGGTCCAGCCAGGTACAACTTGGCAGCTACAGACTGCCAGCAACCCCCAGCTGCCTCGTTGTACCTGGTTGCAACCAAAAATACAGCGAAGCCCATTTTTTTTTTTTATTTCTAGAACTAATTCTAGAAAAAAAAAATGACGTAGGGCTCCGCCATATTTTTGGTCCAGCCAGGTACAACTTGGCAGCTTCAGACTGCCAGCAACCCCCAGCTGCCTCGTTGTACCTGGCTGCAACCAAAAATACAGCGAAGCCCATTTTTTTTTTATTTCTAGAACTAATTCTAGAAAAAAAAATGACGTAGGGCTCCGCCATATTTTTGGTCCAGCCAGGTACAACTTGGCAGCTACAGACTGCCAGCAACCCCCAGCTGCCTCGTTGTACCTGGCTGCAACCAAAATACAGCGAAGCCCATTTTTTTTTATTTCTAGAACTAATTCTAGAAAAAAAAAATGGCGTACGGCTCCGCCATATTTTTGGCCCAGCCAGGTACAACTAGGCAGCTGGGGGCTGGAATCCTCAGCATGGAAAGGCCCAATCGTTCTGGGCCCCCCATGCTGCGAATTGCAGCCTGCAGCCGCCCCAGAAAATGGCGCATTCATTGAAGCGCCATTTTCTGGCGCTGTACCCATGCTCTTCCAGTTGCCCTGGTGCCGGTGGCAAACTGGGTAATAAAGGGGTTAATGCCAGCTTTTTATTGGCAGCTGGCACTAAGCCGAGATTCATAATATTGGGCCAATGTTAGACCCGCCATTAGGAATCTCTGATAATTAGTCAATAAATACACACAGAGAAAAATATTTTTATTAGAAAAAAAACACAAACAAATTTCGGACTCCATCTTTATTATAAAAAGATCCGACGTAGTCCACAACGAAGGTCCCACGACGCTTGATCGTTTCCGACGGGATCCCCATGCAGGGGGATGGGGCATCAGGGATCCCCCTGCAGGGGGATGGGGGATCAGGGATCCCCATGCAGGGGGATCAGGGATCCCCATGCAGGGGATGGGGGATCCCCATGCAGGGGGATGGGGATCAGGGATCCCCATGCAGGGGGATCAGGGATCCCCATGCAGGGGGATGGGGATCAGGGATCCCCATGCAGGGGGATCAGGGATCCCCATGCAGGGGGATCAGGGATCCCCATGCAGGGGGATGGGGGATCAGGGATCCCCATGCAGGGGGATCAGGGATCCCCTGCAAGGGGATGGGAGATCAGGGATCCCCATGCAGGGGATCAGGGATCCTCCTGCAGGGGATGGGGGATCAGGGATCCCCATGCAGGGGGATCAGGGATCCTCCTGCAGGGGGATGGGGGATCAGGGATCCCCATGCAGGGGGATCAGGGATCCTCCTGCAGGGGGATGGGAGATCAGGGATCCCCATGCAGGGGGATCAGGGATCCTCCTGCAGGGGGATGGGAGATCAGTGATCCCCATGCAGGGGGATCAGGGATCCTCCTGCAGGGGGATGGGAGATCAGGGATCCCCATGCAGGGGGATCAGGGATCCTCCTGCAGGGGGATGGGGGATCAGGGATCCCCATGCAGGGGGATCAGGGATCCTCCTGCAGGGGGATGGGGGATCAGGGATCCCCATGCAGGGGGATCAGGGATCCTCCTGCAGGGGGATGGGAGATCAGGGATCCCCATGCAGGGGGATCAGGGATCCTCCTGCAGGGGGATGGGGGATCAGGGATCCCCATGCAGGGGGATCAGGGATCCTCCTGCAGGGGATGGGGGATCAGGGATCCCCATGCAGGGGGATGGGGGAGGTCTTACCAGACGTCGGGCGGCGATGAGAGGAAGCCGGAGGACGCAGGCAGGAGGACGCAAGCGGGAGGCGGCGGCGGCAGGAGGAGGTGAGTACCGGCGGTGGCGGGGGCCGGGGACAGCGGGGGGGGCCCAGAATCAGCAGGGGACGGGGGATAGCGGGGGGGGGCCCAGAAAAAGAAGGGACAAGGCACAAGAGATAGCGGGGGGCCCAGAAACGGCAGGGGAATGAGCTTCAGATGACACAGCGGGGGACAGGGGGATGAGCCGGGGGGGGGGGGGGGTCGCAGACACAGCGGGGGACAGGGGGATGAGCCGGGGGGGGCAGACACAGGGGGACAGGGGTATGAGTGGGGGGGGCAGACACAGTTGGGGGACAGGGGGATGAGCGGGGGCAGACACAGCAGGGGACAGGGGGATGAGCGGGGGGCAGGCACAGTGGGGGTCAGGGGGATGAGGGGGGGGTGATGCCCATCAGAGGGCACAAGCAGGGGATGTGTGCAGGAGCCGGGCACAGCTGACAGCCCGGCTCCTGCAGAGATCATGCAGGGAAGTGCTGACATTCAGCACTTTCCTGCGCGATCTTGATGTGATCGGTCGGTCAGATTGACTGACCGATCACATCGCTCTGAGTGTGGGGACCCCTAAAAAGGGTCCCCACACCTCTGCCCCTGACCCTCAGCTGTCACTGACAGCTTTTAGAATTGAACTGTCACTGTTCGTTTAGAAGCAGTGACAGTTCAAAGCCATGACGAGTATACTCGTCATGATGCGGGAACTGACATCTTTTCATGACGAGTATACTCGTCATTAGTCGTAAAGGGGTTAAGATCCTTGATGGAGGAGCGGAGGTTCTTGGCCAAAATCTCCAGGTAGGCCATGCTATCCATCTTCCCATGGATGCGGACCAGATGGCCAGGCCCCTTGGCTGAGAAACAGCCCCACAGCATGATGCTGCCACCACCATGCTTGACTGTAGGGATGGTATTCTTGGGGTCGTATGCAGTGCCATCCAGTCTCCAAACGTCACGTGTGTGGTTGGCATCAAAGATCTCGATCTTGGTCTCATCAGACCATAGAACCTTGAACCAGTCTGTCTCAGAGTCCTCCAAGTGATCATGAGCAAACTGTAGACGAGCCTTGACATGACGCTTTGAAAGTAAAGGTACCTTACGGGCTCGTCTGGAACGGAGACCATTGCGGTGGAGTACGTTACTTATGGTATTGACTGAAACCAATGTCCCCACTGCCATGAGATCTTCCCGGAGCTCCTTCCTTGTTGTCCTTGGGTTAGCCTTGACTCTTCGGACAAGCCTGGCCTCGGCACGGGAGGAAACTTTCAAAGGCTGTCCAGGTCGTGGAAGGCTAACAGTAGTTTCATAAGCCTTCCACTTCCGGATGATGCTCCCAACAATGGAGACAGGTAGGCCCAACTCCTTGGAAAGGGTTTTGTACCCCTTGCCAGCCTTGTGACCCTCCACGATCTTGTCTCTGATGGCCTTGGAATGCTTCTTTGTCTTTCCCATGTTGACCATGTATGAGTGCTGTTCACAAGTTTGGGGAGGGTCCTTAAATAGTCAGAAAAGGCTGGCAAAAGAGATAATGAATCCACACATGTGAAGCTCATTGTTATTTGTGCCTGAACTACTTCTTAATACTTTAGGGGGACCAAACAGAATTCTGGTGGTTTGAGGGTTGAATAATAAATGACCCTCTGAATTAACTTTTAACGCTTTAAAAAAAAAAAATTTTTTAAATCTTTTTGGCTGCAGTGCATTTCCCACTTCCAGGCTGATTTACAGTCCAAATGTCAGAATGCCAAGTTAATTCCGCATGTGTCAACCAGCTAAATCTGCAGGGGGTTGAATACTACTTGTAGGCACTGTATATGAAAGTGAAGTATGTTTTGTTTTTTTTTTAGATTTTCTTTATCAATTATTTAACCCTGTAAAAAAATTAAATTTGAACATTTATATGAGAATAAATTGTAGTTACATAATCTGAGTCAAATAATCTGAAATGTACATATGATGTCATAAAGTAAACACAATGTTAAGTTTAAAATAGCACAATAAAGGTACAATATGAGAAATGGCTTCCATTAATCACTAAACTGGCCATATTGGTATAAATAATACATTTTCTTTAGAAAATCACATTAAAATAATGTTTTATTTAAGTGTTTTTCATGGAAAGACATTTTACCTCCCTGCTGTTAAAGATGCAATGTGCAACAAATATGCAAATTGTGTCAATTTAGTGCATATTTCCCAGCCGCATTTTCCAGTTTTCCAGGAAATGTGAACATTTTATACTAGATTAGTTTCCTAGGTCAGGTAATCATTCCCCTTGTATCTTCATATTTACATATCAGTGAGATGTATCAATCCTGCTATATTGATATATAGATGGCTTGCTACAATTATATTTAACAGCATAATACATAAGTAAGGCTGCCCTTAGCCAAAGAAATTAAAAGGTTTGTAATTAATTAGAAAAAAAGCCATTTTCTTCCTGAAGGAGCGCCACTGCCACTCTTGGCTGTGGGTTGTGTCTGGTATTGCAATTGATGTACATAAAGTGTAATTAGAATACTATGCAAGAGTGGTGCTGATCCTGGAAGAAATCAGCCATATATCCATTATATTATACAACCATAACATTAAAAACATTATTATGTCCCCTGTGTGGATGTTTTATGGTTATGAATTAAACTATGTGTTAAAATGTAGAGCTGTATTCTCAGTTTTTACTGCTTTTGGAAGCAATAGACAGGCTTTTTATTTTTTGTTAGTTTTTTATTACTATTCGTCAAATGTACAACGTTGGAACTGTCCATGCAACTCCGAGCTAATATATACAGTGTATCACTAAAGTGAGTACACCACACACACTTTTGTAAATATTTTATTATATCTTTTCATGTGACAACACTGAAGATATGACACTTTGATACAATGTAAAGTAGTCAGTGTACAGATTATATAACAGAAAAAGTGTTGTGCCCTCTGAATAACTCAACACACAGTCATTAATATATAAACTGTGGGCCACAAAAGTGAGTACAATCCTAAGTAGTGATGAGCGAGTACCAAAATGCTCGGGTGCTCGATGCTCGAGCCGAGCATCCCAAGATACTCGTGTACTCGGCCCGAGCACCGAGCCCAATGTTATCCTATGGGAGACCCGAGTATTTTTATGAAATGACCGCCGGCAGCATGTAGAAACCCTAAAAATGTCACAAAAGTCTCAGAAGAGTGCTCAAATGACATGGCAACACCATGGGGAAGACCCCTGGAAGCATTTCTCACTCAAAAGTCACAGCTGTGAACAATGTTGTCCGAGTTTCACGCCAATTTTACGGAGTCACCAGAAAACCTTCCAAAATGACACCAAAATGAATATTCAGGGTGGAAATGTTAAGGGCATATACCCAATAGTGAGATACAGCTGGTGTATGTTACTTTTTGTGATTACATGAAAGATTTTACGTGAAAACATTGTGCGGCACTCCGATGTCCCTGAGAAGAGACGTACATGAAGCCCTGTCTTGACATAATGTGCCCATTTTGAGGAAGTGGGTGTATTGTAGTATTTTCCTTTACCAGGGCAGTCCAAAATTGTGAGGATCACCAATGACCCATGCATACAGACATGCATGAGGGCCTGTAAACCTGAAGTGGGTGTATTGTAGTTTAGCCCTCTGGAAGGGCAGCTAAAAATTGGGAGGTTCAACAATGCCCCTGGATACAGACGTGCATGAGGGCCTGTAAACCTGAAGTGGGTGTATTGTAGTATAGCCCTTTGGCAGGGCATCCAAAAATTGTGAGGTTCACCAATGACCCATGCATGCAGACATGCATGAGGGCCTGTAAACCTGAAGTGGGTGTATTCTAGTATAGCCCTTTGGCAGGGCAGCCAAAAATTGGGAGGTTCAACAATGACCCATGCATACAGACATGCATGAGGGCCTGTAAACCTGAAGTGAGTGTATTGTAGTATAGCCCTTTGGCAGGGCAGCCAAAAATTGGGAGGTTCAACAATGACCCATGCATACAGACATGCATGAGGGCCTGTAAACCTGAAGTGGGTGTATTGTAGTATAGCCCTTTGGCAGGGCAGCCAAAAATTGGGAGGTTCAACAATGACCCATGCATACAGACATGCATGAGGGCCTGTAAACCTGAAGTGGGTGTATTGTAGTATAGCCCTTTGGCAGGGCAGCCAAAAATTGGGAGGCTCCACAATGACCCATGCATACAGACATGCATGAGGGCCTGTAAACCTGAAGTGGGTGTATTGTAGTATAGCCCTTTGGCAGGGCAGCCAAAAATTGGGAGGTTCAACAATGACCCATGCATACAGACATGCATGAGGGCCTGTAAACCTGAAGTGGGTGTATTGTAGTATAGCCCTTTGGCAGGGCAGCCAAAAATTGGGAGGCTCCACATTGTCCCTGGATAGAGACGTGCATGAGGGCCTCAAAACATTTTTCCCATTGAAAAGGAGCGGGTCTCCTGTCGTTGTAATGCCCATTCTAAAAGAATGGGCGAAAAAATTTACGACTGGGGGTATAGCTGAAACAACAGCCTAACTATTGTAACGGTCATCATGGTGGCACATGAGGAGAAGGAGGAGCAGTCCAGCGATTAGGCGATTAGCCAAAGTCCAGAAGTGTGTACCCATGGGTGAGTGGGGGTACATGGCAAATTCCAATAACAAAATTTAAATTCCGCTGTCATTTGCTGGAGGTGTGGTGAAGTCTGGCCCAATCCAACCCTTGTTCATCTTGATCAGAGTCAGCCTGTCAGCATTTTCAGTTGACAGGCGGGTGCGTTTATCAGTAATGATTCCACCTGCGGCACTAAAAACACGCTCTGACAAAACGCTAGCGGCAGGGCAGGCCAGGACTTCCAAGGCGTAGAGAGCCAATTCATGCCACGTGTCCAGCTTGGAGACCCAATAATTGTAAGGCACAGAGGATTCTCGAAGTACAATTGTTCGATTTGCAAGGTACTCCTTCAGCATCTGGCCAAACTTAGCATTTCTTGTGGCACTACCCCGCACCTCAGGGGCTGTGGTACATGAGGGGCTGAGAAAACTGTCCCACATCGTAAAGACTGTTCCCCTACCTCTGGCGGATTGGACTTGTGCCCCTCTCGGCCGTACACCTTGGTTGTCCACCGATTCCTGACCTATGCCGCTAGCGTTTTGTGAGGGGAATGCTTTGCCTACTTCCGTGACTATGGCCTTCTGGAACTGCTGCATTTTGGCTGACCTCTCCACCTCAGGAATGAGAGACATAAAGTTCTCCTTGTAGCGTGGGTCTAACAGTGTTGCCAACCAGTAGTGATTGTCGGCCAAGATGTTCTGAACGCGAGGGTCACGAGCCAGGCAGCTTACCATAAAGTCAGCCATGGGCGCCAGACTCTTAACAGCCATCACTTCAGTATCCTGATCAACACGATGACTGAACATGCTGTCCTCCTCCTCCTCCTCATCTCCCCTGTCCTCTGGCCAGCCACGCTGAAGCGAGGGTATGACTGGTGTGCATGTCATATCCTCAATTTGGCCAGAGAGTTGCTCCATGTCTTCATCCTCCTCCTCCTCCTCCTCGTCATAGTCCTCCACTGCACGTTGTGATGAGATGAGGCTGGGCTGTGTATTGTCACCCACACCCACTACTGTTTCTTGCTCCAACTCATTGCGCTCCGCCTGGAATGCATCATCTTTGTTTTTCAGCAGAGACCGTTTTAGAAGTCAGAGTAGCGGTATGGTGACGCTAATAATGGCGTCATCGCCGCTCACCATCTTGGTAGAGTCCTCAAAGTTTTGGAGGACGGTACATAGGTCGGACATCTATCTCCACTCCTCTGGTGTTATGTGTGGAGTTTGACCCATTTCCCGACGGCTTAGGTGATGCAGGTAGTCAACAACTGCCCTCTTCTGCTCACATATCCTGACCAACATCACACACCAGTCTGTGGGCCGGAAGACGCAAACGGCGCTGAAAGCCGGCAAGGCCGGCTGAAGCAGCAGGTGACTTGCGAAAATGTGCAGACAGGCGGCAAACTTTTACCAGCAGATCAGACAGGTCTGGTTATGACTTTAGAAACCGCTGAACCACCAGGTTGAGCACATGGGCCACGCATGGAACATGCATCAGCTGGCCTCGCCTCAAAGCTGCCACCAGGTTCCGGCCATTGTCACACACGACCTTTCCTGGCTTTAGGTTCAGAGGTGTGAGCCAGTGATCTGCCTGCTGTTTCAGAGCTGTCCACACCTCTTCTGCATTGTGGGGTTTGTCACTTATGCATATTAGCTTCAGCACAGCCTGTTGCCTCTTCGCAGAGGCAGTGCTGCAGTGCTTCCAGCTTGGGACTGGTGTGGAGGGTAAAGAGGATGAAGATGCGCAGGAGGAGGAGGAGGGGGCTGAGAAGCATGACATTCCGGAGCTGTAGAGTGTGGGTGAAACCATGACTGAGGTAGGGCCTGCAAACCTTGGTGTGGTGTGGGAAGGACGTGTTCTGTCCCTCGCTCAGACTGGGTCCCAGCTTCCACAATATTAACCCAGTGTGCCGTCAAGGAGATGTAGCGGCCTTGCCCACAAGCACTTGTCCACGGCACACCTGGAGAAATAATGGCGGCTGGGGACCGAGTAACGTGGGACAGCAGCCTCCATCAGGTCGCGGAATGCTTCCGTCTCCACCAGCCGGAAAGGTAACATTTCTAGCGCAAGCAGCCGCGAAATGTGAGCATTTAGAACTGTGGCATGTGGGGCGTTGGCAGCGTATTTGCGCCTGCGTTCAAAGGTTTGCTGAATGGATAATTGAATGCTGCGCTGGGACAAGGACGTGCTTGATGGTGGTGTTATTTGTGCGTGGGCAACTTCAGGTGCAGGGCCGGAGGCTTATTCGCGGGCAGCATGGACAGGGGATTGGCTCGCACGCACAACACGCGAAGACGTAGCAGTGACATCAGCAAGCACCGCTCCTCGACTCTGTTGTACTTCCCACAAAGTCGGGTGCTTGGCTGACATGTGCCTGATCATGCTGGTGGTGGTCAGGCTGCTAGTTTTCGTACCCCTGCTGATGCTGGCATGGCAGGTGTTGCAAATGGCCTTTTTAGAGTCATCTGGAGCCAACTTAAAAAACTGCCAGACTCGGGAAGACCTAACATTTGCACAGGCACCTTGTGTCATGTTGTTGTTCCGGGGAACGGTTGCCTGCCTTCTGCCTGCGGACACCACCCTGCTTCTTACTGCCTGTTGGGATGCTACGCCTCCCTCCCCCTGTGCACTGCTGTCCTCACTCTGCATATCCTCCTGCCCGGTTGGGTCAGCTTCTGGATCATCCACCACGTTGTCTTCCTCACCCTGATCCTCCTCCTGACTTCCTAGCAATTGTGTCTCATCATCGTCCACCCCTTGTTGAGACACGTTGCCAACGTTCCCTTCATGAGAACGTGGCTGCTCAAATATTTGGGCATCTCTCCATACGCTCTCCTCATGACCCACTTCAACAGGAGCTGGCGAGAGGCCAGATTGTGCGAATGGATACGTGAACAACTCTTCCGAGTGTCCAAGTGTGGGATCAGTAATGTCCGTGGGCGTGTACTCGGCCTGGTGATAGGAAGGAGGATCAGGTTGGGAAATGTGCGGTGCAGTATCACGGCTACTGACACTTAACCGTGTGGAAGACATGGTGTTTGTGGAGGTGCCAATCTGACTTGAAGCATTATCCGCTATCCAAGTAACAACCTGTTGACACTGGTCTTGGTTCAAGAGCGGTGTACTGCTGCGGGCCCCAAGTATTTGGGACAGAACGTGCGAGCAAGCAGATGTGGCACTTTGTTGTCGCGAAATTAGTGCTTGCACACGACCTCGGCCTCTGCCTGCACCACAATCACGTCCACTTCCTTGTTCCTTGCCAACGCCCTTGTGCATTTTGCCTGTATACAGCTACAACAGTCTCCTGACTGTTCTGGTCACAGGAAAGCTGGATATGGATATTACACCCTTCCTGTATAGAGCTAGTCAACTCCAACAGTCTCCTGACTGTTCTGGTCACTGGAAAGCTGGATATGGATATTAGACCCTGCATGTATAGAGCTAGTCAACTACAACAGTCTCCTGATTGTTCTGGTCACAGGAAACCTGGATATGGATAGCCTGCCTGTATACAGCTAGTCAGCTACAACAGTCTCCTGACTGTTCTGCTCACAGGAAAGCTGGATATGGATATTACACCCTGCCTGTATAGAGCTAGTCAGCTACAACAGTCTCCTGACTGTTTTGGTCACAGGAAAGCTGAATATGGATATTAGACCCTGCCTGTATACAGCTAGTCAGCTACAACAGTCTCCTGACTGTTCTGGTCACAGGAAAGCTGGATATGGATATTACACCCTGCCTGTATAGAGTTAGTCAACTACAACAGTCTCCTGACTGTTCTAGTCACAGAAAAGCTGGATATGGATAGCCTGCCTTTATACAGCTAGTCAGCTACAACAGTCTCCTGACTGTTCTGGTCACAGGAAAGCTGGATATGGATATTAGACCCTGCCTGTATAGAGCTAGTCAACTTCCACAGTCTCCTGACTGTTCTGGTCACAGGAAAGCTGGATATAGATATTAGACCCTGCCTGTATGCAGCTAGTCAGCTACAACAGTCTCCTGACTGTTCTGCTCACAGGAAAGCTGGATATGGATATTACACCCTGCCTGTATAGAGCTAGTCAGCTACAACAGTCTCCTGACTGTTTTGGTCACAGGAAAGCTGAATATGGATATTAGACCCTGCCTGTATACAGCTAGTCAGCTACAACAGTCTCCTGACTGTTCTGGTCACAGGAAAGCTGGATATGGATATTACACCCTGCCTGTATAGAGTTAGTCAACTACAACAGTCTCCTGACTGTTCTAGTCACAGAAAAGCTGGATATGGATAGCCTGCCTTTATACAGCTAGTCAGCTACAACAGTCTCCTGACTGTTCTGGTCACAGGAAAGCTGGATATGGATATTAGACCCTGCCTGTATAGAGCTAGTCAACTTCCACAGTCTCCTGACTGTTCTGGTCACAGGAAAGCTGGATATAGATATTAGACCCTGCCTGTATGCAGCTAGTCAGCTACAACAGTCTCCTGACTGTTCTGGTCAAAGGAAAGCTGGATATGGATATTACACCCTGCCTGTATAGAGCTATTCAACTACAAAAGTCTCCTGACTGTTCTGGTCACAGGAAAGCTGGATATGGATATTAGACCCTGCCTGTATACAGCTAGTCAGCTACAACAGTCTCCTGACTGTTCTGGCCACAGGAAAGCTGGATATGGATATTACACCCTGCCTGTATACAGCTAGTCAGCTACAACAGTCTCCTGACTGTTCTGGTCACAGGAAAGCTGGATATGGATATTACACCCTGCCTGTATAGAGCTAGTCAACTACAACAGTCTCCTGACTGTTCTGGTCACAGGAAAGCTGGATATGGATAGCCTGCCTGTATACAGCTAGTCAGCTACAACAGTTTCCTGACTGTTCTGGTCAAAGGAAAGCTGGATATGGATATTACACCCTGCCTGTATAGAGCTAGTCAACTACAACAGTCTCCTGACTTTTCTGGTCACAGGAAAGCTGGATATGGATATTACACCCTGCCTGTATAGAGCTAGTCAACTACAACAGTCTCCTGACTGTTCTGGTCACAGGAAAGCTGGATATAGATATTAGACCCTGCCTGTATGCAGCTAGTCAGCTGCAACAGTCTCCTGACTGTTCTGGTCACAGGAAAGCTGGATATGGATATTACACCCTGCCTGTTTAGAGCTAGTCAACTACAACAGTCTCCTGACTGTTCTGGTCACAGGAAAGCTGGATATGGATATTAGACCCTACCTGTATACAGTTAGTCAGCTACAACAGTCTCCTGACTGTTCTGGTCACAGGAAAGCTGGATATGGATATTAGACCCTGCCTGTATTGAGCTAGTCAACTACAACAGTCTCCTGACTGTTCTGGTCACAGGAAAGCTGGATATGGATAGCCTGCCTGTATACAGCTAGTCAGCTACAACAGTCTCCTGACTGTTCTGGTCACAGGAAAGCTGGATATGGATAGCCTGCCTGTATGCAGCTAGTCAGCTACAACAGTCTCCTGACTGTTTTGGTCACAGGAAAGCTGGATATGGATATTACACCCTGCCTGTATAGAGCTAGTCAACTACAACAGTCTCCTGACTGTTCTGGTCACAAGAAAGCTGGATATGGATATTACACCCAGCCTGTATACAGCTAGTCAGCTACAACAGTCTCCTGACTGTTCTGGTCACAGGAAAGCTGAATATGGATATTAGACCCTGCCTGTATACAGCTTGTCAGCTACAACAGTCTCCTGACTGTTCTGGTCACAGGAAAAATGGATATGGATATTACACCCTGCATGTATAGAGCTAGTCAACTACAACAGTCTCCTGACTGTTCTGGTCACAGGAAAGCTGGATATGGATATTAGACCCTGCCTGTATACAGCTAGTCAGGTACAACAGTCTCCTGACTGTTCTGGTCACAGGAAAGCTGGATATGGATATTAGACCCTGCCTGTATACAGCTAGTCAACTACAACAGTTTCCTGACTGTTCTGGTCACAGGAAAGCTGGATATGGATAGCCTGCCTGTATACAGCTAGTCAGCTACAACAGTCTCCTGACTGTTCTGGTCACAGGAAAGCTGGATATGGATAGCCTGCCTGTATGCAGCTAGTCAGCTACAACAGTCTCCTGACTGTTTTGGTCACAGGAAAGCTGGATATGGATATTACACCCTGCCTGTATAGAGCTAGTCAACTACAACAGTCTCCTGACTGTTCTGGTCACAAGAAAGCTGGATATGGATATTACACCCAGCCTGTATACAGCTAGTCAGCTACAACAGTCTCCTGACTGTTCTGGTCACAGGAAAGCTGAATATGGATATTAGACCCTGCCTGTATACAGCTTGTCAGCTACAACAGTCTCCTGACTGTTCTGGTCACAGGAAAAATGGATATGGATATTACACCCTGCATGTATAGAGCTAGTCAACTACAACAGTCTCCTGACTGTTCTGGTCACAGGAAAGCTGGATATGGATATTAGACCCTGCCTGTATACAGCTAGTCAGGTACAACAGTCTCCTGACTGTTCTGGTCACAGGAAAGCTGGATATGGATATTAGACCCTGCCTGTATACAGCTAGTCAACTACAACAGTTTCCTGACTGTTCTGGTCACAGGAAAGCTGGATATGGATATTACACCCTGCCTGTATAGAGCTAGTCAACTACAACAGTTTCCTGACTGTTCTGGTCACAGGAAAACTGGATATGGATATTACACCCTGCCTGTATACAGCTAGTCAGCTACAACAGTCTCCTGACTGTTCTGGTCACAGGAAAACTGGATATGGATATTACACCATACCTGTATAGAGCTAGTCAGCTACAGCAGTCTCCTGACTGTTCTGTTCACAGGAAAGCTGGATATGGATATTAGACCCTGCCTGTATACAGCTAGTCAGCTACAACAGTCTCCTGACTGTTCTGGTCACAGGAAAGCTGGATATGGATATTACACCCTGCCTGTATACAGCTAGTCAGCTGCAACAGTCTCCTGACTGTTCTGGTCACTGGAAAGCTGGATATGGATATTAGACCCTGCATGTATAGAGCTAGTCAACTACAACAGTCTCCTGATTGTTCTGGTCACAGGAAACCTGGATATGGATAGCCTGCCTGTATACAGCTAGTCAGCTACAACAGTCTCCTGACTGTTCTGCTCACAGGAAAGCTGGATATGGATATTACACCCTGCCTGTATAGAGCTAGTCAGCTACAACAGTCTCCTGACTGTTCTGGTCACAGGAAAGCTGGATATGGATATTACACCCTGCCTGTATAGAGTTAGTCAACTACAACAGTCTCCTGACTGTTCTAGTCACAGGAAAGCTGGATATGGATAGCCTGCCTTTATACAGCTAGTCAGCTACAACAGTCTCCTGACTGTTCTGGTCACAGGAAAGCTGGATATGGATATTAGACCCTGCCTGTATAGAGCTAGTCAACTTCCACAGTCTCCTGACTGTTCTGGTCACAGGAAAGCTGGATATAGATATTAGACCCTGCCTGTATGCAGCTAGTCAGCTACAACAGTCTCCTGACTGTTCTGGTCAAAGGAAAGCTGGATATGGATATTACACCCTGCCTGTATAGAGCTATTCAACTACAAAAGTCTCCTGACTGTTCTGGTCACAGGAAAGCTGGATATGGATATTAGACCCTGCCTGTATACAGCTAGTCAGCTACAACAGTCTCCTGACTGTTCTGGCCACAGGAAAGCTGGATATGGATATTACACACTGCCTGTATACAGCTAGTCAGCTACAACAGTCTCCTGACTGTTCTGGTCACAGGAAAGCTGGATATGGATATTACACCCTGCCTGTATAGAGCTAGTCAACTACAACAGTCTCCTGACTGTTCTGGTCACAGGAAAGCTGGATATGGATAGCCTGCCTGTTTATAGCTAGTCAGCTACAACAGTTTCCTGACTGTTCTGGTCAAAGGAAAGCTGGATATGGATATTACACCCTGCCTGTATAGAGCTAGTCAACTACAACAGTCTCCTGACTTTTCTGGTCACAGGAAAGCTGGATATGGATATTACACCCTGCCTGTATAGAGCTAGTCAACTACAACAGTCTCCTGACTGTTCTGGTCACAGGAAAGCTGGATATAGGTATTAGACCCTGCCTGTATGCAGCTAGTCAGCTACAACAGTCTCCTGACTGTTCAGGTCACAGGAAAGCTGGATATGGATATTACACCCTGCCTGTATAGAGCTAGTCAACTACAAAAGTCTCCTGACTGTTCTGGTCACAGGAAAGCTGGATATGGATATTAGACCCTGCCTGTATACAGCTAGTCAGCTGCAACAGTCTCCTGACTGTTCTGGTCACAGGAAAGCTGGATATGGATATTACACCCTGCCTGTTTAGAGCTAGTCAACTACAACAGTCTCCTGACTGTTCTGGTCACAGGAAAGCTGGATATGGATATTAGACCCTACCTGTATACAGTTAGTCAGCTACAACAGTCTCCTGACTGTTCTGGTCACAGGAAAGCTGGATATGGATATTAGACCCTGCCTGTATTGAGCTAGTCAACTACAACAGTCTCCTGACTGTTCTGGTCACAGGAAAGCTGGATATGGATAGCCTGCCTGTATACAGCTAGTCAGCTACAACAGTCTCCTGACTGTTCTGGTCACAGGAAAGCTGGATATGGATAGCCTGCCTGTATGCAGCTAGTCAGCTACAACAGTCTCCTGACTGTTTTGGTCACAGGAAAGCTGGATATGGATATTACACCCTGCCTGTATAGAGCTAGTCAACTACAACAGTCTCCTGACTGTTCTGGTCACAGGAAAGCTGGATATGGATATTACACCCTGCCTGTATACAGCTAGTCAGCTACAACAGTCTCCTGACTGTTCTGGTCACAGGAAAGCTGAATATGGATATTAGACCCTGCCTGTATACAGCTTGTCAGCTACAACAGTCTCCTGACTGTTCTGGTCACAGGAAAGATGGATATGGATATTAGACCCTGCCTGTATACAGCTAGTCAGGTACAACAGTCTCCTGACTGTTCTGGTCACAGGAAAGCTGGATATGGATATTAGACCCTGCCTGTATACAGCTAGTCAACTACAACAGTTTCCTGACTGTTCTGGTCACAGGAAAGCTGGATATGGATATTACACCCTGCCTGTATAGAGCTAGTCAACTACAACAGTTTCCTGACTGTTCTGGTCACAGGAAAACTGGATATGGATATTACACCCTGCCTGTATACAGCTAGTCAGCTACAACAGTCTCCTGACTGTTCTGGTCACAGGAAAACTGGATATGGATATTACACCATACCTGTATAGAGCTAGTCAGCTACAGCAGTCTCCTGACTGTTCTGTTCACAGGAAAGCTGGATATGGATATTAGACCCTGCCTGTATACAGCTAGTCAGCTACAACAGTCTCCTGACTGTTCTGGTCACAGGAAAGCTGGATATGGATTGCCTGCCTGTATACAGCTAGTCAGCTACAGCAGTCTCCTGACTGTTCTGGTCACAGGAAAGCTGGATATGGAAAACCTGCCTGTATGCAGCTAGTCAGCTACAACAGTCTCCTGACTGTTCTGGTCACAGGAAAGCTGGATATGGATATTACACCCTGCCTGTATAGAGCTAGTCAACTACAACAGTCTCATGACTGTTCTGGTCACAGGAAATCTGGATATGGATATTAGACCCTGCCTGTATACAGCTTGTCAGCTACAACAGTCTCCTGACTGTTCTGGTCACAGGAAAGCTGGATATGGATATTATGCCCTGCCTGTATAGAGCTAGTCAACTACAACAGTCTCCTGACTGTTCTGGTCACAGGAAAGCTGGATATGGATATTAGACCCTGCCTGTATACAGCTAGTCAGCTACAACAGTCTCCTGACTGTTCTGGTCACAGGAAAGCTGGATATGGATATTAGACCCTGCCTGTATACAGCTAGTCAGCTACAACAGTCTCCTGACTGTTCTGGTCACAGGAAAGCTGAATATGGATATTACACCATGCCTCTATAGAGCTAGTCAACTACAACAGTCTCCTAACTGTTCTGTTCACAGGAAAGCTGGATATGGATATTAGACCCTGCCTGTATACAGCTAGTCAGGTACAACAGTCTCCTGACTGTTCTGGTCACAGGAAAGCTGGATATGGATATTAGACTCTGTCTGTATACAGCTAGTCAGCTACAACAGTCTCCTGACTGTTCTGGTCACAGGAAAGCTGGATATGGATATTACACTCTGCCTGTATACAGCTAGTCAGCTCCAACAATCTCCTTAGGACTGTTCAGGTCACTGGAAAGCTTGGACTCTGATCTGGATCACCCTGCCTATATCCTCCTAGATTAGTCCTGAGAAGGACTGTTCTGGTCAGCAGCAGTTTGCAGCCCTGCTCCGGATCTACCTATGAGGGCCGCAAATCTGTCCCTTAAGCAGCAGCAGACACTCTCCCTACACTGATTGTCTGGATGGCTGTGTTCAGAGCACATCGTGGCCGGGTCTTATAAAGGCTCGGTCACGCTGTGCGGGACGGCCAATCACTGCAATGCCATAACTAACAGGGCTGTGACATTGCAATGACTGCCAGCCAATCCCTGCATGTGGGCTGGCTCTCTAAAGAGCGCCAACATGCAGGGATGAGGACCCCGAATACAGCACGAGTATGCGAGATTACTCGGTACTTGACGAGTAGCCCGAGTACAGTGATACTCGTGCGAGTACCGAGTAGTCACAAGCGTACTCGCTCATCACTAATCCTAAGTAAAAATGTCCAAATTGTGCCCTAAGAGTCAGTATTTTGTGCGACCACCATTATTTGCATGCATTGGTTTAACTCTCTGGGCATTGAGTTCCCTAGAGCTTCACAGGATCCACTGGATTCCTCTTCCACTCCTCCATGATGACATCATGAAGCTGGTGGATGTAAAGGCCCAGTTACACACACAGATAACTCTACATAGGTTGTTTGCAGATCTCTGGTTGCAGTGAAATCATGGACACATTGTTACATTTGTACCAGCCACAAAATAGAACAATGTTTCCATGATGTCACTGTAACCAGAGATCTGCAAACAACCTATGTAGAGTTATCTGTGTGTGTAACTGGGCCTTAAGAGACCTTGTGCTCCTCCATCTTCTGTTTGAGGATGTCCTACAGATGCTCAATAGTGTTTAGTTTGTGAGACCTGCTTGGCTAGTCCAACAATTTTACCCTCAATTTCTTTAGAAAAGCAATGGTGATCTTGGTGGTGTGTTTAGGGTACCTTTACACACGGCTACATTTGTAGCTTGTCACCAGGTAACTTACTGGTTGCAGTGAAATCATGGATACATGGTTCTATCTTGTTGCTGTGTACAAATGGAATCATGTATCCATGATTTCACCGCAACCAGTAAGTTACCTGGTGACAAGCTACAAATGTAGCCGTGTGTAAAGGTACCCTCAGGGTTGTTATGTTGATAGACTGGATAGACAGGAGAAGTGCAAATAGGGTCTTATCTGGGGTTAAAGAGTCCTCTGAGAGGGACAACAGGCTCATCTGGTACAGTTGTGATGAGCTACAATATTACGATATTATCAGAAGCATAAAAATGGGCGCAGCAGCACCCCTGGCAAGGATAATTCAAACAGGATGAGGAATGGGATGACGCTGCACTGCCATGGCAAGAAACACTGATCAAAAATAAAGCCATGGTGATTTATCAGTGTATCTATTTCCACAGCACCATGGCATCATCCCATTCCTCCTCCTCATTTGGATTATGGTATCATTATGTTGGAATACTGCTCAGTGGCCCAATTTCTAAAGTAGGAGATCATGTATGTCATAGTACATGTTGGCATTCATGGTTCTGTCAATAAAGTATAGCTCCCCACAGCTGTCAGCACTCATGCAGCTCCAAACCATCACACTCATACCAACATACTTGACTCTGTCTGGGTTGGCATCCACTGAGTTGGAATGTAATGGTGGCCAAGTAATGTGTGTGCCAATATGGTACCCCCAGGCAGCACTGGCACATTGTGCAGTGCCACGAGTGGTCCCGCTGCTGCCAGCAACCGCCGACACCCAAAACCGCCACCACCTCAAACTGCTGCCGCTGACACATTTCCACCTGAGTAAGTGCGTATGCGTATACAAGGTGCATTTGCCTGTGGGGTCGGGTACTCAGAGCCGGACTGTTCTGTCTCTGGAGTGCCATGGCGGCGTGACCAAGCTCCGTTGTCCCAAGTGTGGCAATGCAAAAAGAAAGGGGAGAAAAAGCCAAAGTTTATGGGGATATTCGTAACACAACCTGTGGGTTATGGCCAAGGTGGCCACCGCTGCTGTGGAATCTGCCGGGGTTGGTGGCGGCAGCCTGATGATGAGCCCTCTATGGGTAGGGCTTGGTTGCCGGGCGGTTATAGGGATACTCCGTGCCTGGGAATCTGCATGTATCTTCTCTCTGTAGCTTCTCCAGCCGGCATGCACAGAAATCAGTGTACCACTCAGTAGGCCCCCGACGCTTCCTATGCAGAAGCTCACACAGTCTGTATACGACTCTGCAGGCGAGCCCGCCTCAATACTCTTGGAATAACAGTCACACAAAGAGCTCGAGTTGACCAGGTACTTTACTTCACTTGTTAACTCGACACATAGTTCTTTGCACACAAGCTATGGACCAGGTCCACGCAACAGTCACAGGCTGGGGATTCTTACTGCAGCGAGGACGGTTCCTCTGCATCAATCCCCTCAGTGTACCTCGCGGGCCCTTCTGTTCTCTCGGTCCTTTCGGCTACGGGTTTGGTCCAGCCATCACGGGCTCTACAGTGAGTCATCCCACACTCTGGGTCACTAGCCCTAGTCCGATGGCTTTGTCCTACTCCATACTGGTTGTTGAGTCTCGGGGACTTGGAATTCCCGCACCCTGCCAGGTGTCTCGTGGTTAAGGGATAAAGCGTTCCCGGCCACATGTACAGAGCTAGTTCTCTGGATTCTCTGGCCCAGCTACCAGTGACTCAGGTTAGTCGGGCTCACCTGGCTCCTTCTAACCACTCCACGGTTCTCAGCTTTTTGGGTTCCCAACAGCCATTAGTGGTGCAGGTCGCTGGGCCCCGTTGTTCTCTCTGTCTGCCACAGTCTGAACTTAGCTGTGGGGTGTCTCAGCTTGGGGAGGCTTCCCTACTCCTTCACCCTCCAGGGATTCACTCGATCCACTCGCCCAACTTAGTGTGCCAGTGTTTTACTACTGTTCTCCACCTAATTGTCTGGGTTCTCTCTACTTCCCACCCACACGTAGCTACTCCTGCCAACACTCGCCTGGCATGAAGCGACTTAGGCTCAGGGTCGGAGTGTGTTTGTGGGTGTTTTGTGAGCTGCCCGTCTTATCTGTCCCGCTGCAGTTCACCCTGTGGCCTCCTGGTCGCAGTGGTGCCACATGCACACTTACTCAAACAACCATCTATGGACACCACAGGGAAGACAGCACAAGGAGGCAAGGGCACAAGAGGAGAGAAAGAGTACATGGGGCAGAAAGAGCACACAGGGGGACAGAGAGTGCACACGGGGTAGAAAGATCACACAGGGTGCAGAGAGAGTGAACAGGAGGACAGAGACAGCACACAGAGGGCAGAGAAAGCATACTGTGGGTAATGAGAGTGCACAGGGCGGCAGATATAGCACTCCGGAGATCAGAGTAGGTGTACAGGGCGCAAAGAGAGTGCACAGGGGGCCAAAGACTGCACAAAGGGGGCAGATAGAGCAGATTGGTGGTAGTGAGAGTGCACAGGGGGGCAGAGAGAACACTCAGGAGGCCATATACAGCACACAAGGTGCAGAGAGAGTGCGCAGGGGGCCAGAGACAGCACACGGGGGCACAGAGAGCACATTAGTGGTATTGACAGTGCATAGGGGGGCGGAGAGAGCACTCAGGGGGCCAGATACAGCACACAACATGCAGAGAGAGTGCACGGGGGCATAAAGAGCACACAGAGGTAAGAAAGAGTGCACAAGGGGAGGAGCGAGTGCACCAGGGGAGGGGCAAGCACACGGAGAGAGGGAGAGTGCAAAGGGGGAAGCCAGCTCAAAGGAAAGAGCACACAAGGGTAGAAGAGAACCTAGAGGGGAGAGAGACAGCACACAGGGAGGAGAGCTCACAGGGGGAGACAATTCAAAGGAGAGAGCACAGAGAGGAGAAGACAGCACAGTGGGAAGAAGACAGCACACAGGGAGGAGAGTGCAAAGGAGGAGACAGTTCAAAGGAGAGAGCACAGAGAGGAGAAGACAGCACAGTAGGAAGAGAGACAGCACACAGGGAGGAGAGTGCAAAGGGGAAGACATCTAAAGTAGAGATTATATGAGGGGAGAAAACAACATATGGGGAGAAGACAGCACATGAGGGGGACAGTGCACGGGGGAAAAAGACAGCTCACAGAGGGGAGACAGCTCAAAGGAGAAAGCACAGAGGGGAGAAGACAGCACAGTGGGAAGAGAAACTCATAGGGGGAAGAGAGTGGACAGGGGAAGAGTGAATAGGGGGCAGAGACAGCCCCCACCCCTAGCACCAAAGAGCCCAACCCCATCATGACATCACTGCCCTCCCAATGCAATAGCGTCAGGCCCCATCTAGTTTCACATAAAATCTTGGTTTCTTTCTGACATATAAAGGACAAGAAGCCTGCTATAAACATCTCTTACACCAACACAATGTTTTAACCATAACTTTAGGTAGCCTTTAATAGGTTCAAACGGCCCTTCTCATATAAAATACATATATTACACTCGCATCACATAATATTATAAATTACATCACATTACATTACATCCTTCAATACTTATATAGCACATATCCTTTCCACACCCGGTTACCTTACGGTACCGGTACACACACAGAGTACCCGGGTTATACACCGTCCCATAGGGATCCAGGCCTGGTCGGCACACCCCTATTCACTCCTGACGGTATCTACCCTACGGCTAGGCTCTTCCTTGGCCTAATTCCCCCTTGCAGAATCCAGTCCCTTCCCACAGGCTACTAACTATTCCCAGCCTCTACACAGCACTGCTCTGAGCCAGGCCCCGACCCGGGTTTAATCACCGAGCTCCAGCGCAAGCCAGGCCCCCAAGAACTCCTTGTCTCTGTGGTGCCCCGCAACAAGTGCGTCACAGGAGGGTATTGCATCCCAGACTGAAGATGCAATATTCTCCGTCTCAGTGATGAACAGGTTAACTCCAAGGCTCCATACACCACGTGCAACATCTAGAGGTAGAGGACCAATCAGGTCCTGGTGGGAGGAGAGTTAGATGCATAGCTGTGGGGAACGAGCAGATTAGAGTTAGTTCAAGAAGTAAACACAAGAAACAGGAGTTTGCACAATACCGTGCAGCTCAGAGTGGAAAAGTGAAACTAACAGAGAGGGCACTAAGAAGCATTGACCCAGACGTGAAAGGGGCCAAGCAACCAAGTAAGCAAGTAACAGGTCCAAAGACACCCGAGCCCAGTCCATCCGGAGAGCGGTTCCGAGGTAGCACAGACGTTCACCGCTGTACTACAAACCGGAGTGATAGAAGAGCTTCGTAGGAGCCCATCACTACAGCCACGACTTCCGCAGTCTTACCAGGGGGGTACCCACCACAGAATTCTAGGACCCTTTGTAGCCGATTGAATAATATGGAGCAGGCAATCCATTAGAGAGACCCCAGTATCCTGACCTGGTGCAACACGGCAGCGACGGCAATAAAAAGGGACAGTTAGTAAAGAAGGAACATTGTGGAGCTTTGGACAGAGACTGATCACCACTGGGACCACTCGGTCCGTTACCTAAGAACTGTGTTACCGTATACCATACCAGAAATACAGTAAAGACCCGTGCAGAGGAGCATCTTGTCCGTGTGTTCTTCCGTAGCTGTCTTAACCTATGGTTTACCAAAGTAGCTGAGCTGCTGTATTCCGTTCAGTGCAGCTCCTGGCCCCGGGGATTATTGCTCATCCTGTGGGGAGCATTCCATCTAGCTGCCGCACATCCCCCGGAGGCCCAAGCAGCGCCGGTGCCATCACCGGACACCCACAGGTGGCGTCACGAAACAAGTAAGACTTTAACCCATATCTCCCCTATCCGTCCATTTGACCACTGGGCCCCACAGCCTCAGGCATGGAACCGAGACAGTGAAGCAGCGCCTGAGACCTGAGAACCCGGCTACGGTGAGTCATCTCCAGGTTGCCAACCGCTTCCAAGTCTGCCATCACCAGGCCAGACCTCCAGGCAAGCAGCTGCACCAAACACGCCCTCGCAAGCCCCTCCAGGGTCAGCCCGACTTCCCCACTCCCGGTACTCTATTAACCCCTCTATTAACCCCTGTCGTCTGGCCTCATTACTTCATTCTCACAGGACTTGGTCTTCACCCCCTCCCAGGGCTTCTGCTCTGTTTTCATTCATCCACGGACCGAAAGGCCCAACATCATACATGGCCCTTTTCCTTAAGCCAACACATATACTTCCACTGTCCCTCATGGACTTCTATGAACATCAGCCTTGTCAGGCCCAGACCACACACATCAGCACTGTCTGGCATGGGCTTTAGCCCTCTAGGCCCAGACCAGGTTGTGAGCCACCTGAGCTTCAGGGCAGTCATAGCATCCCCCAAGGTCTCCTCACCCTGCCCATGATGCCCAGCTGCCCCCAAGCCCTACCAACACAGGCAGAGATCCCTGATGGCAGCCTCACCACCATGGACAGAGTGAGCCCCCTACAAGTTCAGCCAGGACCCCCCATACACCCAGGTGCTCCATTAACCTCTCGGTCTGGCCACAGGCTTCATACGGCTCAGAGGGGCCAGCATCTCCGGCATGGAGAGCCAGGCGTCCTGCCTCATCCCCCCAAAGTGGACGGGACTCCTCTTAGACACGTCCTCTCCCTCAGAGGATCATGTTTGGTCTCTCTCTCCTGACTCTCTGGTCTCTGTTCCTCCTCTGGTTTAGTCTGTTCTCTGTACTAGACTCAACTCACAACTCACTCCCACTCTCACACACCTGGCAGGTTAAGTCCTGCTCGCCACACCCACCTGACACACCCACCTGTGCTGTCAGCAATCAGCACCCATTACTTTCCCTAGGTGTCTCATCGATCTCATCAGCCACTCACAGCCACTCAGTAGGCTTATCTACATGTCAGATCTACAGCACTCACTTTCAGCTGTTAACTCCCTGTGTTCCTGGTAGGTTCAACACAGCATACCACAGTAAAACCGGATAATTTGAACAAAGTCATATGTCGAATCATATGCCGACAACCCGTGTGATGCACCCGCCATAGGTTGAATCACCACACCAGGTTTAACCTGCTGAATGACCCTCAGATCTTTCTTCAGATTAACTGCATAGTCCCTTTATAGTCTGCTGAGGTCTCTGTTTGCAGATGAAAAAACACATTTTAATTTCTGCAGTAGTCCAGATTTCAAAACTGTACATTACATTAGTGAGATACGATAAATGACAATTGCACACTCACAGATTCTTTTGCAAAAAATTGAAAGTCTATTAATTGGTGAGGGGCAACAAGAAACCAACGTTTCGGTCCACACTGGACCTTGATCACGGTAGTTGCTGTAAATGTCAAAGTGTACAAAGAGATAAATCAGTACATACAAGCCAAGGTAATATTTACATATTTACATTACACAATGTCACTACCCAGACAAGTGTCGGTAGGCACCTGTTTTCTATTTCATACATCAATCATATTGTGTTTCTATCTGGTCGGTAGGAGGTGGGATCATCAAGAGAAGATGGAGGGAAGTCTACCTCATCTCTTAATACTATTATATAGATCCTTAGTAGAGATGAGCGATGTTCGATTCGAATTGTTCGCCAATCTCAAATTTGAGCTGTTTTTGGCGGTGTTCGAGTCATTTGGCTAATTAGAACAATTTGCTTGAAATTCGGCAGTTCTAGAGTATGTTTGATAACGCTTCTATCCAAAAAAGCTTAATCTTCCTAACCCTAAACCTAGCCCTAATACTGCAAATGAATGTTAATATCCAGTTTGTGTGTATATTTTGTGCAGGGGGGTTGTATCAGAGCGGCAGCAATAAGGTCGTGCTCTTTATTTTTTTTTTACTCCTAAAGCATGTACAGTGCGGTGGTTCAGGCTGCTAGCCAATCACAGTGCCACACTGCAAAGTGCATTTTTTCACACAACTAATGTCATCATTGGCTGTGTCTGTCACATGTAGTAGTGAAGCCCTGCTGTGAAGAAAGCTACACCACCTGTCTTAGGGTAGGGTCACATTGGAAATCTAAATTGCATTCACCGCATCCGGATCCGGATGCGGTGAATGCAATGCCGGTCACACACATTTTTTCTCAAAAATGTGTGCATAATACCGCACTGCGGTCACCGGATGGCTCAGGATGTGTAATCCTGAGCCATCCGGTAACTGCATAGGTTGCGGTTCCCGATCGGCAAAGTTAATAAAGATTTAATTTGAGTACAGAACTGACTGTTAGAGGTCTGTAGGGGGGCTTAGACCCCCCTACAGACCGGGCGGCCACTTCTATAGTGTTCTTCTCCAATTTTCCCTATGGCACGGGCTGATCTGAGCTCCGTGCATGTTATCAAAATATCCCCCCTCCCCCTATCACTATACAGGGGTGCATACACCCCTCTAGTACAGTACTGCTTTATTTATGTTATGAACACCAAGACTTGTCCCAATCGCAACATAAGTATATATTTACATGTTCCGTAGGCAGAGTCCACTGATGTCCATGGGCGGGGCTGTGTGCAGAAGCCTCCGCCCGCTCCTTCTTGATGCCCGCCCCCTCTGGCCGTAATCCAGTGTTGTGGGGGTGGCCGAGTCGTTAAAGGGGCGTGGCTAACCATGTGCCGCGGTTAGCCACGCCCCTTTAACGACGTGCCCGCCCTCACAAGACTGGATTACGGCCAGAGGGGGCGGCCATCAAGAAGGAGCGGGCGGAGGCTACTGCACACAGCCCCGCCCATGGAAATCCCTTCACTCTGCCTCCGGACACATGTAAATATATACTTACTTTGCGATTTGGATAATTCATTGTATATATCACATAATTAAAGCATAATTGTAATAGAGGGGTGTATGCACCCCTCTATAGTGATACGGGGGGGTAGGGGCAACTTTGGGTGACATGCACGGGCTCCGAGGAGCCCGTGCACAGTGAGAAATTGTAGAAGAACACTATAGAAGTCGGCGGCCGGTCTGTAGGGGGGTCTAAGCCCCCCTACAGACCTCAAACAGTCATTTAGCTCAGCTATTCAACTCTTTATTAAGTTTGCTGATCCCGGCAATAGCCGGGATCCGCAAACTCTGCAGTTACTGGATGGCTCAGGATTACACATCCTGAGCCATCCGGTTACCGCAGTGCGGTCCCTGGAAACGCTGCGAAAACTGCTGCCTGCATGATTTTTAACGCAGGCAGCAGTGCCGGATCCGGCCACCGGATGGCTTGTGAAGCCATCCGGTGTTTTGCATAGGCTCCTATGAGGAGCGTTTCCTGGTCCGGTTTTGAGCTTTTTGAAAGCTCAAAACCGGATCAGGATTTTGTAAAAAAAAACGAAAATGTGACCCTAGCCTTAATTAGACATTTCTTTTTACTGCAGTTAGTCCAGGCACTTTGTTCGGGCTAGTAGCAGACTAGCAGTGTCCCACAGTGGTGTAGCCCACTTGTGAGAGAAGCTACACCTTCAGTGTAGTTGATTCTACTAATTTTTTACTGCAACAAGCAAACCTGTCATTTTTTGCTTAAAAGCAGTGTTCACTAACATTTAATACAACCAAATACACCTTGAGTGTAGTTCATTCTAATAATTTTTTACTGCAACAAGCTAACCTGTCATTTTTTGCTTAAAAGCAGTGTTCACTAAACCTTTACTGTAGGCCACATTTAATACAACCAAATACACATTGAGTGTAGTTCATTCTAATAATTTTTTACTGGAACAAGCAAATGTAATTTTTTGTGCCTAGTAGCACTGTTTGGCCAATCAGCTGTGCTCGATTTCCATCAGAATATTTTTTGCCAACAACTGCAGAGTTGCCAATTTGTTCACATACGAGTGACAAAAGGCCTGCTGCTGGTGGAAAGGGGAATAGGCATGGTGGAAAGGGAAAAACAGTTTGTGTCCGTGGGGTACGTGGGAAAGCAAGAGTAACATCTACTGGAGAAAGAGCATCTTTCAGCCAAAGTAAGATGTCTACTTCTTTCCTTGGAGATTCTGAAATGATCCTTTTTGTACGGACACGACTTAGACGACGATCGATACCAATTCTAGATGAGGCACAAAAAGAGCAGGCGCTTGAATGGATAGCAAGTGCTTCAGCAAGTGGGCTCTCCTTCATCTCAACTTCAACATCACAAATACACCAGTCCTCAGAAGTGTCACCACAATCCCACTTGCTTCCGCACAGCTCCCAAATCTCCAGCCACCCATCTGAGTATGGGGTAAGACAGATGGTTGACTATGCATCGCTCTTCACTCCTACTATAGCCTGGGAATCAGAGATATGCTCAAAAGCTTTTGTGAGTGAAGACGAGGTAATGATCTGCACTGATACCCAGAAGCTTATGGAGTTGGATCCAGGCCCAGATAAAGAAGGTTCTGAGCAAACATAATGTAGACCCTCATTCATAAAGTGTCAACTGTACCTTGGAGATCTTGTAAGCCCTTCCGCATACGACTCCTGCTGTACTTCCTCCCCCTCCTTTAGTGCCGCCACCTGACTCCGAATACTGTTTAAAGTGTGCTCCAGCATGTAAATGAGTCATGCTGATAATGGCATCATCATCATTAAACATCTTCATCGACATTTCAATACTGTACAGAATGGTGCATAGGTCCTTCATTTCAGACCACTCCAGTAGTGTGATTTGCCCCACTGGATCTCGTAGGCCCAGGTTATACGTCATGATGTATTGCACCAGGGCTCGTTGGTGCTGCCACAGTTGCTGCAACATGTGCAGAGTTGAATTCCATCATGTTGGCACATCACATTTCAGCCGGTGAACTGGCAGGCCGAACGACTTCTGTAGAGATGCAAGACGTTGAGCTACGGGATGCAAACGGCGGAAGTGAGCACACAGCAACCGTGCCCTCTGCTGAAGACCATCTAGGGACAGATAGTGTGCAAAGATTTGCTGGACAACCAGGTTTAAGACGTGAGCCATGCAAGGCACGTGTCACATTGCCCCGCCATAGGGCTGCACCCAGCATTGCAGCATTGTGGCACACGACCTTCCCTGGCTGCAGGTTCAGTGGACACAAGCATTGATGAAACTCGGTCTCCACAGCACACCACAACTCCTCAGCTGTATGACTCACACTTCCCATACATTTCAAGGTAAAGACCGCCTGATGCCGTTGAGCCCAGCTGCCATCATAGTAAGGAGGTGTGCAGGATTCCTTGTGCGCAGTTAGAACGCGGGTGGAATTACCAGACAGTCTTTGGGTGCAGGTGGAGGACGGAGACGAGGTTGAGGAGGCAGAAGCAGTGGAGGAACTTCTACATACAGAGGATTGACGCACAACTCGTGGGGATGGCAAGACTTGGACAGCAGCCCCTTCTCCTGCTGTCTTCATAGTTACCCAGATTTTTTGGCTGCTACTTACATTTTGGTGACAGATCTTACAGATGAGGCTGTGGTCACACATAGAAATCCGTTTTTGGAAGTGATTTTCATCACCAATCCGTTTTTTTCTGGGTGCTTTTTGAGCCTCCTGCACTCCTGAACGTTTTTGGAATTTTCATTAAAAAAACGCATGCGCGAACGCATGCGCAAACGCAAGTGCGCGTTTGCATGCGTTCGCGCATGCGTTTCCCATAGGGCCCCATGTTAAAAAAAACGCATGAAAACGCATGCGTTTTTTAACTGATGCCAAAAACGTTGCATGCAACGTTTTTGACTCAAAAACGGACAGGGCAATGTTTGGAGCTCCATAGAAAAACGGACAGGGTGTTTATAAGGCCATGTTCACACACATGCGTTTTTTTGACCATCTCTGCGTTTTTGGGCTGTTAAAAAAAACGCAGGTGCGTTAACGCAGGGTACATTTGAGTGTAGCTGCGTTTTTCAGCTCCATTTGCGTTTTTTACCCCTAGTCCAAAAAACGCTGCATGCAGCGTTTTTGGGTGCTGTAAAAAAACGCATGTGCGTTTTTCCAAAAACGCATGCGTTTTTTTAACATGGGGCCCTATGGGAAACGCATGCAAAAACGCATGGTACATTAGTACCTTTTAGTGCCATTCAAAAACGCATGCGTTTCCCATAGGGGCCCATGTTAAAAAAAACGCATGCGTTTTTGAAAAAACGCACATGCGTTTTTTTAACATGGGGGCCCTATGGGAAACACATGTGTTTTTAAAAGGCACATTTATGCACCCTGCGTTAACGCTTGCGTTTTTGCCTGCGTTTTTGGTGAAAAAATAAGTCCAAAAACGTGGCAAATCCTTTCAGACACACAAGGGACATTTTTTAGCACTCTTAAAAAAACGCAAGTGCTTTTAAGAGTGCTAAAAAAAACGCAAATTGTGTGTGAACATAGCCTTACACCCAATCCATTTTTCTGTCAGTTTTTGGACTTAGAAAAAAAAATGAGAAAACTGAAGCCAAAAACGGACTGAGGGCTTATGTGGAACCCCAGCCTAACATGGGGAGACTAAAGGCTTGTGGATTTTGGAATGTGCTGCATGAAAGTCACCTCACCAACCATTTTCAGCTTGCAACTGTGGGGCAATTGATGCCACTGAAGTGGTGTCTGGGCCCAAATTTTTGGGAAAAATGGAGACTCTTGTTGTAGTCCCCTAAATGTGACACAATGCTCAGCGTGTGCACAAGGCCTTACAGATGCTGCATTAAAAACCACACCAAATACTCATCTCCTGCACAAGGCCTTACAGATAGTGAGGTAAAATGCACCAAATAATCATCATCTGCACATGGCCTTACAGATACTGAAATAAAACGCACCAAATAATCATCATCTACACATGGCCTTACAGATACTGAAGTGAAACACACCAAATAATCATCATCTGCACATGGCCTTACAGATACTGAAGTAAAACTCACCAAATAATCATCATCTGCACATGGCCTTACAGATACTGAAGTGAAACGCACCAAATAATCATCATCTGCACATGGCCTTACAGATACTGAAGTGAAACGCACCAAATAATCATCATC
Organism: Allobates femoralis; assembly: GCA_033576535.1. NCBI lineage: Eukaryota > Metazoa > Chordata > Amphibia > Anura > Aromobatidae > Allobates > Allobates femoralis. Next base: position 262,243,823 of record JARQOC010000006.1, on the reverse strand, counting down.
TGCACATGGCCTTACAGATACTGAAGTGAAACGCACCAAATAATCATCATCTGCACATGGCCTTACAGATACTGAAGTGAAACGCACCAAATAATCATTATCTGAACATGGCCTTCCAAATACTGAAGTAAAACACACCCAATACTCATCTTCTTGATGTGGCCTTACAGATACTGAAGTAAAACTCAACAACTACTCATGGTGTGCATGATGCCTTACAACTACTGTAGAAAAAACTGATTTTGGAAGGTCATGACATGCCTATATCTGTGTCTCCTGCCCCTTTTACTCTTCTATCTCTTTTCTTTTCGCATTTTTATATGTAGTTTTCACTTTTCCATAGGTTTGTTGTATCTTCTGAGTCGTTTGTGACCTTTTGGACACTTTAGAAGGTGTTTTCTATGTGTTTTCTATGTGTTTGTATGTGTTGTGTTTGGCTAACATTGTTTTCAATGGGATTCGACAGTGTTCGACAACATTCGACGAACAAACGCCCAATTTGGTGAACTGAATCGAATTTGAACACTAGGGTGGTGGCTCATCTGTAATCTTTAGATAGATACATAGATCTAAGAAAGAAGACAGAATCTGATTACATAACAAAGTTGTTTCATCACCCTCTGTTTATATGTGCTTGTGTTTGGATCAGGGTACAATTGCCCTATTTGTGTTCTCCACTGTTGCAAATAATATATCACATTAGTCAATTATACAGATTATAGTTTCACATATAAAAAGGTCTCTTATATTTCTTTTACCTTTCTGGTAGAAAGATATGAGGGATCCTTAGACCCTATTTCGTGGTGCCTGGAGATGGAAGTACAGTGCATTAGGGGGAGGGAAAGAGATTGCAAGTATGGCACTACTTGATTTATTGCAGGTTATATCAATAATGCTTGTGAATCTCTGTAACATTTATTACTATGTTAAGCGGTTAGTTAATGCCTTGCTTACCTTATTTCATATAGATTTCGACCCAGTTTGGGTGTATATTAGCGTGAGCTTGTGCTGGGGACCTGACACTCTATAAGGGAGCGGACCGAAGTCGGGATGCTCCATGCACTGGGTGTAAGTGCGTCACCGAGTGACCGCACGTTCGTTCGCTATAGAGAGCATAACGTGATCGGCTTGCTGAAAGCCGCCGGTCATGTGACTCCTTATGTTTATTTCAATAATGAAGAAAAAATGGCTGCACTCACTAGAGTCGGATCTTCACACATTTATTGAATGTCCAGAAGTCAATTCATGAACATAACAGCAAGGGAGGGGGTGTGCAGGGATGACGGCCGACGGCCTGCCGTTTCGCTGTAAATACCACTTCCATGGGCCCTGAAAAGCTATTGCAATTCTCTGCCCCATACATTCAACTTGTATATCCTGTCCATACAGAGTTTCATGGTCATTTTGGACCTGTTAGGAGAAAATTAGTACAAGAGAAGCGCACAGGGGATCCCAACCTGAAGACCTATTGTATTGACTATTATATATTCCATTGTCATTCCATATAACTTTATGCTTTACATATATATTTTTTATATATATACTAGTACTATCATATCTACAATCTATTACCCTCCAGCGTGCACGACTATAGAAAACAGTGGTGGTGTGGTATTCATTCTTCCTTAGCATATCTAAAAGTGTTGTGAATTCATTGGAGCTCCCTCCGGTGGTTGTTACTGGTGATGCAGCTGACTGTGTGGGCTTCACAGGAGAGGGTGATTAGCAATTTGTTCTTGGATCATATAATGGTTGGAAGTGGATCAATCCTTGCCACTTGTCTTTTATTCCTGGAGGTTTCCACATCTCTCTGATTTCTTCTGCTCTGTGGAGATCTTTGCAAGATAAGTGAATTTTTTTTGATATTTTGTGGCACACTTTTGTGTGCTTAAGGATCTGTCTTATGTTTTGTTTTATTCTGAGATGTGGTTTGCTATCTAGTCTTGTATATTTGTTTATCTGCTCTCAGATACGAAATTTTCTTCCTAGGAATTTTACCATTCACTAGTATCTGCTATTTCCAGTTTTGCTGGCACTTGATTTATAGAAGTCTGCAGATATAGTTGTCGCCCAGTCTTAGTATAGTAATTTTTGTAATATCTGCTGTTGGTGGTTTTTGATAGTGTTTTATACTGACTGCAATAGTATTCTATCCTGTCTTTGCTATATAGCTAGTTTGACCTCTTTTGCTAAACTTAGACTCTGCCTGTGTTTGTTTTCCTTCTCTTGTTTCCCAGTTAATATTTGTGGGGGCTTGCTATTCTTTTTGGGCTCTGCTCTAAGGCAAGATAGCTTTTCCTACATCCATCTTTAGGAGCAGTTAGTTCTCCAGCTGTGCAGAGGTGTCTAGGTCTGGTTAGTTACATCCCACGCTACTTTTAGTTGTGGTGTGTAGTCAGGGATTGTGGTCAGTACAGTTACCAACGACTTCTACGGAATCCGAATGCTACTCCTGAGTCATCGTTCTTAACAGGGGGGGTTATAAAGAGAAAACATTAGTGTTTGGTCAAACTGGCCAGTTTATTTCCCTGTTTAATCCCTTAGAACTTAAAGTCTGCAAGGTATAGATCCAAAAACTCTCTCTATTCTTAAGTAATTGTATTTGTTTGCCACCCCTTCAGGACAATGTCACCTGTTCGATTATCTGATATCTCAGCTGAGATACCGAGTGTTTAGCTTCATTAAAGTGGTAGGGAATGGGTAACCAGTTCCTTTCACATCTTATGGTTGATTTATGACTGGCAATCCTGTCCTTGATGTGTTGTCTCGCCCACATATAGTAGGCTGAATGGACATTTGATCAAATATATTACATAGTTAGAATTGCATGTGTAATAATCCTTTATTGGATATGATTTGCCTGTCTGTGGATGTGTAAAATGGTCCCCTTTTATGACATTTTAACATGCTGCACAATTCAGACATGGGAAGGTACTCTTCCGTTGTGTGCCTAGGAAGGTTTGTGTAGGTAGTTTTAGTTTGCTGCCGATGTCTGCTCTGATCAAAGTGTCTTTCAGATTAGGGGGTCTCCTTTTGCACATTAATGGTGGATTCTCAAAAATGGGAATATTCGCATATGCCTTTCTCATTAAAGGCCAGTGTTTTTTAATGATATTGTATATTTTAGGCATAGTGGGGTGATGGTTGTGCACGAAGGGTGCTCTGTCTGTTTTGACCACGGGAGATGGTGATTCTTCGTTATTTAAGATTTGATCTGTTTCAGATTGAATGAGGTTCTCTGGCTAGTGTCTTTCACGGAATTTGTTACCCATCTCTTGTAGTCTCAATGGAAGGTAGTCCCTTTCTGATACAAGTCTTGCTACCCTTTTCAATTGTGATCTAGGTAAGCTATTTTTAATCGAATGGGAGTGGCAACTGTCAAAATGTAATAGACCGTTTCGGTCTGTGGGCTTCTTGTAAATATCTATACCTAATTTGCCCTCTGTTTTCTTGAAAATTGTTGCGTCAAGGAACTTAATTTCTGCATGATTGTGTTGGATGGTGAAAGTGAGCTCTGGTCTAATTGTGTTGATGTCCCTAAAAAAACGCTCCAAACTGGTTTGGTCGCCTTTCCAGATACAAAAAATATTGTCTATATACTGATATACTGAAGCCATAAGACGGCATATTCTTGAAAAAGTGGATTTGTATATACATATGTACACTCAAAATGATCCATGTACAGATTAGCATACGCGGGGCCATATTAGACCCCATTGCAGTCCCCCATATTTGTACAAAATAATCATCCTGGAAAAGAAAAAAATTCTCCCTCAAGACTGTTTCTAACAAATCTATGCATAATTGAATTTCATCATTAGAGAAGTCAGTTTTAAGTAAAGCTTCTTTAGTTGCAAAGATTCCTTTGTCATGGTCTATGGACGTGTAAAGGCTATTTACGTCAAGGGTTAGTAGTAAGCTGTTATCGTATTCAATGCTTTTAGTTTTGAGAGGATATCACTTGTATCCAGGATAAAAGATTTTGTTCTTCTTGCCAATGGTGTGAGGATTTTTTCAAGATAAATTGAAAGTGGTGATAAGATAGAATCCGTGGAGGCTACAATGGGCGATCCCAGTGGGTTTTTGAGACTGGGTTGTGACATTATGGAATGTAAATATGCAAATATTACCTTGGCTTGTATGTACTGATTTTCTCTTTGTACACTTTGACATTTACAGTAACTACCGTGATCAAGGTCCAGTGTGGACCGAAACGTTGGTTTCTCGTTGACTCTCACCAATAAAAAGACTTTCAATTTTTTGCAAAAGAATCTGTGAGTGTGCAATTGTCATTTATCATATCTTACGACGTGGGTTGACCAGACCACTCAATTAGCACCTCCACCAGTGAAATAAGTTTCAGAGTGCACGCCCTCTTTTATATTATTACATTAGTGAGCACAGCTTCTACAGTTTGGTAGTATCAGGCCAGTACTTGACCACCTTCTGTGCAGCACCAGTTAGCTGACTGATTAAGGCTGGCTTCACATTAGTGGCACAGCCAGATCAGGATGAAAATGGGTTCATCCTGATCTGACTGTGCATCTTCAAACGCATGCTACTTCAGCTGCCAAATGACTGATCTGGCCAGGGAGGGTGTGTGTTAAAATTTTATACAATTTATTGCGCATTTGGATATACTATGGGGGCACATGGGAGGGGCTGCAGGAGTGGTTTTATACCACTACTTTATTACTATCAGTGTTTGAAGTCCTGTTTGCTTTTGCCGGGAATGTGGGACTGATCTATGCACAGAACTATCAGACATGACATAGAAGTGCAATCTATGGCTATTCTTAGAGTTCTCTACACACAGAACCGTCAAATGCGGCATATGAGTCCGATCTTCACCGCATTTGACAGTTTTGTGTGTAGAGGACTTTCAGAATAGGCATAGATCGCGCTTCTACGCCACATTTCACAGTTCTGTGTGTAGAAGAGGTAGAGAAGTGCTCCTCTGCTCTGGCAAAAGTTGACCGGACTTCAAACAGTGATAGTAATAAAGTAGTGGTTTATTGTAAAGTATATCTGTTTGGCTAGTAATAGTATTGTGTTCAAATCCACTTTGTATGTTTACGGGTGCAGTGCTAAGCAGCCACTAGTAAATGTCACCAGTCCTGTGTTTCTTAGCTAGAAAGGAAAGTCTAGGCCTCAGGTATAGTGAAAAGGTGGAGGAATTAATGGGAGAAGGTGCCCCATAGTGAAGCGTATATAAGATTGGGTATTTCCTGGTTTGAAGTGAGTAGAGATAAGTGCGTGTTTAGTAGTTGAGTAAAGCAAAGTACTGAGTACAGAGGAACAGAAGTAACTGTGGTTTGGTGTGGACGCTGATCCAAAGTATAAGAATTGGACAGGACGAAGCAAAGGTGACCAAAGCCAGATTGCAGTATAATGCCAGAAAGTGAGAAGTGAGGGACCAGAGAGAGCGCTTCTCCCCATGTAAGGGGGGAACCTAGACAGTGATGGGTTCAGTGCTGACTGAGGGACAATCGCATGGAAGGTAGACTGAAAGAGTTATTCTGACGTAATATAGCCAAAAAGGGTAGGTCCATTATGGCAAATAGAATTGGCCCATAAAGTTGGATACTCAGGGGACAGTGAGGCATCAGGCCTCTTCCATTCATCTTAATCACCGGTGTGATTTAATCTGTAACCGCAATGGAAGAGTCATACCATATAAGAGTGTTAATGCCTTATGAAAATCCATCTGTAAACCCTGTCGTAAGCAAAGTAATTAAATGTTTGAACCATGTCATAAGTAAAGTTTGTGCAGTTTTGAATTGCTGTGAACTTGTTTTAAATAACTCAGCGCAGTGTGAACTGGACAAACTGAAGTTGGCTCATGACCGGAAAGAACCAAGGTAAAAGCTCCACACAACCTCTTCCACCATCTGTGTCTGTATCGGAGGGCCGAGGTGAACTAAAGAAAAGTAGGGAAGTCCTATTGTCTGAGGGCACCTGCAGTTACCACCTCTGGGGCCCACATTATAGCTTCACGCTCAAAGTTGTAATGAATAAGGAGCCTGAAAGTCGAAAAATTAAAAAAATGCTACTTCTTGCTTGTTAGCGTAAAACTAAACACTCTAGAGCTTACCAAGCCATTGATCAGTAAGCCACAGTATGGTTAATTTTTTTATTGACATGACCAAGCAGTTCAACTACAAATTTAGTTTCATTATTACTTTTTTCCAGCCAATGTTATACCTTTGCTGGGATTAATATACCATATAACAGTACTACAAAGACCTACTGAGGTTAGAAACCAGTAAATCGGAGAGTTTCAATCTTTACCAAACCCCTCGGTGCAGTTGTTTTATTATTAATTCACAGTTGGAGCTGCGTTATTGTCCATTTTATATTAAGAAAGCCCTTGGTACAAATGAATGTCAAATGATTTCAATACAAAGTGTTACAAAGTGTTACGAGTTTGCCAGTGTGCCGTTTTCAAAGACATTTATTTTTGATATTCATTTGTTATAAATAAAAAAATAAGATTGTGCAAACTGTTCTGTGCTATGTAATCCTTAATAATGAGAAATGTATTCACTTTATTGTGCCTTTTCTGTAAATACATTTAGTACAAAATGCGTATTATTCAAATATCACAAACATATAGTAACAAAATTGTCACCTCAAAGTGGCCTTCTATGGTCAGACATGGACTACGCCACTCAACTCAGAAGAGTCCAGTAGCTCCTTATGTCATTGCTACATGATTGTTATCTTCAATGCAGGGACCCATAGGATGTGTCAAACTATAGGGATACACGATAGTGGATAGGGACCTAGAATCATCTAGTTGTCAATTTACTGTTTCAGGAATAACAGAGATATGGCACAGTGCTAAGAAGAGGCTTCTGAGATTTTCAGAAAAATAACTTGTAAGCTTTTATTCCATGAGTAATACTTCAAAAACAGGGATGTCATGAGAACTGACATGTTGTAACATTATTGTGCAGGTAACGATGAGTATGGGGATATCAATATATATATATATATATATATATAATGCATAACAAATGCAAAGAACTCTGACAGTATACCTAAAAGAGATTTGTATAATAGTATAAACTCCCTCCACTAACTTGTCATAGAGATGTTGAGACCTTTACCTTCAGTCAAAATTCAGTTGTGATGAGGAATCTGGGATTCTGAATGTCCTTATGGTATTACCATAGCTGGGCTGAACCACATGATAGACCGAAGGCATTTTATATTTATCCACCTGAACACTTTGTAGCTGACATCTATTGGAATAAATAAGTTGTGGCAGAATAGATAGATAGATAGATAGATAGATAGATAGATAGATAGATAGATAGATAGATACCTGACCTTCACCCCTACATTATCTTGTTGAACATTGTTTCAAAAATTACTGGCATTAATATGGTTTTGCATCCCCTCCATCTGTTATCACAGCCTCCACTCTTTTAGAAATGCTTCCACAAGATTTTGTAAAGTGTCTGTGGGACCTCACTCCGCACAAGAGCAAAGTCATGTTAAAGAGGGAAGGGTGTCCCCAAAATATTACCAGAAAGATTAAATCAGACACTTGTTTGAAATTTATGTAGCTTTGTTGCCGCCTTCCCTACGACATCTTCTAGAAGGTAACATTCACCACACTTCATGCACACCCACATTCAACCATTAAACTGCTGGATACTGATACCTAGTTCATCATTCCAAGAACATATTTCTACTGTTACAGAGGTCAGCAGCAGCATGCTTTTTGGCTCATAGCGCCTAATTCATCAAAGCAGGCATAAGCTTTGAAAAATTGCATAGTGGTTAGACAGAAAGACCAATAGATAGACAAAAAAAACAAAAGATAGATGATAGATGTACAGATAGATAGATAGATAGATAGATAGATAGATAGATAGATAGATAGATAGATACTTCCCAAAAACAAGGCAGCACTTCAATGGTGGGTGATAAAGGACAGGTAACCTGGAGTGCTGCCTGTTTTTGGGAAGTATTTGTTATGCAGGTGAACACTGCATCATTCAGGAAAGTATTGCTGCCGACTGCTATAAGAAGTTTGTGCTGATTCCTTTTTCTATTGCTAGATAGATTAATGGATCATCATCATAACTCCTCACTAGAATGTAGTCTCCCCTCCCCCATAGGAACATGGTATCTTCTTATCTCTCCATCTTTCAATGGATCATCATCATCACTCCTCACTGGAATGTAGGATGATCCTGCAGCTTCTAGCATCCACGCACCTGACACACCTCCTGCTTTTTGCTCTTACATGAAGCTCTCAGGCTGAAGATTCTGGGTTCCCTGAGGTGGGGGCTAGAGCAGAGGAGCAGATATGATTTTATTGCATCATAAGAGATCTATAGATCCTAGAACTGCAGTGTACAGCTCTGCTTCATCATGTAGGAGGGCAGGGACTGTACTAAAAAGTTTTCTCTCACTGGAGTTCCCCTTTAATTCATTAAATTCAAGACTAAGTTGTTGTAAATGTTCAATACTATTGTAGTACCTCCATATTTGTCCATTGTAATCCTTTATGGGTTTTACATGAGATGCTATTCTAAGCTCATTTAAATCTCCTCTAGCCACTTTTCTAACAGGCCGTCATTTCTCACTGCCTCTCCTTAGTCTATACTCAATTGTTCTCAAACATATCCAGTCTTAATGCTTTCACAAGTTCTTTTTAATGATTTTTCTTACAATGACACATCCTAAAGATGTGGTGACGGGGAAGTAATTTCACATTGCACCGTGAGGCAGGGGTCACTGAGCTGCTGTCTTTGGTCCTTAGCTGCTTAAGGCTTTGTCAGCAGGAGCGCATTACAAACAAAAATGAGCTGAGGTGCCAAGTGAGGAATGTTGGGATCTAATTTTTGCGTGATACTAGGTGTAAAGTAATGAATTATTAAAAATAACAAAGGGCTGCTGGATAATGCCTGAGTTTGTGTATTATATGGTCTATTTAAAAAAAAAAAAAATGTAAGGCCTGTTTTTGGGACCTGAATAAAGGGAATCTGTTGGCAGGTTTTTGTTACTTCATCTTATAGTAGAACTAGTAAAAAGGCCTGATACAATTGCATCGGGAGCGCGGTGAAATGAATTGTGTGTATACAGGCGGGTCAGTGGGTAGCAGAGTATAGAGGGGACTGTGTGGGTAGCAGAGTATACAGGCGGGTCTGTGGGTAGCAGAGTATACAGACGGCTCTGAGCGTAGCAGATTATACAGGCGGCTCTGTGGGTAGCAAAGTATACAGCGGCTCTGTGGTACAGAGATACAGGCGGTCTGTGGGTAGCAGAGTATACAGGCGGCTTTGTGGGTAGCAGAGTATACAGGCGGCTCTGAGGGTAGCAAAGTATACAGGCGGGTCTGTGGGTAGCAGAGTATATAGGCGGCTTTGTGGGTAGCAGATTATACAGGCGGCTTTGTGGGTAGCAGAGTATACAGAAGGGTCTGTGGGTAGCAAAGTATACAGAAGGCTCTGTGGGTAGCAGATTATACAGGCGGCTCTGTGGGTAGCAGAGTATACAGGCAGCTCTGTGGGTAGCAGAGTATACAGGCGGCAGTGTGGGTAGCAGAGTATACAGGCGGTTCTGTGGGTAGCAGAGTATAGAGGCGGCTCTGTGGGTAGCAGAATATACAGGCGGCTCTGTGGGTAGCAGAGTATACAGGGGCTCTGTGGGTAGCAGAGTATACAGGCGGCTCTGTGGGTAGCAGAGTGTACAGGCGGCTGTGTGGGTAGCAGAGTATAGAGGTGGCTCTGTGGTTAGCAGAGTATACAGGCGGCTCTGTGGGTAGCAGAGTATAGAGGCGGCTCTGTAGATAGCAGAGTATGATGTGGCGGGAGGCTGGAGGGGTGAGGAGAGATGCGGCTGGAGCGGCGACATCACCGCTCGGCGGCAGGACGTGGCTGCGTGCTGGGGCTGATCGCTGGCCCAGTCACACGCTATTGTCCTCTGCGGCGGGGTGGGGGCTGCAGAGAGGGATCAGTTCCCCTCATGTGACCTGAGGGAAAGGAGCGGATTGGGTGCTCTGTGGTATACATAGGACGGCCATCCGATTGGTCCAGGACGGCGAGTGCAGAAATAGGCACGATGCTATTGCATCGGGAGCGCGGTGAAATGAACAGGTGCCGTAGAAATAGCCGCTGAATAGTACAGTCCTCTCTCAAGAAAGTACACTGTTGTTGCGGGATTTATATGGTGTATATGGTGGGTGAGTGGTTAGCACTGTATAGTGGCTCAGTGGTTAGCACTGTATGGTGGTTCAGTGTTTAGCACTTTATACAGTGGCTTTGTGGTTAGAACTGTATACGGTGGCTCAGTGGTTAGCACAGTTATATGGTGGCTCAGTGGTTAGCACTGTATACGGTGGCTCAGTGGTTAGCACTGTATAGGTGGCTCAGTGGTTGGCACTGTATATGGTGGCTCAGTGGTTAGTATTTTAATGGTGGCTTAGTGGTTAGCAATATACGGTGGGTCAGTGTTATACAGGATATGATAGCTCTGTGGTTAGCAATGTATAGCTGGCTTAGTGGTTAGCACTGTATATGCTGGCTCAGTGGTTAGCAACTGTATACAGTGGCTCAGTGGTTAGCTCTGTATATGCTGCTCAGTGGTTAGCACAGTATATGGTGATCAGTGGTTAGCACAGTATATGGCGGATCAGTGGTTAGCAGAGTATATTGTGTGTCAGTGATTAGCACAGTATATGGTGGTCAGTGGTTAGCACAGTATATGCTGGCTCAGTGGTTAGCACAGTATATCGGTGGTGAGTGGTTAGCACAGATATGATAGGTCTGTGGTTAGCACTGTATATGTGGCTTAGTGGTTACCACTGTATATGCTGGCTCAGTGGTTAGCACAGTAAATGGTGGATGAGTGGTTAGCAGAGTATATGTGTGTCAGTGGTTAGCAGAGTATACGGTGGGTCAGTGGTTACCACAGGATATGATAGGTCTGTGGTTAGCACTGTATATGCTGGCTTAGTGGTTAGCACTGTATATGGTGGCTCAGTGGTTAGCACTGTATATGGTGGCTCAGTGATTAGCACAGTATATGGTGGATCAGTGGTTAGCACTGTACGGTGGCTCAGTGGTCAGCAGTGTATGGTGGCTCAGTGGTTAGCACAGTATACTCTGGCTCAGTGGTTAGCACAGTATACGGTGGGTCAGTGGTTATAACAGGATATGATAGCTCTGTGGTTAGCACTGTATATGCTGGCTTAGTGGTTAGCAGTGTATATGCTGGCTCAGTGGTTAGCACTGTATACAGTGGCTCAGTGGTTAGCACTGTATATGCTGGCTCAGTGGTTAGCACAGTATATGGTGGATCAGTGGTTAGCAGATTATATTGTGGGTTAGTGATTAGCACAGTATATGGTGGGTGAGTGGTTAGCACAGTATATGCTGGCTCAGTGGTTAGCACAGTATACGGTAGGTCAGTGGTTAGCACTGTATATGCTGGCTCAGTGGTTAGCACAGTATATGGTGGATCAGTGGTTAGCACAGTATATGGTGGCTGAGTGGTTAGCACTGTATACAGTGGCTCAGTGGTTAGCACTGTATATGCTGGCTCAGTGGTTAGCACAGTTTATGGTGGATCAGTGGTTAGCACAGTATATGGTGGGTCAGTGATTAGCACAGTATATGGTGGGTGAGTGGTTAGCACAGTATACGCTGGCTCAGTGGTTAGCACAGTATACGGTAGGTCAGTGGTTAGCACTGTATATGCTGGCTCAGTGGTTAGCACAGTATATGGTGGATGAGTGGTTAGCACTGTATATGCTGGCTCAGTGGTTAGCACAGTATAGGGTGGGTCAGTGGTTAGCACAGGATATGATAGGTCTGTGGTTAGCACTGTATATGCTGGCTTAGTGGTTAGCACTGCATATGCTGGCTTAGTGGTTAGGTCTGTATATGCTGGCTCCGTGGTTAGCACAGTATATGGTGGATCAGTGGTTAGCAGAGTATATTGTGCGTCAGTGGTTAGCAGAGTATACGGTGGGTCAGTGGTTAGCACAGGATATGATAGGTCTGTGGTTAGCACTTTATATGCTGGCTTAGTGGTTAGCACTGTATATGGTGGCTCAGTGGTTAGCAGAGTATATGGTGGATCAGTGGTTAGCAGAGTATATTGTGGGTCAGTGATTATCACAGTATATGGTGGCTCAGTGGTTAGCACAGGATATGGTGGGTGATTGGTTAGCACTGTATATGGTGGGTCAGTGGTTAGCACAGTATATGTAGAGTGGGGGTAGAGTGGAATGGTGCAGAGCGGAGGCAGAATGGAGTGGGGCAGAGTGGAGTGAGGGAGATGAAGGGCAGAATGTAGTGGAGCAGAGCAGGGGCAGAGTGGAGTGGGGGCAGAGTGGAGTGGGGCAGAGCGGAGGCAGAATGGAGTGGGGCAGAGTGGAGTGAGGCAGATCAGGGTAGAATGTAGTGGAGCAGAGCAGGGGCAGAATGGAGTGGGGGCAGAGTGGAATGGGACAGAGCGGGGCAGAGCGGAGGCAGAATGGAGTGGGGCAGAGTGGAGTGAGGCAGATGAGTGGTAGAATGTAGTGGACCAGAGCAGGGGCAGAATGGAGTGGGGGCAGAGTAGAATGGGACATAGCGGAGGCAAAATGGAGTGGGGCAGAGTGGAGTGAGGCAGATCAGGGGTAGAATGTAGTGGAGCAGAGCAGGGTTAGAATGTAGTGGGGGCAGAGTGGAGTGGGGCAGAGTGGAGTGAGGCAGATCAGGGGTAGAATGTAGTGGGGACAGAGCAAAGGCAGAAATGGAGTGGGGGCAGAGTGGAGTGAGGCAGAATAGACTGAAGCAGATCAGGGGTAGAATGTAGTGGGGGCAGATTAGGGGTAGAATGTAGTAGGGACAGAGCGGAGGCAGAAATGGAGTGTGGGCAGAGTGGAGTGAGGCAGAATAGACTGAAACAGATCAGGGTAGAATGTAGTGGGGGCAGATTAGGGGCAGAGTGGAGTGAGGCAGAATAGACTGAATCAGAGCAGGGGTAGAATGTAGAGGGGCAGATTAGGGGCAGAATGTAGTGGGGGCAGATTAGGGGTAGAATGTAGTGGGGCAGATTAGGGGCAGAATGGAGTAGGGGCAGAGTGGAGTGAGGCAGAATAGACTAAAGCAGATCAGGGGTAGAATGTAGTGGGGGCAGATTAGGGGCAGAATGTAGTGGGGGCAGATCAGGGGTAGAATGTAGTGGGGACAGAGCAGAGGCCGAAAAGGAGTGGGGGCAGAGTGGAGTGAGGTAGAATAGACTGAAACAGATCAGGGGTAGAATGTAGTGGGGGCAGATTAGGGGCAGAAAGGAGTGGGGGCAGAGTGGAATGAGGCAGAATAGACAGAAGCAGATGAGGGGTAGAATGTAGAGGGGCAGAATGGCTTCCCCCCCCCGGTGTTTCCCCTGGCCTCTATTTGCCCCTGCACTGTGTTTGCTCCCCCTGGCCCCTCTCTGCCTTCTTACCCTTCTTCCCAGCTCTGATTGATGAATAGAAGGCCTGCAGTGATGTCTGAGTCATGTGAATGATCACATGACTCTGACATCACCAAAGGTCCTTTTGCCTTGTCAAATAGAAGATGATCGGAGCAGACAGCAGAGAGATGGGGGAGTGTGCCGGAGAAGGATGAGAGGTGCGGGGGCAGCAGGAGAGGTGGGGGATCTATGGCTGGCGGGGGTGTGCAGGCGGCATTGTGCGGGGGTGTATGGCTGGTGGGGTTGTGCAGGGGTGTATGGCTGGCGGGGGTGTGCAGGCAGCATAGTGCGGGGGTGTATGGCTGGCGGGGGTGTGCGGGGGTCTATGGCTGGCGGGGGTGTGCAGGCGGCATTGTGAGGGGGTCTATGGCTGGCGGGGGTGTGCTAGCGGCATTGTGCGGGGGTGTATGGCTGGCTGGGGTGTGCGGGGGTCTATGGCTGGCGGGGGTGTGCAGGCGGCATTAGGATTAGGGCATTAGGCCCCCTGGTTGCTGCCGCTTGGAACTGAGGGCTCACACTGTCCAATGGACGGTGCGGCCCTGGCGGCGGGGGAGCGGTGGGCATTGGTGGGGGTATGTAGTGTCCGGCGACAGCATTGTTGCGCTTCCGGCCAGTATCGCGTGATAGCGGCACAGTGGCCGGAAGTGCAAAACTACTGATTATGTATATAGATATTGTAGATAAAAAGACCCTGATTAAAATGATGTATCATTTAGATTACTGGGTTCAGCAGTTGTGACACAGAGTTCTTCGATGTAGAAAGAAGCAGCACTCAGAAAGTTAAGCCCACCCACACCACAGCTCTCTCTATACATTGTATAGTGACGGTGAGCTGAGCTGTTTATCATTGCTGGGATGTGGTTGATCTAGTAGGTATGTAGTGATAATCACCTGCTGATAAAACATTATTATAATTGTTTTTGCATAAGGGCACAGAGGCCAATAAGTAACACATTCCTGAAATTAGTGTCTCAGCCCTTTCCTCATTCCATCCTCAGACTACATAGAAAAACATGCTGACAGATTTCCTATAAAAAGCATTCTATCTATTTTTATTGCCAAAATAGAGCAGCAAAAGCTATTACAGAGTACTTTTACAATGTCAAAAGAAGCCAATTTTTGCAATAATTTTATTTCTGCTACTCTCCTAAGTATTCCATTTTTTATTGTTATTTTAAATCTTCTATATAGTCAAAAAGATATTGATCTCTTTATTTAGTTCTAATATATATGGACCTCACCAAAGGAAAGGGACCCACAGGTTAATAATGCAAAACATCCTAAAGACATGCTTACACAGAATCCTGAGAAACCTACCCCCATGTAAAGACAATAAAAATTAGCACCAAATAAAAAGTCCCATACCTCTGGAACCGTAGGGTGGATTTTAAAGAAATAAAAGAATTCTCAGGGGTTGCAGGAATAAAATAAGAGCAAAGAGTGACCACACTTGATCTGATGACATGCCCCTTGTAATAAAGAATATTACTCTTTTCATGTTTTGTGTATACAGTGGGTGAAATAAGTATTTGATCCCTTGCTGATTTTGTGCGTTTGCCCACTGACAAAGACAGGAACAGTGTATAATTTTAAGGGTAGGTTGATTTTAACGGTCAAGGTACCGTCACACGCCGCAATATCGCCTGGAAATCATAAAGGCGATATGTCGCCCCGGAGCAATCGCCGTGAAATTGCATCACGGTTGTGGCGTGTGATTTGGCAATTTCGCGGCGATAAATCGCCCCACGGCCATCACCTGATTCCTGAACAGTGCTCAGTAATCAGCCACAATCATTAAGGCGATATTTCCATGTTGTGGCCTGTGACAGGGCGATAGTGATGGAAAGATCATTGCCTATGATTTCCCGTAAGCGTGCCTCAGCGTGCTGTAGTCCACGCCCCATCTGAGATGATTGGTGTGGGCTACTGTGTTCCTATTGGCTGTCAATTGACACCGCGCCATATTTGAAGAGCTGTCCGTTCAGCACCACACACATCTTTAGCTACACAACCGTCTGCAAACTCAGTGCAAACTCAGATAGACAGTGGCGTCATGTATTAGCCAGCCTTCCAGGGCAGGCTGACCAATCGTAACGCTGTTGTGTTGTCCAATGAGCGTGTATGGGGCGCAGTGTAATCCACTGTGGCATGCCTATGTCCTCTGAGCGCTGAACATGTACGCCCACATTGCCTTTCAGATTGTGGCTTGTGAAGCAGCTATGGAATGAGGCAAGATTGGTTCCGCTGTAGGAGAGGCGATTTCCGGAGCGACACATCGCCTTAGGTTCAGGGCGAAATTGCGGCATGTGATGCTGCCATCGGCGATCTGAGGCGACCATGAAAAACGTGAACACGCACGTTAGATCACCTCACATCACCAGCCGGGATTGCGGCGTGTGATGGTACCTTCAGAGATAGAATATCAAAACTAAAATCCAGAAAATCACATTGTCTAAATTATATAAATGTATTTGCATTTTGCAGAGAGATTATTTGATCCCCTACCAACCATTAGGAGTTCTGGCTTCTACAGACCAGTTAGACGCTCCTAATCAACTTATTATCTGCATTAAAGACAGGTGTCTTAAATTGTCACCTGTTTAAAAGACTATTGTCAACATGCTTAATTAATCAGTCAGATTCTAACTTCTACTACATGGGCAAGACCAAAGAGCTTACCAAAAGATGTCAGTGAAAAGATCCTAAAAGACAAAAAATGGAGAGGCACAAACATGAAAAGCACCCGGTGTTCTAGTGGGGTGTTCTGTTGTGAGGTGGGGGGAGTTTAGCTTTCCACCTGTTCTGGTTGTGCACCCTTGCTCAACACCGGTACTGGCACAATAGCAGCTGCTGCGTGATGATCCACCGTCCTTGGCTTCCTGGTCCGATCACATGGTTTGGGGATGCTGGTCACCTGACCCCGCGTCATTGGAAGTTGGGTCACGTCAATTCCTGGAAGGCTGGTGCGAGCTCCCTGTGCTCTAAGCAGCTCCGGCCACAATCCCCCACTCCCACCTGAGGAAGACAGTGAGCCACTGTCAAAACGCGTAATAGATATAAAATAAACAGGTCTGTTATAATAAGCTCCCTGCTTGTGAGTCTCCTTATTGCTAGCACTCATATTGACCACAAACTCTCCTTTATATCAAGTGAAAAGATCATAGATCTGCACAATTTTGGAGTGGGCTACAAAACCATAAGTAAGATGCTGGGTGAGAAGGAGACTGGTGCAATAGTAAGAAAATGGAAGAAATACAAAATGAGTGTCAATCGACATCGATCTGGGGCACAATATAAAATCTCACCTCGTAGGGTATCCAGGATCATGAGGAAGGTGAGAAATCAGCCTAAAATTACACGGGGTGAACTTTTTAATGATCTCAAGGCAGATGGGACCACTGTCACTAAAAAAAATAATTGATGAAAGGACGTAATAAATTAAAATCTTGCACTGCCCGCAAAGTCCGCAGAGATATGCAGGCTCGTCTGAAGTTTGCCAATGAACACCTTGGTGATCCTGAGAGTGATTGGGAGAAGGTGCTGTGGTCACGTGAGACAAAAATTGAGCTCTTTGGCATTAACTCAACTCACCATTTTTGAAAGAAGACAAATGCTGCCTATGACCCAAAGAACACTGTCCCCAAAATCAAGCCGTGGAAATATTATGTTTTAGGGGTGTTTCTTTTTTAAGGGAAAAGGACTACTTCACTGCATCAATGGGGCAATAGATGGAGCCATGTACTGTAAATTCCTGAGTGACAATTTCCTTCCCTCTACCAGGACATTAAAAATTGATCATGGCTGGGTTTTTCAGCACGACAATGAACCAAAACATACAGCTAAGGCAACAAAGGAAGCACATTTAGGTCATAGAGTGTCCTAGCCAGTCTCCAGACCTTAATCCCATAGGAAATTTGTGGAGGGAGTTGAAGCTCTGAGTTGCTGTGTCCTTACAGTGTAGTTTTGCTTTACAGCGTTCCCGGCCGTAAAGCAAAATCCTCTTGGCGGTGTACCGATGTCACTATTACCAGATGTGACACAAATAGCGTCACACCGGCTATTACAGGCGATGGGGACTAGCATTACTAATCACGCCCACCGGGGCGTGATAATGAGCACCTAGGGAGGGCTTAGAGTCTCACAGGGGATGCCCTGTGAGACTTATTCAGGGACAAGAAGTCTCAGATTTGTAAGTGTATATTGTTGATTATTCCAATGTTACAGAACGCTTTTTTTTATAGAAAAGGAGCACTAATACTGATGTCATGGTGCAGGGACAGGTATTAATAGGGTTGGGGGTGATTTGGAGTGCTCAATTTCCCTTTAATTTTAACAGTGAGAAATAGAATATCAAAAATAAAATCCAAAAAATCACATTGTCTAAAATATATAAAGTTATTTGCATTTTGCAGAGAGAAATAATTGATACCTCTGTCAAACAAGACATAATACTTGGTGGCAAAACCATGGTTGGCAAGCACAGCAGTCAGACTTTTTTTGTAGTTGATGATGAGGTTTGTGCACATGTCAGGAGGAATTTTGGTCCAGTACTTTTTGCAGATCATCTCTAAATCATTAAAATATTGAAGCTGTCACTTGGCAACTCAGAGCTTCAACTCCCTCCACAAATTTCCTATAGGATTAAGGTCTCGAGACTGGCTAGGACACTCTATGACCTTAATGTGCTTCCTTTGTTGCTTTCACATTACGCTTTTGTGCCTGTCCGTGGGATCCGACTTTGAAGTAGGATCCCACGGACAGGCACGGATCCACACGGATCCCTGCAATCGGATGGCAAATAGCCATCCGATCCGATTCTATGCAGGATCTGTGTGGATCCTGCGGTCCCCTGTCTTTCCCTGCTTCTGCCTCCTCTATCTTGTTCTCTCTCCTATTCTATTCTGTGCCCCGCTATTCTATTCTGTGCCCCCTCTTCTCTATCCTCATCTAATCCCTATCCTGTCCCCTCTTGTCTTTCCTGCGTGTAAAAAAAAAAAACTCCTCCCGGAGCATACATCAACTGTCACAGGCTCCCACGCTGCAGCACCATCAGGACTGAAGAGCCTGTGATGATGTCACAGAGCCGCTCAGCTGACGGGTTATGTGACCGGCTCTGTGACATCATCACAGGTCCTTCAGCCCTGATGGTGCTGCAGCGTGGAGCCTGTGACAGTGATGTATGCTCCGGGAGGAGTTTTTTTTTTTTTTTTTTTACACACAGGGAAGAGGATAGGGGACAGGATAGGGATTAGATCAGGATAGAGAAGCAGGGGCACAGAATAGCATAGCGTGGAGAGAGAATAGAATAGCGGGGGCATAGAATAGGAGAGGAAACAAGATGGAGGAGGTAGGAGCGGGAAAGACAGGGAATACAGAGCCGACATCGGATCCGAGGTGAACTCGGATCCGATGTCCATAGGCTCCCATGCTGTGGGCACTCGGATCAGCCTCGGATCAGCAGTGATCCGAGGCTGTCCGATTTGAGTCACGGACACAAAATCGTAGCAGGCTGCGATTTTGTGCCCGTAATTAAATCGGATGGGATCGGATGGTGCCAAAATCGGATGCCAATAGTGGCACATCCGATCCCATCCAATTCCCATAGGGGGACATGGGATCCGATTTCGGATCCGATTGTATTCGTTTTGAAACGGATACAATCGGATGACCGAAAATCGTTATGTGAAAGCAGCCTTGGCTGTATGTTTTGGTTCATTGTCGTGCTGAAAGACCCAGCCATGATCAATTTTTTTACTGATATGTAATGGTGCAGGGACAGGTATTAATAGGGTTGGGGGTGATTTGGAGGGGTCAGGTTCCCTTTAACCTATCCTTTAAATTGCAGACTGTTCATGTCTTTGTCAGTGGGCAAACTTACAAAATCAGCAAGGGATCAAATACTTATTTCTCCTAGTGTACTTGTTTTAGTTGGGTTGTGTCTGAATTATCTGCATTTAAATTTCTTCTATCCATCTGATAAGGGAGACCGGGGAACAGTATAGGGCACACAAGCCCATGACACTCTAGATGGTTGGAATGAATGGGTTAAACATCTTATAGTTTGGTTAGCGGATACATGCAGGGAAGCTAATTGGTGGGGATATTTGAGGGATGGTTTAATGGGGGAGTTAAAAGGGAATGTACCTCCTCTTTCACTCCTGGGATCCAACTGCAGCAGACTTCCTGAAGGACGATGATGAGAAACTAGTCCGCCCTGTACGAGATGGTGAGGACTGCCAAGGAGGTCCATGGGGCTCAGGCAGTTTGGTAAAGCTGCAGGCTGCCGTGCTTGGCTTCTGGGGCCCCCATTGATATCTGGAAGTGGTTGAGGTCGCCAGAGTGTTACTCCATGGTAGGAGTGAGGAGATTCCGCCTCTGATCAAGGGCCTCCTCGAGGACTCTATGGGGATGTGGGGTGCTTGATGCCTGCAGGCCCTGTCTTAGCCTCTGGGAGGAATCCTCGCTGAAGCTGCTGATAACCGGAAGAAGACATTCCCTCCCCACGGCCCACTACGCGGTAGCAAGGCCCCAAAGCAGATTAGCGGTGGTTCTGCGGTGATTGGAGCAGGCTGTTGGGCAGCATGCCTGCACAGCAAGCTTGGTGTCACTGGGGATGTTGCGAAGCCTCCCAGTCGGCAGGGAGGGATGAAGATATGTCATCTGTGGCAGTTATTTTGGATGATGGTTTGCCTTGGGGGCTGAATCCAGTAAAGAGCACAAAATCAGTGGCCTTATTGCAGTTGGCAGGGGGGACTGGGGACAGCAGCACAGTGTAGTTCTTCAAATGATAGTGGATTCAGCCAGAATCTGCAGTGGTGCACACCTGGCAGGACCACAGGTGTGCATATGGAGGGGAGAAGACAGGAACGGGATGCTACTGATGACAGGTGCTGACTGATGAGGTTGACCGTTGACAGTCTGTTTCACCAGAGGTCCACCCTGATAATGCCCAGAGCTCTGAGTTAGGTGGGGAAGAAGGTGTTCTCTCAGTGGGGATGTCGGCGGACGAACATCCCATTACGATTCCGTTGTGGGTGGTCCGAGCATTTCTCTAAGAACCTAGTGAGGAGATGTCATTTGTTAATAATTTACTAGTTGCGGGGTTGATAATAATGCTGCGGGGGTTGGTAGTTTAGGGGTTCTAGCAGTTCCAGGTTTCGGGTCCAGGTGGGTCAGATTTAAGGGGTGAATTGTTTGGGTGTTGCAGGGTCTGCTGCAGAACGTCATCAGTTGGTGAATTTAGGACTCTGGTGGGGAACGTGGGTAAGCCTGGGGCACTCCGGGCGGGGCATGGAACAGAATGTGGCAGAATCACAGAGTAGGGATAAGGTCAAAACAGTTAGGGAGCTAGTGGAGTGTTGGTAGAAAAGAGCGTTGGAAGTAAAAAAAACAAGGCAAATAAGGATGAAGTGGTATATTGGACAGTAGTACTAAAAGCAAAGTTTATGTATATTTGAGAGCGCGTTGTGGGCACATTTAATTACAGTTTGCATCACTAAAGTCAGGTGCTTCCTATGAATGCTGCTCCATATTAACCCACTGTTTACTATGGATAGAGCTTCACAGGAGGTCCCAGGCAGTGCGCTTATCCAGGACGCACAGTAAAATGTTGTCAGCAATGTCTCCCTGTGCGCTCTGCAAAAGCACACTGCTGGGGCTTCCTGTATCAATATTAAACAGCGGGTTACTATGGAGCATCGTTCATAGGAAGCACCCGACGTTAGTGGTCAGCATTACAGCAGGCTGGGCTCTGCAATAACGTCATCCGGCTAATGTGGGTGACCTGTTAAGTGTGGCCCTAGCCTAAGGGTCTTTTTTAAATGTTTTCTCGGTGGGAGAACTCTGTGAATCTTGGCTGTGTGGATCAACTGTGTAAGCAGACTGTGTAAGGGCCATTTTTAAAATTATTGGTTTTGAAACTCTGAAATCCATTTCACTGTCAACAATTTTAGTTTATTCATTTCCTTGCTAGGTAACCATGATTGCTATGGTGACAGAACCCCATTAAGGCTGGCTTCACACCACGGCACAGTCCGCGTCCGGTGTAAACCAGACAGCCCCGACTGGTTTTTGGCCCCATAGTAGCCTATGGGGCCGGATGGAGCCGGATGGCAGCTCTCTGCCATCCGGTTTCCATCTCTCCGGATGAATCCGGGAGAATTCGGATTATTCTCACTGGACACAAAAACGTTGCTTGCAAAGTTTTTGTGCCGGGAGAAAAACTCTCCCCAAAAAACCCATATTCCGATTTTGCCCAGATTCTCCCGGATCCTCCCGAATCTGAGGCAATCTGGCACCTCCCTAACATGGGAGTCTATGGGGCTGGATTGCCCCGGTCTGGGAGGATCCGGGAACCAGACACCGGCGGCTGCATGCCGCTGTGATTTAGGACCGTGGATAGCTCCCTGCGATCCGCGGTCCTGAATCATTAGCAGCTGCGTCCAGCTGCACACAGGACAGAGGGCACATTTGGCCCCCGATTCTGTGTGCTGATCCGGTCCGGGGCTGTCAGGTTCATGCCTGACAGCCCCGGACTGGACTGCGCCGTGGTGTGGAAGCTAGTCTAATGTAATTTACCTATCCACATTTGTTTTCAGGGCAATTGACATGCTCTTACCTCCATTTTGCTTCCTTTTTCAACCCCCTAGCCCTTACTATGAACATTTTGAAGCCATTTTTTAGCACACATGTTTCGGTCCTTTTTGACTTGTATAAGGTTCAGAGTCGTTGTCAAGTTCAGGTCTAGCCTAGTTTCCAAACAGAACATTATTTTTAAGTCTGGCCGAACCCGGAAACCAAAACATCCACGAGTCCGCTCATCTCCATTAAAGAACAGTATATGAGTTGTGTACATACTGTCCATATAAGTCATGGATGTTAGTTGGGTATCTGGGGTGTGTGAACTGTGTTTGAAGTGTGACTTATGTTGCTGAATGGAATATGCAAGCGGTAAGGATCTATAATTTAAGTACAGCTTCTTTTGTTATTTTTAAGTAATGCAGGCTGTTTTCCAAATATTTTTTTCCAGGCTGAGTAACTCCTTTAATTAGCTCTGTAATCATTACCATACTTGGCCTTTGCAGTGTTACCTAGGTATTATGGTCACATTAATTCTACTACAGCTTGGCAAGCAACATTTTATTTTAATTTTCATGAAAGATTTGATACATTAAGATGGTACAGGCATAAAAACCACTAATAGATCGTATTGTGCATAAAGCCACAGGGGATGCATGTGCTGAATTAAGCCACCTAGTTAATTGCCAGTATTAAACTGAAGGGATAGGACTTGAACGCTTGCATTCACAATTCCTATTAGTAGAACATGCTGTGGAAATTCTTATTCATGGATGTAATAGGATTTTGTGAAATGTTTATCAGGCCTCCTATGAAAACAAGTGACAGAGTCTAAATGTGATGGGGCTTCTGCAATTTAATGGAAATAAAAACAGTAATTTGAATTTGAATATAAATATAACATTGTTTATCTATTGTTTTTTTAATCTGTCTATATATCCCTACAGTACAGGTGTCTATTACTAATTTCGGTGCTAAGGATTTAGACACTTAAATAAAAAATATTATAAATATTAGTTAGATAGGACCGTTCTGATAAGGGTCACCGTGGCGAGGTGGAACGGCTTACGTACATTTGTTGCAAAAAGCGTATTAACTAAGTATCCTGTTTTTTATTCTGTTTTTACTAGCACTTGCTTTTTATTATTACCTTTTTATAGCAGTGTACTTCCACACGTTTGTTATACTGTTTTTTCTGTGGTCTAGTTTTGTGGTGGTGTGAGCGCAGTCCTACACACCCATTCACATTGTGCCCTGGCTCAGTTGCAGTTTTTTATTAATTCTCTTGCTTAGCAAGACAGTGAGTGCTCCACCCCTCCTTTTCTGAGTCAGGCACATAAAGTACTGTCTGCTGCACTGTGTCCATATTGGTTTCTGGCCCGTCTTCACCCTGCATCCATGAGGTACATTTATACAGGATCAGGTTTTAAATTAGTTAGATAGGACTGTTCTGACAAGGGTCACCGTGTCGAGGTGGAACGGCTTACGTACATTTTTTGCAAAAAACGTATTACCTAAGTACCCTGTTTTTGATACTGTTTTTTACTAAGAACTTGCTTTTTATTATTACCTTTTTATAGCAGTGTACCTCCAAACGTTTGTTATACTGTTTTTCTGTGGTCTAGTTATGGGGTGGTGTTAATGCAGTCCTACAGACCCGTTCACATTGTGCCCTGGCTCAGTTGCAGTTTTTCTTTTTTTTAAATAAAAAATATATATACCATCCAATAGGAACTTATCTCTAAATATCACAAGCGAAGTCTCCAGGCTCTACGCTTCTTCTTGACCCACTACAGGTACATGCTACATAGATCTGATTCCCTCACACCTCTTCTAGTATCACAGACCATCTGTCATTACTCACTTTAAGAGAATCTGTCAGCAGATTTTTGCTATGTAAGCTGAGGTTGTACAAAAACTACTAGAAAAAAAGCAGCATCAGAAAACTTACCATCCATGCCAAAAACAGAAACCAAATGCACTTACAGGACGCAGTCAGAGCCCAATTGTGGAGCAAGCCCAGCTGTAGGCTGATAAATCACCTCTACCAGCAAGATGTGGGAGGTGAGCTGCCATGCATACACTAGGCCTGCATAGAGCACCATTCACACTGATACATATGATGCAGAGTGTCTGAAAGCTACCCAACCGCTCCGCTGCCTGAGCATTGGGCCGCACAGTACGATGCTTCTGCACCACTAGATGAATGGCGCCCCTATGGGCCCAACTGCACCCTGGATGGATAAAAAAGTGCAAAAGTTTTTTATATGATAAATAAAAAACCTTTATAGATGGGATTTTGGTTCATGTGCTGGCCCAAGACATTTAAGCTGATGACCCACGACAAGGGATCCCATGCTCATCAGTCCTAACAAAATTGTACAAAAACTACTAGAAAAAAAGCAGCATCAGAAAACTTACCATCCATGCCAAAAACAGAAACCAAATGCACTCACAGGAAGCAGTCAGAGACCAATGTGAAGCAAGCCCAGCTGCAGGCTGATAAATCACCTCTACCAGCAAGATGTGGGAGGCGAGCTGCCATGCATACACTAGGCCTGCATAGAGCACCATTCATACTGATACATATGAAGCAGAGTGTCTGAAAGCTACCCAACCGCTCTGCTGCCTGAGCATTGGGTAGCTTTTTTTTTATCCATCCAGGGTGCAGTTGGGCCCATAGGGGCGCCATTCATCTAGTGGTGCAGAAGCATCGTACTGTGCGGCCCAATGCTCAGGCAGCGGAGCGGTTGGGTAGCTTTCAGACACTCTGCATCATATGTATCAGTGTGAATGGTGCTCTATGCAGGCCTAGTGTATGCATGGCAGCTCGCCTCCCACATCTTGCTGGTAGAGGTGATTTATCAGCCTGCAGCTGGGCTTGCTCCACAATTGGGCTCTGACTGCATCCTGTAAGTGCATTTGGTTTCTGTTTTTGGCATGGATGGTAAGTTATGTAAGCTGAGGACAGCATGATGCAGGGGTTATAAAAGTAAAAATCTACTGTGCCTCCCCCATCAGTGTGTGTGCTATTGTTTACATAAACTAATGGCTGTATCACCTGGTGATTACCATTACTGTACTACTTTTTCACCTCACAGCATGTGAACATGCCATCTACTCTGATTGACACCCCTTTGTCATTGTAAAGTCTAGTGTGGCCAGGGGCAACTCTCCCAGCTCTGCTGCATGTCTAAAACTAAATGCTTTGATTGTGTCAGAAGAGCTGCACCCAGTAATCTATGTTAAACATCGTTGATTTCAGAATCTCTTTGCTACAACATGCTGCTCTCACATGAAGTAGCAAAACCTGCTGACAGGTTCCTTTTAACTAATAATTGTAACCTCTCCTTTTTGAGGTATCCTTCCTTCTTTATAGCACACCATCATGCTCCCATTACTAAAAAAATCTACCTCTGGACCTATACCGGTCTGCAAATTACAGACCAATCTATAATCTCCACTTCATCTCTAAACTCCTAGAGCACTTAGCCTACTATTGCTTAATTGTGTGTTTTTCTGATAATTCTTCTGTAAGAAGATGGACATACAGCTCATGTTATCCCTTGAAAACACAAGTATTGTGATGTGTATTGTGATCTGTTTTATTAATGATTGATTGTGTTTTGACCTTCAGTAGGGAAAGTTAGAGTTAATCTTAAGGATTAGACCAGAATGGGAGAAGCTAAAAAAAGGGACAGAAACAGTTTCAATTTAGAAGGTCAGATAGGGCCCAGCATGCAGTAAGAGCAGACCTATAGTCTGGCTAGTGAGCAGAGCTGCATTACTTGGGTTTCCATGATGATAGAGGAGATTGATATCCTAAATAAAGAGAGATAATTGACCAGAACCGTAGCTCTCATTTCCTGTTGATTAATTTATGGGTCCAAAGGCAGGAAGAGAGAAGCTGTTGGTGATTGGACGCAGGGCTTGCATGACATAACAATTCCATGTGAGCCACAGGAATGCAATTACTAACATCACTGGAAGATTGCCAGCATGGAAAAGTGAATTTAAGCTTTTTTTATTTTACTAGGGGGAGACATGTGGAATCAGAAGGGATTTTTCCAGCAGTGGAAAACCCCTTTAATAAAGGGATTTTCTGCTGTCCAAGATTTATCATCCATATACTGAGGGACCAAACATAAAGGTAGCTCTTAATTTCCCTTCTAGTGTCCAGTGCTTCCTCTTGTTGCAGCTCTGGTCTTTGTTGCTTGGTTGTAGCAGTGATGTCACATCAGCAGTGCAGTATCCAATCACTGAGCTCAGTAGGACGAGCTGATGAGTGCAGTGATTGGCCACTCTACTGTTGATATGATGTCACAGCTAGTCAGTAAAGCAATAAAGACCAATGCAATCACGAGAGGCAGCCCTGAACACCAGAAGGGAGAATAACGGGTGTTTATTTTTTTGTTCTTTTCACCCGTAAAAAGGACTGCAATATTAACATTATTTTATAAATACATATACAAATTGAAGTAATGTTTGCCCTGCTGTTATTTAATGCATTGTGAAGTGGAACTTTTTTTGCATTTCAGGAAAAAAGAATTGCTGAAGTGGAAGCAGAATCAAGTTCTAAATTTAAAGGAAAGACAAAAGATTTATAAATAGCAAAACTCCCAAAACATATCAAGATCTACCGTTATTGATACATACACAATGTGCAATGTTTCCAGCTCTGTTTGTCCCTTTATCTGGAATCAGCTGGCAAAGTATTGATTGCAACCTATACCTTGGTTTCTAGATGCAGATTAAAAGCTTCACAATAAATGCAGAAAACAGAGTGAGAGAACATATCCGCTCATTATAACTCAGTCTCAGTTAAAATAATCTAAAATTCAAATGTCATTACAATAAAATAAGTCCAGCTGTAGAGCCACATGAAAGGATTAAGGGAATTTGCAGGATGCCAACATTGGCAGGATTGTCATTGATTGACATTGTGCATAGAACAAGACTTTACAAATCATAGCGTGCTTTCCACCGACTGGGATTAAAAATAGTTTTTATGGAAGGGATTTAGGAGATTGATTTACAAATTTTCTGCTTTGAGACTAAAGATCCTGCCGCGTGCAGAATTTGACATCAGCATTTTTTATATGCGATTAGCGTCTATTAATCTGTGTCGGAGGTGTCATTTGCTGGAGCGGGCATTCTGATTAAAAAATGAAAGTGGGGGGGCGTGTTCTGGCCATGGAGAGGAGAGGACACTAAAATCCTAGCTCCTGCTCCCCACGCCAATAACTATCAGAATCCAGCAGCATCCATCCCTTAGTCGGCTGCACATGCCGGCCAAAAAGAGGAGCACCCGGCCCAGCACCCGCCCGGGCCCCCCGGTGAACCCCGCCGCGGTAATCACCCGGTATCTGAGGAGTGCGGGCCGGGTAGGTACAGGCCGAGCGGCCCACAAGATGGCGGACCCCGCCGGACAGAGGAGGAACAGCGCGGCACAAAAGGAGGGCACCACAAGAGGCAGAGAGGTACCCATCAGCCTACCAGACCCCAGAGGAGACTGCACAGATCAGCAGCCCACAGACAACTCACCACCAGCCGGCGCCGATCGGAGGAGGGAAAGCGAGGCAAGACCGGAGGAGGCCACAAGCAGGGGCAGCAGAGAGAGGCCCCTCATCCTGCCGAACTCCGGAGGAGACAGCACAGACCGGCGGCCGATGGATCCGCAGCCGCCCACCAGCCCTTGTGAGGCTGCATCCCGGGGCTGCTCCATCCTCTGCACCACCGACAGCACACAGGAAGGAAGAGAGGCCCTGCTCACCTCGCTCCCGGGCACGGGGCCCCCTGGAGGCCCAGCACACACAGGAGGACTCTGGCTGCAGGAGGTAACACAGGGCTGCACAATGCACACGGCCCTGGCAAAATCAGAAGGGCTAAGAGGGGCACACACCAGCACACCCCTGGGAGCTAAGGAACCCCAAGGGAGGCAGGGGACAACACAGGCAACATGGGGCAGCCCCAGGGGGAATCTAAATCTGAACTGGCCCCTACCAGATACTGAGCTGACCCCGACTACATGCCCTTGGGACCCAGCCACAGAATATGGGAGACCTCACACATCCCCAGAGGTCCCCTATGCCCCCCAGACACCAAACGGGGGAGTTTGGGATGACCTCAGAGCCCGCATACAAGCTATACCCACCAGGGAAGAGATGGAGGGCTTTCTCCATAGAATGGAGTCCTCCTTTAAGGCCGAAGCTGCTGCACTCAGAGGCGAAGTCCACCAGCTTACCAATAGAGTATGCGTCACTGAATCCATTACAAATGACTTCATTAGACGTATAGAGGCCCTCGAGAGGCAAGTCCATAGCCAAACCTCTGAGTTCGAGCGCCTTCTTGACCTAATGGAGGACCTAGAGAACCGCGACAGGCGGAACAACGTTAGGGTCCGAGGCCTGCCAGAATCCATCCCGGCAAGGGACCTGGACACTACCCTTCGCGGATTCCTTAACTTCATCCGCAATAAGCCCGAGGGAACGCCGCTTGAATTAGATCGGGCACATAGATCCTTGGGCCCCCCACCACCTGAAGGAGCCAGGCCCAGGGATGTTGTCTGCAGGGTGCACAACTTCAGAGCCAAGGAAGACATCCTCGCAGGGGCCCGAACCCGCAAATCCGTATCATACCAAGGCCACCCTGTCCAACTGATGCCTGACCTGTCCCGCCGCACGTTGCAAAAGCGCAGGGCCCTCCGCCCCGTACTGGAGGTCCTCCGCAGCAACAAAACCCTATACAGCTGGGGCTTCCCCTTCCGCCTCCAGGTACGCAGGGAGGGCCAACTCTTCTCTGTAAGCCACCCAAGAGATATCCCAGCCTTCATGGAGAGCCTTGGGATCCAGTGCCCCGTCCCCAACATCACGGAGTGGCCGGGTCCGCCCTGGGGAGGAGGTGGACCCTGGGCCCCGAGGGAACAAAGATCACGGCGGCGCACAAGAAGGGGGGGAGCTGGGGCTAGGGGAATCAGAAAAGAGGGCCCCAACCCCTCCCAATCAGGGCCAAGCATTAGGCCGCATGGGCGACATACATCCGATACCACACCGTTAGCACCTGCTTGCATCATCTGAGAACTGAATATTCCTATTTGTACCTATACTCCACTACTACTTTAATTACTGCTGCTGTTGATTAATATGTTGATTTATATATGCGTATGATTTATATATGCTTATGTACTAAAAGCCATTGGCGTGGGGAGGCCCTGCTCTACCTGGAAAGGCCTCACCCCAAGGGGGATCCGCACTCTACAGGCAGGTGCGGAATTTACTGCAACTACCCCCACCCCACCACTGACCCCGGAAACTGGGAACAGTCACCTTAATCTCCCCAAAAAAATCTTCTCACTATCCTACCCCTCTCACTAAGTCTACTTCCCTTCCACCTCACCCCACCACTAAGCTCAGCCCTATCCCCCCTCTCAACCCCTCCACTCCCCCCCCCACCATACCCAACCCACCTGGGATACATCACCACCTCCCACAACCCGGACCCTAACATCAGACTGCCCGCCCACACCAACAGCCCTATACCCTTACTGCCCCTCTTTAAGGTATCCCACTAGATACCCCTGTAACATGGCCGACCTAAAAATTGGAACTCTCAATGTGAGAGGTTTCAATACCCCCAAAAAACGCTCCCAAATCCTCTCCGACATGCATAAACGAAATGTCCAAATTTTACTACTCCAGGAAACGCATTTCAAAACTGGGTCCTTGCCCGATTTCAAGAGCAAATTCTACCCAGCATGGTTCCATAGCACCAATGCTGACTCTAGGTCAAAGGGAGTATCAATAGCGCTCCACAAAAACTTAGCCCATGAGGTTCTAGACTCCAGACTCGATACAGGGGGGAGATACATCTTCCTCAAAGTACGCGTAGCTAATACCATTCTGACCGTTGTTAACTGGTATCTGCCCAACAGGGACCAAACTAAAGTTTGCAGGTCCCTCCTGACCAGACTGGCCGAATTCGCTGAAGGGACGACAATTATCGGGGGCGACTTCAACTTCACTATGGACCCCGAACGGACTCCACCTCAGGGAAAGGCGCAGTCCCAACCAAACGACTGAGGGCGCTCAAGAAACTCCTCCACACTCTTCAGCTTGTCGACATCTGGCGGATACTTAACCCCCAAGGTAAAGATTACACTTACTACTCCCACGTACACAACACCTATAGCCGCATTGACCTATTCTTGGTGAGCCACTGCACCCTCTCATGGGCCCCAACTGCCAGCATCGGAGATCTCCTCCTATCAGACCATGCCCCGACATTCTTGAGCTTAACATTACCAGACACCTCCCGCAGGCCATGGACCTGGAGGCTGAACAGTAATCTCTTGAAGGACAACACTTGCCTGACAGAGCTGAAACGTGACATTGAAGCATTCATCCAGGTCCACGAACTTGACCCAACTCCACAGCCCTTCAAATGGGAGGCCTTAAAGTGCTGTCTGAGGGGAACGCTGATAAAGAACGGAGCCAGACTTAAAAAGCTTAGACTCGAATCAATCGAAAAACTAATCTCCCAGATACACGCCTTAGAGACATCACACAAACAGACACTAACCCAATCGACACTAAGAGACCTAATCCTCAAAAGACAGGAACTCAGAGGACTATTAGACCAGAAATTCAAACGACAGACGGAAAGAACCAAAAACTACTACTATAGAGTCTCTAACAAGTGCGGGCGCCCCCTAGCACGCATGCTCCACCCCAGAGCAAACTACACCTTTATCCCCAAGATCAGGTCCGCAAATGGAAAGAATATCTATAACCCCTCCGAAATCTTAGAGGTATTCCGCGCCTACTATAAAGACCTATACAACCTTAAAGGGAAATACTCAGACATGGCACCAGACGACCTACTCAAAAAGACTCAGGAATATATCAAATCCACAGCGCTCCCTCCCCTAAAGAAACAAGACATAGGGACCCTCGAAGCCGAATTCACAGAGCATGAGATCCTAAACGCCATCAAAGCCACCCCGGCATCCAAGTGCCCCGGACCAGACGGGTTCACCCCAATCTTTTACAAAACACTCCAGGCCCAACTACTGCCCCAAATGTTAGCCACATTTAACTCCATACTTGACAGCACCGACCTCGCCCCACAATCACTGGAAGCCCACATAAGTATTTTACCCAAGCCTGGGAGAGACCCTGCCCTGGCCGCCAACTATAGACCCATTTCCCTACTAAACATCGACATAAAGCTATATTCAAAGATCCTAGCCGACCGCCTAGCGCCCCTACTCCCCTCCATAATTAACATGGACCAAGTGGGCTTTGTCAAAGGCCGCGAGGCCAGAGATAACACCATCAGGACCCTGCTCCTGATTAACAAGGCTCAAACTCATAACCTCCCTCTTAACTTACTATCTGTGGATGCTGAGAAGGCCTTTGACAGAGTCCACTGGGGTTTCATGAGGGAGGCACTCACCCAAATCGGCCTAGGCCCCAAGTTCCTTCACAGAGTACTCTCACTATACTCTTCACCAACGGCCAAGGTCAGGGTCAACGGCATCCTCTCGACCCCCTTCGCCATCAGGAATGGGACCAGACAGGGCTGCCCGCTGTCACCCCTCCTCTATGTGGTGGTCATGGAACACCTGGCTAATGCCATCAGGGGTAACGACAGTATCCATGGCATACAGACGAAAGAGGGCCACCATAAAACAGCCCTGTTTGCCGATGACCTCCTCCTCTACATATCCCAACCGAGGATCTCAATCCCATCTATCTTGAAGGAACTCGAAGCATTCGGCTCCCTAAGCAACTTCAAGATCAACTTCACTAAGTCAGAGGCGCTGAATATATCCCTCCCCCCAAAAGAGGCCTCCTCCCTGAAAACAAACTTCCCCTTCAAATGGAAAACGGACTCCATCAAATACCTGGGAATACATATTCCCTCCGACCTATCGAAACTCTATTCACTAAACTACCAGCCTCTATTATCCCAACTGGACACGCAGCTATCCTCCTATAGACTGCTCAAACTATCCTGGATGGGAAGGATAAACGTAGTTAGGATGGACATCCTCCCTCGAACCCTTTACATCTTCCAAACTGTCCCCATCAAACCCCATAGAGTCTTTTTCTCCAAGCTTCGCTCCCGCATAGGGAAGTTCGTATGGGGATCAATGAAACCCAGGATAAACTTGAAGACCCTGTCAGCCCCCGCCCAACTCGGAGGAGTGGGCCTACCTGACTTCCACAGCTATTTCGTGGCCGCATCGTTGGCCAGGTCAATAGATTGGGGACATAGACACCACACCAAACGATGGGTAGCGCTGGAACAGGAAGGATTGCAGATTCCCCTACACTACCTCCCCTGGATACACCCCTTACACCTACAACGAATTGGCCCTATGTCCGACCTCACTGCAGAGACCCTAAAAGTCTGGCAGTCCTACATAACCCACTCTCCTACGAGAGGGACAATGAGCCCACTTACCCCCCTTTTCTCAAACCCCGCCTTCCTACCAGGGTTACACAGGACGACTTTCTTGGGCTGGACGAGAGAGGAGGATATCCGCACGGGGCAAATTTTCCACAATGGCGAATTCCCCTCCTTCGACTCACTACAAAGAATTTCACCAACAACACCCCTAAAATGGTACGAATACCTTCAATTGCGCTCGTTCCACTCTTCGGCAGTCCAATCGGGGAAGATCAGATCTACCCCCTCCCCCCTAGAGGAACTGTTCCAAAATGAATCCCCCCCCTCCCACGCAATCTCTGCAATACACCGCGCCATCGCAGAGGAAAAGACTACTGGGAAGCGCCCTTTCCAGCTTGCATGGGAGAAAGAACTGGGCAGAGAAATCACCTTAGCTGACTGGAAAAAAAGCTTCCTCTTCACACACAAGATGGCAAACACATGCGCAGCCCAAGAGAGAAACCATAAAATACTACTCAGGTGGTACCGATGCCCCGACCGGCTACATGTGATCTTCCCTTTGACATCAGAGCTATTGCTGGCGTGCAATTCAGAAGTGGGAAATATGCTCCACATTTGGTGGGAATGCCCTAAAATCAAAAGCTTCTGGGAGGGAGTATTTCGGAACTACAACCTCATCACAGGCAAACAAATAACTGGCAACCCCGAGATAGCACTACTATCCATATACCCCGGATCGATTAAAGCCACCAAACGGGACATCCTCCGCTTCTGCCTCTCGGCAGCCAGGTCCGTCATCCCAAGGTACTGGAAATCTACAGAACAACCTCCTATAGCAGAATGGTACGAGGAGATGGTTGACATTTTCCGGATGGAGGAACTGGCGGCCGAGAATGCGGGATCCATGGGTAAATTCAATGTCATATGGACAGAATGGATCATGTTCCGGGACTCCCCCGACTTCCCAAAATTATTCTCTCAGCCACCCTAAAGCCGAGAGGCAAAAGCCCAGAAACAGACCCCAGGGAAACTCCAACTCCCCTCTCCCTTCCCCCCACCCTTCCCCTGCTCCTAGTTCCCCCACTCTATACTGCATACCCCGCCATTCCTCTCATTAACCCTTTTCCCTACCTTTCTTTTTCTCCTACCCCCTTCCCATATCTTACCCCCCTTCTCTTAGAAAGATTTGTGTTGGTTTGATTATAGTATTACCTCTATACTCAGAAACAAGTTTAGTCTACGGTAATCTACGGTATTTCCACTCA
Organism: Allobates femoralis; assembly: GCA_033576535.1. Classification (NCBI taxonomy): domain Eukaryota; kingdom Metazoa; phylum Chordata; class Amphibia; order Anura; family Aromobatidae; genus Allobates; species Allobates femoralis. Next base: position 262,210,104 of record JARQOC010000006.1, on the reverse strand, counting down.
AAGTGATTTACCATTTGTACAATTATGGCCACAGTCAGGCCTTGATGTTTGATTTGTCCCCTATATCCATGTAACATCTTGACCGAGATGGGGCTCGTCACCCTCCATCAAGTGCCTTCGCCTCCCAGTCATCTATAGAAGAATTGTCTGTACCCATCCGATTATGAGGCCTGCGTTGCCTACAAATAACACTCCGTAATGTACTGTAACTGTTTCGTTTTTGCTAAATAAAAACAGATTTAACAAAAAAATGAAAGTGATACAAAGTCCGCAGTATTGCATGCAAATCGTAGACTAGAATGTTAAAATGAACAATATTTTTTTAATTTTCTATGGCCTTTAAAGTGACCTACTGTGTGATCAGTTGAGAAGAGGACGTGATATCAGGACTACCTTTCACAAAATTCTTAAAGGGAATCTATTGCCTGGATGCCCACCTTTTGGCTTTTGAATGGAATTTTTTTTATGGATTGCAAGCATCCCTATTAAACATTGCCACCTATACCATTATATTTGAGTGACAAGTATTACTGAACCTGTATTACAGATTTGGATTCTACTTGTGCACCACCTAATACAATAGTGCTATAGTTATTCTACAACTGATAGCCAAATTTATGACTCCAATATTTTGCCTGGATGTCCACCTCTTGGCTTTTGAATGGATGGACACACTTTATTTTGTATTTTTCCAACTGTCATGGCACTCTCATCATGCAGTTTGGCAATTATCTTGGCTGAGAGACCACTGAGGAGATGAATGATGCGGTTTGTCTATTCTTGGGAAATCTTCTTCATGGCTGTTTCTCGATTCAAACTAGTGACCTTTTGTTTAGAAATTGACTTATTGGCACACTGAGCTATTGAGGAATGTGCAAATGGGTTGTAATTTTTAGTGTAAAGAAGAAAAAGATTTCTCCTGTCACCTAGAGCAAAACAGTAAAGGTACCTTTACACGCCGCCACAACAGGATGGATACCAACCGCTACTTTACGTGCACGAGCACGCCCAAACGGTTACAAATGGGAAACGCACCCTCTTTACACGCCGCCACAAGGTGCGCTACGCTACGCTACATCTACAGCTAGCTACATCGCCGGGTGTCTCAAGTAGCCATCTGTAGCTCAGCGTACCAGCTTTACACACCGCCACCACAGAGTGATCTGGGAGGAACAAAGGCAGGACGTAAAACAAATAGGCGTGCCACAGACCTGTACGCCGCGCCCAAACCACAACCATTGGCCAACACTACGGAGTTGTGATTGGGCACGACGGAAAGGGCGGATGGGCGAGACGTGCCGTACTAGTGATCGGAGTGAAGCACGGAATAAGCGGTTGTGACCTGGCGGAGCATGGCGAATGCATCGAAATCGATGGTAAAGCGTCACGCTGGAGCGCTGGCCAGTCACATACCCCGTGTGTATCAAAGTAGCGGTCCAGGGCTATGTGTGCGTAGTAGAAGTGTTTGCCTTGTCACGCACGATCAGCGCTTGTGACAGCGGCGTGTGCCGATTGCACTGAGGTGCGTTTGTGCGACACACAGTAGCGGCTTACAAAATACAGTATGTGCGTTTTCAGTAGAAATTCTATCTGTGTCAACTCTGGCGAACTATGTGTGAATAGTGGCTGAATGGTGTTAATATATCTGCTCACAGATATGAATGTAGTGGAACAGCTCCCAAGGCAACATGTCAAAGATCTGTGTGACAGTGTATTTGAAAACACCTGAGAAGAATATGTCCTGCATCAATGTGCTGTGTGCAGGGGACCCTCTGCCTACAACAAAATTAAGGATCATGTACGCACAATGGCCACAAACACTGTTGGGCAAAATACTTTGAAAAAAACATGGCTACCCACACATATTGTCTGCACAATCCCAGCCAATAGGTGGCTATTACATCCCTGGCCCCCACCAAAACCTTCATCACATTGCCCTCCTCCACCAAGTAATCAGGCTCACACAGATGATTTTGGATCCAACATAAAATTTTTTAATAAAATGCATGAATGTTGACCTTGGATTGTAACTTAAAAATATACAGAAAGTAAAAACAATGTACAATTAAAGTGCATGTGACATTCTTCACCCACATTAAAGGGATAACCAATTGACCACACATTGACAACTGTGCAGCCAAAAATTAAAAAACAAAAACATACCTAAACTAACTAACTAACTAACTAACTAACTAACGAAACCTTATGCACATAATGAAACCAAAGATCCTGAAAATGGTCAACCAAAAAGAAAAGGGGCGCAGCTAACCTGCTGTCACCTCCATTGCAACCTCAAAAGCAACTCCCAGAGCCAGCCACATTACATGGCCTGGTTCTGCCAGCTCACTGCACCAGACCCATTGAAGTAGGAGCAGTAAGCGTCTCTACTGTCCCTGGCCTCCTGCCGAGTGCGGCCATGGCTCTGCGGCTGGAGTGGCACAATCACATGGCCATCATCACGCCAAGACCCTGGACGGAGCTCCCCTGTTGTAGCGTCTGCATTATCTACATAACCTCCTGGCGTGTATGATGCTCTATCCCTACGACGCAGGAAGTTATGCAGCACACAGCAGGCCACCACTACCGCGTCAATAGACTCCGGTTTCATATGTATAGGCGTATGAAAAATCCGGAATCTATTCGCCATTATCCCAAACGCATTTTCAACTACACGGCGGGCCCGGGATAGCCGGTAGTTGAAAATGTGTCTCTCAGAAGTAAGAGCCCTCTGGGGATATGGCCGCAGTAGGTGTTCCTGAAGTGGGAATGCTTCATCCGCCACAAACGCAAAGTTGAGATGTTCGGTCGTGTCCACATTTGAGGGTAAGTTTAGCCCACCACTCCCTAGTAGTGTTGCCAAGGAGCTTGGGGCAAACACCCCCCCATCTGAGTTGCGACCAGGCATTCCAACATCCACGTAGAGGAACTCATAGTTGGCATCCACTACAGCCATGAGGATTATACTACAATACCCTTTGTAATTGAAAAACAAAGAGCCAGAGTTGGCAGGTTTGGTAATCCTCACGTGCTTACCATCCAATGCCCCGCCACAGTTGGGGAAGTTCCACCGGGTTTCAAAGCCTCGGCCTACTTCCAGCCATTCTGCGGCGGTTAGAGGCATTTTCATGTAGGCTGGCTGCAGAGCTCTCCAGATGGCCCAACACGTTTCAGGGATCAGGCGGCTCAGCAGGGGCAGGGAGACACGTGACAAGTATGTGAGGGATGTCATGGACTGCCCTGTAGCCAGGAACCGCAAAGTGATTGCCAACCGCTCAGCAGCTGATACTGATGGGCGCATTATAGTGTCCTGACGCGCTATCATTGGCCCAACACGCTCCAATAGGAAGGTGAAACAGTCCTCGGGCATACGGAGATAGTTTCGGTAATCATCAGGACAGTTAAGCTCCAGCTCCCGCAACAGCTGCATGTGGCCCCGGGTTTCCCGCCTGAGAAGCCAATCGCGGGTCCACAAACGCCCCTGTCTGCGCCTCATCAACCTTTCATACCGATCCTGAAGCCACATTTGCTCTTCCACCAACGCAAGAGCCACGATAACATTGCGGTCATGGATATTCTGCATCCTCAATATCAGCACCTGTAGATGAGAATACACAACATGAGTACATAGAACAATATGTGGCCATGTCAGCATTTTAAGCAAGCCACACCTCTTTTCGATTACACACTATAGCCAAGTGGATGGGATCTCTCGTGTGGGCCCAAAACACATCCCTGAAGCAAGGGACCGCAAACACCCAGTAGTCACCCCAACCAAAATGGAACACGGCGAATGAGAGTGGCCTCCTATACATCAACTTCAATCGGAGGGTCCCAAATTCACACATCTGCACCTAGGTGAGTTAGAAAGGGACATGTGTCACCAATAATGTTGCTCAAACAGGTCCCAGAATCCATTAGAAAGACCATAATTTTAATTGATTACAGTAAAAATGGGAAGAATAACAAATCTTACGTACCCCGATATGGGAGGTTGAGTAAAGGCTACATGAACCAAACAACATTGCACATGAATGCGGATGGTTATACATGGTTTCATATGTTTTGGAAGGTGTAATTTTTACTACACATCTATGCTATGTCTGGAGCGCCACACCTCCAAGACATGTGTGATCCTATTCCCGTTGGACCCAGTCTCCATTGGCCACAACCAGTATGCAGAAATCGATCCAGTCGACATGAGTTACACAGTTCTGTCTACAGTCATGCATCCATTCTCCTCTATGGTGTCTGGAAACAAACACAGCAATGTATCTCAACAAAAGTGTGAATCCCCAGACAAAATGCCTATTCTAAATCCACACAGTACACTATATCGTCCCCAACAATACAAACCCCTATATAGTCCGCTAAAGCAGTCTTCGGCGCTCTCCAAGAACATCAACATATGCACCCCACCCTGCGCAAATTCCATGTGTCTCCACAAATACTTACTTAATGGGTCTGGCCAGCAAGCGTAATGTTTGGCGGAATGCGCAGCTTTTAAAGGGTCGGCAACCTATCACGATTCAGCGATCTCCACCAATTAGCGGGAGTCTAATCCGCACCCAGGTGTCCCATCACGATGTACGTAATTGTGTCCGCTGTGATTGGTTTAGCGGACTATAAGGGCAGGCCAATGGCCACTGCACCTTGTCCAGACGTCGATGTGCATTGAGCTACTGGTGTCCTATTTGACTTCTGTTGCTCTGACGGTAAGCCTCTTTAGCGGTTTCCCAGAAATTGTATTGAACGCAGATGCTTCTGGCACAGGCCGCTTAGGCAATGTGTGTATGGGCATGTTTGATACGGCATGTAATTTTTGGCCTGTAATAATACATCTGGCAATGTTATTCTCTGTAGGGCAATAGCCAGGTAGTGCCTCTACTTTTTTGTGTAAATATAGATTGCACCTTGAGGTTATTTTCGATGGCAACAGATAAAGGTTTTGTTTTTGCCGGTACTTCACATCACCATTTGATGGGTGGAAGAATTTCCCCGTTGATTCCAGTGATGTTTGGTACATGTGTTAAAATTGTAGTCCCACGTCTGGAGGAACACCAACATGATCATGTGGGTGCACATTAGATGTAGTATGTGCAGTGTTGGCACACACCCAGCCCTCGTTTCTCATATATTTTACCTCAACTATTTTGGACACTGCTCAGGTACTAGCTTGCACACAATGTGTTTGCTTACATGTTGGCCTACAGGTATGTACGCACACACCGTGTAAAGGTGTGTTTAAATAGGTACATTGGGGACTTAAATCATGTATGAAACATCTGTAGGTGGACACAGATATCCGGTGATTGATATTTTCCGGATACATGTTTTCCACTTTGGAGCGGTGTGAGATAGAGAAAATGCCCCACTCATGCAAGGTTGTACTCAACCAAATAGCAGCATATATTCTCCATGTTCAAAGTTTATGAGCATGTTTATCCTTTTGCAAAGTTTTTAAATTTCGGTATGCCTTGTGTAGTGACTGTCATTTTTTGGTGTGTTTTGTGATTGGCAGATGCCGAGGGGTACTGTGGAGTTGGAGTCCCAGCTTCTCACGGAGTATCAGCGGCACGAGTGGTTGTGGCGCAGCTCGCTGCCTGAATATAAAAATCGGGCAGCGAGGGCCGAGGCCTACAGGTCTCTTGTGGCTCTAGCAAATCGGTTGGAGCCAAGGGTAGGCAAGAGGTGGGACAGGCATATGGTGGCACTCAAAATAAAGAACATGCGGTCGGCGTTCATGCGGGCTCACACTGAGTACCAGCGCCGTCGCTCAGGGGCTGGAGCTGAGGAGGTACCATCACCTACCCTATGGTACTATCCCCTCTTCACCTTCATCCTGGGCGAGGCTCGCCCGCGTGGAACAATGACCAACTGCCCCGTTGCTGCGTCCCATGTAGGCCCGGCTGCATCACCATCTGCGCCACAGGAGGTGGGTAATTGTGTTACAGTGGTGGCCCAGAATGTTTCCTTCACATGTGTGCTTGTCTAAATCCTTTACACCAACCTTTTTGTCATATTTTCATCCTTGCTGGGGGAAACCTTTGGGTGTCAATCAATCTGCCCTCCTTCCAGGAATTCGTAGCCTTATAAATTCTATGCTTACAGCCGTATTCCAATGTTGCATCTTCCACAACATCTTGTTATGTTTAGGTTACTTATTTAAGGGTTTCAAGATTGATAGTGCTTTGATTTTAAACAGCCACATAGTACCATGTAGTAAATGGTGCTGCCACACATGTGTGTTGGCTTTGGTGCCACTGGGTTATAGGTAGTTGAATGTGGGGTGGATTCTCATCATAATAGGAGTCCAAACGGAAATGTGGCCAATATCTGTCTTTGGCCAGCACAGCCCCCAGTATCAAGGTGTTGTGGTGACATGTACTAATTGGGTTATGGCTCCGTGACTAACACCTAATTCTGTATTGAGCTGAGTACCTGGAATGGTCGAGGTAAGTGTACAGGAGAAGTACTGGTGTTGTGGTATTTAACCTTTGGTGCTTTACTGTGTTTTTCCTCATTTCCAATCTTGGTTTGTGGGCTTTGTGTGTGTGGGAGTGGTATATTGAGTCCTGTTGACAATGTATTGAGTGGATATTGCCTTCACTAATGAGGTTTTATTTTTCTCCCCCCACAGGCCCCTGAAGAGGACGGCTCCATTGCGGAGCAATCTGTCGCTGATGATGCTCAGCCAATGACATCTGGGGCTGAGCAGGAGGGCGCGGCGAGTGATGTGGGTCCAGTCCCAGGGCCCAGCTCCGGGATCCGTCGCCGCCGACGTCCAGCACCACCAGAGACCGAGCTGGGCACCTGGGCCCGACGCGTGCTGTTGAGCGAACAGCGGACCCACATCGACAGCTACGCCCTCTACATGAGCGACAGGTTGCGAAGGATGGAGCCGCTCCAAAAACAGATCCTTCAGCGGGTCTTCAGCACTGCCGCTGATGCTGCCGAGGATGGGGCCCTTCAATGGGGATGCCACATCCCCCCCCCCTATGCCACACAACTTGTGGCCCCTTTCCCCAGCCGCCCCATCCCGGCCCGTGAGAAGACCGGCCCCGCCACAGACACCCAATCCCCCCCCAACACGTCGTCGGACATCCAGACACTCTCGGCAGGTCGGGGCTGCCATGAGAGGAGGGGGGAGCCGGCATTGTCAGAGCCGACAGAGGATGAAGAAGTTGGACACTAGTAGCCAATGCACAGAATTGGCAGTCTGGACTTTATAATTTGGAGCATTCTCCTAGTTGCTTAATTTTTTTATCTTTTTTTTTATTTAATGTTCCAAATCACGTTGGCTGGATGACAGCATTTGATTTTTGGATATTTGTTATTTTTTCCGGCTGGAATAAAAATTTTTGTTTACCAAAATTTGATATTTATTTAGGATTAAGGATTGTGGGGGTTTGCGTGGGTGAATGGTAGTGTGCCCAATCTATGTTTACCCAAACCACACAATATGGGCCAATGCCCTCAGAGCAGGACCACCATCGGTTCCTTTGTAATGTGTTGGCACTTTGACAAAGGGATGTGGTGATGTGGCTAACATAGTTACCTCATGGTGAGGTTTAGACCCAAAATATTAGTAAGGTCACATGAAGGAGCGTACAAAACACTTACACCAGCATTGTATTGGAAACATACATGTGGCACAGCCATTTGGCACAATACACAGAATGCTTAGGCCAGAAAGGGCTAGACAGTCCACACTCCTGATGGTCCCAATGTGGGACAGGATAGGTAAAGAAGGCAAAGGGCGAGCCAGTCCACACTCCTGATGGTCCCAATGTGGGACAGGATAGGTAAAGAAGGCAAAGGGCGAGCCAGTCCACACTCCTGATGGTCCCAATGTGGGACAGGATAGGTAAAGAAGGCAAAGGGCTAGCCAGTCCACACTCCTGATGGTCCCAATGTGGGACAGGATAGGTCAAAGGGCCAAAGGCCTAGGCATCCCACAATCCACCAGTTCCTAAAGTGGGACACTATAAGAAAAGAGCCCAACGGGGGCAAAATAAAAAAATACAATATCAAAAGCCAAACAGGCAACGACTGAAATTTCTTGGTCCAACAAGGACAACATATTTTTGGGTCAGGGGAGCCAATTTTTTTTAGGGAGTAGTGACATGTCAATGGTGGCCATCCTGTTGTTGCTGGACGGTAGCCAGCATGTCAGACAGGCGGGTGAGATCCTGTATTCCCCGTTGTAGGGCCCGTTGCAGTCGGTGGGCAAACTGGTGGTGGGCCCTCACCACGTCCTCCATCGTGGGTACACCTGTATTGTGTGTGAAAAAACATCATTACTTTACAATAGTACCTCTGCAATTTTTTTCTGGTTCACACAACAAATATTGTCCTTACCCTGGGGCTCAACATCATCCTGACTATCAGGGGGTGATGGGGAGGCACTTACACTCCAGCCTGCAGCTCCAGCACGTTCTCCATCTGCAAGAGTGGGTGAAGGACATGATGTAATAAATGTTTAGCTTTCCCATTTTCCACATCGCAACAACACTGCTTAAAGTGTTCTGCCCCTTTAATCCAACTTAAATCACTTACCGCCATATTCATCAACGCCAGCCTCATTTTGAGGTTGAGCCATAGCCTCATGTTGGCGTGCAGGCGATGCCACCTCTGCCTCCAGCAACGCATGATCATCATGATCCTCCTCCTCATGCCCTGGTGAGGGGCTATTCCCTTGTGGGGATGGGTGTCCAGCTGCATCTTGCGGCGGTGGGGATGGTGGTCCAGCTGCGTCTTGCGGCGGTGGGGATGGTGGTCCAGCTGCGTCTTGCGGCGGTGGGGATGGTGGTCCAGCTGCGTCTTGCGGCGATGGGGTTGGTGGGCCACCTGCAGGCGCTTGCGGGGGAGCCTCATCTGATGACACATCAGCATCTGGAGATTATGAAACAATAAGTAATGTGTCAGCAGTATGTTTTGGCTCTCTGATGTAGAAACAGTTCAATATTTGGTATATGTGTTTGCTGTAGTTCTGATATGTGATGATCTGATGTATTCTGCATGGCGTATGTATGAGGCATTAGTGTGGTAATTGTGTGGAGGGCATCTGTGGCGCCCCGCAACGAGTGCGTCACAAGGGAGTATTGCAGCCGCAATATTCTCTGACAAAGCAGTGCAATAGTTAACTCTGAGATCCAACCCAACATACAACACCTAGAACAGGGGACCAATCCTAGGTCCTGGTGGGTGGAGTGTTAGGGTAGTGTAGTAGAACACACAATAATCTAGACAGTCTGAACACAGTTCGTAGGAGAATCTAGAACCTGACAAGAGCAGACTAGAACTTGGAGAGGAGCGGGGGCTCCGCACTCCGTGCGGGCCCCTGGGCCGTCACCGGTCGGGTGTCAGCACCTGAGGCCTTAACCACCGGGATTGGGCATATCTACACGGGTTCCCAAAAGACTCCCGTGCCCACAACTTACAGCCGGTTCACTGGTACCGAAGCTGGCAGCAGTTCACCTCTGTCACGCGAACCAGCCCCGTGGAGGAGCAGCTTTATAGGAGCACCCCACCACCAGCCAGTTTCCAGTCGTCTAACCAGCGGTGTACCCACTGAGGGACCCAAGGCTCCCCAAAGCATCCAGAACGTACATCATGGATAGGGCATTGAAGCAGCCTCCCCGTACCCGATCTGGTATTCCTGGGCGACGCTGGCACAAGAAGAGAAACTAAGTAGGTAGAATGGAGGAACACTGCGGATCTCTGAGGAACACTATCACTGCTGAGTCCACCCGGTCTACTACTCAACCACTGTAAGCCATGTACTGCCTGCTGGTTACAGTAAAGACCCGTTGCAGAGACTATCTGTGTCCGTGTCTCCTTATGAACTATCCGTCCGCACACCAAGGTAACCGCAGCTGCCGCACAACATCTTGAGCAGCTCCAGCCCCCGGGGATCACCGCTCAGCCTGTGGGGAGCGTAACATCTTGCTGCTGTCCATCCCCCGGGGGTTCCGCAGCGTCGGTAGCCCTTACCGAATCTACTCATAGGTGGCGTCACGAAGAAAACAAATTAAAACCCCTTTAATCTGTTCCCATAAGACGTCTTCAATTTTGATCTGCACTACACCGGGCCCCACTACCGGCAGGCGCGGTCCACCCATGACAAGGAAGAAGAAGAATCGCCTGTATCAACCGGAGTCAGCCGGCCGCGGTGGGTCAATAAATGGCGTCACGAACAGGATACGAGCAGGCCCGTTACCCAACGGGTATATTGTGCTTAAACTGGACTTTATTGTCTACAATTGGACTTTGTTCGTCCCTAAAAGAACTTTCCCGCCTTTACACCATTGGGTCAAGATGGCGCCCAAGATGGCGCTCCCGCCACAAGAAGCCGCCACGTGAAGCCCAGGAGTGAGTCAACCCCCCCCCTCATTGTGGGAGGGCCAAAGACAAAAGGCGCCAAACTCTTTGTCCGCCCTGATTGCTCGAATCAACCATGGGGGCGGACCCCAAAGACTTTTCCCACGATTGGACTACAAAAGCCCAGAGGAAATGGGAGTGTCATAGACACACCGACGGAGAAAGAAGACATCTTCACCAGCTCAACCAGAACGTCTTACCGGTTGAACGGGTGTGGTTTCCCTCCAAGAAGAATGGCCAGCATGAGACTCCAAGACCTGATGCGGGAGGTCGAGGCGGAGGCCAGAGCAGCCATCAGCCAACCGGGTCCAGATCCTGCCCTTACCATAGACGGCAGTCCCGACTTCTGGCTAGAAGCTCTACAAGACCTCCGGGTGCGGTTACTAGAGACAGTGGAATGGACGATCCGTAGCTGGAGCGCGACCCTAGGCAGACGACTACACCATGCGATGCAGCAGAGCCGACCGGGTACAGCTTCTCCAAGCCCAGACGACGTCACCAGCTTCTCGACCGCCTCACCCTCGCCTACCACCTGTCCTGCTCCGTCACCAGAGCCAATAGACTGCGTCATTCCGGTGGAGGCCGCAACTCGACCCGTTCCAGCGACCAATATCGCAACCGATCCCGTTCTTGAGCCGGAGCTCATAACACGCTCCAGGGAAGAACTCGATCTCTACCAGGTTCCCACTGAGGAACCCGCGACATGTTTCACCACTACAGAGACAGTCGCCTGTTTTATCCCCGTACCGGAGGCTTCCCTTGCCATTGCCGAGGCCTACCGGGTAACCGGGATTGAAACACCTTTACCTGCGGAAACAGATGAAGAGGCAGGCAGCCTGGAAGCCCTGCAGGACGTCCCTACGGAAGGATCCGCAGCACCACCGCCCCGTTGTACAACAGAACTACCTTCAACGTCTTTCGCCATCGAGCAGCCTGATGTGGTCATCGAGGAAGAGGTCGGAGAGGATGACGACGAGACCCACAGCACCGCTGAGGATTTCGACACCGGGTTCGCTTGGGGAGACAACAAGGAACTTCCTACCGGGCGTACAGCTCGGGTACACTGGTCGGGTGCACTGCCGACACCTTCCCCTGTGCCGTTCCACCGGGTTCCGATACAGACAGCCCGCCAAGTTCAAGCTTCCCGCCAAACCACCAGCTCCGTTACTCATCTCTACACCCCGAGCCGTAACGACGGAGATGTACGCCAGAGACGACGAGAGGAGTGGCAAGCCAGAGAACGCGCCAACATGGAGGCCCGTGCCGAGGCTCGCCGCCAGCCGCCGCTGCCTGATGAACTCCGCCGTGAAGGTAGAATTTCCACCTTTAACTTAAATACCGGGTGGGGGTTCGCTTGGGAGGTGGGTTTGAATGAGGAGGTGTTTGTGGGGCGCCGGGACGTTGAGTCCAACTTGCCAAGAGGACATCCCGATCGCGACCTATACCGGGGCGATATAATCACCTACGAGCGCTACGCGTGTGCAGATGGGTGGTTCGCTATCCGGGTGCGCCATCACCCTCAGAGCCAGTGACTTTAAAACTTGAACTTCCTCAATGACTCTGTTCCCGTTAATCACTGACTGTGTGATCTTGCGGCTACAGCCTGGACTCTAGTTAAAGGACAACCGACCGCACGCCGGGTCCGCACAAAGTGATTACCTGTTTCTTTGCTTATGTCACCAAAGCATACCTTTACCTGTTTTCTATTTTAATAAAAGTGTGTCATATATGTATAAAAATGCAAAAACCTCTGTAATGTGAGTAGTTGGACGCTTGGGGACAAGCTGATTTAACCAAGGGGGAGTGTGGCGCCCCGCAACGAGTGCGTCACAAGGGAGTATTGCAGCCGCAATATTCTCTGACAAAGCAGTGCAATAGTTAACTCTGAGATCCAACCCAACATACAACACCTAGAACAGGGGACCAATCCTAGGTCCTGGTGGGTGGAGTGTTAGGGTAGTGTAGTAGAACACACAATAATCTAGACAGTCTGAACACAGTTCGTAGGAGAATCTAGAACCTGACAAGAGCAGACTAGAACTTGGAGAGGAGAGGGGGCTCCGCACTCCGTGCGGGCCCCTGGGCCGTCACCGGTCGGGTGTCAGCACCTGAGGCCTTAACCACCGGGATTGGGCATATCTACACGGGTTCCCAAAAGACTCCCGTGCCCACAACTTACAGCCGGTTCACTGGTACCGAAGCTGGCAGCAGTTCACCTCTGTCACACGAACCAGCCCCGTGGAGGAGCAGCTTTATAGGAGCACCCCACCACCAGCCAGTTTCCAGTCGTCTAACCAGCGGTGTACCCACTGAGGGACCCAAGGCTCCCCAAAGCATCCAGAACGTACATCATGGATAGGGCATTGAAGCAGCCTCCCCGTACCCGATCTGGTATTCCTGGGCGACGCTGGCACAAGAAGAGAAACTAAGTAGGTAGAATGGAGGAACACTGCGGATCTCTGAGGAACACTATCACTGCTGAGTCCACCCGGTCTACTACTCAACCACTGTAAGCCATGTACTGCCTGCTGGTTACAGTAAAGACCCGTTGCAGAGACTATCTGTGTCCGTGTCTCCTTATGAACTATCCGTCCGCACACCAAGGTAACCGCAGCTGCCGCACAACATCTTGAGCAGCTCCAGCCCCCGGGGATCACCGCTCAGCCTGTGGGGAGCGTAACATCTTGCTGCTGTCCATCCCCCGGGGGTTCCGCAGCGTCGGTAGCCCTTACCGAATCTACTCATAGGTGGCGTCACGAAGAAAACAAATTAAAACCCCTTTAATCTGTTCCCGTAAGACGTCTTCAATTTTGATCTGCACTACACCGGGCCCCACTACCGGCAGGCGCGGTCCACCCGTGACAAGGAAGGAGAAGAATCGCCTGTATCAACCGGAGTCAGCCGGCCGCGGTGGGTCACATCTAACACTGTGGAGTAATCTTGGGTGCCACATGAACAATAGTTTAAGGCAGATGTGTAGGCAGTCAATCTATAATGTGCTGCCTATATTGTCCCCCATTGCATGTATGCCGGTGTACCTCTCACTGTACGTTGTTCAACGAATGTTTATGTTTTTGGTGTGCTTACATACAGTACAAAGCATGTGTGCCCCTCTGAAGTACTCACCGCGCAGCCTGGCAATCCTTGCACGGATGTCGATTATGCGGCCTGGGCATTTGGACTTCAGGTCCGCAATCTTCTTTTGGACTGCTTTTGCGGCCCTCACCACCCCTAGTTTATTGAGCAGAGCCCGCTGAATCCGCCGAATAGTGGCCCGATTACGCAGCCTGGGATGACGGTGGTGCCGGTGACCCCAGTAATCATACCGGTCACAGTGGTCTATGAGGACCAGTAGTTCAGCCATCCCCCAAGTAGCAGCGCGGTGAACGGCCGCCATGACTGCAATGGTGTGTGCAGAGGAGGGGCTGGCACCTTGCAGGCAGAGTGAAAATGAAACTATCGTGATGACGTCATTACGGTCACGTTCGAGGTCACGCACCCTTTGAAGTAGTCCTACGCGCAGTGACACGGACGAACCACTTCTGCGGCACCTACTATACAACACCCACAGAGCGTTGCGTACAGCAAGCCTCTGCGTTGTGTACTGACTACTCGATTTCAATGCGGTGTGTGTATACGTGCATCAGTGTGAGAGTTGCGCGCAGACACTCGAGGGACACTTATGCGGCATCTGCAGTTCCATAACGCAGGCCGGTACGTAACACAAACTTGACCGCTGTGTCCAGCATTATTCATTATCTGTTTACAGAATGCGCACACTGTATTAGGATCATGGGCCATTTCTCATTTTGCCTTGCACAAGTTTGTGGCCGCGTAATTGTACTAATATATGATCGTGCATACGGCGCGTATCTGTAGTGCTGACGGACAGCTCATCCATGATGGAGGGCGGTGAGGCAAGGGCCAATCTGACCGCACCATCTTCCACCAATGATCGCAGATGGGGCGCGGTAACACGGAGCCTGGGTGACGCCTTAGCTACATTGCAGCTACATCGCCGGGTGTCCACAGTTCCCTTCTGTGGGTTCTTTAGACGCCGATACAGCTCGCTACAATCAGCTTTGTTGCCATCTGTTTATGGGCAGTGCACGGATACAGATGTATCTGTAGCCGGCTGTGTCGTCCCGTCTTCAGACGCCGCTACTACGGGCGATATTGGCGCGACAAGCTACATTTGTAGCCTGTAGCGGGTTGTATCCATCCTGCAGTGGCGGCGTGTAAAGGTACCATAAGGCTACAGTCAGACGCACCATTTTTTCTCCTTTCTTTTCTGCTCCTTTTTTGGCTGCAAAACAGGAGCTGTTCTCCAAAAAGCACCAAAAAATGCATCATCCATTTCTCATATGGTTTTTTCCTGTGTTTTTGGCGCTGCGTTTTTATTTTCACTAAAAATGGTTCCAATGGGAAAAATGCAGGAGAAAATGCCACAGAAACTAACATGCTCATTATTAAGACAGAGCGCTCCTAAAGTGGAAAAAAAAATGTACCACTTTAATGGTCCCTTTACACGCGGCCACAGGAAGGTAGAAACCGGCAGGCATCGGACACAATTGTGCCTGTTGCCTTGAAAAGACCACGATGTGTCGGCATGTAATTTAGGACTTTCCTTCCTTCAGGGAAGACACAGGAAGGAAAGTCCTGAATTACACGCCGCCACATCGTGGTCTTTTCAAGGCAACAGGCACAATTATGTCCGATGCCTGCCGGTTTCTACCTTTCTGTGGCCGCGTGTAAAGGGACTATTAAAGAGCACAGTTTGAATTGCAAAAAATAAAAACCCATTGATTTGGCTGGGATTTAATTTGAGTGCTCCATTTTTGCCGTGCACTGTAAAAATCGGATTCAAAAACGGTAAGTCTGAATGTAGCCTAAAGCTATGTGCCAAAGCTACTTTTTTATGCTGAAATTTTCTGCAGCAAAAATTCAGCAAAACTGCACCCTATGACGCGAAGACACACCACAAAACATATGCTTTTGTCGAGCCCCAGGCCCTAGGGTACTCGGGTATCAGGCTCGGTGGGTGTTCTCACGGGGGATGTCACGGGTGGTAGCGCTTGAGCCCTTGGCCTGGGTGACACTTCAAAAAGGGGTTTATGTACAGGGGATTAGAGTTTGTCATGTGACGCCACCTGTAGTACCTGGTGATGGGTCACCAGCGCCGGCACAGTCCTCCGGAGGTCGATGGTAATGCGGCTGGGATGGCAAAGTTCCCTGCAGGTGGAGCTGGTCCTCCAGGACAGCATTTCTGAAAGGGAACAGGTTGATGGAGATAACCACACAAAGGCAAAGTCACTTTCGCCCGGGTATTTTACTGTAAACGTTCAGCAGCAAAATACAGAGTCCAC
Organism: Allobates femoralis; assembly: GCA_033576535.1. NCBI lineage: Eukaryota > Metazoa > Chordata > Amphibia > Anura > Aromobatidae > Allobates > Allobates femoralis. The sequence continues at coordinate 262,194,358 of JARQOC010000006.1, read as the reverse complement.
AGTTCAGTAAGATGGTAAGCAAACAGGTAGCTCTAAGGGTGGCTGCAAGTGGATGCCAGGTGGTACTGTGGAACCCGTGTCAAACCTTAGTTAACGAACCCGTGTCCTTTCTTCCCCGCCTAGGATGAGTCTATACCCAACGGCTCCGTGTAGATAGTATTGGGGCTCCCCTCCCATGTGGTGAGGAAGCAGGCAGACTGCTCCATCTGGCAGGGTGCTGTGGCGATATACGGACCACAGCAGCCTGTTGCCGACTGCAAAGATAGACCTTGGCCGGATCCTCGGCGTTCCCGTGGTGGACTGGATAATCCCCTGGAATATGGACGCTCCACGCTGGGGTTCCCCCTTTTCTCTCTAGGGCCCGAGCTCCGCTCGTCGGGTGCCCTCTTCCAGGATCCCCTCAGGATCCCCTCTCTCCTTTCCTCCGGACCAGCGTAGAGCTGTCCGGGTAAACCTTCCGCCTCGTTCCACACTCTTTTACAACCTTCCCAACTCCTCTCCTCCTCAGACTAGCCGCTCTTTGTTCCCCCTAGAGGTGAATATATTTCCCTCCCAGGTAACCTCCCACCAACCTATTAATGTGGGAGTGCTGGAATGGGTTCCACCCACCAACCTAGGGTCCACTTGCAGCAGGGGAAATCACACCTCTTTTACGGGTGCAATACACCACTGTGACGCCTGACTATGTAGGGTATGACATACCCCCCGATCGAATATACTCGTCCGCGAGTATCGGTACCTGTTAAACTGGGAAGTGATAAACATTTTTGAATTTTCTATAACAATATCAACAGGTAAACAATTTACAATCAAGCATTCTTGGATTTTTTCCTATTAGGAGGCACATTTCTTGTAACGTTACATATTGCAGTAGGTAGTTTAACAGACCCACGGCCCTCGGGTCACCTGTTGGCAAAGATGTTACTCTCAGGGTTTCACTATCTACATAAAAGACATAATTTACTCGGCCCAACGGGGACCGGTGCAAACAGTGCGGGTCCTTTGGTAACGTATTGTCCAGCACAGTCCAGTGTGAATTATCACCGCCGAACCGCTGCCTACACAGCACACATTATTAACAAGGGGCAGAGTTCAAAACAAAAAGTTTCTGGATCTGCAGGTCAATAAACACACAGGGGCACGCTCATTATTCCAGGTTTCAAAAAGGAGGGGAAAAATAAAAGGGCAAGTGACTGGAAAAGAAGGGGCTATATACAGTGCAAAGTCTCTACTGTGGGAGTCTATTGCTGGCGGGATATTCTGATGGCGAACCAGCCTAAGGGGCCTGGATACTGCTAAAATGTAAACTGGATAAATTGCCTGATATTATTGATTGTATCCTAGTAACTCTAGATGTAAATTCGTTATATACCAGCATTAGACATACCCAGGGTATTGAAGCCATTACGAACTTTCTACAGAAATTTTCTAATTTAGAACCATTAGAACAGGCCTTCTGTCTAGATACCTTACCACTGATTTTGTACAATAATTTTTTCCTATTTCAGGACCAATTTTATCTGCAACAGCAAGGTACCGCTATGGGGTCAAATGTAGCACCCCCATATGCTAATATATTCATGGCAGAATTTGAAGAGAGCTATGTATATACACACTCAGCTTTCTCTTCTAATATTATCACATGGCATTGTTTTATCGATGATATATTCATGATATGGAAAGGCGACTTAGAATCCCTTAATATCTTTGTAACGGACCTGAATAGTTTTCTTCCTCAGCTTCAATTTACTCTGAACTGGCATAAACAGGAAATCGTTTTTTTAGACACTAAGGTGTTACTTTCAGTGGAAGGTAAAGTCAGCACGGACCTGTACAGGAAACCGACTGACCGCAATAGTTTATTGCACTACCATAGTAGTCATCCTCGCCATATCAAGCTGGCACTACCACTTTCACAATTGGACAGAATAGACCGGATAGTCACCTCGGATTCAGCTCGCACTACACGACGCAAAGAGATGATTGAGAAATTTAGAGAACGGGGGTATCCTTCACATGTCATAGAGAGAGAAAGAGTGAGAAAAGATAGATGTTCCTAGAGTGGCATACGTACACACCTATCATCCATTCACTCCCCTCCTTAACAAAAACATTTTAGCTCATTGGAAAATTCTTACAGAATCCTATCCCAATATACAAGAATTTAAAAACAATCCTATTGTTTGCAATAAACGTCCTCCAAACATTCGGGATGTATTAGTGCGAGCTGACATTGGTTCTAATCGACCAAGAATATCACAATTAACCCTTAAAACACCACGTACCGGCACTTTTCCTTGCCTGGGTTGCGCTCAATGCACCAACGTTTTAAAAGGCAATACCTTCACTCATCCACGTTCAGGGAAAAGATATCACATTAAAAACGTTTACACATGTGAAAGTACATATGTTGTGTACCTGATTAAATGCCCGTGCGGTGTTGGGGAGACTACCCAGCATGTCCGAGACCGCATTGGCCAACATAAGTCCACAATAAGATGTGGTAGAACATTGTTGCCCATTCCGGCACATTTTGTGTCTATGGGACATAGTATCTCCCAATTGAAATATCAAGTGAAAGATCATGTTCCATTATCCAGAAGAGGGGGCAACAGGGTCAAACAACTTTTGACCCTGGAAGCTCGATGGATACATGAACTACAGACCTTAACTCCACTGGGTCTAAATAGGGAATATGACAGCAAAATTGATTAATTTTGATAAGGATGCTGCTTTTGGCTTCATCATGTTATTCCCTTTAATAAGATGTACTGTCCCTTTAAGAAGCAATACAGCCATTATAATGCATTTCTTGTTTATATTCTAATAAATAGTATCCTTGTGCTAACTAATTCCATATTTTCTATTCCCCTTTTCTTTTCTTTCTTGTTTCTTATTCCAGGTGAGATACTAATCCCTACACTGTCCATGGCGCAACAGAGAAAAGCGCGCCTCTGGTATCAGTTATACTGGTATCCTAGACAATGTAGAACACAACACTGTCTTTCTTTCCCACAAATGCGCACCATGTCCTGTGACGTCAGCGTATGTGACGTCAGACGCCATGTCTTAATGGCGCGGCTCAGTTTATATGCCCCAGCAGAGAGCTTTATCATTAAGGACAGCAGGTTTTGCTGTCAGTAATCCCTAGATCTGGCATACTATATATCATAGAAAACTGTGGTGGCTAACAGTTTACATACTTTATAGTGACTCTGATTAGGAACAGGAACGTTTTATAAAAGGAGACCTAATCATGTCATAACTCTGGGCATCATCATAATACGTTGTATGTTTAGTAATGGTTTTCTTATTTGTCCCTTTTTCTTTTCTTTCTTTCTTAAAATGAATAGGGGCCATAATTAGGTCCATATTGATCCTATGGGTGAATTAACCCATTGATAACTCTGTGTGTCCATCATCCTAATAAATAAGGTAATAGCCACAATATTATTTTCCTTTTTCCCAGATATTAATATGCTTTAACTTGCATATCACATATAGGCTCCAGAGTGATTATTAACATGTTACATGCATTTTAGGGTGTACCAGATTCCCTACACATATAGGGATATATCCAAGCTGGCACATTCCTTAAAAAGGTATTCATTATCCTTTCTTTTATATCTTTACTAGATGGCGGCCCGATTCTAAAGAATCGGGTATTCTAGCCTATAGTTATTAGGGTATACGGGGGCTCAGTGGTTAGCAGACTATACAGCGGCTGAGTGGTTAGCAGAGTATAACGAGGCTCAGTGGCTCATAGTCTGCTATAGGGCAGAGTGCAGTGGTCCAGGCCAGAGTGCAGTGGTCAGGGGCCCGATGCAATTGCATCGGGAGCGCGGTGAAATGAATTGTGTGTATACAGGCGGGTTAGTGGGTAGCAGAGTATACAGGAGGCTCTGAGGGTAGCAGATTATACAGGCAGCTTTGTGGGTAGCAGAGTATAGAGGCGGCTCTGTGGATAGCAGAGTATGATGTGGCGGGAGGCTGGAGGGGTGAGGAGAGGTGGCGTTGGAGGGGTGAGGAGAGGTGAGGCAGGAGGGGTGAGGAGAGATGCGGATGGAGGGGTGAGGAGAGAGGAGGCTGGAGCGGCAACATGACCGTTCGGCACACCTCTGCTCCTCCAGGCTGCACACATCACGGCGGTCGTCTCCCGCCCGTGATGTGTGTTTTAGGCAGTGTAGGGGTGGCCGTAAGCGTGGCGGGGCTGCATGAGTGTCGCTTGGCTTAGGTCCGGCATGTTGGTCCACCCTGGACGGGTGTAGCGCTGTGGTGACGTCACTTTGGCGATGACAAAGTGACGGAAGTGCTGGCTAAAGTGACGGAAGTGAGCCTTCGGGTTTTATATATTAGATATAGCAGCACTATGGTATATGGCGGTACAGTATAGCAGATGTATAGCAGCACTATAGTATATGGCAATATATTACAGTATATATACAGGTGCACTATAGTATATGGGGGTATTTTATAGCACATGTATAGCAGCGCTATGGTATATGGAGGCACATTACAGTACATGTATAGCAGCACTATAGTATATGACAGTATATTACAGGAAATGTAGAGTTTCACAATAGTATATGGTGGAATTTTATAGCACATGTATAGCAGCACTATAGTATATGGCGATACATTAGAGTAGATGTATAGCAGCACTATGGTATATGGCCATACTCAGCTCTCTCCCCGCTCCTCCTTTGAAAAAATAAAAAGATCCTCAGTGAGGATACTCACCTGTCCGCCGGCTTACTCCACCTTCGTCTTGTAGGTCCTACAGGGGTTTAGGAGCCGTCGTTGGCTGGGAAACCGTTCAGCTGATCGGTCACATGACCGCTAACTGCCAGGGAGGCAGGATGGATTAGGGGGGCAGGATGGTGACGGGGGTGGAGTGGTGGCAGGATGGAGCGAGCGGGGCAGGATGGAGCGGGGGTGGGTAAGGATGGACCCAGGGGGTGGGGGGTCAGGATGGAGTCGGAGGAGCAGGATGGAGCTGGAGGAGCAGGATGGTGGCGGAGGTGGGGGCAGGTTGAAGGCTGCGGGGCAGGATGGAGGCGGCGGGGCAGGATGGTGAGAGCGGGGCAGCATGGAGCGAGCGGGGCAGCTTGGAGCGAGCGGGGCAGGACGGAGCGAGTGGGGCGGGGGGACAGGATGGAGGCGGCGGGGCATGGATGGAGCCGGCGAGGCAGAATGGAGGCGGCGGGGCAGGATGGAGGCGGTGGGGCAGGATGCAGGCGGCGGGGCAGGATGGTAGCGGGGGGGCAGGATGGAGAGAGCGGGGCAGGATGGTGGCAGTGGGGAAGGATGGAGCGAGCAGGGCAGGATGGAGGGAGCGGGACAGGATGGTGGCGGGGGGGCAGGATGGGGGGAGCGGGGAAGGATGGAGGTGGCAGGGGGGGCAGGATGGAGCTTGCGGGGGGGGCAGGATGGAGGCAGCGGGAGGCAGGATGGAGGCGATGTGGGGGGGGGGCAGGATGGAGGCAGCGGGGGGGGTAGGATGGATAGGATGGAGCAAGGGGGGGAAGGATGGAGCCGGCAGGAGGGGGGGGCAGGATGGAGTGGGTGGTGGGGCAGGATGGAGTCGGCGGGGGGGCAGCATGGAGCTGGTGTGGGGGGGGGGGCAGGATGGAGCCGGCGGGGGGCAGGATGGAGCTGGTGGGGGGGGCAGGATGGAGCGGCGGGGGGGGGCAGGATGGAGCTGGTGTGGGGGGGGCAGGATGGAGACAGTGGGGGGGCAGGATGGAGACGGCAGGGGGGCAGGATGGAGCTGGTGTGGGGGGGGCAGGATGGAGGCAGTGGGGGAGGTAGGATGGATAGGATGGAGCGGGGGGGCCGGACGGAACCAGGGGGGGCAGGATGGAGTCGGCGGGGAGGGGAGCAGGATGAAGCTGGTGTGGGGGGGGGGGCAGGATGGAGCGGAGGGGGGGGCAGGATGGAGTTGGCGGGGGGGGTGCTATGGAGCGTAGGGGGGGCAGGTTGGAGCTGGTGGGGGGTAGGGGCAGGATGGTGGTGGCAGGGGGAGGGGCAGGATAGATGGGAGGATATTAATTCGTGTGCCGGCTCGCAGGACATGTGGTTGCCTGGGAAACCGATCAGCTGATCGGTTTCCCAGGCAACTACAGGTCCTCAAGCCATGGAGCTAGAGGAGGTAGATGGAGGGCGGCGGTGGACGGGTGAGTATCCTCTATGAGGTTATTTTTTTTTCACACATACAGTATACACACATACAGTATACACACACATACAGTATACACACATATACAGTATACACACACATACAGTATACACACACACACACATACAGTATACACAGACACATATACAGTATACACACACACAGTATAGACACACACATATATATACAATATACACACACATATAGAGTATAGACAAACATACAGTATACACACACATATACAGTATACACACAGTATACACACACATACAGTATACACACACAAACATATATACTGTATACACAAATATACAGTATACAGACACACATACAGTATACACACACACATATACAGTACAAACACACATATACAGTATAGACACACATACAGTATACTCACACACACATACAGTATACACACACATATAGAATACACACATATAGTATATACAGACATATACAGTATACACATACACAGTATACACACACACAGTATACACACACATACAGTATACACAAACATATTCAGAATACACACACATATTCAGTATACACACATATACAGTATACACACACAGACAGTATACACACACAGACAGTATACACATACAGTATACACACACATAGAGTACACACACACATAGAGTATACACACACATAGAGTATACACATATACAGTATACACACACATACAGTATACACACACACACATACAGTATACACACACACAGTATACACACACACATATACAGTATACACACACATATAGTATACACACACATATATACAGTATACACACATATACAGTATACTCACACACACATACAGTATACACACATATACTGTATACTCACACACGCATACAGTATACACACACATACAGAATACACACATATATAGTATATGCACACATATACAGTATACACACACACATACAGTATACACACACACAGTATACACACACATTCAGTATACACACATACAGCATACACACATACAGTATACACACACATACAGTATACACACACATATAGAGTATACACAAACATACAGTATACACACATATACAGTATACACACACATAGAGTATACACACAGTATACACACACACATATACAGTATACACACACATATATACAGTATACACACATATACAGTATACTCACACACACATACAGTATACACACATATACAGTATACTCACACACACATACAGTATACACACATATACTGTATACTCACACACACATACAGTACACACACACATACAGAATACACACATATATAGTATATGCACACATATACAGTATACACACACACATACAGTATGCACACACACAGTATACACACATTCAGTATACACACATACAGTATACACACATACAGTATACACACACATACAGTATACACACACATATAGAGTATACACAAACATACAGTATACACACATATACAGTATACACACACACAGTATACACACACACATATACAGTATACACACACATATATACAGTATACACACATATACAGTATACTCACACACACATACAGTATACACACATATACTGTATACTCACACACACATACAGTATACACACACATACAGAATACACACATATATAGTATATGCACACATATACAGTATACACACACACACATACAGTATACACACACACACAGTATACACACACATTCAGTATACACACACATAAAGTATACACACACACATATATACAATATACACACATATAGAGTATAGACAAACATACAGTATACACACGCATACAGTATACACACACATATACAGTATACACACAGTATACACACACATACAGTATACACACACAGACATATATACAGTATACACATATATACAGTATACAGACACACATACAGTATACACACACACACATATACAGTACAAACACACATATACAGTATACACACACATACAGTATACTCACACACACATACAGTATACACACACATACAGAATACACACATATAGTATATACAGACATATACAGTATACACACACACAGTATACACACACATACAGTATACACACATATTCAGAATACACACACATATTCAGTATACACACATATACAGTATACACACACAGACACTCTGGGATTCTGGACAGCAGAGAGGTGACGTCTGGGCCAGAGAGGTAGATCTGAGTGTCATCAGTGTACAGGTGATACTATAAGCCATAAGACTTTATGAGTTGTCCCAGACAAAGATTAAAGATTGAAAAGAGGAAGGGCCCCAGGACAGAGCCTTGAGGGACTCCAACAGAGAGAGGATGGAGCAAGGAGGTAGTGTGGGAGTGGGAGACACTAAATGTGCGGTTGGAAAGGTAGGAGGAAATCCAGGAGAAGGCAAGGTCAGTGATACCAATGGAAGAGAGGATCTGTAATAAGAGACTTTGCACTGAGAACATCTAGTGATCCCTGCTTGTGGACATCTTCTCTGTTGCTCTGTGCTGCTTTTGATTTGGACTTCTGTTGCTGTATTATTCTTCTGTGTCACTCTGTGCTCTGTGTCACTCCTGGGGTTCTGGGTCACGCTGGGGTTCTGTGTCACGCTGGGCCCATAACCTGTTGGCAGCTGATTATTCAGGATTCTCTCAAGCGTGTTGACAACAGAACAGAGCTTTAATTAGCTATAAACAGGTTCAGATATGATAGGCTGTGTGGAATCAGGAATATACATATCTTAAGTGTCTCTTTGCAGCATCAGCAGGCTGCTTCTACTCTCATGCACAGTCACAGAAAACTGAGTACAGTCACAAGGTCTTTCCTGCGTGTGAGCCTCTGGGAGTGCTTTTTTTAATCTAACTTTATAGACAATACACAAACCTAGCACTAGAACACTTAAATAAACAGGAATGGAGTTGTTGCACTAAACATATTCCAACAAGACCCTTCATTGCCCCTAATATCTATAGAACAAGCAGGAGCTCTAGCACAAACATTTCATGTTTGCTTAGTCATCAGAGGCCAGACAAAATGATCAGTGATCAGTATTTCACCATGTAAAATATAATGAACAGTGGTGTAACTCGAAGCTCTTAGGCCCGAATGCAAAAGCTCTAATGGGGCTCCCAATTATTGAAAATAGTATTTTTCTATAGGCCAAAGGGACTTTTGGAGTCCCCTAGGCTTCAGGGCCCGGCTGCGATTGCAACCCCAGAACCTGCTGTAGTTACACACCTGGAGTACATATTGTAAATATTGTGTAAAAAAGCATAACATGTAATATATAAACAAAAACATTTTGGTTCTATTTTGTCAATACATTGTGCTACTGTTACATAAGGATCACTATGTTCTTATGCTAGATATCTGTACAACTTCACTATAGTGGGGTTATGCGTAAGTTTGGTATTTGTTAATCTAACTATTTCAATTACAGTGAATGTCTAGTATGAATCATTGAGAAAGCTGGTGAGTACACTTGTCTCTCAGGCTCAGTCTTCATATAGTAAGTAAGGAGTCAACAGATGGATCATCATTCTGTATTATTGATACTGTTGGGAAATAGGGCCAGGATTTGATTCTGTATTATACACATAAAAATATGGATCGAGAAAGCAGGACCAAGAGAAAATACATTTCCACTGAGTGGAGATGAACTTTATTACATTTTACTTAGTGGGTACTGTATATTATCCTGTGAATGCAAAAGACAACATATAATGTATAGTTGAGGATCATCGAAGAAAGTCAGGTATCTATTATATAATCGCGAATCGGAAAAGCGCCCCTTCGCGCGCACTTTCCGATGTCGTCATGTGGATACGAATTTAACATTGGGCGCGAAGCGCCCAATGCTGCGCGAGCAATGGCCGCGAGGCCATTGCGAGTCGCTGGCCCAGGGCGAGCAATGGCCGCGAAGCGGCCATTGCGAGCCGCTGGCCCAAAATCGATCCACAGGCCCGGCTACAACCTTAGCGATTTACCGCTCAGGTAGCGCGAGCAATGGCTGCGAGGCCATTACAAGTCGCTGCCTGAGCCGCAAATCGCTACCCGGGGACCATGGAGCGGAGGCGGCACTGCCGCCTCCGCTCCCCGCTACCCACAATTCGCCCCCCCCCCCTCATGTCCGCACAGCCCACCCCCAGCAATGTCCGCACAGCCCACCCCCAGCAATGTCCGCACAGCCCACCCCCAGCAATGTCCGCACAGCCCACCCCCAGCAATGTCCGCACAGCCCACCCCCAGCAATGTCCGCACAGTGCACCCCCATGTCCGCACAGCCCACCCCCAGCAATGTCCGCACAGCCCACCCCCATGTCCGCACAGCCCACCCCCATGTCCGCACAGCCCACCCCCATGTCCGCACAGCCCAACCCCATGTCCGCACAGCCCACCCCCATGTCCGCACAGCCCACCCCCATGTCCGCACAGCCCAACCCCATGTCCGCACAGCCCACCCCCATGTCCGCACAGCCCACCCCCATGTCCGCACAGCCCACCCCGCAAAAACACAACCCCCACTAATGTCCACACAGCCCCCCCATGTCCGCACATACTTACATGTTTTCTTTGTCATCTGATCCTCCGTCCGGCCAGGCGTCCTCTTCCTCCGGCCCCGGGGGTCTTCTCTCTTCTTTCCGCCATCTTCGCCTCTTCGTCCGGCCCCGGGGATCTTCTGTCTTCTTTTCGCAAACTTCCTCCTCCGACGTCCTCTTCCTTCTCATTAAGATAGAATGGACGAAAAATCCCCCATTCTACCTCAATGAGATCTGAGGTCCTCTTCTGATTGGTCGCTGTATTCTGCCCTCAGCCAATCAGAAGAGCCCCTCAAAACTGAGACGCAGTTCTCATTCAGGTCCGCCTTTTTTTTCCCCATTGACATACATTACCGGTGTGTCGGCGATTTTATGGCCGCCCACCTGGTTCTATTTGTCGGCCCTAAAATCGCGGACACACCGCTAATGCATCTCTATGGGCAGTCAGCCCGATTTCGGATTGAACGCCGACCAATCAGAATTCGAGCTGACTGCCCATAGACATGCATTAGCGGTGTGTCCGCGATTTTAGGGCCGACAAATAGAACCAGGTGGCCGGCCATAAAATCGCCGACACACCGGTAATGTATGTCAATGGGGAAAAAAACAAGGCGGACCTGAATGAGAACTGCGTCTCACTCTGACTTAAAAAAATAAATAAATTTAATAATAAAAATAATAATTAAAAAATAATTTAAAAATAATAAAAAATTAAATTAAAAATAATAAATAATTAAATAAAAATAATAATAAAAAAAAAAAAACAATGCGGACCTGAATGAGAACTGTGTCTCACTCTCACTTAAAAAAATAAATAAATTAAATAATAAAAAAAATAATTTAAAAATAATTAAAAAATAATAAAAAAATAAATAAAAAATATTAAATAATTAAATAAAAATAATAAAAAAAAAAAAAAAATGCGGACCTGAATGAGAACTGTGTCTCACTCTCACTTAAAAAAATAAATAAATTAAATAATAAAAAAAATAATTTAAAAATAATTAAAAAATAATAAAAAAATAAATAAAAAATATTAAATAATTAAATAAAAATAATAATAAAAAAAAAAAAAAAATGCGGACCTGAATGAGAACTGTGTCTCACTCTCACTTAAAAAAATAAATAAATTAAATAATAAAAAAAATAATTTAAAAATAATTAAAAAAAATAAAAAAATAAATAAAAAATATTAAATAATTAAATAAAAATAATAATAAAAAAAAAAAAAAAATGCGGACCTGAATGAGAACTGTGTCTCACTCTCACTTAAAAAAATAAATAAATTAAATAATAAAAAAAATAATTTAAAAATAATTAAAAAATAATAAAAAAATAAATAAAAAATATTAAATAATTAAATAAAAATAATAATAAAAAAAAAAAAAAAATGCGGACCTGAATGAGAACTGTGTCTCACTCTCACTTAAAAAAATAAATAAATTAAATAATATAAAAAATAATTTAAAAATAATTTAAAAAATAATAAAAAAATAAATAAAAAATATTAAATAATTAAATAAAAATAATAATAAAAAAAAAAAAAAATGCGGACCTGAATGAGAACTGTGTCTCACTCTCACTTAAAAAAATAAATAAATTAAATAATATAAAAAATTATTTAAAAATAATTTAAAAATAATAAAAAAATAAATTCAAAATATTAAATAATTAAATAAAAATAATAATAAAAAAAAAAAAAAAAATTGCGGACCTGAATGAGAACTGTGTCTCACTCTCACTTAAAAAAAAAAAAATAAATTAAATAATAAAAAAAATAATTTAAAAATAATTAAAAAATAATTAAAAAATAAATTAAAAATAATAAATAATTCAATAAAAATAATAATAAAAAAATTAAATATATGCTAATTATATCAGCCCTTTCAGCGGACCTGAAAGAGAACTGGGTCTCAGCCTAAATAATACATTTAATAATAAAAAAAATAATTAAAATATAATAAAAAAATAAATAAAAAATAATAAATAATTTAATAAAAAATAATAATTAAAAAATAAAATGCTAATAATAATGATATTACTGCTAATAATAATTCTATTAATGCTAATAATAATGCTATTAATGCTATTAATAATGTTATTAATGCTATTATTAATGCTAATAATGCTATTATTAATGCTATTAATGCTAATAATAATGTTATTATTGCTATTAATAATGTTATTAATGCTATTATTAATGCTAATAATGCTATTATTAATGCTATTAATGCTAATAATAATGTTATTAATGCTATTAATAATGCTATTAATGCTATTAATTATGCTATTAATGCTAATATTTATCCTATTAATGCTATTAATGCTATTAATAATGCTATTAATGCTATTAATTATGCTATTAATGCTAATATTTCTCCTATTAATGCTATTAATGCTAATAATAATGCTATTAATGCTATTAATAATGCTATTAATCTATTAATGCTATTAATTATGCTATTAATGCTATTAATGCTAATATTTATCCTATTCATGGTATTATTAATGCTATTAATGCTAATAATAATGCTATTAATGCTATTAATGCTAATAATAATGCGATTAATGCTATTAATAATGTTATTAATGCTATTATTAATGCTAATAATGCTATTATTAATGCTATTAATGCTAATAATAATGCTATTAATGCTATTAATGCTAATAATAATGCGATTAATGCTATTAATAATGTTATTAATGCTATTATTAATGCTAATAATGCTATTATTAATGCTATTAATGCTAATAATAATGCTATTAATGCTATTAATAATGCTATTAATGCTATTAATTATGCTATTATTGCTATTAATGCTAATATTTATCCTATTCATGGTATTATTAATGCTATTAATGCTAATAATAATGCTATTAATGCTATTAATGCTAATAATAATGCTATTAATGCTATTAATAATGTTATTAATGCTATTATTAATGCTAATAATGCTATTATTAATGCTATTAATGCTAATAATAATGTTATTAATGCTATTAATAATGCTATTAATGCTATTAATTATGCTATTAATGCTAATATTTATCCTATTAATGCTATTAATGCTAATAATAATGCTATTAATGCTATTAATAATGCTATTAATGCTATTAATTATGCTATTAATGCTATTAATGCTATTATTTATCCTATTAATGGCATTATTAATGCTATTAATGCTAATAATAATGCTATTAATGCTAATAATAATGCTATTAATGCTATTAATAATGTTATTAATGGTATTATTAATGCTAATAATGCCATTATTAATGCTATTAATGCTAATAATAATGCTATTAATGCTATTAATAATGCTATTAATGCTATTAATGCTAATATGTATCCTATTAATGCTATTAATAATGCTATTAATGCTAATAATAATGCTATTAATGCTATTAATAATGTTATTAATGCTATTATTAATGCTAATAATGCTATTATTAATGCTATTAATGCTAATAATAATGCTATTAATGCTATTCATAATGTTATTAATGCTATTATTAATGCTAATAATGCTATTATTAATGCTATTAATGCTAATAATAATGCTATTAATGCTATTAATAATGTTATTCATGCTATTATTAATGCTAATAATGCTATTAATGCCAATAATAATGCTATTAATGCTATTAATACTGTTATTAATGCTCACAATACTGCTAATAATGCTATTAATACTGCTATTACTGCTAATAATAATGCTATGGCTTATATTATTGCTATTGATGATGCGATTATTATTTAAAAATCTTTAAAAAAACAATAAACATATTTTAGATACCCGATGCATTTGCATCAGGCTAACAGCTATAACTACTATAATCAAATTAATGCACGTTCTAGAATCCCGATGCATTTGCATCGGGCTCACAGCTAGTACAATAATAAATGAAAGTAAAGGTAAAATGTATATTTGAGACTAAATGAATGAGCTGAGTACTGGATACACTGCTCTGGAAAGTTACCCAGAAAAATGTGTTTTATTTCAATATTTGTTTAGGCAGTAATGGAACATATTAATGAAGTTCTCCTGGAGAAACCAAGAATACAAAAAACTATAGGAATCAAGAGATCTAGATGAGATAAACTGATAAACTATGAGTATGGGTAGGGTTTGATGATTGGTGTAAAATAATGTATTCTGGGGTTATTTTAGCTATTAACCCCATCAGCATCCTCTGCGCGGCATGTATGCGCAGAGAGTGCTGATGCGGCTCAAATCCCGGTGATGAAGTGGTTAATAAGATGCTGGTGTGGTGACAGCATGTGTGTAGAGAGTGTCCTCAATCTCTGGACACATGGTGTCATTACACCATGTGTGTGCAGGGGTTAAATCATCAGTAATTAGTGTTTAAGTAATTGTCGGCTTTTATTTCTCACTGTAAAATCTGGCGCTGTTACTGGATATGGGGAACTGTCCCCGCTGTGTAGTGCTGAAGCCCTGTCTCGACTTCAGCACCTAGAGTGTTCAGCACCACACAGCGGGGACCGCTCCCCATATCCAGTAACATAGCGCCGGATTTTACAGTGAGAAATAAAATCCAACAATTACTTAAACACTAATTACTGATGATTTAACCCCTGCACACACATGGTGTAATGACACAATGTGTGCAGAGAGTGAGGACACTCTCTACACACATGGTGTCACCACACCAGCATCTTATTAACCCCTTCATCACCGGTATTTGAGCCGCATCAGCACTCTCTGCGCAAACATGCCGTGCAGAGGATGCTGATGGGGTTAATAGCTACAATAACCCCGGAAATCAGTATTTCACAAAAATGATCACTATATTAGCTAAACATCTTGTACCGCTGCTGTCACAGCGGTAAATGATAAGTAGTTACTGTATCGGCAAGCGGGAAGTTTAAACTCTGTGGCTTTGACAGCCGCGGAGCATAAATTTCCCAACAAATGCTGCCCACGGACCTTCAGGACCACGGACAGCATCACAATCACGCACTACGCACGCACTCACACCTCACAATCGCAGCACACTCACATACATACAGCCAGCCACACTCACCACACGCACCACACTCGCACCACACTCACACCACACACAACCAAAAACACACATCACACTCTCATCACTGTCGTGCATCAAATATGCTCCGTGTTTGATGCATGACAGTGTGCCTTCAACTGCAGAAAAATCTGCATGTGTTGAAGCTGCATTTAATACCAGTACAGGCTCATCTACAAAGCATATATAGTGTATAGACTCTAGTGCTAGCGGCCATATGATATATAACAAGGATTTCTTCACTGACCTTGATGAAAGCAAGTCAGAAAAAGTCACCTTAGCTAATGGTCACCATATGACTTCAGAAGGAGTAGGAGACAGCTACCTCTACTGCTCAGTTTACTCAGCACAAAGCAGAAAGATCCCAGTAAAGGATGTTCTTTATGTTCCTAGTCTTGAAAGCAAACTTCTGTCAGTAAAGACGCTTACGCAAAAAGGGAATGTAGTCAGTTTTAAAGACAACAGCTGCATTATATCAAAGAAGGGTCACACTCTTGCAGAAGGAAAAATGCAAAATGAACTTTATCAGCTAAAATGCAAAGAATGAGTGTACAGTGCTAGACAAGATCTGCATAAGAATTGTATCCACGTATGGCACAGACGTCTGGGCCACAAAGACCCAGAAGCAGTAAGGAAGCTAAGTCAACTTGCAAATGGTGTGGAAATCAAGCAATGTACCCAAATGATGAAGTGTACTAGCTGTCTTAAAGGGAAAATATCCAGAAAATACTTTCCTAAAGTAAGTACCACTAGATCTGCCCAGCCACAGGATTTGATAACCACAGATGTTTGCGGTCCAATGAGTGTTCAAACTACAATCAAGAATAGATATATCCTCACATTTATTGATGACTACTCCAGATATACAGTTGCCTACCTGCTTCATAGTAAGGATGAAGTTCCACAGAAACTTGAAGAATATCTTGCCGTAGTGTTTAACAAATTAGGAAGAATGCCAAAAGCCCTGTGTGCAGATAATGGAACTGAATATACAAGTGGTAAGGATCAAACCATTTTAAAAAAGAATGGAATTGTGTTCCAGACTACCATTCCATACAATCCAGAACAGAATGGCATTGCAGAGAGAAAGAACCGCACTCTCTGTGAAAGTGGAAGAAGTATGTTGTTTAATGCGAATCTACCTACAATGTATTGGGGACAAGCCATTATGACAGCTTGCTATCAAAACAGACTGTCAGGTAAAGCCAAAAATAAAACTCCATATGAGTTATGGAACTGCGAGAAGCCTAACCTGAAACACCTCAGGATATTTGGAAGCAAAACGTTTGTGTGTGTTCCCAAAGAAAAACGTTCCAAGTTGGAATCACATGCAAAGCAAGGAGTCCTGGTGGGCTATAGCGAAAATCAAAAGGGATATAGAATTCTACACCCAGAGACCAACACAGTAATAATCAGCAGAGACATAGTGATTGATGAGAACTGTGTTTCGCTCAAAATCCATGAACTTACACCAGTCATTCAAGCCAAGAAACAAAAAAAGAATCTCACTCACCAAACCCAGACACTGAAAAAGAAAACACTGAAGTCCGGATAAGCTCTGAAGCCAGCAAGGAAAAAACAGAAAAACCAAGTCAACTTCCAGTCGGGAGATCAGAAAGACCAAACAAAAGTATCCCAGCTAGACGTCTTTCTTATATGGACACAATACTTCCTGAACCAGAGCCACAGACAGAACAAGGAAAAAGAGCCCTCAGAAGCCAAAGGTTCATCAAAACTCCAGCAATAAGAATTACAGGGAAGCAGCGGGGGCACTTTTGTATATGAGGACAACCAAGGCTGTATTAAACTTTCCAGCAGTGAGAAGATTAGTGCAAAGACTAAGCACATAAACGTTAAACATCACCACTTATGTGACTTAGTGGAATGTGGTGTACTAGAGTTTGTTTATTGCGAGTCTAACAAGATGTTAGCTGATGGTTAGTGATGAGCGAGTACTAAAATGCTCGGGTGCTCGAAGCTCGGGCCGAGCATCCCGAGATACTCGTGTACTCGGCCCGAGTACCGAGCCCAATGTTATCCTATGGGAGACCCGAGTATTTTTATGAAATGACTGCCGGCAGCATGTAGAAACCCTAAAAATTTCACAAAAGTCTCAGAAGAGTGCTCAAATGACATGGCAACACCATGGGGAAGACCCCTGGAAGCATTTCTCACTCAGAAGTCACAGCTGTGAACAATCTTGTCCGAGTTTCACGCCAATTTTACGGAGTCACCAGAAAACCTTCCAAAATGACACCAAAATGAATATTCAGGGTGGAAATGTTAAGGGCACATACCCAATAGTGAGATACAGCTGGTGTATGTTACTTTTTGTGATTACATGAAAGATTTTACGTGAAAACATTGTGCGGCACTCCGATGTCCCTGAGAAGAGACGTACATGAAGCCCTGTCTTGACATATTGTGCCCATTTTGAGGAACTGGGTCTATTCTAGTATTTTCCTTTGCCAGGGCAGTCTAAAATTGGGAGGTTCACCAATGCCCCTGGATAGAGACGTGCATGAGGGCCTGTAAACTTGAAGTGCCCATTGTAAGGAAGTGGGTGTATTGTAGTATAGTCCTTTGGCAGGGCAGCCAAAAATTGGGAGGCTCCACATTGTCCCTGGATAGAGACGTGCAGGAGGGCCTGTAAACATGAAGTGGGTGTATTGTAGTATAGCCCTTTGGCAGGGCAGCCAAAAATTGGGAGGCTCCACATTGTCCCTGGATAGAGACGTGCAGGAGGGCCTGTAAACCTGAAGTGGGTGTATTGTAGTATAGCCCTTTGGCAGGGCAGCCAAAAATTGGGAGGCTCAACATTGTCCCTGGATAGAGACGTGCAGGAGGGCCTGTAAACCTGAAGTTGGTGTATTGTAGTATAGCCTTTGGCCAGGGCAGCCAAAAATTGGGAGGTTCAACAATGACCCATGCATACAGACATGCAGTAGGGCCTGTAAACCTCAAGTGGGTGTATTGTAGTATAGCCCTTTGGCAGGGCAGCCAAAAATTGGGAGGTTCAACAATGACCCATGCATACAGGCATGCAGTAGGGCCTGTAAACCTCAAGTGGGTGTATTGTAGTATAGCCCTTTGGTCAGGGAAGCCAAAAATTGGGAGGTTCAACAATGACCCATGCATACAGACATGTAATAGGGCCTGTAAACCTCAAGTGGGTGTATTGTAGTATAGCCCTTTGGCAGGGCAGCCAAAAATTGGGAGGTTCAACAATGACCCATGCATACAGGTATGCAGTAGGGCCTGTAAACCTCAAGTGGGTGTATTGTAGTATGGCCCCTTGGCAGGGCAGCCAAAAATTGAGAGGCTCCACATTGTGCCTGGATAGAGACGTGCAGGAGGGCCTGTAAACCTGAAGTGGGTGTATTGTAGTATAGCCCTTTGGCAGGGCAGCCAAAAATTGGGAGGTTCAACAATGACCCATGCATACAGACATGCAGTAGGGCCTGTAAACCTCAAGTGGGTGTATTGTAGTATAGCCCTTTGGGAGGGCAGCCAAAAATTGGTAGGTTCAACAATGACCCATGCATGCAGACATGCAGTAGGGCCTGTAAACCTCAAGTGGGTGTATTGTAGTATAGCCCTTTGGCAGGGCAGCCAAAAATTGGGAGGTTCAACAATGACCCATGCATACAGACATGTAGTAGGGCCTGTAACCCTCAAGTGGGTGTATTTTAGCCTAGGCCTTTGGCCAGGGCAGCCAAAAATTGGGAGGTTCAACAATGACCCATGCATACAGACATGTAGTAGGGTCTTTAACCCTCAAGTGGGTGTATTGTAGTATAGGCCTTTGGTCAGGGCAGCCAAAAATTGGGAGGCTCCTCTTTGTCCCTGGATAGAGACGTGCAGGAGGGCCTCAAAACATTTTTCCCATTGAAAAGGAGCGGGTCTCCTGTCGTTGTAATGCCCATTCTAAAAGAATGGGCGAAAAAATTTACCACTGCGGGTATACCTCAAACAACAGCCTAACTATTGTAACGGTCATCATGGTGTCACATGAGGAGAAGGAGGAGCAGTTAAGGCGGACCCAATAATTAAAAGGCATAGAGGAATCTCGCAGTACAGTTGTTCGATCTGCAAGGTACTCCTTCAGCATCTGCCCAAACTTAGCATTTCTGGTGGCACTACCCCGCACCTCAGGGGCTGTGGTACGTGAGGGGCTGAGAAAACTGTCCCACATCGTAAAGACTGTTCCCCTACCTCTGGCGGATTGGACTTGTGCCCCTCTCGGCCGTACGCCTTGGTTGTCCACCGAATCCTGACCTATGCCGCTAGCGTTTTGTGAGGGGAATGATTTCACTACTTCCGTGACTATGGCCCTGTGGAACTGCTGCATTTTGGCTGACCTCTCCGCCTCAGGAATGAGAGACATAAAGTTCTCCTTGTAGCGTGGGTCTAACAGTGTTGCCAACCAGTACTGATTGTCGGCCAAGATGTTCTGAACGCGAGGGTCACGAGCCAGGCAGCTTACCATAAAGTCAGCCATGTGCGCCAGACTCTTAACAGCCATCACTTCAGTATCCAGACCAACACGATGACTGAACATGCTGTCCTCCTCCTCCTCCTCCTTCTCATCTCCCCTGTCCTCTGGCCAGCCACGCTGAATCGAGGGTATGACTGGTGTGCATGTCATATCCTCAATTTGGCCAGAGAGTTGCTCCATGTCTTCATCCTCCTCCTCCTCGTCATAGTCCTCCACTGCACGTTGTGATGAGATGAGGCTGGGCTGTGTGTTTTCACCCACACCCACTACTGTTTCTTGCTCAAAGTCATCGCGCTCGGCCTGCAATGCATCCTCTTTGATTTTCAGCAGAGACTGTTTTAGAAGGCAGAGTAGTGGTATGGTGACGCTAATAATGGCGTCATTGCCGCTCACCATCTTGGTGGAGTCCTCAAAGTTTTGGAGGACGGTGCATAGGTCCGACATCCATCTCCAGTCCTCAGGTGTTATGTGTGGAGTTTGGCCCATTTCCCGATGACTTAGGTGATGCAGGTAGTCCACAACTGCCCTCTTCTGCTCACATATCCTGACCAACATGTTCAGAGTTGAATTCCAACGCGTGGGGACATCACACACCAGTCTGTGGGCCGGAAGACGCAAACGGCGCTGAAAGCCAGCAAGGCCGGCTGAAGCAGCAGGTGACTTGCGAAAATGTGCAGACAGACGCCGAACTTTTACCAGCAGGTCAGACACCTCTGGGTATGACTTCACAAACCTCTGAACCACCAGGTTGAGCACATGGGCCATGCATGGAACATGCGTCAGCTGCCCTCGCCTCAAAGCTGCCACCAGGTTCCGGCCATTGTCACACACGACCTTTCCTGGCTTTAGGTTCAGAGGTGTGAGCCAGTGATCTGCCTGCTGTTTCAGAGCTGTCCACACCTCTTCTGCATTGTGGGGTTTGTCACCTATGCAGACTAGCTTCAGCACAGCCTGTTGCCGCTTTGCAGAGGCAGTGCTGCAGTGCTTCCAGCTTGGGACTGGTGTGGAGGGTACAGTGGATGAGGATGCGCAGGAGGAGGAGGCTGAAGAGCATGACATTCCGGAGCTGTAGAGTGTCGGTGAAACCCTGACAGAGGTAGGGCCTGCTATCCTTGGTGTGGGAAGGACGTGTTCCGTCCCTCGCTCAGACTGGGTCCCAGCCTCCACAATATTAATCCAGTGTGCCGTCAAGGAGATGTAGCGGCCTTGCCCACAAGCACTTGTCCACGTGTCTGTGGTTAGGTGGACTTTGGCTGAAACAGCATTGTTCAGGGCACGTGTGATGCTGTTGGACACGTGGTTATGCAATGCGGGGACGGCACATCTGGAGAAATAGTGGCGGCTGGGGACCGAGTAACGTGGGACAGCAGCCGCCATCAGGTCGCGGAATGCGTCCGTCTCCACCAGCCGGAAAGGCAACATTTCTAGCGCTATGAGTCGCGAAATGTGATCATTCAGGACTGTGGCATGTGGGGCGTTGGCAGCGTATTTGCGCCTGCGTTCAAATGTTTGCTGAATGGATAATTGAACGCTGCGCTGGGACGTGCTTGATGGTGGTGTAATTTGTTCGTGGGCAACTTCAGGTGCAGGGCCGGAGGCTTGTTCGCGGCCAGCATGGACAGGGGATTGGCTCGCGTCAACAACAGGCGAAGACGTAGCAGTGACATCAGCAAGCACCGCTCCTCGACTCTGTTGTACTTCCCACAAAGTCGGGTGCTTGGCTGACATGTGCCTGATCATGCTAGTGGTGGTCAGGCTGCTAGTTTTCGTACCCCTGCTGATACTGGCATGGCAGGTGTGGCAAATGGCCTTTTTAGAGTCTTCTGGAGCCAACTTAAAAAACTCCCTGACTCGGGAAGACCGAACATTTGCACAGGCACCTTGACTCGTGTTGTTGTTCCGGGGAACGGTTGCCTGCCTTCTGCCTGCGGACGCAACCCTGCTTCGTACTGCCTGTTGGGATGCTACGCCTTTCTCCCCCTGTGCACTGCTGTCCTCGCTCTGCATATCCTCCTGCCATGTTGGGTCAGCTACTGGATCATCCACCACGTCGTCTTCCTCTTCAGCACCCTGATCCTCCTCCTGACTTCCTGGCAATTGTGTCTCATCATCGTCCACCCCTTGTTGAGACACTTTGACAACGTTCCGTTCCTCATAACGTGGCTGCTCAAATATTTGGGCATCTCTACATACCATCTCCTCATGACCCACTTCAAGAGGAGGTGGCGACAGGCCAGATTCTGCGAATGGATACGTGAACAGCTCTTCCGAGTGTCCTAGTGTGGGATCAGTAATGTCCGTGGGCGTGTACTCGGCCAGGTGGTAGGAAGGAGGATCAGGTTGGGAAATGTGTGGTGCAGTATCACGGCTACTGACAGTTGACCATGTGGAAGACAGGGTGTTTGTGGAGGTGCCCATCTGACTTGAAGCATTATCCGCTATCCAAGTAGCAACCTGTTGACACTGGTCTTGGTTCAACAGTGGTGTCGTGCTGCGGGCCCCAAGAATTTGGGACAGGACGTGCGAGCGAGGAGATGTGGCCCTTTGTTGTTGCGAAATTACTGCTTGCACACGACCTCGGCCTCTGCCTGCGCCACCATCACGTCCACTTCCTTGTTCCTTGCCAACGCCCTTGCCAACGCCTTTGCGCATTTTGCCTGTATAGAGCGACAACTGTTTGGTGACTGTAGAGGTCACAGGAGATTATGATTTTAGTTCCCTAACCTGTATCAAGGTATGACGTACACCAGTCTGGTGACTGTTGAGATCACAAGAGATTATGATTTTAGTTCCCTAACCTGTATCAAGGTATGACGTACACCAGTCTGGTGACTGTAATGGTTTCAGGAGAGGATTTTAGTCCCTAACCTGTATTAAGGTAGGACGTACACCTGTCTGGTGACTGTAATGGTTTCAAGAGAGGATTTTAGTCCCTAACCTGTATCAAGGTATGACGTACACCAGTCTGGTGACTGTTCAGATCACAAGAGATTAGGATTTTAGTTCGCTAACCTGTATCAAGGTATGATGTACACCAGTCTGGTGACTGTTGAGATCACAAGAGATTAGGATTTTAGTTCACTAACCTGTATCAAGGTATGACGTACAACAGTCTGGTGACTGTAATGGTTTCAGGGGAGGATTTTAGTCCTTAACCTGTATCAAGGTATGACGTACACCAGTCTGGTGACTGTTGAGATCACAAGAGATTAGGATTTTAGTTCCCTAACCTGTATCAAGGTATGACGTACAACAGTCTGGTGACTGTAATGGTTTCAGGAGAGGATTTTAGTCCCTAACCTGTATTAAAATAGTACGCACACCTGTCTGGTGACTTTAATGGTTTCAGGAGAGGATTTTAGTCCCTAACCTGTATTAAGGTAGCACGTACACCTGTCTGGTGACTGTAATGGTTTCAGGAGAGGATTTTAGTCCCTAACCTGTATCAAGGTATGACGTACACCAGTCTGGTGACTGTTCAGATCACAAGAGATTAGGATTTTAGTTCGCTAACCTGTATCAAGGTATGACGTACGCCAGTCTGGTGACTGTAATGGTTTCAGGAGAGGATTTTAGTCCCTAACCTGTATTAAGGTAGGACGTACACCTGTCTGGTGACTGTAATGGTTTCAGGAGAGGATTTTAGTCCCTAACCTGTATCAAGGTATGACGTACACCAGTCTGGTGACTGTTCAGATCACACGAGATTAGGATTTTAGTTCGCTAACCTGTATCAAGGTATGACGTACGCCAGTCTGGTGACTGTAATGGTTTCAGGAGAGGATTTTAGTCCCTAACCTGTATCAAGGTATGACGTACACCAGTCTGGTGACTGTTCAGATCACAAGAGATTAGGATTTTAGTTCGCTAACCTGTATCAAGGTATGACGTACAGCAGTCTGGTGACTGTTGAGATCACAAGAGATTAGGATTTTAATTCCCTAACCTGTATCAAGGTATGACGTACACCAGTCTGGTGACTTTAATGGTTTCAGGAGAGGATTTTAGTTCGCTAACCTGTATCAAGGTATGACGTACAGCAGTCTGGTGACTGTTGAGATCACAAGAGATTAGGATTTTAGTTCCCTAACCTGTATCAAGGTAGTACGTACACCTGTCTGGTGACTTTAATGGTTTCAGGAGAGGATTTTAGTCCCTAACCTCTATTAAGGTAGCACGTACACCTGTCTGGTGACTGTAATGGTTTCAGGAGAGGATTTTAGTCTCTAACCTGTATCAAGGTATGACGTACAACAGTCTGGTGACTTCAATGGTTTCAGGAGAGGATTTTAGTCCCTAACCTGTATTAAGGTAGTACGTACACCTGTCTGGTGACTTTAATGGTTTCAGGAGAGGATTTTAGCCCCTAACCTGTATTAAGGTAGCACGTACACCTGTCTGGTGACTGTAATGGTCTCAGGAGAGGATTTTAGTCCCTAACCTGTATTAAGGTATGACGTACAACAGTCTGGTGACTTGAATGGTTTCAGGAGAGGATTTTAGTCCCTAACCTGTATCAAGGTATGACGTACAACAGTCTGGTGACTGTAATGGTTTCAGGGGAGGATTTTAGTCCCTAACCTGTATCAAGGTATGACGTACTACAGTCTGGTGACTGTAATGGTTTCAGGAGAGGATTTTAGTAGTCCCTAACCTGTATTAAGGTAGTACGTACACCTGTCTGGTGACTGTAATGGTTTCAGGAGAGGATTTTAGTCCCTAACCTGTATTAAGGTAGTAAGTACACCTGTCTGGTGACTGTAATGGTTTCAGGAGAGGATTTTAGTCCCTTACTTGTATTAAGGTAGTACGTACACCTGTCTGGTGACTTTAATGGTTTCAGGAGAGGATTTTAGTCCCTAACCTGTATTAAGGTAGCACGTACACCTGTCTGGTGACTGTAATGGTTTCAGGAGAGGATTTTAGTCCCTAACCTGTATTAAGGTAGCACGTACACCTGTCTGGTGACTGTAATGCTTTCAGGAGAGGATTTTAGTCCCTAACCTGTATTAAGGTAGTACGTACACCTGTCTGGTGACTGTAATGCTTTCAGGAGAGGATTTTAGTCCCTAACCTGTATTAAGGTAGTACGTACACCTGTCTGGTGACTGTAATGCTTTCAGGAGAGGATTTTAGTCCCTAACCTGTATTAAGGTAGTAAGTTTAAGAGTGTGGTGACTCTAATGGTCACAGAAAAGCTTGGATTCCGATCTGTATCACCCTGCCTATATCCTCCTAGATTAGTCCTGAGAAGGACTGTTCTGGTCACTGGAAAGCTTGGACTCCGATCTGGATCACCATGCCTATATCCTCCTAGATTAGTCCTGAGAAGGACTGTTGTGGTCAGCAGCAGTTTGCAGCCCTGCTTTGGATCTACCTCTAAGGGCCGCAAATCTGTCCCTAAGCAGCAGCAGACACTCTCCCTACACTCACTGTCTGGATGGCTGTGTGCCGAGCACAGCGCGCCGGGAGTTATAAAGGCTCGGTGACGCTGTGCAGGCCGGCCAATCACTGCTGTGCCACAACTAACAGGGCTGTGGCATTGCAGTGGTCTGCCAACCAATCCCTGCACGTGGGCTGGCTCTCAAAGGAGCGCCAACATGCAGAGATGACGACCACGAGCACAGCAAGAGTATCGCGAGATTACTCGGTGCTCGGCGAGTAGCCCGAGTACAGTGATACTCGTGCGAGTACCGAGTAGTGGCGAGCATGCTCGCTCATCACTAGTGGTTATGCAATGCAGGGACGGCACATCTGGAGAAATAGTGGCGGCTGGGGACCGAGTAACGTGGGACAGCAGCCGCAATCAGGTCGCGGAATGCTTCCGTCTCCACCAGCCGGAAAGGCAACATTTCTTGCGCTATGAGTCGCGAAATGTGAGAATTCAGGACTGTGGCATGTGGGGCGTTGGCAGCGTATTTGTGCCTGCGTTCAAATGTTTGTTGAATGGATAATTGAACGCTGCGCTGGGACAAGGACGTGCTTGATGGTGGTGTTATTTGTGCGTGGGCAACTTCAGGTGCAGGGCCAGAGGCTTGTTCACGGCCAGCATGGACAGGGGATTGGCTCGCACGCACAACATGCGAAGACGTAGCAGTGACATTAGCAAGCACCGCTCCTCGACTCTGTTGTACTTCCCACAAAGTCGGGTGCTTGGCTGACATGTGCCTGATCATGCTGGTGGTGGTCAGGCTGCTAGTTTTCATACCCCTGCTGATACTGGCATGGCAGGTGTTGCAAATGGCCTTTTAAGAGTCATCTGGAGCCAACATAAAAAACTCACAGACTCGGGAAGACCTAACATTTGCACAGGCACCTTGAGTCGTGTTGTTGTTCCGGGGAACGGTTGCCTGCCTTCTGCCTGCAGACACGACCCTGCTTCGTACTGCCTGTTGGGATGCTACGCCTCCCTCCCCCTGTGCACTACTGGCCTCGCTCTGCATATCGTTCTGCCATGTTGGGTCAGCTACTGGATCATCCACCACGTCGTCTTCCTCTTCCGCACCCTGATCCTCCTCCTGACTTCCTGGCAATTGTGTCTCATCATCGTCCACCCCTTGTTGAGACACGTTTCCAACGTTCCGTTCGTGAGAACGTGGCTGCTCAAATTTTTGGGCATCTGTACATACCATCTCCTCATCACCCACTTCAACAGGAGCTGGCGAGAGGCCAGATTCTGCGAATGGATACGTGAACAGCTCTTCTGAGTGTCCTAGTGTGGGATCAGTAATGTCTGTGGACGTGTACTCGGCCTGGTGGTAGGAAGGAGGATCAGGTTGGGAAATGTGCGGTGCAGTATCACGGCTACTGACAGTTGACCGTGTGGAAGACAGGGTGTTTGTGGAGGTGCCCATCTGACTTGAAGCATTATCCGCTATCCAAGTAACAACTGTTGACACTGGTCTTGGTTCAAGAGCGGTGTACTGCTGCGGGCCCCAAGAATTTGGGACAGGACGTGCAAGCGAGTAGATGTGCCCCTTTGTTGTTGCGAAATTAGTGCTTGCACACGACCTCGGCCTCTGACTGCACCACCATCACGTCCACTTCCTTGTTCCTTGCCAACGCCCTTGCGCATTTTGATCCTGTATACAGCAACAACAGTCTGGTGACTGTTATGGTCACAGGAGAAAAGGATTTTAGTCCCTAACCTGTATCAAGGTAGTAAGTACAACAGTCTGGTGACTGTTATGATCACAGGAGAGAAGGATTTTAGTCCCTAACCTGTATCAAGGTAGTAAGTACAACAGTCTGGTGACTGTTATGGTCACAGGAGAGAAGGATTTTAGTCCCTATCCTGCATCAAGGTAGTAAGTTCAACAGTCGGGTGACTGTTATGGTCAAAGGAGAGAAGGATTTTAGTCCCTAACCTGTATCAAGGTAGTAAGTACAACAGTATGGTGACTGTTATGGTCACAGGAGAGAAGGATTTTAGTCCCTAACCTGTATCAAGGTAGTAAGTACAACAGTCTGGTAACTGTTATGGTCACAGGAGAGAAGGATTTTAGTCCCTAACCTGTATCAAGGTAGTAAGTACAACAGTCTGGTGACTGTTATGGTCACAGGAGAGAAGGATTTTAGTCGCTAACCTGTATCAAGGTAGTAAGTACAACAGTCTAGTGACTGTTCAGGTCACAGGAGAGTAGGATTTTAGTCCCTAACCTGTATCAAGGTAGTAAGTACAACAGTCTGGTGACTGTTATGGTCACAGGAGAGAAGGATTTTAGTCCCTAACCTGTATCAAGGTAGTAAGTACAACAGTCTGGTGACTGTTATGGTCACAGGAGAGAAGGATTTTAGTCCCTAACCTGTATCAAGGTAGTAAATAAAACAGTCTGGTGACTGTTATGGTCACAGGAGAGAAGGATTTTAGTCCCTAACCTGTATCAAGGTAGTAAGTACAACAGTCTGGTGACTGTTATGGTCACAGGAGAGAAGGATTTTAGTCCCTAACCTGTATCAAGGGAGTAAGTACAACAGTCTGGTGACTGTTATGGTCACAGGAGAGAAGGATTTTAGTCCCTAACCTGTATCAAGGTAGTAAGTACAACAGTCTGGTGACTGTTCAGGTCACAGGAGAGAAGGATTTTAGTCCCTAACCTGTATCAAGCTAGTAAGTGCAACAGTCTGGTGACTGTTATGGTCACAGGAGAGAAGGATTTTAGTCCCTAACCTGTATCAAGGTAGTAAATACAACAGTCTGGTGACTGTTCAGGTCACAGGAGAGAAGTATTTTAGTCCCTAACCTGTATCAAGGTAGTAAGTACAACAGTTTGGTGACTGTTCAGGTCACAGGAGAGTAGGATTTTAGTCCCTAACCTGTATCAAGGTAGTAAGTACAACAGTCTGGTGACTGTTATGGTCACAGGAGAGAAGGATTTTAGTCCCTAACCTGTATCAAGGTAGTAAGTACAACAGTCTGGTGACTGTTCAGGTCACAGGAGAGTAGGATTTTAGTCCCCAACCTGTATCAAGGTAGTAAGTACAACAGTCTGGTGACTGTTATGGTCACAGGAGAGAAGGATTTTAGTCCCTAACCTGTATCAAGGTAGTAAGTACAACAGTCTGGTGACTGTTATGGTCACAGAAGAGAAGGATTTTAGTCCCTAACTTGTATCAAGGTAGTAAGTACAACAGTCTGGTGACTGTTATGGTCACAGGAGAGAAGGATTTTAGTCCCTAACCTGTATCAAGGTAGTAAGTACAACAGTCTGGTGACTGTTATGGTCACAGGAGAGAAGGATTTTAGTCCCTAACCTATATCAAGGTAGTAAGTACAACAGTCTGGTGACTGTTCAGGTCACAGGAGAGAAGGATTTTAGTCCCTAACCTGTATCAAGGTAGTAAGTACAACAGTCTGGTGACTGTTATGGTCACAGGAGAGAAGGATTTTAGTCCCTAACCTGTATCAAGGTAGTAAGTACAACAGTCTGGTGACTGTTATGGTCACAGGAGAGAAGGATTTTAGTCCCTAACCTGTATCAAGGTAGTAAATAAAACAGTCTGGTGACTGTTATGGTCACAGGAGAATAGGATTTTAGTCCCTAACCTGTATCAAGGTAGTAAGTACAACAGTCTGGTGACTGTTATGGTCACAGGAGAGAAGGATTTTAGTCCCTAACCTGTATCAAGGTAGTAAGTACAACAGTCTGGTGACTGTTATGGTCACAGGAGAGAAGGATTTTAGTCCCTAACCTGTATCAAGGTAGTAAGTACAACAGTCTGGTGACTGTTCAGGTCACAGGAGAGAAGGATTTTAGTCCCTAACCTGTATCAAGCTAGTAAGTGCAACAGTCTGGTGACTGTTATGGTCACAGGAGAGAAGGATTTTAGTCCCTAACCTGTATCAAGGTAG
Organism: Allobates femoralis; assembly: GCA_033576535.1. Taxonomy (NCBI): domain Eukaryota; kingdom Metazoa; phylum Chordata; class Amphibia; order Anura; family Aromobatidae; genus Allobates; species Allobates femoralis. The sequence continues at coordinate 262,164,765 of JARQOC010000006.1, read as the reverse complement.
TAAATACAGCAGTCTGGTGACTGTTCAGGTCACAGGAGAGTAGGATTTTAGTCCCTAACCTGTATCAAGGTAGTAAGTACAACAGTCTGGTGACTGTTATGGTCACAGGAGAGAAGGATTTTAGTCCCTAACCTGTATCAAGGTAGTAAGTACAACAGTCTGGTGACTGTTCAGGTCACAGGAGAGTTGGATTTTAGTCCCTAACCTGTATCAAGGTAGTAAGTACAACAGTCTGGTGACTGTTATGGTCACAGGAGAGAAGGATTTTAGTCCCTAACCTGTATCAAGGTAGTAAGTACAACAGTCTGGTGACTGTTATGGTCACAGGAGAGAAGGATTTTAGTCCCTAACTTGTATCAAGGTAGTAAGTACAACAGTCTGGTGACTGTTATGGTCACAGGAGAGAAGGATTTGAGTCCCTAACCTGTATCAAGGTAGTAAGTACAACAGTCTGGTGACTGTTATGGTCACAGGAGAGAAGGATTTTAGTCCCTAACCTGTATCAAGGTAGTAAGTACAACAGTCTGGTAACTGTTATGGTCACAGGAGAGAAGGATTTTAGTCCCTAACCTGTATCAAGGTAGTAAGTACAACAGTCTGGTGACTGTTATGGTCACAGGAGAGAAGGATTTTAGTCGCTAACCTGTATCAAGGTAGTAAGTACAACAGTCTAGTGACTGTTCAGGTCACAGGAGAGTAGGATTTTAGTCCCTAACCTGTATCAAGGTAGTAAGTACAACAGTCTGGTGACTGTTATGGTCACAGGAGAGAAGGATTTTAGTCCCTAACCTGTATCAAGGTAGTAAGTACAACAGTCTGGTGACTGTTATGGTCACAGGAGAGAAGGATTTTAGTCCCTAACCTGTATCAAGGTAGTAAATAAATCAGTCTGGTGACTGTTATGGTCACGGGAGAGAAGGATTTTAGTCCCTAACCTGTATCAAGGTAGTAAGTACAACAGTCTGGTGACTGTTATGGTCACAGGAGAAGGATTTTAGTCTCTAACCTGTATCAAGGGAGTAAGTACAACAGTCTGGTGACTGTTCAGGTCACAGGAGAGAAGGATTTTAGTCCCTAACCTGTATCAAGCTAGTAAGTGCAACAGTCTGGTGACTGTTATGGTCACAGGAGAGAAGGATTTTAGTCCCTAACCTGTATCAAGGTAGTAAATACAACAGTCTGGTGACTGTTCAGGTCACAGGAGAGAAGGATTTTAGTCCCTAACCTGTATCAAGGTAGTAAGTACAACAGTTTGGTGACTGTTCAGGTCACAGGAGAGTAGGATTTTAGTCCCTAACCTGTATCAAGGTAGTAAGAACAACAGTCTGGTGACTGTTATGGTCACAGGAGAGAAGGATTTTAGTCCTTAACCTGTATCAAGGTAGTAAGTACAACAGTCTGGTGACTGTTCAGGTCACAGGAGAGTAGGATTTTAGTCCCCAACCTGTATCAAGGTAGTAAGTACAACAGTCTGGTGACTGTTATGGTCACAGGAGAGAAGGATTTTAGTCCCTAACCTGTATCAAGGTAGTAAGTATAACAGTCTGGTGACTGTTATGGTCACAGAAGAGAAGGATTTTAGTCCCTAACTTGTATCAAGGTAGTAAGTACAACAGTCTGGTGACTGTTATGGTCACAGGAGAGAAGGATTTTAGTCCCTAACCTGTATCAAGGTAGTAAGTACAACAGTCTGGTGACTGTTATGGTCACAGGAGAGAAGGATTTTAGTCCCTAACCTATATCAAGGTAGTAAGTACAACAGTCTGGTGACTGTTCAGGTCACAGGAGAGAAGGATTTTAGTCCCTAACCTGTATCAAGGTAGTAAGTACAACAGTCTGGTGACTGTTATGGTCACAGGAGAGAAGGATTTTAGTCCCTAACCTGTATCAAGGTAGTAAGTACAACAGTCTGGTGACTGTTCAGGTCACAGGAGAGTAGGATTTTAGTCCCTAACCTGTATCAAGGTAGTAAGTACAACAGTCTGGTGACTGTTATGGTCACAGGAGAGAAGGATTTTAGTCCCTAACCTGTATCAAGGTAGTAAGTACTGATAAGGTAATCTGGATAATTCATATATTAATGGACAATCTATATGTTAAGTATATACTGAAATTATATTCTCTTTCCTTGCTCAAAACTATGCTTAGCGGAGGTAACGGAAAATGTAAAGATGCTGACACCTGTTTCCTGGGCCACATCCTGCCGTGGAACAATAACAAGTTATTACCATTTATGGAAGAAACTGTCTGCACCTGTAGGAGTTGAAACTCAGAACAAGATGATGTTGATGATGAAAAAGTCCCTGATCATAAAGACCAATCAGGAGATGACAGTTGACCCGGACGCAAGACACATATATGCATAATGCCTGCTCATTAACCCGCCTTTGCTTTCCTGTATAAAAAGTTGTGATCTGAAAATAAATATATCTTTTTGTGCCGTGTGACAAGCAGGGCGTTCTGTGCACGGACGGAGATTGAAGCTGAAACTTTGTCTCAGACTCTATCTTTGTATGCTAGCACCGGCCTGAATGATTTGGAGCGAGTGACTGAACATTATCACCGCGATCCCTGTTTTTTGGCGGGAATCACGGACCCGTCAAATTGGCGCCCAACGTGGGGCTGCGACTACCCAGCCAGAGGAGGAGCGCTGACCCGTGCCGGACATCTGCTGTTGGACCGCGGTTCACTGACTCGAGGCTTGATCACCCTCTTCTGAGTTACGGTAAGTGCATACATTATTGATGTGTGACATTTGCCTGTGACTGTCAGTGTACTGCTGTTTGACTCAGAGGTCCTTCTGGATCAGTGTTCCACGCTGCAGCGATACAGTGCTCTTGGTCTGGGGGCTGCAGTCTGAACTGTCTGTCATCGGCTAATCGCTCTTTGTTCAGTTGCTCGTGGTTCACTTAACTGGAAAGATTTCTCTGTAGAAATGAAAGTGAAAGGACAGTGAATTCTTGCTTGATTGCGTGTCTCACAGTAAACAGACTAGGGGATTTTTAGTTACAATAGCTGTAGAAAACAGCCGTAACATCCAGGTCTGGGCACAAGGCTGCTAGCCCAAGAAGGGGAACAGAGCAGGTGCCGTCTGTGGAGGTATAGACACAGAAACGGGGAACAGAGCAGGTGTCGTCTAGTATAGACACAGGAAAGGAGTTGGAGCAAGACACAAGGCTGCTAGCCCTGGGAGAAATAAAGTAAAAGAGGAAGATATTGTCGAGTGACAACAACCTGTGGTTGGGGACCTGACGTACGGAGTCTGGCCGTGATTCCGGGACGGTGGTTGTGGGGTCAACATATCCGGTGAGTAGCTACACGGATAAGCAATATCAAGACCAGTATGTTACGGCTGTTTAAAAGAAAACATGTCCTGCCGGAAGGTGCTCAGACGGCAGTTGATTTAGTTAGAGTTAGGGAGGGGAAGAAGTATGTGAGAGAAGCTCCTAGGTTGTATAAACTTGCAGAGATGCCTTCCACTGGCAGGCTCCAACCGAGCATGTGGAAAAGGATTACTGAAGAGACACGTGGAATGTTAGATGATAAGGGTCTCCTGGAGACAGCACAAGCCCACTTACGGGTGGCGAGAGCTTTGCAGGCAGAAGGATTTGAGGAAGTGAAAGGATCAGGAGGAGATAAAGGTAGTGAGGAAATCTATGGTTATGTGAAAAATATGAAAAATGCTGCTAATACTGTGAAATCACATGTTAGTCAAACTGTGCCGCCACCCTATAATGGCGCCGACTCTGGTCCTCGAGCTTGGACCTGCTTTAGGTGTGGCCAACAAAACCCTGACTGGAGGGAAACTTGTTTTGCATGTGGGGCCCATAGGCCACACCCAGTGGGGGCGGAACCCAAAGTCCCTCCCCCAGACTATGTCCCCATGGTGCCGCCCACCGCCCCTCTGTATCCGGTCCTCACCCCTTCCGGTTCCTACTATCAAGGCCCTGCTTCCGCTCCAGCCCCATCTGGAACGCAAGGTGACACGCAAGGCCTCGGGCCTGCTCCTATTTTTCCTACTGTCCCTACCCTGATTGATTTATTTAATACTCCGGAAGCAAGGGCGGTACTAGAGAGGAGGAGAAGAGAGGTAGCTGGGCCTCCGTCTTCAGTCATATCTGAATTTGATCCCCTCTGGGCTGGAGAGCCAGCCCCGCCAGGCCCGCCAGCCCCGCCAGCCCCGCCAGCCCCTCCGGGCCCAGCGCCACCGGCTGCCCCTGCTACCCCTGGTCCCGCTGAACCTCCCATGTCTCCAAGGCCTCAGCTAGATATCCCCGCAACCCCGGTGATACCGGAGATTGTCCCACAAAGAAGTGTGACTCCGGACACCATCCCCCGACCGGCAGAACGCTGGAGTGACACGGTTACTAAGCCCACTGTGGGGAAAGGAGGTCAGCAAATTATGCTCACTGTAGGGGTGGGGGATATCACCACTACAACCGCAGATGTCATTGTTAACCCGGCCAACTCGTACCTGAATCATCAAGGAGGTCTGGCCCGGTCTCTGGCCCTAGCGGCAGGACCTTCCCTCCAGGCTGACAGTGATCAAATCATTGGTAATCAAGGCCCCGTCCCCCGGGAAATATTGCTGTCACCGGACCGGGGAATTTGCCAGTAACCTTGATAGTCCATGCTGTGGGTCCTGAATATGACCCCGATAGCCCACAGAAGTGTGAGGAGCACTTGAGGAGTGCTGTGTGGAACACTTTGGCCTATCTTTCCACACCGGCAGCTGTGGAAAGGGGTATCTCCTCTGTGATATTCCCTCTCATCTCAGTGGGAATATTCAGATACCCCCTGAAGGAGGGTGTGCAGACCCTGGTACAAACAATCAAATCCTTTATAAACCACCCAATCTACCCAATTGACTGATATACGGGTGATCACTGATGATCCCAACAAGCTACCCCTACTGGTAAAGGCCCTGGAGGAAGAACAGACAGTAAAGCCTGAGAAGCCTCAAATCCACACAACCATGCCCAACAGTGGGGAAGTGAAAGTGGAGGTCGGAGATTCTGTCTCTGCCTGGGTCCAAGCTATCACTGAAGCAAAGGCTACCAAAGAGGATGGTGATCTCAAATATGTCAAATTCACCCCGACCCAGGCCTCGGTACTTGTGGGTACCCTCCCCGACCCAGAAAAGCAGCCCATGCCCTTTTATAGAAGGATGTGTCAGATACAAAAGACATATGCAGCTACGTGGCAAGATTTACAGTGCCTTATGGAAATCAAGGCATCTGACAGTTTCCTGCCCCTTATGTCCCCGGCCTTTGACCCAAGCCAGGCTTCACCACTAGATACCTGGACCTCAGGCCTTACCTATTGTCAACAACTCAAGAATTGGGCACAAGAAGCCTTGACAGACCTGCAAGGGACCCTCCAAGACATCACCCAAGGATCTGAAGAGACAGTGGAGCAGTATGCCGCCAGACTACAACAACAATTTGACGACCTGGGATTCAGTCCGCAGGCTAGAGCACACCGTTTGCTACTCACAAAGGCTTTTGTGGAGGGACTAAAGGACCCCTTGAAAGACAAGATAATGGCTATACGCCCGGACTGCGTTGGGGGCACCATCCAGGAAGCTGCTCTCATTGCCAAAGGATTTGCCCGTTCCCTTGACAAGGAGGCTAAAGACAAAGTGAAGAAGAAGGCAGTCACACTGATGATGCAGGAAGACGACTGTAAGGACGCTGTACTCTGCCCTGTAGTCCCACAGGCCCAAGTGCCATCCCAAGTCCTCCCACCCCAGCAACAAATCGTACAGACTCAGCCTCAGCCTGTGTACCAACAACCACAACCTGGGGGCTACAACCAATATGCCATGGGACAGCCTCAAACACCTGACCCTGCTTGGAACCAATACCCTCAGCCTCCCCAACAAGTCCAGCCATATCAACTCATGAGAGGAGGCCAATATACTCAAAGTACCCGTCAGAGACCCATCTGCTGGAACTGTGGAAGGCCAGGACACGTCAGGAGAGAGTGCAGAAGCCCACCACGGACTGTGGAGCCCCAAAACTACGTGCCCGGGCAACAGGCCCCAGCCAACTGGATCCCCCGCCAATGATGGGGAGGACAACCTGAGTCTGCTATGTCAATCGTTGGGTCGTATCCTGCCTGTGGGAAAGTCACACTCACAGTGGCACAACAACCTGTCGATTTCTTAGTGGATTCGGGGGCGTCCACGTCTGTTATATCCGCGGCCAAGCTCCCCTCTACGGTGGAACTCTCTCAAGATTGGATGTCCTGCATTGGGATGGAAGGAAAACCTCGACAGAGCAGACTCACGGTTCCTGTACCCCTTGGTCCTTTCCCAGAAGTCACTGCAAGATTCCTGGTGTCTGAAACCTGCCCTATCAACCTTCTTGGATCAGACATACTCAAGAGGCTTAGAGCACAGATCTCATACGACTCCGAAGGTATGCAACTGCTCCTTCACCGACCCAATGGAGAAGATGTGCCTGATGATATCTGTATCCTCAAGGCCTTACCCCTCATGGTCCTGCAGGCTGAATCCAATCCCAATTCTGGAGTTCCTGTGCATATCGAAGATCAATTGCCATGTACACTGTGGTCTTCTGGTCCAGATGATGTCGGGTTGCTGCCCGTTCCTCCTGTCATGGTCTACCTCAAGCCTGGAGTACCTTATCCTCGAGTTCCTCAATATCCTCTGAAAATGGCACAAGAAGTCAGTCTTCGGGAACAGATCCAGTCTTACCTTAAGGCAGGGGTGCTGGTGCGCTCCACCTCTCCCTGTAACACCCCACTGTTTCCGGTGAAGAAGAAGAGTGTAAAGGGACAACCTGAACGCTACCGGCTGGTTCAAGATCTGAGAGCTGTTAACGCGGCTACAGTTCTGGAAACCCCTGTGGTGCCCAACCCTAATACTCTTCTCAGTGGAATACCACAAGAAGCACCTCTGTTCACCGTCATCGATCTGGCTAATGCCTTCTTCAGTGTCCCCCTGCATGAGGACTCCCAATTTCTGTTTGCTTTCACGTTCCAAGGCTCTCAATTCATATGGACAAGGACACCTCAAGGAGCTCAGAACAGCCCAAATCAGTTTTCCCAGGCTCTGAAGTTGGCTCTCTCCCCGTGGATAGCTATGCATCCTGAAGCCACTCTACTACAGTACGTTGATGACCTCCTTCTCTGTGGACCCTACGCCTATGCTGCAATGGAGAATCTGTCCATTTCTCTCCTCCAACATCTGTCTGCAATCAATTGCAAAGTCTCTAAAGCCAAAGTACAATGGTGTCTACCTAAGGTCATCTTCTTAGGACACTGCATCTCCAAAGGAGTCAAGCATCTCACAGATGAAAGGAAACAGGCCATTCTAGCAGTACGGTATCCAGAAACAGTCTCCCACATGCAGTCTTTCCTTGGTCTTGTCACGTACTGCCGTCAATGGATCCCTGATGCTTCCTACCTTATGCAGCCACTCTATGACTCCCTGAAAACGGGTCCCAGCGCAAATGATGTCAATGATGCCCATAAAAGCAACCTCTACAGATCCTGCTTCTCAGAACTCCAAAATGCCATAGCAAGGGCCCCTGCCTTGGGCCTTCCTCAGTACTCCAAGCCATTCAACCTGTTCGTGTCTGAGAAGGATGGTCATGCCACGGGAGTTTTGACCCAGGAACATGGTGGAAAACAACGCCCTCTTGGATATTACTCCTGTAGGCTGGACCCAGTAGCCCGCACCTCTCCTGTTTGCCTCAAAGCAGTACATGCTGCTCATGCTCTTCTGGACAAAGTGGCTGACATTGTATTGGGACACTCCATCATCATTCAAGCACCACATGACCTGGCTGCAGTTCTCACTATGACATTACCAAGACACCTGACCCAACAGAGACACCTGAGACTACAGTGCTCCCTACTTCTACCTACCAACGTTTCCTTCCAAAGGTGTACCACAATCAACCCTGCCACTCTCCTGCCACAGGTCCCAAGGGGGGACCCCGCGTATGCAGATCCTTCAAAGGACCCCTATCCGCATCCAGGCAGCCCTTATCCACACCAGCGCGACCCCGTGAAACCGGGCCATAGCTGCAGCCAAACCTTGGACGAAGACACCGCTGAGCCAGCTAACATGGCAGAATCTGAAATTCCGTCTGCAGACTTGGAGTTCTGGACTGATGGGTCTAGATTTGCTGATGATGGAGGAAGATTCCACACAGGGTTCGCAGTAACCACAGACACCCAAGTTGTCATGGCTGAAGCACTACCAGCCAGCAGATCTGCCCAAGAAGCTGAACTCATAGCCTTGCAAGAGGCCCTGAACCTCGCAGATGGGAAAACGGTGAATATTAGGACAGATTCTCAATATGCGTACGGAATCACTCATGATTTTGGAATTCTGTGGAAGAACAGAGGTTTCATAACGGCCTCAGGGACACCAGTGAAGCATGCTAAGCTTATCCAGAGTGTCATGGAAAATATGCAGAAGCCAAAACAAGTAGCAGTCCTAAAGGTGAAGGCTCATGGGAAGACAGACACACGGGAAGCCAAGGGCAACGCACTGGCTGACTGGGCTGCTAAGCGGGCAGCACTGGGACCTGTGTCAGAGAGTTGGCAGCCTCCCAAGCACCAATGGAGATTTTCAAAACCTGCAGTGACGGCAGTGACCATGGTGAGCACCAGAGCACAAGCAAAAATCAAGGAGACAGAAGAACAGAAACTGCCCGAGGAAGAGGAAGAAGAACCAATGAAGGCCATGACGACCAAGTTATCCTGCCGGAAGCTGCAACAAGAACAGTCCAGTGTATCCATGGAAGAAAAGAAGCAATGGAGAAGGGAGGGAGCAGTTCAAGAGAAAACAACAGGACTATGGAAGGTTGGAGACCTACACTGTCTACCTAGAAGAATGTACCCAGCCATGGCAGCATGGGCCCATGGAATCACCCACAGGGGAAAGAACCAGGCCCTGGCCTACGTAAAGAAGTTCTACCATGCCCCAGGAATCAGCTCCACCCTGACAGCATACAATCAAGCATGCCAAGTCTGTCAAACCTGTAACCCCGGCAAAACTCAAGCTGTACCGCAGCAACACTTGGCAAAGCCTGATTATCCTTGGCAAAGGATTCAAGTGGATCATGTACACATGCCACCGGCTGGTGGATACGAATACATACTTGTGGTGGTGGATATGTTCTCAGGATGGCCAGAAGCCTACCCAGTCAAGAACATGACGGCAAGAACAACAGCAAAGAAAATGATCATCGAGATTGCTTGCAGATTCGGAGTACCAGAAGTCATTGAGAGTGACCAAGGCCCAGCCTTCACTGCCTCTGTTTTCTCTGAGCTATGGTTCATGCTAGGAGCCCACCAGGGCCTGCACACGCCTTACCATCCTCAAAGTTCGGGGAAAGTGGAGAGAATGAACCAAACCCTCAAAACTAAGCTGCTAAAAATGAGCCAGGAAAACCCCCTTCCATGGCCAGATTTGCTGCCCATTGCCCTTTACCACGTTAGGCACACACCACAGGCCAAACATGGGTTGACTCCCTATGAGATCTTGTTTGGGTCCCCTCCTAAGATAACAGAGATAGAGACTCAGGAACTGCAGAAAGGGCAGGACAGAATTGTACAATTTGTAATTTCTCTCGCCAGGGAATTATCTAACTCTCGAACTATAGTCTCTGCTTCCCTTCCAGAATCCTCAGGTGATGCAGTTCATCCTTTCCAGCCAGGAGACAACGTGTATCTGAAAAAGCACGTCAGGAAAGATTGCCTGGAACCCAGGTTCGAGGGTCCCTACAGAGTTCTGCTGACCACCCCCACTGCGGTGAAACTTGAAGGAAAGGACCCCTGGATTCACGCCTCCCATTGCAAGAAGTCTCCCATTGAGGCATGATGCTACATATCCTTTTTGTGGTTTTGGGATCAACTGCTTTGATAGAGGCCTTGCCTAACACTGTTTTTTGGGTAAATACAACGACCCAAGTGGTCACTTTCCAATTTGATTACTGTGAGGTGGTAGAGGATACTGTAACCTGTAAAAGGCAGACCAAATTCAATTGGGACTCATTTGACAAGGGAGAGTTCTATCTCTGTGTAACCCGTCCTGGTAATGAAAATTGTCGCTACTGGTCTGATGCAGGGTGGAACACGGGAGATGATTGGAACTATAAGCCCAAGGAAGGTAGAGATCGTAAGGATAGTAAGGGGAGGTCCCTACTCACCAGAATGACCCTTACCAGAGGCCAGAAGACTTCATGGGCCAGTAGGTGCTATCCAAAATGTTATCCACTGTATCTAAACATAGAAAATCCCTCTCCAGGGGACTTAGGAAAATATGTCTTTGGAGCCCATACTGGTGCAATCAATCCCTCACTAGGAATAATAGAGCTAAAGGATATTAAACTTAAACCTATTGAGAAACCTGCAGATAGCCATGATAAGAGAATTCAGGATATCCTTCCCATCCCAGACCTAACTTGGGAAGATGTCTTTGCTATAGAAACTCAAACCAATCCCAGGAAAAACTTATGGATAGAATGGGTAAGATATACAGTAAGATCTGCCAATATATCTGTAGGTTGTATAGCCTGTGCAGCAGCCACTGCCCATCTGACCACTATCCCATTGGATCTACCTGATGGAAATCACACCAAATGTTTAATCAATTTGTTAAGGGGGGAGAATGACACTGGTTGCCCTGAATTACTTCCCTTATTAACCCCTAAACCCAAGGGAAAGCCCCCAGGGGAGGTTTATATTCACAATGGCAATTACACCTGTTTTATTTCCGAGGAATCCGGAGGCACCCGGATGGGTATCTTCAAAATAGGATTCTGTGCTTCTAACTCTTCCATTGACTCCTCAGACCTGCAGAACATGACTCATGCTGTATTTGATGTATTCTGGTTATGTGGAGATGGTAAGCTAAGGAACAAATTACCTAATAGATGGAAAGGTCAATGTACTCTGGTAAAGGTGATCCTGCCCTTTAGAGTGTTGCCCTATGACCCAGAAGCCCCGGATGCTGAAAGTCAACCCAATAGTCATCACAGAAGCAAAAGATCAACCCTACTGACCGAATTTCAAACAGACCCGCAGGTATATATAGACGCCATTGGAGTGCCAAGGGGGGTCCCAGATGAGTTTAAGGCCCAAGATCAAATTAAGGCTGGTTTTGCATCCCTAATCCCACAGGTACAGATTAATAAGAATGTAGATTGGATAAATTATATGTATTACAATGAACAAAGGTTTGTCAACTATAGTAGAGACACTTTCCAAGGAATAGTCGAGGAACTAGGACCCAATACTAGGATGACTTTACAGAACAGGTTCGTCCTGGACATGCTGACGGCAGAAAAGGGAGGAGCATGTTCCCTAATTGGAGAAGAATGCTGTACATATATACCTGAAAACACCGGTGTGAATGGTAAGACCACCTTGGCCCTCAATAAGATAAAGGGATTGGCTAAAGAATTAAAACAAAATGCGGGTGTAGACACTAGCTGGGCCAATTGGGTAGCAGAATGGGCTGGTGGGTGGAAACAACTTCTCACCACTTTGGGTATGATCTTAGCCGGTCTGATATTGGTGGGCCTGGTAGCTTTATGTTGTTGTATCCCCTTGTATAAAAAGGTGATGTTGAAGATCTCAGGGGGACAAATGATTGTAGGAAACCACTTGGAGACTGTCCTGTCATCAGGAGCCCCTGAAGTAGATATGCCTCAAAGGCACCCCCCACTTTTCCCCAAAAGGTTTGACCAATCAGAATATCAAAATGTGCCAAGGGGGGAGGGTGCGACCTACCTAGGTCTGACTTAGGGATAGAAAGGAGAAGGGTGGACTCCCATGGTGATGATCGCTTCAGTGGAAGGAGGATTTGGACCCGCTAGGGGCAGATACTCCAGTAGCTGAATGAAGAAGGCCAACCCATCTCCTTGGATTCCCCCACCATGGGACAGCCACAAAGGTCATCAGGAATACTCAAGTTAAGGGAAAGAAATATAATTTAGGGGGGAATGATAAGGTAATCTGGATAATTCATATATTAATGGACAATCTATATGTTAAGTATATACTGAAATTATATTCTCTTTCCTTGCTCAAAACTATGCTTAGCGGAGGTAACGGAAAATGTAAAGATGCTGACACCTGTTTCCTGGGCCACATCCTGCCGTGGAACAATAACAAGTTATTACCATTTATGGAAGAAACTGTCTGCACCTGTAGGAGTTGAAACTCAGAACAAGATGATGTTGATGATGAAAAAGTCCCTGATCATAAAGACCAATCAGGAGATGACAGTTGGCCCGGACGCAAGACACATATATGCATAATGCCTGCTCATTAACCCGCCTTTGCTTTCCTGTATAAAAAGTTGTGATCTGAAAATAAATATATCTTTTTGTGCCGTGTGACAAGCAGGGCGTTCTGTGCACGGACGGAGATTGAAGCTGAAACTTTGTCTCAGACTCTATCTTTGTATGCTAGCACCGGCCTGAATGATTTGGAGCGAGTGACTGAACATTATCACCGCGATCCCTGTTTTTTGGCGGGAATCACGGACCCGTCAGTACAACAGTCTGGTGACTGTTATGGTCACAGGAGAGAAGGATTTTAGTCCCTAACCTGTATCAAGGTAGTAAGTACAACAGTCTGGTGACTGTTATGGTCACAGGAGAGAAGGATTTTAGTCCCTAACCTGTATCAAGGTAGTAAGTACAACAGTCTGGTGACTGTTCAGGTCACAGGAGAGAAGGATTTTAGTCCCTAACCTGTATCAAGCTAGTAAGTGCAACAGTCTGGTGACTGTTATGGTCACAGGAGAGAAGGATTTTAGTCCCTAACCTGTATCAAGGTAGTAAATACAGCAGTCTGGTGACTGTTCAGGTCACAGGAGAGTAGGATTTTAGTCCCTAACCTGTATCAAGGTAGTAAGTACAACAGTCTGGTGACTGTTATGGTCACAGGAGAGAAGGATTTTAGTCCCTAACTGTATCAAGGTAGTAGTATAACAGTCTGGTGACTGTTATGGTCACAGAAGAGAAGGATTTTAGTCCCTAACTTGTATCAAGGTAGTAAGTACAACAGTCTGGTGACTGTTATGGTCACAGGAGAGAAGGATTTTAGTCCCTAACCTGTTCAAGGTAGTAAGTACAACAGTCTGGTGACTGTTATGGTCACAGGAGAGAAGGATTTTAGTCCCTAACCTATATCAAGGTAGTAAGTACAACAGTCTGGTGATGTTCAGGTCAAGGAGAGAAGGATTTTAGTCCCTAACCTGTATCAAGGTAGTAGTACAACAGTCTGGTGACTGTTATGGTCACAGGAGAGAAGGATTTAGTCCCTAACTGTATCAAGGTAGTAAGTACAACAGTCTGGTGACTGTTCAGGTCACAGGAGAGTAGGATTTTAGTCCCTAACCTGTATCAAGGTAGTAAGTACAACAGTCTGGTGACTGTTATGGTCACAGGAGAGAAGGATTTTAGTCCCTACCTGTATCAAGGTAGTAAGTACAACAGTCTGGTGACTGTTATGGTCACAGGAGAGAAGGATTTTAGTCCTAACCTGTATCAAGGTAGTAAGTACAACAGTCTGGTGACTGTTATGGTCACAGGAGAGAAGGATTTTGTCCCTACCTGTATCAAGGTAGTAAGTACAACAGTTGGTGACTGTTCAGGTCAAGGAGAGAAGGATTTTAGTCCCTAACCTGTATCAAGCTGTAAGTGCAACAGTCTGGTGACTGTTTGGTCAAGGAGAGAGGATTTTAGTCCCTAACTGTATCAAGGTAGTAAATACAGCAGTTGGTGACTGTTCAGGTCACAGGAGAGTGGATTTTAGTCCTACCTGTATCAAGGTAGTAAGTACAACAGTCTGGTGACTGTTATGGTCACAGGAGAGAAGGATTTTAGTCCTAACCTGTATCAAGGTAGTAAGTACAACGTCTGGTGATGTTCAGGTCACAGGAGAGTTGGATTTTAGTCCCTAACTGTATCAAGGTAGTAAGTACAACATCTGGTGACTGTTATGGTCACAGGAGAGAAGGATTTTAGTCCTAACTGTATCAAGGTAGTAAGTACAACAGTCTGGTGACTGTTATGGTCACAGGAGAGAAGGATTTTAGTCCCTAACTTGTATCAAGGTAGTAAGTACAACAGTCTGGTGACTGTTATGTCACAGGAGAGAAGGATTTAGTCCCTAACCTGTATCAAGGTAGTAAGTACACAGTCTGGTGACTGTTCAGGTCACAGGAGAGAAGGATTTAGTCCCTAACCTATATCAAGTAGTAAGTACAACAGTCTGGTGATGTTCAGGTCACAGGAGAGAAGGATTTTAGTCCTAACCTGTTCAAGGCAGTAAGTACAACAGTCTGGTGATGTTATGGTCACAGGAGAGAAGGATTTTAGTCCCTAACCTGTATCAAGGTAGTAAATACAACAGTCTGGTGACTGTTCAGGTCACAGGAGAGAAGGATTTTAGTCCCTAACCTGTATCAAGGTAGTAAGTACAACAGTCTGGTGACTGTTATGATCACAGGAGAGAAGGATTTTAGTCCTAACCTGTATCAAGGTAGTAAGTACAACAGTCTGGTGACTGTTATGGTCACAGGAGAGAAGGATTTTAGTCCCTATCCTGCATCAAGGTAGTAAGTTCAACAGTCGGTGACTGTTATGGTCAAAGGAGAGAAGGATTTTAGTCCCTAACTGTATCAAGGTAGTAAGTATAACAGTATGGTGACTGTTATGGTCACAGGAGAGAAGGATTTTAGTCCTAACCTGTATCAGGTAGTAAGTACAACAGTCTGGTAACTGTTATGGTCACAGGAGAGAAGGATTTTAGTCCCTAACCTGTATCAAGGTATAAGTACAACAGTCTGGTGACTGTTATGGTCACAGGAGAGAAGGATTTTAGTCGCTAACCTGTATCAAGGTAGTAAGTACAACAGTCTAGTGACTGTTCAGGTCACAGGAGAGTAGGATTTTAGTCCCTAACCTGTATCAAGGTAGTAAGTACAACAGTCTGGTGACTGTTATGGTCACAGGAGAGAAGGATTTTAGTCCCTAACCTGTATCAAGGTAGTAAGTACAACAGTCTGGTGACTGTTATGGTCACAGGAGAGAAGGATTTTAGTCCCTAACCTGTATCAAGGTAGTAAATAAAACAGTTGGTGACTGTTATGTCACGGGAGAGAAGGATTTTAGTCCCTAACCTGTATCAAGGTAGTAAGTACAACAGTCTGGTGACTGTTATGGTCACAGGAGAGAAGGATTTTAGTCTCTAACCTGTATCAAGGGAGTAAGTACAACAGTCTGGTGACTGTTATGGTCACAGGAGAGAAGGATTTTAGTCCCTACCTGTATCAAGTAGTAAGTACAACAGTCTGGTGACTGTTCAGGTCACAGGAGAGAAGGATTTTAGTCCAACCTGTATCAAGCTAGTAAGTGCAACAGTCTGGTGACTGTTATGGTCACAGGAGAAGGATTTTAGTCCTAACCTGTATCAAGGTAGTAAATACAACAGTCTGGTGACTGTTCAGGTCACAGGAGAGAAGGATTTTAGTCCCTAACCTGTATCAAGGTAGTAAGTACAACAGTTTGGTGACTGTTCAGGTCACAGGAGAGTAGGATTTTAGTCCCTAACCTGTATCAAGGTAGTAAGAACAACAGTCTGGTGACTGTTATGGTCACAGGAGAGAAGGATTTTAGTCCTTAACCTGTATCAAGGTAGTAAGTACAACAGTCTGGTGACTGTTCAGGTCACAGGAGAGTAGGATTTTAGTCCCTAACCTGTATCAAGGTAGTAAGTACAACAGTCTGGTGACTGTTATGGTCACAGGAGAGAAGGATTTTAGTCCCTAACCTGTATCAAGGTAGTAAGTACAACAGTCTGGTGACTGTTATGGTCACAGGAGAGAAGGATTTTAGTCCCTAACCTGTATCAAGGTAGTAAGTACAACAGTCTGGTGACTGTTATGGTCACAGGAGAGAAGGATTTTAGTCCC
Source organism: Allobates femoralis (assembly GCA_033576535.1). Taxonomy (NCBI): domain Eukaryota; kingdom Metazoa; phylum Chordata; class Amphibia; order Anura; family Aromobatidae; genus Allobates; species Allobates femoralis. Next base: position 262,148,795 of record JARQOC010000006.1, on the reverse strand, counting down.
TAACCTGTATCAAGGTAGTAAGTACAACAGTCTGGTGACTGTTCAGGTCACAGGAGAGAAGGATTTTAGTCCTAACCTGTATCAAGCTAGTAAGTGCAACAGTCTGGTGACTGTTATGGTCACAGGAGAGAAGGATTTTAGTCCCTAACCTGTATCAAGGTAGTAAATACAGCAGTCTGGTGACTGTTCAGGTCACAGGAGAGTAGGATTTTAGTCCCTAACCTGTATCAAGGTAGTAAGTACAACAGTCTGGTGACTGTTATGGTCACAGGAGAGAAGGATTTTAGTCCCTAACCTGTATCAAGGTAGTAAGTACAACAGTCTGGTGACTGTTCAGGTCACAGGAGAGTTGGATTTTAGTCCCTAACCTGTATCAAGGTAGTAAGTACAACAGTCTGGTGACTGTTATGGTCACAGGAGAGAAGGATTTTAGTCCTAACCTGTATCAAGGTAGTAAGTACAACAGTCTGGTGACTGTTATGGTCACAGGAGAGAAGGATTTTAGTCCCTAACTTGTATCAAGGTAGTAAGTACAACAGTCTGGTGACTGTTATGGTCACAGGAGAGAAGGATTTTAGTCCCTAACCTGTATCAAGGTAGTAAGTACAACAGTCTGGTGACTGTTCAGGTCACAGGAGAGAAGGATTTTAGTCCCTAACCTATATCAAGGTAGTAAGTACAACAGTCTGGTGACTGTTCAGGTCACAGGAGAGAAGGATTTTAGTCCCTAACTGTATCAAGGCAGTAAGTACAACAGTCTGGTGACTGTTATGGTCACAGGAGAGAAGGATTTTAGTCCCTAACCTGTATCAAGGTAGTAAATACAACAGTCTGGTGACTGTTCAGGTCACAGGAGAGAAGGATTTTAGTCCCTAACCTGTATCAAGGTAGTAAGTACAACAGTCTGGTGACTGTTATGATCACAGGAGAGAAGGATTTTAGTCCCTAACCTGTATCAAGGTAGTAAGTACAACAGTCTGGTGACTGTTATGGTCACAGGAGAGAAGGATTTTAGTCCCTATCCTGCATCAAGGTAGTAAGTTCAACAGTCGGGTGACTGTTATGGTCAAAGGAGAGAAGGATTTTAGTCCTAACCTGTATCAAGGTAGTAAGTATAACAGTATGGTGACTGTTATGGTCACAGGAGAGAAGGATTTTAGTCCCTAACCTGTATCAAGGTAGTAAGTACAACAGTCTGGTAACTGTTATGGTCACAGGAGAGAAGGATTTTAGTCCCTAACCTGTATCAAGGTAGTAAGTACAACAGTCTGGTGACTGTTATGGTCACAGGAGAGAAGGATTTTAGTCGCTAACCTGTATCAAGGTAGTAAGTACAACAGTCTAGTGACTGTTCAGGTCACAGGAGAGTAGGATTTTAGTCCCTAACCTGTATCAAGGTAGTAAGTACAACAGTCTGGTGACTGTTATGGTCACAGGAGAGAAGGATTTTAGTCCCTAACCTGTATCAAGGTAGTAAGTACAACAGTCTGGTGACTGTTATGGTCACAGGAGAGAAGGATTTTAGTCCCTAACCTGTATCAAGGTAGTAAATAAAACAGTCTGGTGACTGTTATGGTCACGGAGAGAAGGATTTTAGTCCCTAACCTGTATCAAGGTAGTAAGTACAACAGTCTGGTGACTGTTATGGTCACAGGAGAGAAGGATTTTAGTCTCTAACCTGTATCAAGGGAGTAAGTACAACAGTCTGGTGACTGTTATGGTCACAGGAGAGAAGGATTTTAGTCCTAACTGTATCAAGGTAGTAAGTACAACAGTCTGGTGACTGTTCAGGTCACAGGAGAGAAGGATTTTAGTCCCTAACCTGTATCAAGCTAGTAAGTGCAACAGTCTGGTGACTGTTATGGTCACAGGAGAGAAGGATTTTAGTCCCTAACCTGTATCAAGGTAGTAAGTACAACAGTCTGGTGACTGTTATGGTCACAGGAGAGAAGGATTTTAGTCCTAACTTGTATCAAGGTAGTAAGTACAACAGTCTGGTGACTGGTATGGTCACAGGAGAGAAGGATTTTAGTCCCTAACCTGTATCAAGGTAGTAAGTACAACAGTCTGGTGACTGTTATGGTCACAGGAGAGAAGTATTTTAGTCCTAACCTATATCAAGGTAGTAAGTACAACAGTCTGGTGACTGTTCAGGTCACAGGAGAGAAGGATTTTAGTCCTAACCTGTATCAAGGCAGTAAGTACAACAGTCTGGTGACTGTTATGGTCACAGGAGAGAAGGATTTAGTCCCTAACCTGTATCAAGTAGTAAATACAACAGTCTGGTGACTGTTCAGGTCACAGGAGAGAAGGATTTTAGTCCCTAACCTGTATCAAGGTAGTAAGTACAACAGTCTGGTGATTGTTCAGGTCACAGGAGAGTAGGATTTTAGTCCCTAACCTGTATCAAGGTAGTAAGTACAACAGTTGGTGACTGTTCAGGTCAAAGGAGAGAAGGATTTTAGTCCCTAACTGTATCAAGGTAGTAGTACAACAGTCTGGTGACTGTTATGGTCACAGGAGAGAAGAATTTTAGTCCTAACTGTATCAAGGTAGTAAGTACAACAGTCTGGTGACTGTTATGGTCACAGGAGAGAAGGATTTTAGTCCCTAACCTGTATCAAGGTAGTAAGTACAACAGTCTGGTGACTGTTATGGTCACAGGAGAGAAGGATTTTAGTCCCTAACCTGTATCAAGGTAGTAAATAAAACAGTCTGGTGACTGTTATGGTCACAGGAGAGAAGGATTTTAGTCCCTAACCTGTATCAAGGTAGTAAGTACAACAGTCTGGTGACTGTTCAGGTCACAGGAGAGAAGGATTTTAGTCCCTAACCTGTATCAAGGTAGTAAGTACAACAGTCTGGTGACTGTTATGGTCACAGGAGAGAAGGATTTTAGTCCCTAACCTGTATCAAGGTAGTAAGTATAACAGTCTGGTGACTGTTATGGTCACAGAAGAGAAGGATTTTAGTCCCTAACTTGTATCAAGGTAGTAAGTACAACAGTCTGGTGACTGTTATGGTCACAGGAGAGAAGGATTTTAGTCCCTAACCTGTATCAAGGTAGTAAGTACAACAGTCTGGTGACTGTTATGGTCACAGGAGAGAAGGATTTTAGTCCCTAACCTATATCAAGGTAGTAAGTACAACAGTCTGGTGACTGTTCAGGTCACAGGAGAGAAGGATTTAGTCCCTAACCTGTATCAAGGTAGTAAGTACAACAGTCTGGTGACTGTTATGGTCACAGGAGAGAAGGATTTTAGTCCCTAACCTGTATCAAGGTAGTAAGTACAACAGTCTGGTGACTGTTCAGGTCACAGGAGAGTAGGATTTTAGTCCCTAACCTGTATCAAGGTAGTAAGTACAACAGTCTGGTGACTGTTATGGTCACAGGAGAGAAGGATTTTAGTCCCTAACCTGTATCAAGGTAGTAAGTACAACAGTCTGGTGACTGTTATGGTCACAGGAGAGAAGGATTTTAGTCCCTAACTTGTATCAAGGTAGTAAGTACAACAGTCTGGTGACTGGTATGGTCACAGGAGAGAAGGATTTTAGTCCCTAACCTGTATCAAGGTAGTAAGTACAACAGTCTGGTGACTGTTATGGTCACAGGAGAGAAGTATTTTAGTCCCTAACCTATATCAAGGTAGTAAGTACAACAGTCTGGTGACTGTTCAGGTCACAGGAGAGAAGGATTTTAGTCCCTAACCTGTATCAAGGCAGTAAGTACAACAGTCTGGTGACTGTTATGGTCACAGGAGAGAAGGATTTTAGTCCCTAACCTGTATCAAGGTAGTAAATACAACAGTCTGGTGACTGTTCAGGTCACAGGAGAGAAGGATTTTAGTCCCTAACCTGTATCAAGGTAGTAAGTACAACAGTCTGGTGACTGTTCAGGTCCCAGGAGAGTAGGATTTTAGTCCCTAACCTGTATCAAGGTAGTAAGTACAACAGTCTGGTGACTGTTCAGGTCAAAGGAGAGAAGGATTTTAGTCCCTAACCTGTATCAAGGTAGTAAGTACAAAAGTCTGGTGACTGTTATGGTCACAGGAGAGAAGAATTTTAGTCCCTAACCTGTATCAAGGTAGTAAGTACAACAGTCTGGTGACTGTTTTTTTTTTTTTCAACTTTAATTTTTATTAATTTTTCCTTTATCAATCTTAACAAATCATGTAACATAACATCACAATCACAAGTCTGCAGTACAGTCATCAATACTAATAATCAATAATCAATAACATCAGCTCATTTCCTCCGGTCATCATAGCTGTAACAAATCCGCAGAAAGATCCCACATCTGCCATGTCTGGTTAAATTTGTCCATCGTATTGTGGAGTGTGGCAGTCAGTCGCTCCATTAATTGGATATCTTTTATCCGTGCGTACCAATCTGATAATGAGGGTGGAGCCCTCCTCTTCCAGTTTAGAGATATCAAGCATTTCGCTGCTGTAAGTAAGTGCATTAAAAGTCTGCTCTTGGATTTATTCACACCTGGGGGAAAAAGATTTAAGAGACATACAGCCGGGTCTAGGGGCAGGGGATGTTCTATAACCCGGGACATCACTGTTGTTACGGCTTCCCAGAAACCTTGGATTGACGGGCATAACCAGAAAAGATGATATAAAGATGCTTTACTTTGGTCACATCTGCAACAATTGTCTGGGATATTCGAATTAAACTTATGAAGGAGTTCAGGTGTGTGGTACCATGTCATTAATATTTTCATCTGGTTCTCTTTATATAAGGTATTAACTGATGACCTGAATGTTCTATCCCATATCACTCCCCCAACCAAGCTTCCCATCGTGACATATAGGCGTGTTTAAACGTGCCCCAGGAACCCCGAGAATTTAGGATAACATAAATATCAGATATAAGGCCTTTAGTAGAGGGTCCCCTCGAACATAAGGTTTCAAATTGGGTCAGGCTTGCATTCTTTTTGGGCCCCATGATCGACTTAAGGTAATGTGTTATTTGTCGATACGAGTATTCCAACCCTTCCGGCAATTTATATAATGAAAGCAATTCGGCAAAGCGTCGTGGTTCATGTGTAAGTGGGTTTACTATGTCACGGAAGCAAAAAAGGCCCACCTCTGCCCATTTACGCATTGTGATAGAATCTAAAGCTCCCAAAGTATGTGGGCTATACAGAAAAGGAGTTAAGGGAGAGGCGTGTGTTGCTAACTGATATTTAATTCTGCATTTACTCCACATATCCCTGGTGAATGCCATTGGGCCCAGTAACATCTTGGAGTGAAACTCCGAGGGTTTGCCCCATATTAACGAGGCGGGATGGTACGGGGCCAGCCATAGCTGTTCCACTTCTGTCCATCTACTGCATATTGGCAACGTCGACCAGTGGGATAAATGGCGCAAATGCGTAGCGTAGTAGTAGAGCAGAATGTTCGGGCAGGCTACCCCATCTTCTTGTTTCGACGCACATAAGACTGAATCCGGTATTCTGTGTCGTCCTGAGTGCCAAATTAATTTCATTAGAGACGACTGGATACTCTTTAGAGTTATAATGGGTACTTTTACCAATAGTGTTTCAAATAAGTATAAAAAGCGAGGGATAATGGACATTTTAATTGCTGCTACCCTTCCCAAGAGCGAGATCTGTAAGGTTGCCCATTTTTTTAGTTGGGCCTCCACCTTCTGTATCAGGGGTGGAAAGTTAGCTTGGTATATTGTTTTGTAGCTAGAGGTCATATTGATCCCTAAATATCGTAGGGACGTTGTGCGCCAGGTATAAGTATATAAACTTTTAAGGAGGTGAAGCTTAGGCTTCTGGATGTTTATAGGCAGTGCCTCTGTTTTTGCCGAATTAATTTTATAGCCCGACAATTTAGCGTATGACTCAACAGCGGCATGTAAGTTAGGCAGAGAAATAACGGGTTTTGTTAAGGAGAGTATCACGTCATCTGCGAACAGGGCGACTTTGAATTGTCTGTCTTTAAGTTGAATTCCAGACATATCAGGGTTAAGCCTAATTTGCGCAGCTAGTGGCTCTATACTAAGGACATATAGCAATGGAGAAAGGGGGCACCCCTGACGCGTTCCATTTTTTATAGACAGATCTTTGGAATGGGCGTGAGGGAGGCGGACCAATGCAGTAGGAGATGAGTAGAGACCCTTCAGTGCTGTAACAAAAGGCCCCGACAGGCCAAAATGATGAAGAGAGCGAAACATGAATGCCCAATCCAGCCTGTCGAAGGCCTTTTCAGCATCCAAACTAAGTAGTAGGGCCTCCTCCGCTCTCCTGTTAGCCACCTCTATCAGGTCCAAAATACGCCTGGTATTGTCGCCCGCTTGGCGAAAGCGGACAAAACCAACCTGGTCTTTATGTATCAAATGTGGAAGCCAAGTCCCCAGTCTATCCGCCAAGAGTTTGGTAAAAATTTTCAGATCCGCATTTAACAAGCTGATGGGGCGATAGCTTGCACATTCCATCGGGTCCTTACCCTCTTTTGGAACTACAGTAATATAGGAACGGAGTATAGAGTCGGGTATTACCCCTCCCTCCATGAAGTGGTTAAACAATAGGACCATATTGGGGGACAGCACATCTATATAAGTTTTATAATAAAGATACGGTAATCCATCCGGGCCCGGGGCTTTACGATTTGGCAATTTCTTCACTATCTCCTCAACTTCCTCTGCAGTAATTTTCTGATTAAGTTCTTCTAGCGCGATTTGGGATATTTTAGGTAGATGGCACGATGAGAGGTATTCATCCAGGATTCGGTTCTGTCTTCCCTGGGATTGAGTTGATGTAGGGGGGAGAGAGTAAAGTGAAGAATAATATTCATAAAATATGTCAGCCACCTTACCCGGGTCATAATGGATCACTCCAACTTGATCTTTGATACCGTAGGGGAAATTATTAGTAACCTGATCTTTCAGTCTCCTGGCTAGCATTGTATGAGCCTTATTACTGTATTCATAAAATTTCTGTCTGGAATATCTTAGTAACACCTCCACTTTACCATGTGCGATGGCTTTACGTTGGCTTCTCAGGTCTATTACCTCTTTGAGAACTTGTTTGGTGGGGCGCTTCATTAATCGCGCCTCCGCCTTTTTTAGGTTCCCTTCCATTATTAGATAACGGGATTTTGCGTCTTTTTTAATCCTGGATGACAGTGCAATGCACTCTCCTCTAAAAACTGCCTTATGGGCCTCCCACAGGACAGATAATGATGGAGATGATGGGGTGTTTTCAGTGAAATAGTTTACAAGGGATTCCCGCAGTTTATCCCGTGTATTTTTATTTGTCAAAAGGGATTCGTTTAATCTCCAATGATTCAGTTTAGGAGGGTTAGGCGTTAATTTGAGGTCTATTATCAGAGGGGCATGGTCAGTCCAGGTTATAGTGCCAATGGAGGCCGATATCAGAGAGCGTAGTGTAATCACATCTCCAAAAAAATAATCAATATGACTATGGGAGCCGTGAGGATGGGAATAAAACGTGAATCTCCTATCTGTTGGGTTGTCAATACGCCATAGGTCATACAGCATGTATCTACGTATTAATTTCCGAAAGCTAGTAGAGACATATTCCGTTTTCATATTTCTAGTACGAGGTGGCAGAGGTAGCAGTCTGTCTCTAGCCTCCGAAAATGCCGTATTAAAATCACCGCCAATTATCTGGGCCATTCCTCGGTCAGGGCGTAATCGGGCCAAAACTGAAGCTACAAATTTTATCTGGTTCGTGTTGGGGGCATATAAATTGCACAACATAATTGGTATTCCCCTATGTTCCCATAAACAATGGCAAATCTGCCCTGAGGATCTATGTCTGCTTTAGTCGTCTGGAATGTACAGTGGCGGGAAATCAAAATTGCCACCCCAGCCTTTTATTCTTAGCTGTAGCAGAGAAAGTAGTAGGAAACCAATGATGTGCAAATTTAAAGGATCCCGCATTCGTAAGATGTGTCTCCTGCAGAAACACAATATCCGCTTTAGACTCCCGCATCTCCCGGAGAGTGAGCCTTCTTTTTATATCCGAGTTCAGTCCCTTTACATTGAGAGAAAGTAATTTAACCATGAAAAGATAGAGGCACACCTAGAGCATTTAAAGGGCATATAGATGGACGCAGAACGGGACTGTGGGATCTAAGAGCATTGTAAAAATGACTTGTCCGATAGGGTGAGAACACACTAGTACTGCATACTAGAAAACTTACAACACAACCAAACGTTGAATGAGTAGAAAAAAGAAAAAACAACATATGGATAATATAGGACAACTTCTTGCAGTCCCAAAATGAGAGTCGGGTATAGTATAGACCCCGTCGCCTAAAGCGGCTGTGGGGCGTCTCTGTACTACTTAATAAGTCAAAAAGAAAGAACAAAAAACAAAATAAAAAACGATACCACGACTCTCTTCTGTGGGGGTACATGTCAAATCCGCAAGAACAGATATCCCCCAAAATCCCACCCCCAAGAGCTGCAAATTCCCACCAAGGAGCCAAGAAGGAGACGCTTAATGTCCCGCAGCTAAGAGAGAGAAGATGGAAAAACAAACACCAGTGTCAATCAATGGATGTCATAGTCATCAGTCATGATGGGTCCTCTCTTCTGGTGGCTCTCCGTGAGGTCTTACGTCGTGTAGATTGTTGCCATGTTTGCTGTAGTGGAGGTAGTCCCAGCGGCCCGGACCAGTCAGGCAAATCCGGTTGTTCAATGTTCAATACACGGCAGAAGGTCTCTAGATCCTCCGGGTTCCGCAGAGTGGCCACTCGGTCTCCCCTCTTAGCCGAGAGGCTGAAAGGAAAGCCCCATCTGTAGGGTAGCTGATTATCCTGTAAAATGTGTAACAATGGTCTCAAGGCTTTCCTTTGCTGTAAGGTGATCCACGAGAGGTCCTGGAAGAGCTGTATTTTTGCGTTGTTATGGGTTATCTGCTTGATCCGTCTTGCTTTTGCCATGATGTCCTCTTTCAAAGGGAAGTCCGTAATACGGCAGATGATATCCCTTGGGTTTCCTGTTAAGTTTTTTGGCTTCAGCGCTCTATGGGCCCTATCCATTTTAATTGGATGATCCATCGGGCGACGTAGTATTGTGTTAAAGACTTTTTGCAGGGTGCCCGCTACGTCTTCTGTGTCTCTCGTCTCCGGGATCCTTCTGACCCTAATGTTGTGACGTCGGCCCCTATTATCCAAATCCTCTACATGCCTCTGGAGATCTCTTATAACGGAGGCCTGAGCCGTGGTTTGGGACTGAAGGTGCCCTATCACCGCTCTGGCCTGATTGTGATCTTCCTCCAGCTGATGGACCCTCTGAGTCAAGGCGACCACTTCCCTCCTTACCGCCGCTATTTCTGATCGACAAGTATCTTTGATCTCTGCTACCAGCATTTTGAAGTCTTGCTTAGTCGGCAGCTGTCGTACATACTGCCACCAGTCAGGAGGAGGCGGCGGGGGAGGGTAGATATATTCCTGTGCAAGATCTAGGTCTCGGCCCATATGGTCTCCTCTTGTGCCAAGAGATAAGGACTCAGAGCCATTAATCAGCTCCCTAGATTCTATAGAGATTTTATGGATCTGCTGGGCTTGCTTTGGGGGCCGAGATGGTCTCTGGGGGCGACCGGGTTCATCTAGGGCCTGGGTTGCCCAGTTGTCGCCTGCTCCTGTGGAGCTCCACATATCTCCCTCTATAATATCTGTAGGATCTTTCTGCGCACCTCCTATATCCGGGGGTCCCCAGTCCTGAACAGCCTTTACTGGGCTCTCCATGTGTCTCTCTGCCCTGGGCATGGGCTCTACTGCAAGGGCCACTGCAGATGGAAGAGAATGTAAGCTGGGGCATGCGTCCCCTTCATCCTCCGCATCACTTATATTGAGGCTCCCATCACTTGTGGGCTCATATTGCAATTTTATTGGGGTCAGCACTGGGGTATAGTCTCTGTGGAGGTCGGGTGAGGGGTCTCCTGATGCAAGCCCCAACCATATCAGCGTTTCAGCCAAGGGGACAGACATTCCTGCATCTGTCTGAAGCCCCGCCCCCTCCTCAGAGGACTTGTCAATAATCACTAGATCCTCCCCCTCCTCTCTCTGCTCCAGGGCTCCAAGCGCGGGAGAACCCTGGGAGGAAGAAGGAGCCCTGCTGCCGGCCGCCATCTTGCCCTTCATGCCGGCATCCAGCACCCGCCCCTCATCCTCCGGTCCCTCAGACCCCGTTCTAGCTGCGGGCCGACTGGGAGCGCACTGCATCCGCGGCACTGACTCACCGCTCGGTGCCCCAGTAGAAGCTGCTTGTGAGGTGAGCTGTGTTCCGGCGGCTCCCGGTCCTCTCTGCTGGGTCCCCACAGGAGCGGGAGCCGTGCTGATAGATGTAAAGTAGGCATCCAGGGTGCCTGATTCCTTCGGCTCCACATCTTTAGGTGTCTTGCTGGCTTTTTTTCGCCCCATCTCCAGGCTCCCAGGGCTGATTTAATGCAAATATTGGCTCTTGGGAGCAGGAGCTCTAGGTTCAGACGTCTGCTTCCATGCAGGCTCGGACACGCCCCCCCCCCGTCTGGTGACTGTTATGGTCACAGGAGAGAAGGATTTTAGTCCCTAACCTCTATCAAGGTAGTAAGTACAACAGTGTGGTGACTGTTATGGTCACAGGAGAGAAGGATTTTAGTCCCTAACCTGTATCAAGGTAGTAAGTACAACAGTCTGGTGACTGTTATGGTCACAGGAGAGAAGGATTTTAGTCCCTAACCTGCATCAAGGTAGTAGGTACAACAGTCTGGTGACTGTTCAGGTCACAGGAGAGAAGGATTTTAGTCCCTAACCTGTATCAAGGTAGTAAGTACAACAGTCTGGTGACTGTTCAGGTCACAGGAGAGTAGGATTTTAGTTCCTAACCTGTATCAAGGTAGTAAGTACAATAGTCTGGTCACTGGTATGGTCATAGGAGAGAAGGATTTTAGTCCCTAACCTGTATCAAGGTAGTAAGTACAACAGTCTGGTGACTGTTATGGTCACAGGAGAGAAGGATTTTAGTCACTAACCTGTATCAAGGTAGTAAGTACAACAGTCTGGAAACTGTTCAGGTCACAGGAGAGTAGGATTTTAGTCCCTAACCTGTATCAAGGTAGTAAGTACAACAGTCTGGTGACTGTTATGGTCACAGGAGAGAAGGATTTTAGTCCCTAACCTGTATCAAGGTAGTAAGTACAACAGTCTGGTGACTGTTATGGTCACAGGAGAGAAGGATTTTAGTCCCTAACCTGTATCAAGGTAGTAAGTACAACAGTCTGGTGACTGTTATGGTCACAGGAGAGAAGGATTTTAGTCCCTAACCTGTATCAAGGTAGTAAGTACAACAGTCTGGTGACTGGTATGGTCACAGGAGAGAAGGATTTTAGTCCCTAACCTGTATCAAGGTAGTAAGTACAACAGTCTGGTGACTGTTATGGTCACAGGAGAGTAGGATTTTAGTCCCTAACCTGTATCAAGGTAGTAAGTACAACAGTCTGGTGACTGTTATGGTCACAGGAGAGTAGGATTTTAGTCCCTAACCTGTATCAAGGTAGTAAGTACAACAGTCTGGTGACTGTTATGGTCACAGGAGAGAAGGATTTTAGTCCCTAACCTGTATCAAGGTAGTAAGTACAACAGTCTGGTGACTGTTATGTTCACAGGAGAGAAGGATTTTAGTCCCTAACCTGTATCAAGGTAGTAAGTACAACAGTCTGGTGACTGTTATGGTTACAGAAAAGCTTGGATATCGATCTGGATCACCCTGCCTATATCCTCCTAGACTAGTCCTGAGAAGGACTGTTGTGGTCAGCAGCAGTTTGCAGCCCTGCTCCGGATCTACCTATGAGGGCCGAAAATCTGTCCCTAAGCAGCAGCAGACACTCTCCCTACACTCACTGTCTGGATGGCTGTGTGCAGAGCACAGCGCGGCCGGGTCTTATAAAGGCTCCGTCACGCTGTGCAGGCCGGCCAATCACTGCAATGCCACAACTAACAGGGCTGTGGCATTGCAGTGGTCTGCCAGCCAATCCCTGTATGTGGGCTGGCTCTCTAAAGAGCGCCAACATGCAGGGATGAGGACCACGAGCACAGCACGAGTATCGCGAGATTACTCAGTGCTCGCCGAGTAGCCCGAGTACAGTGATACTCGTGCGAGAACCGAGCAGCGCAGAGCATACTCGTTCATCACTACTGATGGTATGACAAAACCATTGCCAAGTATGAGTACTTCAGAACTGCAATGGGACTAACAAGATAAGTAGTTGTTGAGTGGGGGAGTTGGAATATGTTTGGTGCAACAACTCTATTCCTGTATATGTAAGTGTTCTATTGCTAGGTTTGTGTATTGTCTAAAGTTAAATAAAAAAAAGCACTCCCAGAGGCTCACACACAGGAAACACCGTGTGACTGAGCTCAGTTTCTTGTGTCTGTGCATGAGTGGAGACGCAGCCTGCTGATGCAGTACAGAGACACTTAAGATATGTATATTCCTGATTCCAGAAAGCCTATTATATCTGTACCTGCTTATAACTAATTAAAGCTCTGTTCTGTTGTCAATACACTTGAGAGTATCCTGAATGATCCGCTGCCAACAAGTCTGAGTTTTCCACCTTTAGGGCAGGAACTCCATGTTTAGGAACACTGTAGGAATTAAACTATTGAAGAGTGTGTAATTTCTCCCACCACCCTTTGGTTTTAATTGACACTCCCCTCCAGGGCGTTAGGCTACTCAGAACCAGGCTTTTTTGAGGCTTCATCACTGGGATCACAGGGACCGAAACCTGGCTCCGTGACCCTGGCGGTGTCATTAAAAGTTTGGTGTGGGTGGGATAGGGATCTGGCCTGGAGGGTTCATTCTGGGCAGGGATGACTTGACCTGGGGATACTTGTTTAATTTATACGTGATGCCACCCGCAGGTTGCGGCTATAGATGGCCGCCGCTGCTCGACAGTCTTCCTAGGGCCGATGGTTGGGAAGCAGCAATGTTCTTAAGCCCTCTATGGGTGGAGCTTACCCCTAAGGTGGCCAAAGATACCTGAGTGAGTTGGTAGTCATGTTTCTGAAGCTTTAATTGCGTTAAGAAGGTTCACAGACACAGTGGGCTGCAGTCTTCAGTTATTTTACTCACAGTCTTTGTGCGGCAGCCCGCTGAGCACTGGGTTCTCGGAGGCAGGGATCCAGCTACTCCCTGGTAGTAGGATGGTACGTAACCAGCACAGCTTCTCTGTTCTTTCAAGGTCATCTCCAGGTCATCTCACTTAGCGCTTGCCTCGCCCGTCCTCCTTGTGCCTCGCCACACAGAGTTCAGAGCCTTTGACTGTGGGCTTTTCTTAGGGATTAACCTGCAGTGTCTCCCCTTAGTACAATGGTTGCCACCTTTTCAGCAGATGTGCGCGGTTGTTGACCGTATCACTTTGAAGTGTCAAACTGTCTCCGGGTCGCTAGCTGAGCCTGGTCTTCTCCACTAGTCTTTTGGGTTCCTGGTGCCCTTGCGGCCTAGTCCCTCCACTTTCCTGTGCCTGACAATGGATACGAAACCCACAGGTGGATTGCTCACTTTCCGTGCCTTTGGGACCCCCTCTTTCTCCTGGAGTCACTTGCGTAATGTTCTGGTCTAGGGTTCAGCTTCAGGACAAGCTCCACTTGCTCCAGTCCTCTGGACACTTCTCAGGCGTATGTTCTCTAGCTTCTCTCCAACTTGACCTTGGTGTTCAATGGCCTTTCCTTAGCTGTTCTACCACTTTTCCTCTGCTGGTCACTCTCTTCTTCTGTTCAACTGTCTCTTCTCCTTTGTTCTAGATGTTTCTAGCTCTTTTCTAGATCTACATGTGTTCTTCCTGACTTCACTCCTCCCCAAGTGCTCCTGTCCCTACTTCCTTCACAACCCAACCCCACTACAATCGTTCCTAGTGTAATCTGGGTGTCTGTACCCCTCTTACCAGTGAGTGGGATACTACACCCCAACAGGGGTGCAGTACCTCTGTGGCAACTGGATTCGCAGGGGCGCCACACTCCCTCCACCTTAAACCCAGCCCGTCCTCAGGCTGCAAGAGAACAGAAAAACAAGTATCAAAGACATGCAAAATTTTTATAATGCTGTATAATAAGAACAATAACAATAAGAATGCAGGTACGATACTTTAACGTTGCAGAATATATAAAAGTAGAAAATCATGCATAGATAACTATTTACAGTCCTGCCAAGTCCAGTGCGAACCCTATCCGGGTATGCATCACACTGTCCTAGGTGTTAAGCAGGCGAGTGTCCCGCACTTGGTGTCTCCCTTTGTCTTCGGGGGGGACTCACCACAAGTAAACCCCCAGCACATACCCTGGGGTGATGACAGGGTTAAAGGGACCGATTCTGCAGCCACGCCAGTGGATTTGTGTTTGTTGCTGTCTTACTGACATGTCGGCTCTAAAACTAACAGGGAGCACACCTTGGTGCCAACTATTTACATTTAAGTCCGGGCTACACATAGTCCATAGCCACTCAGTCCTTTGGCACATAATCAGCATACATACATTCTATTCTATTCTACACGGAAACATACATTATTTAAACTAGTGTACTATTTCTAACAGGCACACATTCATTAACGCTAACTGTAACTATGACCTAACCAGGTCAACAATACAAATATTATTTACATGGCTGCTCCTCTACTATTGTACCAACTAGTTACTGGCCTTCTCTGCCATGGCAGCACCTGCACCTCCTCATTATCTCCACTCTTCTGGAGTCCTGCAGTGCCATTTGCACTAGTGGTCGCTGCCTGGTCACGCGCTGCTACAGGTATTGTCAGCAATGGCTCCGTTTGGGCGGCCGCATCTGCAGTTCTCTCTACCATCCTGGAAGACCAAGTCAACAGGGTCTGTGTAGCTGTGTCTCGGGTTCTGGGCACAACTCGTTGGACAGCCTCTGGACTCAGCTCCCTTGCGTGTCACCTTAAAAGTGTCAAGCTGTCTCCGGGTCTCTAACTGATCCTGGTTTTCTCCACTAGTCTTTTGGGTTCCCGATGCCCCTTGTGGCCTAGTCCCTCCACTTGCCTGCGACTGACAATGGTTACAATACCCATGGGTGGATTGCTCATTTCCCATGCCTTTGGGACCTCCTCTTCCTCCTGGAGCCACTTGGGTAATGTTCTGCTCTAGAGTTCGGCTTCAGGACGAGCTCCCACTTTCTCCAGTACTCTGGACACTTCTTAGGCGTATCTTCTCTAGCTTCCCTCCAACTCGACCTTGGTGTTCAATGGCATTCCCTCACCTCTTTTACCACCTCTTCTCAGCTGGTCACTCTCTTCTCCTGTTTAACTGTCTCTTGTTCTATATGTTTCTAGCTCTTTTTATACCCCTTATCATGTGTCCCACGTCATCTACGTGTGTTCTTCCTGACTTCACTCCTCCCCAAGTGCTCCCTCTAACTACTTCCTTCACCACCCAACCCCACTACTATCATTCCTAGTGTGATCTGGATGTCCCAGTACTAGTCTGTATCCCTCTTACCAGTGAGTGACATACTACACCCTAACAGGTTTGCAGTACCTCTGTGGCGACTGAATCCACAGGGGCACCACATTATTGTACATGTAGTTTTAATAGAATAATGAATAAAGTTCCATGTGGTCTTACAGATATATTCCATGGGCTGAGGTAATAACCTCAAAATTAGCCCGCAGCAAACTCAAGTTAACGGTATAAACAAGGAGGCAATAGATTTTTTTTTCTGCCTTACAAAAGTGATGAAATTTATTACATAGCGCAATCCAATTTAAAATAGGTGCAAAATGGCTGAATAGATACAATGGATAAACATTAGCATAGCAATATATCCCAATGGGCACCAGAACATATTGCACATATTCCCAACAATAAGAAGACCCCCATATACAGCAGCATTTATATGTCAACACAATACATTATCAATCACAATCATTATGCATAGAGGGAGGAAATCACAAATCACACTTAAGCGCAGTGTATTACCTAGTGGTCACTGTTTAGTGTATGCTACGACCGGGGGTAGGGAACCCCTCCAGTGAGAACCCCTACGCACATTTCACGTGGCATATCTTTAGGCTTTATCATATATCCCTTTGATAAAGCCTAAGATACACCACAATAAACATACGTAGGGGTCCTCAGTGGAGGGGTTTCCTACCCCCTTTCCTAGGAGAATGTAGGAGGGCTTCCTCCTCTGGCATGGGTTAACTCGGGAAACCCCTGTCTATGCTCCATACACATTCACAAGAATTGATATTGAAAAACTTAATAAGTTTATTTAAACGGTGATATATGGTGACTTATGCAGGAGAAATAACAAAGAATAGTAAGCCAACTAAATCAGATAAACACAACAGATATGTGACACTCCTAAAGTTATAGAATCTGCTATGCAGCAGACCTGGATGACTTTTAGTGACAGAAGATATTTGTCTAACTCACACTTAAAACACAAATGGATGCAGCAATGCATATAGTACAGTCCAAGATTGGGGTCCGGTTGCTTCGGATTTTGGCATTCTTACAGGAACCGATGGTGCACTTAATAAACCAATGTGAACAAAATCCCTCTTATTGATGATCCTATAATAAACTCCTAATATTTTGAACCAAAAGTCCCAGTAATACTCTCTTAACAAGTAGTTTTGCTATAACTTTCTCAACACTGGAACCACAAGCCCCAGAAGTAGCTACTCGCTCCTTGATGTGGCGGGTCTGAGCTTACATAGGGATCCAGCTTGGTGCTGCAGAGTCCAGTTGTTTAGGGACACAGAAATGGATGGTAGAATCCTCCTCTAAGTAAACCAGCTGACCTGACAGTGGACACCTCCTGATGACTTGGCTGGTCTGCAGGTGTGGTACAACTAAAAGGTACACTGGCCTGCAGACGTGTCAGAACTCACCCTATGCTCCTGACTAGCCCAGGGCAATACGGGGACTCGGGTATCTGGGCCCTCTGCTGCGGTTGGGATGTTACTGGTGCCTGCCCAGACCTGTGGCCCTGGTGGTCAACTAAAAGGGGTAGTTGAAATGGGAATAAAAGTTTGTAAGTTTATCATGATGCCACCCACAGATTCTGGTGATATAGCTCCAGTGCCGCTTCTGACCTCCGTAGGGCAATGGTACAGCAGCCAAATGGTACAGCATCCTGCAGGTAGAGCTGGCCCTCCGGTGCAGGGATGCACTTGTAGTGATGGAAGTGCTGATGATGGAGAAAAACAAGTTGCAGTGCAGCAGTGAAATAAGCACACAGAAACTCTGTCACTCTACCTGGGTACTTTACTGGAACAATGCTGGTGGTGGTACAGTTCACAGAAGACAACAGTTGTTAGGTAAAGGTAGCTGGCCGGGTAGTCACAGTGGGCTGCAAGGTCTCTCTGAGTCTCCCGTGGTATACCTTCCTTTCTCTGACCCGTGTCCTGCTGCTGCTGCCTGTCCTGGAACAGCCCTCTTAGTACCAGGCCCTATTGGGGTGCTTTCTGAGTGTCCCGGCTTCCCACTCTCCTCTCTCCTGCACTGGAACTCGACCCCGGTGGGTTATCCTGGTGTGACTGATTCCTTTCTGACAGGGTGTCGGGCTGGTTGACGGATCCGCAATGACCGGTGTTACGACTCAGGGGCTGAATTCTCTGTGCCGCGTCTTCGGAACCGGCACTCTGGTGTACGGACCAGGGTTCCCTCCCGGAGTATGGATGCTCCGATCTCGGGGGGTCCCCTCCTTCCATCTGGGCTGCCTGTCCTCGCTCTCCAGGCCCCCTCTCTCGGAGTTCACTTCTCTCTCGGACTTCCGTGCTCCTCCTTCCCTCGAGGCAAAACTAGAATCCCTTGTTTTTCTACCTCCCTCCTCCCCAACTCCCTCCCTCAGGTTATTGACCAAAACCATTTTCTAGGTGGGTGTGTGGGAGTGCTGGGATAGGAGCCTCCTACAAACCCTGCATTCCCACTGTGACAGTATTGATTATTAATCCTTAATTTCCGCCTATCTGGCATTCAGTTTTTTCCCCCTTCTGTTGTGGCAGTGAAAAACCAAAGGGAACTTATCCCATGCATCAGTTGTTGTGCTGGACCATTCAAGTAGCTGGATAAGTAAATATTACATGTTGTTTTTTTACTTTCCAAGGCTAGGGTCACATCTGCGTTTTTTTTTTAAAACCTGATCCGGTTTTGAGCTTTCAAAAAGCTCAAAACCGGATCAGGAAATGCTCCTCATAGGAGCCTATGATAAAAACCGGATTGCTTCACATGCAATCCGGTTTCTGTCTCTGGCTCTGCAGCCTGCGTGAAAAATCATACAGGCTGCAGTTTTTGGAGCGGTTCTGTAATCTGCAATGCGGGAACTGGATTGCTCAGGATGTGTAATCCTGAGCAATGCGTTTCCCTCATATACTTTGCTTATCCCGGCTACCGCCGAGATAAGCAAAGTGCTCTGTGGTTTGTGAAACTGTAAATTTTATTAGTAAATGTTTGTTTAATGTCTCTAGGGGGTGTCCAGTCCCCCTAGAGACCTTACACCCACTCAGTTGGGCATATAATGGTCTAATCACCTCTGTACAGCAGCTGGCTCCTGACAGCTGCTGTACAGTTTTATGAATGAAAGCGCCGGGCTCCTCAGAGCAGCGCGCATACTATATCTATTGGTATAGTATGTGCGCCGCTGTCTGAGGTCCTGAAGCCACTTAAAGTAAGATCTATGGGCAGCGCTGCCCATAGATCTACTGTATAAGGCTTCAGGACCTCAGACAGCGGTGCACATGCTATAGCAGTAGCTATAGTATGCGCGCTGCTCTGAGGAGCTTGGCGCTTTCATTCATAAAACTGTACAGCAGCTGTCAGGAGGCAAATGCTGTACAGAGGCGATTAGACCATTATATGCCCACCTGAGTGGGTGTAAGGTCTCTAGGGGGACTGGGCACCCCCTAGCCCTAGAGACATTAAAAAAACATTTACTAATAAAATTTAGAGTTTAACTAAACACAGAACAGTTTGCTCATCCCTTACACATCCTGAGCAATCCAGTTACCGGATTGCTGAATGTCAAAAGACAATTGTGTTCACCGCATCCGGATCTGGATGCGGTGAATGCAATTCTATTACAAAGTGTGACCCTAGCCCAACTCACTAGTTTGGCAGTTAGAAGCTGGTTAAGGGCGGTTTAACATTTGCATTCTGAATGCAGCATATGCGAACGCAGCCAAACGCATGCATACTGCGTTCTTATGTTTAACATGGGAACGCACGGTACCTGTGCTTGGCTGCGTTCGCATGCGTATGTGTTCAGATGTGTTCTTTATAAGTGCCCTCCGAACGCAATTTGTTGCATTTTTTGTGCGTCTGAGAGCGCTTGCTTCATACGCAAGCATCCTCATGTGCACAAAAAATGAATGGAGCTCAATGGATCTGCAGTGTCATCTGCATGACAGCGCATGCAGACACTGTGGATCACACCAAAATCTCCATAGTAAGTGCATGGTGTATCTCTCTCCTTCTTCATCTTTCTTCTTCTTTTTTCTTCTTCTTTCTTCTTCCTGGCCGTCGCTGTTCTCCTGCTTCGCCGCCGCTGATATCCTCCTCTTGGCTGCCGCCGCTCATCTTTTGCTCTTCGACGCAGCTGATCTGCAGTGGCTAAGAAGCTTAGGCTGGGGTCACATTTGGACAGGTAATTGCGGTTACTGCATCCATATCCGGATGTGGTAACCGCAATTGCCTTCAGACACATTTTTATGACAAAATGTGTCCGGCAAACCGGAATGCGGTAACCGGATTGCTCAGGATGTGTAATCCGGAGCAATCCGGTTACCGTATGCTTTGTTTATCCCTGCTGCTGCTTATCAATAGATGTGGACAACATGTCTCTAGGGGGTGCCCATCCTCCTTAGAGACATGCTGTCCACTCAGGTGGGCATGTGAGGGCTTAATCTTGTCATTTATAGTATTGCCGGCTATTGTCGGCATTTACTATTTTATGAATGAACCCGGCAGCTCCTCACCGTGTAGTAGATACAGTGTGCAATGTACGTACTGTATGAGCTGCAAGCTTTGGTCCTGAAAGCATTAACATTCGGTCTATGGGCAGCGCATCGCCATAGACCTAATGGTAATGGTTTCAGGACCAAGGCTAGCGGCTCATAATGACGTACATTATGTACTGTATGTACTACTACTGAGCCGCCGGGTTCATTCATAAAATAATAAATGCCGACAATAGCCGGCAATACTATAAATGACAAAATTAACCCCTCACATGCCCACCTGAGTGGACAGCATGTCTCTAGAGAGGGGAGGCACCCCCTAGAGACTTGTTGCCCACATCTATTGATAACATTTAACCCTTTGTTCATCCCTGTGGCAGCAGTGATGAACAAAGCATCCAGTTACCGCAGGCATTCACATGTGCCTTGCGGCAGCCGCATGGGCTCCCATAGTCCCATAGGAGCCCATTATAGCAAGCCTGCTGCGGTTTGCAAACCGCTGCAAAAACTGCAGCCTGCATGATTTTTACAGCAGGCTGCAATTCCGCAAGCGGTAACCGGATTGCATGTAGTGCAATTCGGTTATTATAATGGGCTCCAATGGGATGTGGTTTCTGATCCGGTTTTGAGCACTTTTACTGCTCAAAACCGGATCAGAATCCACAGAGCCCTGCCGCAAGTGTGACCCCAGCCTTAATGACATGTGATCCTGTTTTGACTTCAGTTGTCATTAATTGAGGCACAAGAAAACTATTCTGCATTGCAGGGATATATGGAAATATGGCATAAAGCTGAATTCATACATACTACTTGCATAAGCCTCTGATTATCGTGCCTCAAGTAATCACAACTAACGCCAAGGCTGATTCAAAATGTAATCAGCTCAGTTGTCATTAAGCTTTTTCTATCTTTTCTATTCCATTAGCCAAATTGAAAAATGTTGCGCCAAATGTTGTCATGTAGACGCAACCACCTGCACCTGTTCATTCAACAACTGATGTGACTGGTGTAATAATCAAATAGTTTGCTTTTATTTGGCTGTGTAATCGAGCATTCTAATGACCACCAATCGGTAAATGTTTATCAAACCGCAGTTATACCACCGGTCAGTCTGTATAAATGGACCCTGAGTGATCATCACCACTAAGAATAGTGATTGGAACACACATATCGTTTGTTCTGCCATCAGATGATGCACTTATTTTACCCCCTCATTACAATATCTAGGAGGATGGCAAGCATAAGAGGGTTTGGCATTATTGATATCAATCTTGTCGCAGTCTGTTATTAGAAATGTTTTATGAAAAAACAAAGCAGAGTTCTCCATCCAGACACAAGAAAAAAAAAAAAGATTCTACAGAGGGGGGAAAAGCACTGGGCAAGTATTAATAAGGGTAGGGTCACATTAGGGAGGCAAATTGTGGTTACCGCATCCAAATCTGGATGCGGTAATTGCAAGTCCGGATTGCTCAGGATGTGTAATCCGGAGCAAACCGTTTACCGTATGCTTTGTACCGTATGCTGCCGCAGGGATGAACAATGGGTTAATGTTAATAATAGATGTGGGCAACATGTCTCTAGGGGGTGCCACCCTCCCTAGAGACATGCTGTCCACACAGGTGGGCATGTGAGGGGTTAATATGTGGAATTATAGTCTTGCCGGCTATTGTCGGCACTTACAATTTTATGAATGAAAACCAACAGCTCCTCGCTGTGCAGAAGATACAGTACGTAATCTTCGTACTGTAGCTGCTATCCATGGTCCTGAAAGCTTTAACATTAGTTCTATGGTGGTGCAGTGCCCATAGACCTAATGTTAAAGCTTTCAGGACCCTGGATAGCGGCTGATACAGTGCGTAGATTACGTACTGTATCTCCTCCACAGTGATGAGCGCCGGTTTCAATCATAAAATTGTAAATGCCGACAATAGCCGGCAAGACTATAATTCCACATATTAACGCCTCACATGCCCACCTGTGTGGACAGCATGTATCTGGGGAGGGTGGGCAGCAGGGATGAACAAAGCATATGGCTTCCGCAGGCATTCACAAGTGCCTTGCGGCAGCCGCATGGGCTCCCATAGGAGCCCATTATAGCAATCCTGTTACGGATTGCAAACCGCTCTGAAAACTGCAGCCTGCATAATTTTTCACGCAGGCTGCAAATCTGGATGCGGTATTGCATGTAGTGCAATCTGGTTTACATATTGGGCTCCTATGGGCTGCAGATCCCGATCTGGTTTTGAGCTTTTTAACAGCTCAAAACCAGATCAGATCTGAATTTTTAAACGCAAATGTGACCCCAGCCTAAGACTAATGTTATGTGACTCAGTTTTAATCCATAATTTATAAAGTAAAATGTGCCAAAATTATTACGTGGTGACTCTTCATACCCCAGAAATTGACAACTATGACTGCTATGAGCTGTAAATTTCCACCTCACTTTACACTGATTTCTAGCATAGTAATAACTGTGTCATGGGGGGTCTCTACCCCTGAACAATTAACTGAAAAAGTGCCGAAAAAAATCCTAGATTTTAGCTAATAAATAAAGTGCAACACAATGTTTAAACATTTTGTAACACACAAACATAGTTATATAGGGTATGTGCCGACGCTGAGTTTTAGGTGCAGAAATTTTCTGCAGCCAAAATGCTGCTAAACTGCACCCTGTTGCCAGAAAAATGCACCAAATACGCATTATGTTTTGGTGCAGATTTTGGTCTTGCATTTTTTTACTATTATCAATGGCAGGAAAGGCATAAAATGCTGCTAATAAGCACCAAGTATTGACAAGCTCATTTTTTTGGAGAAATTTTTTTTGCAAATCTGCAACGAAGAAAAGCATCATTGGCCCAGCACTTCAGAATTCTAATAGACTCTACTTGGGGAAGGTTATACAAGCGTTTTTGTGACAAAGGCTAGGTGCTCACTGGCTTTTTTTGCGCTGCATTTCTCAGTTGCACAAACACAGCCGTGTAAAGACAAAAGCAGAACAAATGTATTGTGTTTGTGCTGCCTTTGTGCACATTACAAATGCAGCACAAAACCAGAGCACAAATAAGGGGACACACATACAGATACACATACAGACACTTTCTCACCCTCCCCGGTGATTTCTTCCTACGTGCACCGGCAGGAGCTGTGTATTATACTTCACATCATGCAGGTCCTGTAACTCACTTCATGCAGCTTCTGCCAGTGCCTGGGAGGAAGAATTCACCAGTGATCACTGTAGGCTCGCCAGGGAGAGGAAAGTATTAGGGTACAGGCACGCTAGTGTCAAACTCGTGAGAGTGCAATGCAAGAAAAACTCTCATTGCACTCGGACTAATTCCAAACAATCATTCAGGACAGATTGTTATTCTTTTTCCTTCGCTGAACTGTGTGCCAAATCAGAGCATGCTGCGATTGTACACATATCTCACATGTGAGTGGTCAATGCAAGTCAATGGGTGCGATAAAATATCGCACAGAGACATCTCACTGACCATGTTTGTAGCATGGTCTTTCCCATGCCGGTAAAAGTTAGGGTGGATTCACACCACGGTAAGATCCAATCTGGGGCTGTCCAGTGTAAACCAAACAGCCCCGGACCGGATTTTGGCCCCATAATATCCTATGGGACCAGTTGGAGCTGGATGGCAGCTCCTGTCATCCGGTTCCATATCTGCGGAAGAATCCCGGAGAATTCAGATTTTCCTCACCGGAGACAAAAACGTTGCTTGCAACATTTTTGTGCTCGGGAGAACAAATCTCCCCAAATTGACGTATCCCGGATTCTCCACGATCCCGTGCAATCTGACGCTCCCTAACATGGGAGCCTATGGGGTCGGATGTCCCAGTCGGGAGAATCTGGGTACCGGACACCTGCCGACCATCGCTGCATATCTGGCTGCACACCGGACTGAAGGGCATATTTGCCCTCCGGTTCTGTGTGCTGATCCGGTTCGGGGCTGTCAGGTTCATCCCTGACAGCCCCGGATTGGACCTTACCATGGTGTGAAGCCACCCTTAGATAGAGAGTTATGATAGATGATAGATAGATAGATAGGATAGATAGATAGATAGATAGATAGATAGATAGAACATCAAAAAAACAGGCAGCACTCTATACTTATTCCAAGTGGTCCCCTTTCTTCGGCCACAGGTGTATGATGCAACGTTTCAGTCCACACAAGACTTTCTCAGGCAAAGTCTTGTGTGGACTGAAACGTTGCATCATACACCTGTGGCTGAATAAAGGGGTCCACTTGGAATAAGTAGAGAGTGCTGCCTGTTTTTTTTATGTTATATTTTACTGCAGTGGAGCACTGCTCACAGGATTTTTTTGCACCAATTTTTTCCTTGTTTATGGCTAGGGTCACACTTAAATACAGAATTGCGTTCACCCCATCCACAGAATTGCGTTCAAGCGATTCTCTTCTGACATCCAGCTATCCGGGAACTGGATTGCTGAAGCCGCAGTCCTGGTAACCGGATTTGCTCAGGATGTGTAATCCTGAGCAATCTGGTTACCAGATAGTTTGCTCATCCCTGCTGCCACAGGGATGAGCAAACTGTTCTGTGCAGTGTGTAACCTTTTAATTTTATTAATAAATGTTTGTATAATGTCTCTAGGGGGTACCCACTCCCCCTAGAGACCTTACACCCACTCAGGTGGGCATATAATGGTGGAATCACTTATGTACAGCAGCTGTCTCCTAGGCAGCTGAGGGCGGCAACTCATAGCTACCTGCCTCTATTGAGATAGACTTCAAAGTACTACGAAGCCCCACACTTTTTAAAATTATTTATTTATTTAACACGCAATGATGGCAGGTTGATTGCCATACACTAATGATAATAGTGTGAATGACTGGCATCACCTTAAGTGTAGGTGCAAGCAGAAAAAGTGTTAAGTGTTTAGTGTTGCACAGATTATCCTTTTCTTTAATAGTTTATTTTTCTGCTTGCACCTATACTCTAAGGTGATGCCAGTCATTCACACTATTATCATTAGTAATTTTTCTGATTGAGCTCCCTCTTCCCTTCCCCTTTTCCCTGCCCTGTAGCCAGCTGGGGTCTCCATCTTGTTGTCCATCACATACTTTTCATGGTTTTAATTACAAATAGAGGCATATAAACCCATTCACATTACACAACTCCGTTAGTCATAGTCGTAATGGGGATGTCACACACGTCAATATCGCGTGCACGATCGCTGCCGCACATGACATTGCAGCGATATTGACGCATGTGACAGGGCACATCAACCAGCGATAAATCGTGAGTCTACCTGTGTGACAGCTCACCAGCGATCAGCCATCAATGTCGTCAGCGATCAGATCGCTGACGACATTGACACGTGTGACGGCCCCATTGGGACCCGATGAGACAGAAGTACCTTGGCGATGGTCATCGGGCACTCCGCAGTGGCCACTGCTGAAGCTAAGTCTTCCTATTTGCATGTTATTCTACAGCAGTGATTGCTATATTCTTTTTTCATTATACCTGTATTAGCTGTGCAGCCAGGCCACTCATTGTACTCATCTCAATGTGCACATTAAATGTTTAGTGTTGCATCAGATTATCCTTTTCTTTAATAGTTTGTGTTTCTGCTTGCACCTACACTCTAAGGTGATGCCAGTCATGCTCACTATTATCATTAGTAATTTTTCTAACTGAGTTCCCTCTTCCCTTCCCCCTTTCCCTGCCCTGTTCCAGATGAGACCTCCATCTTGTTGGAGTCCAACACATACTTTTCATGGTTTTAATTACAAATAGAGGCATAAAAACCCATTCACATTACACAACTCCTTTAGTCATAGTGTTAGACCCGATCAGACGGTAGCACCTTGGCGTTGGTCATCGGGCACTCCGCAGTGGCCACTGCTGAAGCTAAATCTTCCTATTTGCATTTTATTCTAGAGCAGTGATTGCTATATTCTTTTTTTCATTATACCTGTATTAGCTGTGCAGCCCCACCACTCATTGCACTCATCTCAATGTGCACATTAAGTGTTTAGTGTTGCAGCAGATTATCCTTTGCCATACACTAATGTCTATAGCAACCAAGCACAATCACTGTTCTTATTAAGGAAATGCAGTCTGACTACAACAGCCAATTAGAGAGTCTTTCACAGAGTGTGAGTGTCTGTGATTGGCCGTTTGCTGGTCAGTGCAGTGAATATGCATGAGGCTTAATGGGCGGCCCCAGAAGTAGCAGCGGGAGACTGGAAAGCCAGATGCTATTCTGGCATCTATCTGTCTACTCTATTCAATCTATCTATATATCCTATCTGTCTGCCTACTCTTTTCTAACTTTATACAGCATGGGAAAGACCATGTTTAAAAACACATTGCACACAGTCACCTCACGGATGTTACATGGATGTTAGCTGAGAAAAAATGCACACACTTGCACCACACTCACATGACCATACAGAAAGCACTCACTTGACTGTCGACCATCAAAATCGCTCCGATTATGCATATGCTAGTGTGCCTCTACCCTTAGAACATTCTTCTTTTGGAAATCGCTGTAAAATAGCACCACAAATGAACTGTGGGAATACCAATCCATTTGTGATATTTATTTTTTGGGGTTAGAATGGAGTCAATGGAGAAAATGCAGCCCCAAAACAAGCAAATTAATTGACAGTGACATTTATAAATGTTGGTGATTTTTGCAACAAAAACGCAGCACCTACAAAGGCACATGTGGGCACAGCTTTTTGAAGAACACATGGATTTTAACGTTAAAGCTGTGGGTGCAGAAACGCAGCAATAAAAGCAGCCCAACCACTCAGTGGGCACATAGCCAAAAAGTGAATAAATAAATTAATAAAAAATGCATCAAATATGCACCTTCGGCACAGAGTTTAAGGTTAGAAACACTTCCATGATCGTTTGGACTTTACAACTTGATGCTAGGAGGGTCACACTTGCATTGTGACCCTAGCCTAGCACATCCGCTTAAAACATAGAAATTTCCTCCGCAGTGCATAGCGTTAATGCTATGCGCTGCCAGACAACATAGCCCATAGTAACCCGATGTTTAGCTTGCCAACCAGTCACACACAAAGCTGCATGAAGTGCGCTTTAGCTGAGCGCACAGGAAACGCTATCTGCAGCGTTTTCCTATGCGCTGATGTACTTCATGCAGCTTTGTGTGTGGCTGGTTGGCAAGGTAACATCGGGTTACTATGGGCTATGTTGTCTGGCAGCGCATAGCATTAATGCTATGCGCTGCAGAGGAAATGTCAAAGTTTTTAACGCTTGCGTCATGCTAGGGTCACAATGCAAGTGTGACCCTAGCCTTAGTTGTCCATAGCTTTGAATCTCTAAGGGCCGCTTTACACACACCAACGTTCTGTGTCCAACTTCTGAACAGATCTCTGGTTGCAGTGAAATCATGGACACATTGTTCCATTTTGTGACTGTGTACAAATGTAACAATGTGTCCATGATTTCACTGCAACCAGAGATCTGTTCAGAAGTTGGATCCCAGAAGTTGGTGTGTGTAAAGCGGCCCTTTAACTTTCCTACTAGAAATGTTGTCATTGATCTGTGAGAATAATAGCTGATCTTTTGAACTAGGTTAATCATACTCGTGAATGTTGGTAGAAATATTTCAAATATAGCCACTGTTAATAGATATGTGATTTTCACATTTGGAACTCTGCAGAGGATATAGGAGATGACCTTAATTTCTGCTGCATAGACACAAAGCACACAAATAAAAATAGCAGTACAAATAAATTATTAGTCTGTTTCATTTTCCAAAAGTGCTCTAAAAGTTGCTGTGTTATTTCATCGGGTGACAGCCGAGGATAGATGGTTGATGAATGCAGATAGAAAGTGTGTGTATACAGAAGGTCATAAATATATATTGAGTTAGAACTGCTTCATCTCTAAAAGATGCCGGGCACTTTGTGGAGAGAACAAAACACCAGATGTTCAGATAGTTTTTGAGATTTAGATAATCAAAGGAACAGTTTGGAGCACTGTATAAATAGACTATTGCTTCTTAGCCCCTTTTCAGTAGGGGAGATTGATAAGGGGGACCTCTGTGAATAATTATTTTAACAGCTATATTAGCATTCTTGTTTTCCCTGTACAAGCATACGGAGGGATGAGAATCATACCTTTGCTGAATGGTTCATTAGCATTGCATATTTGTGATAATTAGTTCCCATTCATTCTTAAATTTGTATTAAGAGACCTGACAGCTTTTCACAGGGATAAGACATTGTGTAGTTTTGCAGGAAAACACTGAATTAATGACCATGGAGAGAAATTCATAATGGACAATGATCAGATTGATGGGCTCTGTTGTCTAAGCAGCGATGTTTTCCCACAAAAATACTTTTAACTCTTTAATGACAAGGGGGAGTGTTTGGCTTTCATAACATCTGTGGTTAGGGATCATTACCACAGGGTAAAATTTGTGTGGCCAAAATCAGAAACAGAGAAAATGTTTTAAAACAAAGTTTCAGATGTTTCATTAGTTTTGGTCATAATTTTCATTTTGGCTTAAATAAACTGCTGTACATTTTAAACAGATTTTGAAAATATCATGTAAAGGGCTATACCACACCTTTATTGTTCTCAACTAATCACAGAATAGGTGATAATTGGCAGATTATTGGGTTCCGTATGCTCTTATGAATCCGAAGTATGCCGATTGGCTTTTTCTGGTAGTCCCATCTACTTATTTAATCGGGAGTTGGGAATTCGGGCGTTGTCGCCGAATCCCAGACTCCTTGGCGGCACTGCAAGTGATGACGCGCAGCGTCATCACGAGCCGCAGCCGCTCTACAGTTAAAAAAAAAAATCCTCACCTCTCCCCGAGCCCCCCCGTCTCCCGCGAGGCTCCTGCTAGGCTCCCGGTGGCTCCTGCAGGCTTCCGGTGCCTGCAGTGCTCTTCTACTGCAGTCCAGGACCTGTGGTGATGTCAGAGTCACGTGACACCAGCTTACTCCATGGTAACCGCGGGTCACGTGACTCTGACATCACCGCAGGTCCTGAACTGCTGTAGAAGAGCACTGCAGGCACTGGGAGCCTGGAGGAAGACGGCGGGGGCTCGGGGTGAGGTGAGCATAATCTTTTTTTATTTTTTTAACCCCTGCCTTGCAGGAGCGCCACCACAGACACACTGGTATACTCTGCCACCACAACTTATCTGACAACAGATGCCTGTATACTCTGCCACCACAGACACCTGTATACTCTGCCACCACACAGATGCCTGTATACTCTGCCACCACAGACACCTGTATACTCTGCCACCACACAGATGCCTGTATACTCTGCCACCACACAGATGCCTGTATACTCTGCCACACACAGACGCCTGTATACTCTGCCACCACACAGATGCCTGTATACTCTGCCACACACAGATGCCTGTATACTCTGCCACCACACAGATGCCTGTATACTCTGCCACCACAGACACCTGTATACTCTGCCATCACACAGATGCCTGTATACTCTGCACCACAGACACCTGTATACTCTGCCACCACACAGAATGCCTGTATACTCTGCTACCACCGCAAGACACCTGTATACTCTGCCACCACACAGATGCCTGTATACTCTGCCACCACACAGTGCCTGTATACTCTGCCACCACACCTACCCACCCCACGCCTGTATACTCTGCCGCCACCACACACACCTGTATACTCTGCCACCACACAGATGCCTGTATACTCTGCCACCACCACAGACACCTGTATACTCTGCCACCACCTCAGACACCTGTATACTCTGCCACCACCCACAGACACCTGTATACTCTGCCACCACCACACACGCCTGTATACTCTGCCACCACCACACACGCCTGTATACTCTGCCACCACCACACACGCCTGTATACTCTGCCACCACAACAGACGCCTGTATACTTGCCACCACCACACACAGCCTGTATACTCTGCCACCACCACACACGCCTGTATACTCTGCCACCACCACACACCTGTATACTCTGCCACCACACAATGCCTGTATACTCTGCCCCACCACAGACACCTGTATACTCTGCCAACCACCACAACAGCCTGTATACTCTGCACCCACGCACCTACACTACAACGTGCATGTATACTCTGCCACACACAGACACCTGTATACTCTGCCCACCACACGATGCCCAGTATACTCTGCCACCACACAGATGCCTGTATACTCTGCCACCACAGACACCTGTATACTCTGCCACCACACAGATGCCTGTATACTCTGCCCCCACAGACACCTGTATACTCTGCCACCACACAGATGCCTGTATACTCTGCCACCACAGACACCTGTATACTCTGCCACCACACAGATGCCTGTAATACTCTGCCACCACACAGATGCCTGTATACTCTGCCACCACCACACATGCCTGTATACTCTGCCGCCACCACACACACCTGTATACTCTGCCACCACACAGATGCCTGTATACTCTGCCACCACCACAAACAGCCTGTATACTCTGCCACCACCTCACACACCTGTATACTCTGCCACCACCACAGACACCTGTATACTCTGCCACCACCACACACGCCTGTATACTCTGCCACCACCACACACGCCTGTATACTCTGCCACCACCACACACGCCTGTATACTCTGCCACCATCACACATGCCTGTATACTCTGCCACCATCCACACACGCCTGTATACTCTGCCGCCACCACAGACGCCTGTATACTCTGCCACCACCACAGACGCCTGTATACTCTGCCACCACCACAGACACCTGTATACTCTGCACCCACCACCACACACGCATGTATACTCTGCCACCACCACACACGCCTGTATACTCTGCCGCCACCACCACAGACGCCTGTATACTCTGCCGCCACCACCACAGACGCCTGTTATACTCTGCCGCCACCACCACAGACGCCTGTATACTCTGCCACCACCACCGACGCCTGTATACTCTGCCACCAGCACCGACGCCTGTATACTCTGCCACCACCACACACGCCTGTATACTCTGCCACCACCACACACGCCTGTACACTCTGCCACCACCACACACGCCTGTACACTCTGCCACCACCACAGACGCCTGTACACTCTGCCGCCACCAGCACACACGCCTGTATACTCTGCCGCCACCACCACACATGCCTCTATACTCTGCCGCCACCACCACAGATGCCTGTATACTCTGCCACCACCAACACACCTGTATACTCTGCCACCACGACAGACACCTGTATACTCTGCCACCACCACACACGCCTCTATACTCTGCCACCACCACACACGCCTGTATACTCTGCCACCACCACCACACACGCCTGTATACTCTGCCACCACCACAGACGCCTGTATACTCTGCCACCACCACCACACACGTCCTGTATACTCTGCCACCACCACAGACACCTGTTCACCTGCCACCTCATACCACAGACGCCTGTATACTCTGCCACCACCACAGACGCCTGTATACTCTGCCACCACCACAGACACCTGTATACTCTGCCACCACCACAGCCGCCTGTATACTCTGACACCACCACAGCCGCCTGTATACTCTGCTACCCACAGAGCCACCTGTATACTCTGCTACCCACAGAGCTGCCTGTATACTCTGCTACCCACAGAGCCGCCTCTATACTCTGCTACCCACAGAGCCGCCTGTATACTCTGCTACCCACACACCGGCCCTGTATAATCTGCTACCCACAAACCCGCCTGTATACTCCACTACCCACAGACCCGCCTGTATACTCTGCTACCCACAAAGCCGCCTGTATACTTTACTACCCACAGAGCCACCTGTATAATCTCCTACCCTCAGAGCCACCTGTATAATCTCCTACCTCAGAGCCGTCTATATACTCTGCTACCCACAGACCCGCCTGTATACTCTGCTACCCATAGAGCCCCCTGTATACTCTGCTACCCACTGACCCGCCTGTATACACACAATTAATTTCACCCTGCTCCCGATGCAATTGCATCGGGCCTTTTTACTAGTAGTTGATATATGGCACACATGTGTGGCCATGACACACATTTCAGAGCCATGTTATCAAGATTAGCAGGAGTACCTAACCTGTGTATAGGTGATAACTTTTTCGTATGACCCCTTAAAATAGATGTCCACGTTAAAGTGAGTCTTCTAATCAACTCATTCGCTCATTATTTTTGGCTTTTCTCTGTAGCATTGTACCAGCAGCCACTTTTAGTATAGAAGTAACACACTTCTTGAATTTGTACTACAAAGAAGTTGAAACACTTTCACTTTTTTTGGTGATGTTGCAGCGATGTTTGAAACAACATCGTTGTGTGTGACATGTACCAACGACCAATGATAAGTTCGTTCATCGTTGGTCGTTGGTGAATGACCCGGACCATTTTTTGATCGTTGGTCCCCTGCTGGCGGCCAGCATCGGCATGTGTAACAGCGGGAGACCAACGATCAGCGAGCTCCCAGCGCCGCATAGCACAAGCTGGGAGCTGGTAGCCAGGGTAAACATTGGGTAACTAAGTACAGCGCTCTGCTTGGTTACCCGATGTTTACCCTGATTACCAGCATTCTCGCTGGTCCTGATTGCTGGTGAGTCTGCCTGTTTGACAGCTCACCAGCGATCACATAACAATGTCTCAGCGACCCCCATCGTTGGTCGGATCGCTGGGACATCGTACTGTGTAACGGGCCTTAAGTCTTGAAAAGAATCACCAACTTGTGGTGACATACTTGTGTGAAGAGATGGATATAGTAATCATTCTAGAGGACCTATAAACTGAAAAAAGTTCACTATTAAGAAAAATCACTGGCTATGTGGACTAGTAAAACAGATAAAAATTAACCTTTATTAAAAATGTATTAAAAATTTGCAATGAGATCCAACCTATAAAATATAGCCTTTCCAAATATTACCCAAACCTTTCCCAGGGAACACCATTATGAGTACTCCCAGGAATATTGTATAGCCATTTAAGTATAAAGACACTAATATCAATAATTCCTAAGTATAATAGATTTAAATTATTAGCATCCCAACAAAAATGGCTTATATCAAATTATACTATAGTGTATTAATATATCACAATTAAAGGGAACCAACCACCCCAAATGACCCCCCTGGACTGTTTATATAGGTCCCTACACCCAGCACACCCATTTGCTGCAAGCGTTTTTGCTAAAAAAACTGTTTTATAGAAGTGAAGATATACCTTTGTAAAGTTTATAACATTATGACGAGTGGGCGTTACTTAACTCGTTCTCCAGCCGATTTGCACCTGCCCGTCATTATCCTCTTCCCCATCGCTGCAGTGAAGCCCAGCCCTTTCTTCCTAGTCGCAGGCTGGTGCACGGGATCTCATGCCCGTGCACACGTCATCAGCTAGAGCCGGGTCGCGAGCACATGCTCTGACTTCCTGCGCTCAGCTGTGGATAATGCAGGAAGTCAGAGCGTGTGTTCGCGACCCGGCTCTAGCTGATGACGTGTGCACGGGCATGAGATCCCGTGCACCAGCCTGCGACTAGGAAGAAAGGGCTGGGATTCACTGCAGCGATGGGGAAGAGGATGATGACGGGCAGGTGCAACTCGGCTGGAGAACGAGTTAAGTAACGCCCACTCGTCATAATGTTATAAACTTTACAAAGGTATATCTTCACTTCTATAAAACAGTTTTTTTTAGCAAAAACGCTTGCAGCAAATGGGTGTTCTGGGTGTAGGGACCTATATAAACAGTCCGGGGGGGTCATTTGGGGTGGTTGGTTCCCTTTAAGACCCACTAAAGGTCAGTGTTAGTCCACTGTTGCCCTTTTATCTGAGTTATGCTCAAGAATACACCTGATATAAAAGTAAGACATTAAATGGTAGCAACCTCGATGAAGTTTTTTTGGAAAAAAGAAGGCTCCAGGATCGAAAAAAAATATACTTTTCTTGATCTTCTATGTTACCTCAGATCATTTGCACTATCTCAAGGTTATCAACAGCCCATCCAAACTATCCTATCCAGATATGTTTGTACAGTGTAAAATAATATTGCAAATGTATGTAAAGTTCTTTCGAATTAATAGCGCTATATAAATGAATAAATATTATTATTATTATTGCACTTCAGTCCCACTAGAGGCCAGTCTTGATATATTTTATTGCACTGTTTCCCTTTTATTAGTTGCACTAAGGAAAACAATGGAATGGGGTATCTGAACCGCGCTACCGTCTGAAGAAATTACTCACTTACAAAACTCAATTTTGATGGTGATCTTTTATTCTCTACGCATTTTGGGGGTACAAGCCCCCTTCTTCAGGAAAAAATCACAGATGTACCCTTTTGTAAGTAATTTCTTCAGACGGGAGCGCGGTTCAGATACCCCATTCCATTGTTTTCCTGTGTGCACTTTACAAAATTGGGGAAGCTGCTTCAGACCGTCGTCAGGATTAAAATACACACATGCTGTTTAGTGTGGTTGTGCCTGTCACAACCTGAAAAAGGTGAGCAATATTCTATTTTTGTTCTCCTCTTGTACACACAGGTAGACCCTATTTGTGCTTTTTACTCTCCAGATACTGCTTCCCTTTTATTAGTGTTAGACCTTGGAATACACCACAAATCCCATAATAGTTTAAATGCATCAATTTGGGTATAACACTTGATACAAATAAAAAAAAGTGCTAAAAAATAGGTCTGGCACACTGAGCTAAGTATAGCTACAATAGAGAATTGTTGTCCATTTGGCAACCATAAGGAGCCAGTTCTCCACTAGCATGCTAACACACACATTTAAGTGATGTTCCTCAAATAATTATATATATAAAAAACATTGCATAAAGGACCGATAGGATCCTGAATATACGTCCTATGCTAGCTTCGTTTGTGCAACCACCTAAATGGCCTAATGGTGATATTCCATCTTAGGCCGGTTTCACACCACGGCAAGATCAGGTCCGGGCTGTCCCGGACCTAATTTTGTCCTAATGCAGCCCTATGGGGCCTGATGGAGCTGGGTGGCAGCTATTTACTATCCGGTTTCCATCTGTCCTAGAGGATCTGGGAGAATTTGGATTTTTCTCCCGGACACAAAAAAAGTTGCTTGCAGCTTTTTTGTGTCCGGGGCAAAAATCGGACAAAATCGAATCCAACAAAAAATCGGATATGGGTCTTATCCGGTGGTGTGACAGAAGACAAATAAAGGGTTTTCTCACCTGGTAAGAGTGACAAAGGAACAAATTATGATATCCTAGTACCCACTCTACTGCTGCTGAGTGAAACAGTTGTGGGGTGGCAGTAGATTTATTCCAGTGTGGCAGAAATACTTTGGTCACTGTGAGTTAGGAAATACATCATATATATTGTGATGTGATGTCTGTACACTGAGGACTGATAAATGGACATTCTGCATCCAATGGCCAATGTATGTGAATGACAGATCATTCTCCTCATAACTAGCTGCCATAGCAAAGGTGGGAGAAGCCTCTGCCTCAGGCCTCTCACAATACCTGTGAATGGTTTGAAAAGGTTTGTAGTCAGTCTAGTCAAGAGAGAGGGAGGAAGGAAACATTACTGCCCCCTGAATCTCTATTCCAGTCCATGCTGAGGGGTAAACATTCTCTCCATTTATTTGGCTTCACAAAGGAGTGAAGCTTCCTACAGCCAGGAGTGATGAGGCTAAACATGTGTCTCCTATATGCTGCTTTTATATTTGCTTCCAGCCAGAACCAGTACAATGTCACTTCCATGCCACAAACTTGGTCTGCTCTATCCACTGCACTAGGGAATGGTAGTGCCAAAATCGTGAGTAACTCCATACTACTGGTGTGTTACTACGGGGAGCAAACCTGTGAAGATCCTTCCATCAGCATAGTATTACCTGGCCTGTGCATAATATTACCTCCCATAGCAAGTGAAGAGACCTGTACTCCAGCTGCCCGAGGACCGAAATTTGTTTGTTTCATGAGAAAAAACACCCTCTTTCATTCTCAAAATATCAAGTGTATCCTCTACAGCGAACCACATCACTTTACCTTTGACACACTCTATCATATAATTCGCATATAATAAGCAAAGTGATAAGTTTTCAAGTTCACCTTTATGTCTGGCTGCCTATAATTGCACGAACATCAAAGGTGCTACCACACCTGCAACCAGACTTCAATACTACAGGAGCATCCCTGCAGGATCATATACCATTTCTAGAAGTGCAACCTCCTGCTATTGACCATTGTGTGGACACGAGGGAAGTGTTTAGGGGTCCAGCAACCCACTTCAGCTACCGTGACCTTATCATCTGCTGCTGTTGGAACTACATATTCCAGCTGGCCCCTCTGCAACATCTGGCACCTTCCCCGTGGCTCACTGTAATATACTGTAATATAGGGCTGCTGCAGATTCAAAGAAGTGTAAGGAAACATTGAAAGGTGTGTGGACCTTTTTTGGGCTACCCTTCTGAGGAAACAAGGATGAATCCATGATCAAAAGGATCTGCGGTTCAATTTGTGCACATTTTGAACCTAACACCGTTTTTTTCTTCAGGAAAAAAAACAACATGGCAACATGTGCCTGGCAGTTGTTAAGTGATCACATTTGAAAAAATGCACCTAAAGAACCCAGTATCACATGTATCAGTTTAAATGTTCATGCAAAAATGTCCACGATACGATATGTTAAAATAAAAAAAAAAAAAAGCATACCCACAAAAAATTATAATCAAATGTAATTATTTCAAAGTTACAAAAGACAAAGAGATGTAAAATAAAAATAAAGGAGTGGAGGAAAAAGAACTTAAATTAAAATGATTTTATACACCATATACCAGTTTCTGGATGCTTGTGAGTGAGACAAAAGAAAAGAGGCACAAAGAGGATAAGTAGATAAGCTTAACCTATTTAAATGGGTTTACACTTTTAGAGAAGAGGAACCTCAAACATTTCCTGTAATATAAAATTACAATATTAAATATTTGGCAGCAGTGCAGATTTGATACCATTTTTCCTGATATTCTGCAAAATTAAATAGTACTCACCTTCTCCAATGAAATCACTGTGCTCAGTGTCACTGTATATATTGGTTGAGCTTCTGAGCTCAGTGATTAGCTGCAGCAGTGACAACATGTCAACCACGTACATCAATGCTGCAGCAAGTCACTGAGTTCAGTGTCTCCTGCTATACAGGTGGGCCATTTATATGGATGCACCTAAATAAAATGGGAATAGTTGGTGATATCAACTTCCTGTTTGTGGCACGTTTGTATATGGGAGGGGGAAAATTTTCCAGATTGGTGGTGACCATGGTGGCCATTTTGAAGTTGGCCATTTTGAATCCAACTATATTTTTTCAATGGGAAGAGGGTCATTTGACACATCAAATGTATTGAGAATTTCATAAGAAAAACAATGCTGTGCTGGTTTTAACGTAACTTTATACCTTCATGAGTTATTTACAAGTCTATGACCACTTATAAAATGTGTTCAAAGTGTTGCCCATTGTGTTGGATTGGCAATGCAACCCTCTTCTCCCTCTTGACACACTGATAGCAACACCACAGAAGAAATGCTAGCACAGACTTCCAGTATCCATTGTTTCAGATGCTGCCCATCTCGTATCTTTACAGCATAGACAAATGCCTTCAGATGAGTGATGAGGCAAACATTTTTGTGAGTGGTGAAGTTAACAAACAAAACCACTGCTATTGGTCTGACACTAACCCACAGTGGATAGATCCCTCCAAGACTGTTGGAACACAAAAATTGATGGTATGGTGGGATATATGGGGTACAAAGAAAGTGGGGCCAATTTTTCATCAATAGAACCTCAATGCCACTGGATATCTGAAATTGCTACATGATGATATGTTGCCCTCTTTATGCACTGCAGATGTCACATTCCCTGAGTTTTTCCAACAAGATGGTGCACCACCACATTATGGGTGTCAAGTCTGAGCATTCCTACATTAACAGTGTCCTGGAAAGTGGATTGGACTTTGTGGGCCAGTTGAATGGCCACCAAGGTCTCCCAATCTTACCCCTTTAGACTTTTATCTTTTGGGTCATCTGAAGGCAATTGTCTATGCTGTACAGCATCTGAAACAACGGATACTGGAAGCCTGTGCTAGCATTTCTTCTGCTGTGTTGCTATCAGTGTGTCAAGAGTGGGAGAAGAGGGTTGCATTGACAATCCAACACAATGGGCAGCACTTTGAACACATTTTATAAGTGGTCATAAACTTGTAAACTCATAAAAGAATAAAGTTACGTTAAAACCCAGCACACCATTGTTTTTTTTTTATGAAATTCTCAATAAGTTTGATGGGTCATATGACCCTCTTCCCATTGAAAATATAAAGTTGGATCAAAAATGGTCGACTTCAAAATGGCTGCCATGGTCACCACCCATCTGGAAAAGTTTCCCCCCTCCCACATACTAATGTGCCACAAACAGGAAGTTGATATCACCATCTATTTCCATTTTATTTAGGTGCATTCATATACCGTAAATGATTGGCTGTAGCAGTGATGTGAGCTGTCAGAGTGATATCAGTGCTGCAGCCAAAAAAGAGTGAATGAAGTAGCAGCGGAGAGCCAGCGCTGGACCCTGTGAGTGCAAGTATAACCAGATTTTAGACTACATTACAGAAAAAGTTTTTGAAGTTCACTTTGTCAAAAGTGTAAAACCCCTTTAACTCGAGATTTCAAGCTTTCCACTGTCTGATGATCCCACCAAATAACGCCTCATATGTCAGATACAGCTCAGTGTGACATGGAGAGATCAAGCTATTTGTACCTTCCTATCACCATTTTTAGCTGTGAATTGAAGGCTAAAACTTGTGTGCAGAGAGACATAAAAATGACAATTTTAGGGGGGAATGTGTCCACTCCAATCCTCCATGGTATTACAATAATCTCGCCTCTGAAATTAAATCTCATTTCGTGAAAATCAAAAGTGACTGGTGCTAGTTTGAGGATGAGGATGAACGTGTTCACTTCCGCACTACTCTTTTCCCTGCCACAACGACTGCCACCTTTATTTCTAATCTGATTTACTTTAGAAGATAACTGACCATGAGTAATTTCAGGATATTAGTATATATTCTCTATTTTAAAATTGAATCTGTCTTCTTTTATTAACATTTTCATAGCCAAAATTAGCATGTCACAATAAACCATTGTCATATCATTCACAGCTGCTGAACAATGAAATGAATGTGCCTAATTTCCACATTTACCTTTTTGTAAATTCAGTATGAATTGCAATTTTTCATGAATTATATAACCATTTACCCAATTACAAAAATTAAGATTTATGCTACCATAGCACCACTGTTATCTTCTGCATTGCTCAACTATATTATTTTTTGGTTGTTTTGGGGTATTGTTGACTCCATTGAGAAGAAGCACTACCTGTTATCTAAATTGCCTTATTATATAATACAGATGTCATATTTATCCTACTAATAAAATACCATGTGCTATATTATCTAGAAAGTGAGATAAAATGCGCAATAGGGTCTTATCTCCTAAATGTGTAGAGTGGATGTATCAATGAGTAGACTCTGCTCACCTGGTCTGGTTGTGAATATCCCACAACCAGTTTAATCGCTCAATAGGCAGCTGCTGCTGGATCCACACATCCACAGGTCACCGCGGTCCAAAAATAGCATATGTAGGACGAAGTGTTGCTCGATCCGTGCTGCTGCCAAAAAAGACCAGAAGACTGGAGTATCTGGATGAAGGCGTCTGTTTAATCCAACGTGTTTTCTAGAGCCAATACCCAGCTCCTTGTCCTTGAGGAAGGAGCTGGGTATAGGCTCCGAAAGGCGTTGGATTAAACAGACACCTTCATCCAGATACTCCAGTCTTTTGGTCTTCTTTGGCAGCAGCGCAGATCGAGCGACACTTCGTCCTATATATGCTATGTGCTATATTATGTTACACTTGCTGCCGACCACCAACAATATAGGTTATTACTAGGTGTATTGCTGCCATATTTTGTGCTGTGGTAGATGTGTGATAAAGTCTGTAATAAATTTTAGAAATACTGCATGAGTATTGTGAGTAAATCACAGTTTTATGGGAGAAATGCCCTGGTAACATAATACCTAGGCAGAATGGAACTGGTAGTGGTGATGAGGTCAGAAATGCCTGTAAGTGGGGAGGGGGCAATTATTAGGATGGGTCTGTGCTTTTATTTCTTTTTTTTTTCAAACTATAATTTTTATTAAAAGATTTTATAGTTACAATAAAACATGGAAAAACAATAAAACATTGAAAACCAAACAATGGATTTGAAGAAATACCTTGAGGTATCATGCACTTCCACGCTCACGGAAAGGTAGCTAAGTTATATAGTAAAACATAGGAAGTCTACCCTTCCCCATGACATCTTGTATGAGATATGCAATGTATGAGCAAAATCATATCCATAGCCAATAAAACTTCAGAAGAAGAAGGAAGAGAAGAAGAGAAGAATGAACAAGACAACAAGAAGAGAGACAGAGTCTAGGATGCCGAGGCGGTCAAATCCTCTCCTGTGCAGCAAAGAAGTCCCATGGGGCTCACACCTGATTAAAGCGATCTATTGCAGCATTCAACAAGGCCGTTAAATATTCCATTCTGCTTATATCCGCCACTCTGGTCAAAAAGTCATCATATGTAGGTGGGCTCAGCTTCCTCCAATGTAAGGCTATCAAACATCTGGCAGCATTGAGAATATGAGGAGACGTTTAGAAGCAATCTTACCTACCCTCCCAGGTTCGCATTCAGGAGATATACTATAAGGCCAATTCAACATCAGCATATATGACCTTTAAAATAAGGCCCCTAACAAATGCCCAAAAGGTTTCTACTTTCGGCCAGGACCAAAATATATGGAGTAGCGTGCCAATATCTGAGCCAGTAAGTGTCTGGAGGAGAGGCTTTAACCTATGGAGAAAGACAGGGGTATGGTACCAGAACATGAGTAACTTATATTGGTTTTCCTTGTACAACGTGCAAATAGACATCTTAGCTGCCCTATCCCAAATAGACTGCCACATCTGGGGGAAATCCGCCTGCCCAAAATAGCTTCTCATATAAGGGAAACCCTCTTCAGACGATCTGCTGAGTGGTGAGGAACCTATAAATTTCAGAAACCAATCCTTTGTTATCTGTACCTCTCCTACAAATCTTCTCAAATTCCGTTGGAGGCGCCACCCCTGAAGAGCCACCATCAATTATGTCCGCAAACATAAAAAGGCCTGCAGTCAGACGTGGGCAGACATGGTAGACTACACACCATTTGGTAACATGGGATGGTATATGAATGAAACCAGTGGTGAGGCTGGGGAAGCCAACGAGAATATCTTTTGACAGTATTTACAAACGACCTTCGTGAATTGCATGGGGCCCAGCAAAGTGACTAATAAGCTTATTTGGGCCGCAGGCCACAGTAAGGAATTTAGATGGACAGGTGCTAACAATAATTTTTCAAATTTTCAGTCCACTTGTTAAAGGCTCAGAGTGATGACCAAGATGGAATCCTTCAAAGATAAGCTGTTCAATAATATCTAATGACATTCGGGACTGATAAACCACCCTGTTGTCTGTGGGTGGTGAGAAACTCCTTAACTATCCTATGCCTTTTATTATGCCAGATGAATCTTCATATGGCCGCTTGAAGGGATTTCAGTTCACCCAACAGAGCAGTAAAGTCATTTTTACTGACGCCACTCTCCCCAACCAGGATACATGCAAGGATGACCACTTATGTAGAAGGGCCGTCAGTTCCATCAAAAGCGGGGGGAAACTTTAATTTGTAAATGGTATCGTAGGAACAAGACAAATTCACCTGCAGTTATCTTATGAACTCAGTTTTCCTGAATTTGAAATTGAGGATCAGATAGTTTAGAGCATCTGGGAGGAGATTTAGAGGAAGAGCCCCAGTCTTAGTTTGATTTATTTTACAGCCGGAAAAGCCCCCATATTCCTTCAGAGTTGACATAAGGTTGGGGAGTGAGACACGTTAACTAATGAGGGTGAGGAGGACATCATTTGCAAAGAGAGACACTTTGAATGTCTTGCTGCCCATCGTCACCCTCGAGATGTCTACATTATTGTGAATGGCAGCTGCCAATGGCTCTATACATATGACAAAAAAGAGGGGAGACAAAGAACACCCCTGTCATGTACCGTTTGAGATAGGGAAAGGAGGAGAGGTGAGAAAAGGGAGTTTGCTAGATGCTGTAGGAGATTCATATAATACTTAAATTGCGCTAAAAAACCTGCCTGAGATGTCAAAAGCCCGTAAAGTTGCAAAGAGAAAAGGCCAATTAAGGTGGTCGAAGGCCTTTTTGGCAACCAGGCTCAGGACCAACATTTACAGCTGTCTCCGGTTTGACACATGGATCAAGTCAATGGCTCGCCTAGTGTTGTCCCCACTCTGGTGACAGGGAATATAACCCACCTGGTCTTTTTGGATAATCTGGAGAAGCCATGTACCCAGTCTGATTGCCAATAACTTGGTGTATTATTTCAAATCAGAGTTTAACAGCGCAATGGGCCTGTAGTTAGCACAATCAAGAGGGTGTTTGGGTGGTTTTGGGAGTATAATTAAATGGGAATGTGACATGGTGTTGGGAACATTAGATCCCTCCATAAAGGAGTAGAAAAATATTGGCCATGTGGGGAAGAAGGTCTTAGTAAAGACCTAATAGTAGAGGTACGTAAGACCATCCGGTCCAGGTGATTTGCCCTGGGGCATAACTTCAACTCCTCACACGTGATTGGTTGATTAAGAGCAGTCACAGCCTCTACAGCAGGGGGTCTCAAACACGCGGCCCGCGGGCCGCATGCGGCCCCTGGGGCCCCTCAGTGCGGCCCCCGAAACAGTGGAGATTGAATCATGTCGGCGGTCCGTGCGGGACCCCCGATACTGTTTTATCACTTCCACCTTTAAGACACTTCAATAGTCCGCACCTATGCTGACCGCTGCTCCTGTCCTAGCAATTCAATACATAGCCGCCCAAATGAAGTGCAAATGAACCATGCTGGCGGGCGCTCATTGGTGGCAGTCTTTTGAAGGGCATGAGCGACGGTCAGAGGAGCGGCAGTTTAGTACTCAATAAGGGCGCAGGCAAGTAGTAATCGCTAGATGCAGGGCACCCCACCCACGGGGAACCGCTCAGCATGTTCCAGTGAAGGAGGCTGTAAGATAATATGCGTATGACATTCGGGGCAACCCCCGCGCTTGGATAGTTGTACAAACTAAGTCTTGTCTGAGTTATTATGAGTTGTGCATTTGTTGGAGTTGAGGTCTGAAGTGTCGTGAGCGTGTAAGTCGAGTTGTTGTCTGAGCCTGAGT
The DNA here is from genome assembly GCA_033576535.1 of Allobates femoralis. Lineage (NCBI taxonomy): Eukaryota > Metazoa > Chordata > Amphibia > Anura > Aromobatidae > Allobates > Allobates femoralis. The sequence goes on along the minus strand of JARQOC010000006.1, from coordinate 262,105,547 downwards.
GTGGTGTCCTGAGACTGAAGGTGTGTCATGAGCTGAGGTGTGTCTGAGCCTAAAGGGTGACTTAATTTGTAAGGTTGTAGGACTAGAGCATTCAGCCCTAGTTACTGATGTAGTCTGAGCTGAGTTGTGTTCTGAAGTGAGGTCGATGTTGGTCTGAGCCTGAGTTGGATGGCTCAGTCCTGATTGTGTTTTTGCAGCGTGTGAGCCTGGCGTGTGAGTCCTGAGTTGTGTTGTTGGCTGGAGTGGTGTACTGAAGCTAGGTGAGTGGTTGCAAGCATTTGTGTTCCAGCTGATGTGTGTCGGCCTGAGTGTGTTCTTGTAGAATGAGGTGGGCTCTGATGATGTGCACAAGAGTGGGACAGACCACTGTATTGTCATTTGAGATGGAAGGAGGGACTGGTGAAAAGGGTTTGAGCCTGTGTGGGATCTTACAGCTGAGCATAGGCTAGAACCTGCCTAGCGAGCAAAGTGCGTTGAGCCTGAGAGAGAGGCCTTAGGAGCCTGAGCGAGAGGCTTTGAGCACTGAGCGGAGCCACTTTTCGCGTCTGAGTGAGAATGGTCAGATCCTGAGCAGTGCGTCTATGCCTGAGCGAGTGCGGGTGCTAGGCATATGACCGCGGTCTGAGCCGTAATGCTGGAGACATGTACTGGTTGATGCCATGACTGTGATTGAGTGAATGGTTGTGAAAAGTAATGGCCTAGTTGGCACATCAGAAAAGGGGATCAGATGGGATGTTAGTACAGTAGGGGATAAGGATTTGAAGGACAGTGACATTTTGGAACATTAGATCTCATAAAGAGTAGAAAAATTTTTGCTCGAACAAGTCTTGCGACCTCCAAGTAAGAAATAATTTTCTATGTGCGGCCCACCATTGCCCGGGTTTGAGCCCGATCCTTACTACAGGGATGGTGGAATAAGATTGAAAGCATCATCCTTCAAGGTCCGGGGATACGTTGAGAATCCTTCAGGCTACAGCTCGAAATCCCTTGCAGAAACTAGGAAACCCCAGAACCTGAACCTAGGCTGCCTGGACCATCTGCTGAATCATTTGTCTCTTGGGCTCATCCTATTATATACAGTACATCAAAAAGATACATCCCTCACAGTTTTGTAAATATTTTATTATATCTTTTCATGAGACAACACTGAAGATATTACACTTTGATACAAGGTAAAGTAGTCAGTGTACATCTTGTTTAACAGTGTAATTTGGTGTGTCCTCTAAATAACTCAGCTTACAGCTATTAATGTATAAAGTGCTGGCAAACATGATAGAACACCCTCATATTTTGTGCGCCACAATTATTTCCAAGGATTACCTTAACTCTCTTGGACATGGAGTCCCCTAGAGCATAACAGGAGCCACTAGAATCCTTTTCCACTCCTCCATGATGGCATCACAAAACTGGTGGATGTTAAAAACCTTGTACCCCTCCGCCTTCTGTTTGACGATGCCCCACAGATCTTCAATAGGGTTTAAGGTCTGGAGACATGTATAGCCAATCCCACACCTTCACCCTCAGTTTGTTTAGCAAGGCAATAGTTGTGTGTTGGGGTCATTATCCTTTTGGAATACTCCCCTGTGGCCCAGAGTGAAGCCAGAAGATCATGCTCTGCTTCAGTATGTCACAGTACATAATAATAATAATAATAATCTTTATTTATATAGTGCCAACATATTTCGCAACGCATTAACAAATCAAAGATTTATTTACAAGCAAATAGTCTTAAGAAGCAGTTGTGTAAAATACAGTACAATACTTAAAAGCAAAAACACATGTTGGCATTCATGGTTCCCTCAATGAACTGTAGCTCCGTAAAACCAGCAGCCCTCATGCAGCCCTAAACCATGACACTCCCACCATAATGCCTGCCTGTAGGCAAGACACACTTGTTTTAGTACTCCTCAACTTGTTGCTGCAACACATGCTTGACACCTTCTGAACCAAATAAATGTATCTTGGTTTAATCACCACAGGACATAATTCCACTAATTCATGCCTTAGTCTGCTTTTCTTCAGTAAACTGCAGGTCTTTCCTGTGCATCATCTTAAAAAGATTTATTTCTGGGATGAAAGCCATGCAATATTTGATACAGTGTGCAGCGTATGGTCTGAGCACTGACAGGCTGCCCCACCCCCTCTTAACCTCTGCAAAAATTCACACTGAGTCTATTTTGAAAGACAACCTTTGGATATGACGCTGAGCCCAGGCATATAACCTCATTGGTCAACCATAGCTATGGCCCATTCTGAGTGGAACAATTCTTGTTAAATCACTGTATGGCTTTGGCCATCATGCTGCAGTTTAGTTTAGTACATTGACCATTGTTTGAGGCCAAAAAAAACCTTTTAGGGGAAACACAAAGATTTGGCAATGATTTATTTGATGCCTAAATGACAAAATGTTAATACTAAATTTATGATCAGTTTTAGTTCTAATAACATCCACTATCAGAAGTATTTTAGAGAAACATTGTGGATTCTTTTAAATTATCGTATTCTGAGCAAATGTCTTTGCAACAAACCTAACATCACTATTAGAAGCCCCCGACTTTGAGAAATATTTTTGACCCCAGTAGATTGAGGTCCCCTACCAATACGGTTCATCGATTCCATGTTACATCCCGGAGTCCCTCTAAATGTTCCATTCCTAAATGTTTATGCTGCAAATCCATTGCACCATGGGAAAACGTCCTTCTGTTTGTCTACCAATAAAAGTGTCCTTTTCCCTATTGTTAAATTTATAAATTGCCAATCTATCTTTGACATATATTTGATAGAATGTATCTGTGAGAAAAAATATGTAGGTAGAAACACTCAAGCCCTACACAATTGTCTTAAATCCCATTGTCATAATATTCGCAAAGGCTTCCTTCTTCATGTCCTTTCAAAACATGGTAACTTTGTCCACAAACAAACCCCAATGATATATGGATCACCCCTATCGATCAAGTTCCTTTGGAGGTTCCGAGTTCTGAATAAAAAAGAAAGATGTGATTTTTAAATTGAGTACCCTCAAATCTCAGGGTTTAAATTGAATTTCAGATTTTTTTTTATTAATGTTGTTTTATTAATATGCTAATATTTTATTATTGTTGTTTAGCACTGTCCTGGATTTTTAGGTACTCATTCTCTTAGTGATTTATTAATCTATTGTTTTCACAAATGATTTTTATATACGGTATGTTAATTTTTATCAGTATTTTTATATATACTAATGTTTTGATATGTATTCGAATATTTTTGGCATATTGCTCTTGTATAAATACACACTTATATCATACTTTTATCATTTATCAGTTTTTACTCATACTTTTTATTTTTAATAATGATTTTTTAAAATGTCATAGTTTTTTCTACAATGTTATTTCTCCCCTGGACTCTCTTTTCCAACCATTGATTTATTCCTTATGCATCTTGGTTCAGTTTCTTCTTAGTATCTTTCATTCATTGACCCCATTCTATTCTCTCTTTCCATCTCCTAGCCCATTGCACTATAGTACTGTTCTCACTGCATGCGCTCTTAACATTCTCGCATCGTTTGTACTCAACTTATCCCTGGGATCATGCACTTCCCATTTTTCCCCATGCTTCTGTACTCCAGTAACTCCTTTACAAAGGCACATTAGCAGCTTTTTCAGTGTTCAAGTGATATAGTGTCACCATTTCACCGCCTCCTTACAGACATTCTCACTGGCCGTAATAAATAATTACCCCGTGCCTGCCTATTCATGACTTTAACCTATTACCTATGAATATACAGTTAGGGCCAGAAATATTTGGACAGTGACACAAGTTTTGTTATTTTAGCTGTTTACAAAAACATGTTCAGAAATACAATTATATATATAATATGGGCTGAAAGTGCACACTCCCAGCTGCAATATGAGAGTTTCCACATCCAAATCGGAGAAAGGGTTTAGGAATCATAGCTCTGTAATACATAGCCTCCTCTTTTTCAAGGGACCAAAAGTAATTGGACAATGGACTCTAAGGGCTGCAATTAACTCTGAAGGCGTCTCCCTCGTTAACCTGTAATCAATGAAGTAGTTAAATGGTCAGGGGTGGATTCCAGGTGTGTGGTTTTGCATTTGGAAGCTGTTGCTGTGACCAGACAACATGCGGTCAAAGGAACTCTCAATTGAGGTGAAGCAGAACATCCTGAGGCTGAAAAAAAAGAAAAAATCCATCAGAGAGATAGCAGACATGCTTGGAGTAGCAAAATCAACAGTTGGGTACATTCTGAGAAAAAAGGAATTGACTGGTGAGCTTGGGAACTCTAAAAGGCCTAGGCATCCACGGATGACAACAGTGGTGGATGATCGCTGCATACTTTATTTGGTGAAGAAGAACCCGTTCACAACATCAACTGAAGTCCAGAACACTCTCAGTGAAGTAGGTGTATCTGTCTCTAAGTCAACAGTAAAGAGAAGACTCCATGACAGTAAATACAAAGGGTTCACATCTAGATGCAAACCATTCATCAATTCCAAAAATAGACAGGCCAGAGTTAAATTTGCTGAAAAACACCTCAAGAAGCCAGCTCAGTTCTGGAAAAGTATTCTATGGACAGATGAGACAAAGATCAACCTGTACCAGAATGATGGGAAGAAAAAAGTTTGGAGAAGAAAGGGAACAGCACATGATCCAAGGCACACCACATCCTCTGTAAAACATGGTGGAGGCAACGTGATGGCATGGGCATGCATGGCTTTCAATGGCACTGGGTCACTTGTGTTTATTGATGACATAACAGCAGACAAGAGTAGCCGGATGAATTCTGAAGTGTACCGGGATATACTTTCAGCCCAGATTCAGCCAAATGCTGCAAAGTTGATTCGACGGCGCTTCATAGTACAGGTGGACAATGACCCCAAGCATACAGCCAAAGCTACCCAGGAGTTCATGAGTGCAAAAAAGTGGAACATTCTGCAATGGCCAAGTCAATCACCAGATCTTAACCCAATTGAGCATGCATTTCACTTGCTCAAATCCAGACTTAAGACGGAAAGACCCACAAACAAGCAAGACCTGAAGGCTGCGGCTGTAAAGGCCTGGCAAAGCATTAAGAAGGAGGAAACCCAGCGTTTGGTGATGTCCATGGGTTCCAGACTTAAGGCAGTGATTGCCTCCAAAGGATTCGCAACAAAATATTGAAAATAAAAATATTTTGTTTGGGTTATGTTTATTTGTCCAATTACTTTTGACCTCCTAAAATGTGGAGTGTTTGTAAAGAAATGTGTACAATTCCTACATTTTCTATCAGATATTTTTGTTCAACCCTTCAAATTAAACGTTACAATCTGCACTTGAATTCTGTTGTAGAGGTTTCATTTCAAATCCAATGTGGTGGCATGCAGAGCCCAACTCGTGAAAATTGTGTCACTGTCCAAATATATATCTGGCCCTAACTGTACTTTTCTTGTCTATATATATATATATATATATATATATATATATATATATATATACTGATTGTTGGTTTATATCCTCCTCTGGCTCTTTTCATCAATTGTTCCCTTTCCCACATCACACACTCCTAATTCCTGGGTTCAATTCCATTCCCGTATTTCCAAGTTTTTTATTATAATTATATACAGTATATACATTGTCTTATTTAAACATTTCTTCATTATTCCCCCATCTCTTCTGGCTCTCCACTATTACTCCATTGACTTTCTCATTAATGACACACCATACTTGGGTTTCTTTCCCATTTCATATTTTTAGTTTTGTATTACTATTCACCATTGTTATTATCATCACACATCTACCATCATATATGAATATTATCCTTTGTATGTCTTATTACAGTTCATGATTATATTCTAATGTCACTGCTTAATGTCCATTACCGCATGGTTTCCAAACATGTGATTAATCCAGTAACCGCATGCCCCTTTTTCAAATGTCCCTCACCTATATGTGTGCTTTCTATGATGTACATCTGTAAATTTCCTAAAAAAGGAAGAATTAATCTCTGAAACGCATCAAAATAAATCACTGTCCAGGTTATTCCCTCGACTGGTTACTTCATGGCAGCGGGATTTTTCACCCTTTTCTCTTTTCATTTATGGTGTCTTTCTATGGGGACCACAGCAGTTGTTTTCTTTATGCCTTCATAGTGGTTGTGACTATTTCACAACTCATTCAAGTGAGCAAATCCATACTATTATCTTAACATTTATTATTAGGACTAGATGGTGGCCCAATTCTAACGCATCGGGTATTCTAGAATACTTTGTAAACAGGAGTGAACTGAGTCACACTATAACCGACAGCCTTATAAACAGCAGAGAAGTGTGTCACACTATGAGCGGCAGTTCAAATTGTGCGCCAATATACCAAGCCGTGCTCCCCTTTGCTGATTGGTCGCCGCCAGCCACAACGACCAATCAGCGCACTTGGCGCGTTTTAAAAAACGCTTCGCTGATTGGTCGCCAGCGGCGGCGACCAATCAGCGAAGTGTAGCACTGCTTGGCAGGGGTTTTGAATGCCGCGCCGTGGGATTCATATTTCCCGCCAAGCCGCGCTGCTTTGCTGATTGATCGCCACGGCTGGGGGCAACCAATCAGCGAAGCGGAGCACGGCTTGGCAGGGGTTTTGAATCCCAAGCCGCTGATTGTTTGTCACTTACAGCAGCAACCAATCGGGATTCATATTTCCCACCAAGCCGCGCCGCTTCACTGATTGGTCGCTGCGGCCAGAGTCAGGATGGATCCAGCAGTGTCGGTGTGAAGCGGTGTTGGTGTGAAGAGGTGTCTGTGGTGTGTGGCGGTGTCAGTGTTTTGCAGAGGTGTAGGTGTGCGGCGGTGTCGCTGTTCAGTCGCCGGGTGAGACTAATCAGCAGGGGCAGAAAGGAACGGGACAGGATGGAGCGAGCGGGGCAGTGGCGGTGTTGGTGTGCGGCGGAATCAGTGTTGTGCAGCGGTGTCAGTGTTCAGTCGCCGGGCGAGACTAATCAGCAGGGGCAGAAAGGAGCGGGACAGGATGGAGCCGGCGGAGCAGGATGGTGGTGGGGGGCAGGATGGAGCGAGCGAGGCAGGATGGAGCCAGCGGGGCAGGATGGAGCAAGCGGGGCAGGATGAAGCAAGTGAGGCGTGATGGAGCCGGGGGAGTGGGATGGAGCCGAGGGGGCGGGATGGAGCTGGGGGAGCGGGATGGTGGTGGGGGGGCGGGATGGTGGTGGGGGGGCAGGATGGAGCGAGCGGGGCAGAATGGAGCAGCGTCGGTGTGCCGGTGTACAGCAGTTTTAGTGTTCAGCAGTGTGGGTGTACAGAAGTATCAGTTTTGTGTGTCCGTGTGCGGCGGTGTCGGTTTGCAGCGGTGTCGGTGTGCAGTGGAATCGGTGTGTGGAATTATCAGTGTTGTGTGGCGGTGTCGCTGTGCGGTGTTGCAGGATGGAGCCAGCGGTGTCTGCGGTGTGCAGCGGTGTCAGTGTTCTGTGGGCGAGCGCTACTAATCAGTGGGGGCAGAATGGAGTGAGTGGGGCAGGACTGGCCTCGGGTGCAGGATGAAGCTGGGGGGCCGGATGGAGCCTGCAGAGCATGGAGCAAGGGGGGTAGGATGGAGCCGGGGGGGGCAGGATAGAGGTGGGGGGGCAGGATGGAGCGATCAATGCAGGATGGTGGTGGGGGGGCGAGCGGGACATGATGGAGCCATCGGGGCAGGATGGTGGTGGAGGGGCAGGATGGTGGTGGGGGGGCAGGATGGAACTGACGAGGCGGCAGGATGGAGCCGGCGGGGCAGCAAGATGGAGCCGGCGGGGGGGCAGGATGGAGTCGGCGGGGGGCAGGATGGAGTCGGCGAGGGACAGGATGGAGCCGGCGAGGCAGGATGGAGCGAGCAGAGCCAGGGGGACAGGATGGAGCCGGGGAGCATTATGGAGTCGAGGGGGGGGGGCAGGATGGAGCTATCAGGGCAGGATGAAGTGATCAGGGCAGGATGGTGGCGGCGGGGCAGGATGGAGCCAGGGGGGGGCAGGATGGAGCCGGGGGGGGCAACATGGAGCAAGTGGAGCCGGCGGGGCAGGATGGAGCTGGGGGGGCAGGATGGAGCAGGGGGGGCAGGATAGAGCCAGGGGGGCAGGATGGAGACAGCAGGGCAGGATGGAGACGGCGGGGCAGGATGGATCTGGGGGGCAGGATGGAGCGAGCGGGGCGGGATGGATCCGGCGGGGCAGGATGGAGCGAGCATGGCAGGATGGAGCTTGCGGGGCAGGATGGAGCCCGTGGGGTAGGATGGAGGCGATTGGGGCAGGATGGAGCCGGCAGAGTGGAGCTGGCAGAGAGAGGCAGGATGGAGCCGGCGGGGCAGAATGGAGCGAGCGGAGCCGATGGGGCAGGATGATGGCGAGGGGGGGGGCAGGATGGAGCGATCGGGGCAGGATGGTGGTGATTGGGGCAGGATGGAGCCAGCAGAGGGGGGGGCAGGATGGAGCCGACGGAGGGGGGGCAGGATGGACCGATCGGGGCAGGATGGAGCCGGGGGGCAGGATGGAGCCGGGGGGCAAGATGGAGCTGGGGGGGTGGAAGGATGGAGCCAGAAGGGAGCAGGATGGAGCCTGGGGGGGCAACATGGAGCCAGGGAGGGGGGGCAGGATGGAGCCAGGGGGGAGGCAGGATGGAGCCGGAGGAGGGGCGCCGCCAGCCACGATGACCCTTCAGCGCACTTGGCACGTTTTCAAACACGCTTCGCTGATTGGTCGCCGGGTAGTGGTTGTGACTATTTCACAACTCATTCAAGTGAACAAATCCATACTATTATCTTAACATTTATCATTACGACTAGATGGTGGCCCGATTCTAACGCATCGGGTATTCTAGAATACCTTGTAAGCATGAGTGAACTGCGTCACACTATGACTGACAGTCTTGTAAACAGCATAGAAGTGTGTCACACTATGAGCAGCAGTTCAAATTGCACGCCAATATAGCAAGCCATGCTCTGCTTCGCTGATTGGTCACCGCCAGCCACGACGACCAATCAGTGCACTTGGCGCGTTTTAAAACATGCTTCTCTGATTGGTCGTCACTGGCAGAGACCAATCAGAGAAGCGTAGCATGGCTTGGCAGGGGTTTTGAATGCCGAGCCACGGGACTTATATTTCCCGCCAAGCCGCGCTGCTTCGCTGATTGGTCGCTCCCAGCCCAGCGAGCGGGGAAGGATGGAGCTGGCAGGGCAGGATGGAGCCGGCAGGACAGGATGGAGCAAGCGGGCAGGATGGAGCAAGCAGCGCGGGATGGAGCAAGCGGGGCGGGATGGAGCAAGTAGGGTGGGATGGAGCAAGCGGGGCGGGATGGAGCCGGGGGAGCAGGATGGAGCCGAGGGGGCGTGATGGAGCTGAGGGGGGCGGGATGGAGCCGGAGGGGGCGGGATGGTGGCGGGGGGCATGATGGAGCGAGCGGGGCAGGATGGAGCGGCGATGTCGGTGTGCGGTGGTGTCAGTGTACAGCAGTGTCGGTGTACAGAAGTATCAGTGTGTCGGTGTGCGGCGGTGTCGGTTTGCGGCAGTGTCGGTGTGCAGTGGAATCGGAGTGCAGCGGTGTTGGTGTGCGTTGTCGTCTGTGTGCGGCAGGGTTGGTGTGCGTGGGGCAGGATGGAGCCAGCGGTGTCTGCGGTGTGCAGCGGTGTCTGCGGTGTGCAGCGGTGTCGGTGTTCAGTGGCCAGGCACGACTAATCAGTGGGGGCAGGGGGGCAGGATGGATCCGGAGGGGCAGGATGGAGCGATCAATGCAGGATGGTGGCAGAGGTGCAGGATGGAGCGAGCGGGGCAGGATGGAGCCACCGGGGCAGGATGGTGGCCTGGGGGCAGGAAGGTGGCCTGGGGGCAGGAAGGTGGCAGGGGGGCAGAATGGAGCTGGCGGGGGGGGCAGGATGGAGCCGGCGGGGCAGAATGGAGCAAGCAGAGCCGGGGGGGCAGGATGGTGGCAGGGGGGGCAGGGTGGAGCAATCGGGGCAGGATGGAGCCGGGGGGAGGGGGCAGGAGGGAGCCGGGGGATGGAAGGATGGAGCCGGGGGGCAGGATGGAACCGGGGGAGCAGGATGGAGCCTCGGGGGCAGGATGGAGCCGGTGGGGGGGACAGGATGGAGTCGGCGGGGCAGGATGGAACCAGCTGGGCAGGATGGTGTGAGCGGAGCCCCGGGGTGCAGGATGGAGCCTGGGGGAAGGGGGCAGGATAGAGTGCTCGATAACCGGGAGCAGTAGAATGCAGTGTCCTGCTAGGACCCTGCATGATGTCAGAATGACATCGACGTTCTGCACTGTGAGTAGCCTGCTCGCGGTCATGTGATAAACACGTCACATATCACATGACCGTGATTGGGCCAATCACAGCACCGAATGCTGATGTCATTCTGACATCACGCAAGGTCCTAGCAGGACACTGCCTGCTACTGCTCCCGGTTACCGAGCACTCGGCGGAGGGTAAGTATAACAATCTTTATTATTTTTAATACATTTGTCTTTATTTTACATTTGATTTCGCAGTGTATAATGCACTGCGAAATCAAATCACTAAAGAAGTAGCCCTAAGGAGCAGGGGTACGCGGGGAGCGGGAGTGCGGGCAGGGCAGGGGAGCACGGGCGGGGCAGAGGAGCGGTGGTGGGAGCACGGGCAGGGCAGGAGGAGCGGGGGAGCCTAGAGAAGAGCTGCGCGGCGCGCAAATTTTGAATTTACGCGCCGCACAGCTCTTTTGCATACGCTGCGCTCATTGGCCACCACTTCTGCCGGCGACCAGTGAGCGCTGGCGCGCTATTTTGGCATCAGACAGACACGATTAGGAGATTATATAGTAGATAAGACCCTATCTGTGTGGCGCCCCGCTAAGAGTGCGTCACAAAAGGGTACTGCACCCCTGACTGAAGGTGCCGTATGCTTTGTTTAGTTAATGAGTATAATAAGCTTGAAGCTCCAGCACCACATGCAGACATCTAGCGATAGAGGACCAATCAGACGCCCGTTACTAGGGTAACCGTTTCTGGTGGGAGGAGAGGCTAGGTGATAAAGCAAGTGGGGAGAGCAGAACAGGGTTAGCAGGAAGAAGTCAAGAGAGTGAAGTGGAGTTTAAAGTCGAGTGGGAAGCAGCAGATGAAGTAGAGCTGGAGGGCTGCAGAACAGTGAAGTGAAGCTAACAGGGAGGGCACCTCAACCTGGTGACCCAGAAGAGAAAGGGGCCAAGAACAGAAAGGGTAACCGAATACCCTAGCCCAGTCCAGACCTGGAGTTCCGGCTCCGAAGTGGTTCCGCCGGCAAAATCCTTGAACCACAAACCCGGAGTGGTCGATGACTTTTTAGGAGCACGACCCAACGCCCTACACGAAGCACGGTCCTCACCAGAAGCACTAGACTGAGTTGGGATCTCCTTGGAGAGATAAGGGGATCTCATATATCTCGACGGGCCTGGTCTAACAAGCGGGATCCATGCAGGGCAGCAGAGCAAGGGAAAGCGAGTGCGATAGAGAAGGAACACCAGTGGAGCTTCAGAGGGACACTGCTCATTGCCAGAACCACCCGGTCCACTACTCCGCAATAAAAACTGCAGTACCCTGTAACCCTGCAGAATTCAGGCGTAAAGTACCCGTTCAGAGTGAGCAAAGTGTCAGTGATTTCTTCCTTGAAATATGGCTTACCTGCCTTGCTCCACAGTGACTGTGCTGCCGTACTCCGCCATTCCTACTTCCAATACCCCAGGGACCCCGCTCCTCCTGTAGGGAGCTACTCCATCTTGCTGTCGCCCATGACCCCGGAGGTTCCAGCAGCGCCGGTGTCATCACCGAAACCTATAGGTGGCGTAACGAACAAATTTCTTTTATTTCTTTTTTTTATTTTATTTTATTACTAGCTGTACTATCCGGCGACGCCCGGGTTAATAAATAACTGATGTTAGCTATAACAAAATAGAATTTGAATATGTCATATTAATGACCTGTAGGAAAATAGAAGCTGAGCTGTGATTGGTTGCTATAGGCAGCCTAATAAATCTCCAGCCAACAGTAAACCCTCCCCCCAGCCGGGCAGTATATATTACCTCACACATACATATTAAAGACAGCTCATGTGACTGACATCTGCCTTGATTCCCTATATGGCACATGTGTTGCACATTGGCTGTTTTTAATTAGATGTTTATTTTTGGAAATTAAAGATACCAGACGTATAAGGCGAGTTGTGTGAGGCGATTTGTGCATATCTGTGTCTGTCTGTGTGGTGTGTGTGTCCCTGGGGTGTGTGTGTCTCTGGGTGTGTGTGTCCCAGTGGTGTGTGTGTGTCCCTGTGGGGGGTCCCTATGGTATGTGTCCTTGTGGTGGGAGGGGTGTTTCTGTGGTGTGTGTCCATCCCTATGGAGTCTGTGTGTTCCAGTGGGGTGTGTGTGTGTCTCTGTGTCCCTGTGGGGTGTGTATGTGTGTATGTCCCTGTGGTGTGTGTGTGTCTGTGGGATGAGTGCATGTGTCCCTATAGGGTGTGTACGTGTGTGTGTCCCTGTGAGGGGGTGTCTGTGTGGTGTGTGTCTCTGTGTTGTGAGTGTCTCTTTGTGGTGTGTGTGTTTGTGTTCGGGTGCGTGGTGAGTATCCAATGTTGAGGCTCCACCTTAGCTATTACTCTTTGTGTGCATGTGGTATGTATACAAGTCCCCGTGCATGGTGAAAATTCCATGTCAGGGCCCCACCTTAGTGACTATATGCTGGTATATGCTGTTAGTCTTTGGTGCTGTCATTAAGCCCCTCTCATACACAACTGTCAACTGGTAACTGTCACTTTCTCTCCATTATGTTGATAGAGCCAAAATTGTTTGGTGAACTGGAACGTGCAGGGTTAAAATTTCGCCTCACAACATAGCCTATGACGCTCTCGAGATCCAGACGTGTGACTGTGCAAAATTTTGTGGCTGTAGTTGCGACGACGTAGATGCCAATCTCGGACACACACACACACGCACACACACACACACACACGCACACATACACACATTCAGCTTTATATATTAGATTTTTCCCTTTTTCATTGACTACCAGGGCCACAGCCTCAGGCACTGCCACCAGTGACTTCCAGACTGCACCTGAGATCTGAGTCCCCTGGACTGGGTGAGTTTTTGCACTCTTCCTATTACACCTGATACCTTTTAATACTAATCAGTCACATGACACTGGGGAGGTAATTCTGGGCTCAAACCATTTTGCAGTAGAGATCTTGCTGTTTTCGCACAGACATTAGCTGAGTATTACTTACCAAGCTTCAGCGCCACTGTCACCATGCTTCCGGGCCAACTCATAAATGTCACTGCTTCCCCCCTCAAAGTTAGATATAGGCCTGCCTACCCTCTCTGCCAGCATCTGTGATTGGTTGCCAGTATGGCAACCAAACTGATGTCAGATTACTGTAAAAATAAATAATTGAAAAAATGGGTGTGCACTTTGCCATATTTTTGGTTGCCAGCCAGGTACAACTAGGCAGCTGGGGTCTAGAATCGTCACCATGGGGAAGCCCAAGCATTCTAGGCCCCCACGCTGTGAATTTCAGACTGCAGACACCCCAGAAAATGGCGCATTCATCGGAGCTGTACCTGACTTTTCCAGCTGCCCTGAGGGGTGGCAAACTGGGTGATAAAGGGGTTAAAGCCAGCTTAGTATTGGCAGCTGGCACTAAGCCCAAGGTTCCTAAAGTCAGGCCAATGTTGGACTTGGCCATTAGGAACCTCTAAATAAATAGTAAATTATACACCACGCAGTGAAAAAAATAATTTATTTGATAAAACTCCCCACAATCATAAGCCTTGTTTCCATCTTTATTACTCCATTATAAACACTTCACAATTCCCGGCGATGTCGTATCACGGCAGACCCGGAAGCTCACTGATTTCCGGCTACAGCTGTGAGCAGAGTAACATTATGGTCAGGTTTACCTCAGGTCACAGTTCAGCCTCATCACTGAGGCTGACCTAAGGTGAACCAAACTGTGACTATACTGCATTCAAAGCAGCCAGTCATTTTCTGGCAACAGGACTTACGCCAGTTCTGACAGTTCTCTTCATCAGGAGTCCCACTCCAGCGGCAAAAGCTGACGGGGACTTTAAACATTGATTACAATAAAGTTGTGGTTTGTAAGCACTCCTGCTGCCCCTCACCATGCCCCCCCACAGTATATGCATATTCACATATATTTTATTAACCTTTTCACAGAACTAGATAGGGCACAAGCCCTTCTTGTGAGTGGGGTGTTGCCCACTGACCTAAAAGCCAATACTATACCCTAGCATTGTGCTGGAAATATGCAGAAATTCAATGAATATCTCAATGTTAGCTCCTAAATACTTAGCAGAGCTCACACAGTGCGTATGTTTTGCATATTTAGCGTGGCTTTTGGGAGTATTTTGCACTGATGACATGGAGCTCTGCTGTATTTTTGGTCAACCACACAGAAACAGCAGGCATGTATGGGCTACCACCAACTCCCAACTGCCTAAATTTACCTGGCTAGTAATAAAAAATACAGGGGAGCTCTTTTTTTAATTATTTCTTGAAATAATTAAAAAGAATAAGTGGAGCTTTGCTGTATTTTTGGTTGCTAGGCAGTTGGGGGCCGGAATCATCAGTGTAAGGAAGCCCAAGCATTCTGGGCATTCTGTGACTCTTCCAGTCACCCTGGTGCCACTGGCAAACTGGGCAATAAAGGGGTTAATCCCAGCTTTGTATTGGCAGCTAACACTAAGTCCAAGGTTCCAAATGTCAGGCCAAACTCAAAGAAGCATAAAAAAAATTCTTCTAAAGCTCCATTAAATTCTACAGGTTGAAAGAAACCGGTAGACCCAATGGCTGTGAACAACATAAAATCTTAGGTTATGGTTGTTCTCAGCCACCAGGTCTTCCGGTAAGCCTTTTCGCCAAACCTTCAAGGAAAGTTTTAGGACCATTTTAAAATTTCAATTTTTTCCTTAACAAAGCCACGTTCGCGGATTTGTTAGTAAATTGCTTGTATTTCTGATTATGAAACAAATCTGCAATGTTCATACCAAATTTGAAATTGGCAAACATGTTCGGGGAAAGTTTGCTCATCTGTAATCATGTAACCAGTGGTAAAGCGCTAGTATTCTGCTTTTCAACACAACATCAATCTACATGTTGCTCATGGGACTGTGAGCAGCCTACATGTAGAAACATCTGCAGCATCTCTGGATTTGTCTCCTCTCGAGCACTAATGGATTATCATTGGTTGCCAGCTGCAAAGGGAGCTCTCATGTGATATCCGCTCCTGTCCATCTACTTCTGCTTTGTTCTCAGCCAATGCATAGTGACTATTCAGTAGTCCTGTATTATTCCTGGGACTTGTGGTTCTCACCACTCTAGGATCAGTAAGGTGTGTTTACTCAATGTGGGGAAATATTGTAATTGAGAAGGGCTTTTCTGAGTATTGAACAAGTCTTTTAAGAAGCTAAGCTGTTGATTATTACAGATTCGAGAAAGCCCTTGCAGCAGGTATGTCTTTATTAGTTTATTACATGACAGCATTTTATTAAAGGATAAATCACTTTCCACAATTTTAGATTTGGGCAGTGAACTGGTTTGCTTCCAGTGGATAAAAATCTGTCCTAATTATGAACAACACTGGCTCGTCACAGAAAAATGATTAGAACTTATTCTTGCGTCATGTTCGACACCTGTGTGACCATCACAATACTGGGATCTGATTATACCAATCACTGGGAACAAGCAGAGAACTTGAAAATCAAGATAAATTTATTCAGAACTTGAACTGGAAAATAGTTTACCTTCTCCTTACACAAAGACATACTGTATGTCACAGATGGAACATACATGAATGCTGCAAACACAGTGCTTAGAAATGACAAATTATTTTTGGTTTGACACAGAACACTTTGTAATCAATATAACTTAATTATTAAATAACAATAACAGTAAGTATTATTTACCTTAAATATATGTGAAATAGGAAATGATGTGTGTCTCACCTCAGAGTTGGAGTCACAGCTACGCCAATCAGTATTACTATATACTGTCTTCTGGGAGGTGTGATACAAAGAAACAGAGGAACAGGATCATGTCTTCTTTTAGTGTACTTTGTTTGTTGTTTGTACTATTAAGCCTAGGGTCACACTTCAGGTCATTTTTACAAAATGTGATCAGGAAACGCTCCTCATAGGAGCCTATGATAAAAACCGGATTGCTTCACAAGCAATACGGTTTCCGTCTCCAGCTCTGCAGCCTGCATGAAAAATCATGCAGGCTGCAGTTTTCAGAGCGGTTCTGTTATCTGCAATTGAGTAAATGAATGCAAACAGGAGCTCGCCCTCGCCTCCAATGATCCGATCCCAGGTGTGCAGAGTGGCTGGTATCCACCAGGTCCATAGACAAATTTCAAAGAAAGTTCAGCACACCGGGTCCATATTTCTTCAAATGGATATTCCTTTATTTAGTGCTCATATATAAAACATTAAAAGCAACATCTTGCGGGGGCAACCCGGTCAGACGCGTTTCGATAGACTTTATCAATGACAATGACTTCAAGACATATAGACAATATATACATAAACAATTAAGAAACAAATGAGCACACATGTGAAACCTCAAATCCTGCAAGGTAATTTAGGGCATGGTGTTCCCATATTGTAACCTGCAATCCAAAGAAAGGCTAGAGAGAAATGCCAAAGGAAAACTCCTTGAAGGAGAACTCTCAAAGGAAAACTCCTAAAAAGAAGATTCCTCAAAGGGAGAGAATTCCCAAAAGGAAGGAAAAGCTACTAAAATTTGTTCAAAATATTCAAGATATGAGACATGCACACCATCCTCCTTATACTAATTCAATAACAATAAAGTGGATGATTATAAGGCCAAAAAAAAATAAATATATATTTTTTTTTCTTTTTTTTTTGCCCCCATATTATAACAATAAATTGTTGTTATGGTGTGCAGTCCACATAGAACATTTACAATTAAGCAATACACAATGCGTATAATTCATAGTGAGGATCGAAGAAGATATAGCATTATTAGTTATTTCTTTGCATACATAAAACGTATACACGTTAGAGAGGAAAAACCCGGAGGAAACAATAAAGAGGAATCAATAAAAATACATAAGATCACTCTTATAATTTAAACCGTCTGGAAATCTCGTTCCTAGGCGTAGGATCCACAAACTTTCTGTATTACGAAGTTTGCGATCCCAGTCTCCCCCACGGGTGGGCTTATGGACATGTTCAATTCCTCTAACCACTAGACTATCTGTACGGCCATTATGCTTCTCCAAAAAATGTCTGGACAAACCTGAGGGAGACCTTCGGCTGCTGGCTGTAGAGGGATCAGCAGCCGTAACATGCTCCGATATCCTTTTTTTTAGAGGACGGCTAGTACATCCCACGTAGTCCAGAGTGCACACCGTGCAAGATGCCAAATAGACTACATGGTCAGTGCAACAATTGATGTAAGTTCTAATCTTGTGTGTCTCACTTGTGTGTCTGTTTATGAAGGAATCACTTTTTTTCATGTATTTGCATAAACCACATTTATTTTGTCCACATTTATAATTCCCAGAATAGCGTAACCAGGAGGGAGCGGGCTTGGCGGTATTCTCACGGAAGGTGCTTGGGGAGATATAACTTGCTACATCTCTACCCTTCCTTGGTATACATCTAAAACCTTGTTCCAATACTTTATTTAAATTTGCATCTTGATACAGCATTGGAATATATCTATGCAAAATAGAAGCTATATCCCTAAAATCCGTACTATAGGGGGTTGTGAAAGTTACCAACTGACATGTTTGGGACGATTTTTGGACCCGATTTCTTTGAGAAGTATAAGACAATAGATCATCCCTGTTCTTCTTATCGGCTATAGTTTTGCCCCGATGAATCATCCACTTACTATATCCCCTAGACCTCAACCTCTGTTCTATCATTTAGAAAAAAAGGGAGATACAAGAGGCGCAGATTGTGCCCTATCAAACAGACACTATAGTTCTTATGTGGATTATAAGTGTATGCACTCACCTTCTATGGTTGTGAGACCCACAACCAGTTTAAAAGCATAAGGCAGCTGCTGCAGAACCTCCACCAATGCCACAAAACCGCGGGAAATCAGGAGATAAAACTGGAATGGTATCCACGGTCCGCGCTGCTGCTCATTATCCAAGGAATCCACAAGAGGTTATTACCATCAAAAGTTCTTTATTTCATCACACCAACGCGTTTCGGTGCTGACCCTGAGGAAGGTGCTGGGACAGCACCGAAACGTGTTGGTGTGATGAAATAAAGAACTTTTGATGGTAATAACCTCTTGTAGATTCCTTGGATAAAGAGCAGCAGCTCGGACCGTGGATACCATTCCAGTTTTATCTTCTGTTCTATCATTGTACATTGTTTATTATAATCCATAGGATTGGAGCAAGTTCTCCTAGCCCTAGTGAATTCTCCTGTTGGTAAGCTCCTAATAGTATGTGCTGGATGGCAGCTATCAGCATACAAGAGTGAGTTTCCTGATACGGGTTTCCTATAGAGGTCAGAAGTGATAGAATTGGTGAGGGGTCACCTGTAAGTGTGATATCCAAGTAATTAGCCTTGGAACCATGATCCTCAGAAGTGAAAAAGGGTTCAAATTGTTGTCATTGCAAAAGGTAAGAAAAGCAAGCACTTCGGGATCAGGAGACATATTGGAGGACCCCATCCAAATTAAGATGAGGTCATCCAAGTATCTCCCATACCATCGGAGGCTTTGTGAATATGGATTGACAGGAGTGAACAAAAAAATCTCCTCCCATGCAGACATGTAAAGGTTTGCCAGTGACGGAGAGAATTTAGCACCCATCGGGCAACCACATGTCTGCAAGAAAAAAGTGCTTTCAAATTTAAAAAAAATTGTTTTTTAATAGAAAATTTACTGACATCAAGATGAACCTGGTAATATAATTAGAATAGTGGGATTTACTCAAAATAGATGACAAATGTTCCATAGCAAGACAGTGTGGTATACAGGAATAAAGTGAAGAAACATCCATCGTAACCCATTTATATCCATGGTTCCATTCCACATTTTTTAGAGTGTATAATAAATGTTTTGTATCCCGAATGTAACCCGGTAACTTAATGACCAATGGTTGTAGTTTTTGGTCCACCCATTCAGACAGTCTCTCATTCAAAGAGCCAATACCCGAGACAATCGGTCTGAGTGGGGGAGGGAAAACATTTTTATGTGTTTTTGGTAAAGCATGAAAAATGGGACAAATCGGGTGTTCCACTAAAATGTGATCACGCTGTTTTTCAGAGATCACATCCAGTGAGACACCCTCCATCAATAAAGTTTCCAATTCCTTCTTCACTTTGATAGTGGGGACAGAGGTAAGCACAGAATATGTGCTATTATCATACAGGGTTTTCAGGACTTTTCTGCGATACAATCCAGAATCCAATATCACCACCGACCCCCCTTTGTCAGAGGACTTGATGGTGATATATGGATTGTTCTGCAATTCAAATAATGCAGTTCTTTGTGCATGAGTTAAATTGTCGCTATCCCTGCGTTTAGATGTTAAAAGATCCTTCACTTTCTCCTCCACAATTGTTTGGAAAGAGTCCATCACCGTAGCCCTAGATTTTATAGGATAAAATCCCGGGTTCGGTATCCTACCTGGCCTGTCACATACAGTAATATCAGATGTATTAAAACTCTCATTTTCATGCCCCATATTGTGTAAAACAGATGTAGTTAAATTTTCCGCAAAAGACAATGACAATTTATCGTGATCAAAAAAAACCTGATCCCCCAGGGGGCGCACAGTATCATTTGACAAAATCTCACTGTCAGGGGGATCCATAGCAGATCGATCAAGGAAATGACGTTTAATTGTTACATTTCTGATAAATTTATTTACATCCTTGATCGTCTGAAAAAGATCTGCCCTGGCAGTGGGGACAAAATGTAAACCTTTTTTCAGCAAACTCATTTGTGCAGAGGAGATGTTACATGCTGATAGATTTAATACAGTATAGTCATTTACATTATCAGTTTACATGCAACATGAACTTACTGATGGTAGTATTTTCTCTTTTTCACCCGTTTTGGATATCTCAGGTCTTTTCCCACATTTGCCGACCCTCCTCCTCCTCCTTCGTTTTTTTGAGCGGCAAGTGGAGTGGACGGCAAAATTAGAGATCTATCAGTAGATGAATTCATCCCCACCGAACTCATGCTGGTATCTATGCAGGATGAGGAAAAGTTAACCCTTCGTTGGGAATCAGGTGTATTTTTTAAAATAGATTTCAATTTTTGAGGTTTACCCCTCTTCCAATTATATACCTCATTATCCTCATAGTCCTTGCAGTCTCTAGTGAACTTCTTCTTTTTAGATGTTGTAATAATGTCCTCCAATGCGGGAACCGGATTGCTCAGGATGTGTAATCCTGAGCAAAGCGGTTCCCGCATATACTTTGCTTATCTCTGCTGCCGCCAGGATAAGCAAAGTGTTCTGTGCAGTGTGTAAACTGTAAATTTTATTAATAAATGTTTGTATAATGTCTCTAGGGGGTGCCCACTCCCCCTAGAGACCTTCCACCCACTCAGGTGGGCATATTATGCTTGAATCAGCAGCTGCATCCTTACAACTGCTGTACAGCTTTATGAATGCAGCGCTGCCCATAGATGTACTGTAAATGGTTTCAGGACCTCAGACAGCGGCGCACATACTATAGCAATAGCTATAGTATGTGCGCCGCTCTGAGAAAAGCCCGGCGCTTTCATTCATAAAACTGTACAGCAGCTGTCAGGAGGCAGCTGCTGTACATAACTGATTCAAACATAATATGGCCACCTGAGCACAGCGCTGGAAGTTGGTAACCAGGTTAAACATCGGTTAACTAAGCACAGCGCTCTGCTTAGTTACCCACTGTTTACCCTGGTTACTAGCGTTCTCACTGGTTGCTGATCGCTGGTGAGTCTGCCTGTTTGACAGCTCACCAGCGATCAGCTAACAATGTCCCAGCTATCCACATCGTTTATGGGATCACTGGGACATCGTAGCGTGTAACAGGGCCTTTATAGAAACAAGTGCTCCACCTCTGTATTTAATCATCCACTGGTTTTAATCAGCCAGTCCTGGTTTTGTCTACAAAAACTGCAAGAGCACTCGTGTAAAAATATGCAGCAAATATGCAGCGTGTGAACGCACCCTTAAAGTTGTTTTATAACAAGAGGTATCATTTGGCTATTCACATGATATTTTTTGAGTAATGAGGTACATGGTACAACAAAACGCCTGCTCCACTGCTACTTCACACAATCAGTGCTGACATGATAGTAAGGAGGAATGAGTGACCCAGGGCTTCTGCACTTTTAATTCTGGCGTCTCTACTTACATTTATTTCTGATTCTGTGGATATTTTAATGTTTGAGGAAATTTGCTTCAGTAAATCTTCTCATAATGGTTCATTTTGAGTAATTTCCAAATTATGACAGGCATTTTGTTTGTAAAATATATGATACATAGCTAACAAATCGTGCTCCCCGCATAGACTAAGACTTGTGAATAGATATACATATGTATGCATTTATGCATCTGCTCTCTTTGATTTTCCTAAAAGACTCCTGTGTGTTCTCAGTTCAATTCTACCAATCTATTTTGTCTAGAGAGGTATTTACTCTACTCCTATGGGAGCACTAGAACGCTTTTTGACATGTGAAGTTTACCAACTGCAGTTTAATGAGATGTATCCATATGTTTTAGAGACGTCTAGAACAATAATGAACTGTTAAGGTGTAGGCTTCATGTTGCTATGTTTATCCTTTCCTGACACTTCTGTCAGTAGCCCTACTGGTACCGCTAGCAATGATAGAACGTAGAATGTCTCCTGTTGTTCCTTCCTTTTACATTGCTATCAATTAATACCAGATATTAGAAGGCAGAAAATCAATACAATGGATATACTTCATTGAAGTGCAGATATACTCAAATCTATTTGTAAGACTAAGAATGAAGGATTTAAATCTGAAATACAAAACCCTCATTGCCAGGGCCATAACTATAAAAAATGCAGGAGTTGCAATCGCACCCATGACCTAGAGCCTAGGGGACCCCTAAAGTGTCTTCTATAGACAAAGACCACTTCTTTTCAAGATTTGCAATAATTGGGGGCCCCGTTGGAGCTTTTCCATCTGGAGCCATGAGCTTCAAGTTATGCCACTGCTCATTGCATTTTGAGAACTACAATAAATATTCTTCCTTGTGTATCTTGTTACTTAAGATTACATTTTTGAATGACAATAGAAAAGAACACACCGGGCATAACTGACAAACAGTTATGACTTGTGTTTGTCCCGAAAAGACACTTACTTGATTTACCAACAGATTTGTTACCTCATCTGAGAGCAGCATGATATAGGGGGCAGAGATCCTGATTCCAATGATGTATCGCTTATTGAGTAGACATGAGCCACCACCCTAGTGTTCGTATTTGATTCGTCGAATTGGGGGGTGTTCTTCGAATGTTCGTTGAACACCGTCAAACACCATTGAATACCATTGAAAACAATGGCAGGCAAACAAAGACACATACAAACACATAGAAAACACCTTCTAAGGTGTCCAAAAGGTGACTAACTACTCAGAAGACACAACAAACACATGGAAAAGTGACAAGTATATATAAAAATGCAAAAAGAAAAGAGGTGAAGGAGACACAGATATAGGTATGTCATGCCCTTCTAAAATCATGTAAAACACAGCAAGGGGACTCCAACAAGAGTCTCCATTTTTTTCCAAAAATTGGGGCACAGACACCACTTAAGTGGCATCAATTGCCCCACAGTTGCAAGCTTAAAATTGTTGGTGACTGTCATGCAGTACATTAAAAAATCCACAAGTATTTAGTCTCCCTAGGATGACACAGGGGTAAACAAGTCCTTGCGGATCCATGACTTGTTCATCTTGATGAACTTTAGTCTGTCCACATTCTGGCTGGACAGAGGCGTGCGCTTATCTGTCAGCACACCACCAGCAGCGCTGAAGGCACGTTCAGAGAGAACGCTGGCTGTGGGGCATGACAGGATCTCCAAAGTTTGAGTGGCGAGCTCAGCCCATTTTTCCAGATTGGAAGCCCAAAATGAGCAAGGATCCAGTTCCTTAGTCATGGCATCGATTTCACTTGGAGATACTCCTGTGAGATTCACTCTCACACTGGTGTTTTGTGGAAAAGCCGATCTAAGATTCTCTGCTGATACTCCTGCATGCGTGCATCCCTTTCTATGGCAGGAATTATTTAGCCAAATTTTGTTTTGTACCGGGGATCTAAGAGTGTGGCAACCCAGAAGTCGGCATTACTTCTAATTCGGACAATCTGAGGGTCATGTTGCAGATAGTGCAGCAAGAAGGCGCTCATGTGTCTTGCACATCCAGGAGGACCAAGTCCTTGTTCTGTTGGTGGTGGCGAGGTGAGAATCATGCTTCCTTCCTCTGCCCTCTCCCCCCAACCTAGTGCAACAGAAATGTCATCATTGTCTCCCTCATCTGCTGAGTCTTCCATTCCCATCGCCAGTTCGTCCTCCATTTCTTCCTGAGCTCCTGCACCTTCCTCAACAGTTTGGCTGCTACCATGCGCCCTCGTTAATCCATCTCCCCCACCCTCCCATGCCTGCCGTCTTGGTGCTACTGACTGTGAGGACCTTGGTGATCTTGTTATCCCTTTTGCATAGTACTCCTCCTGTACTTCCTCCACCTCCTCTTGTCCCACCACCTGACTCCAAATACTGTTTAGAGTGTGCTCCAGTATGTAGATGACCGGAATAGTTATGCTGATAATGGCATCATCAGCGCTAAACATCTTCGTCACCATTTCAAAACTGTGCAGAAGGGTGCATAGGTCCTCGATCAGAGACCACTCCAGCGTGATCTGCCCCGCCTCTAGATCTCATTGGCCCAGGCTATACATCATAACATTTTGCACCAGGGCTCGGTGTGCTGCCACAGTCACTGCAACATGTGCAGAGTGGAATTCCAGCGTGTCAGCATATCGCATTTCAGACAGTGAACCGACAGGCCGAAAGACTTCTGGAACGATGCAAGTCGCTGAGCTACGGGATGCGAATGCCGGAAGTGAGCACACAGCGACCGTGCCCTCTGCAGAAGACCATCTAGGCCGGGATAATGTGTTAAAAATTGCTGGACAGCCAGGTTCAAAACGTGAGCCAGCCATACAAGGCACGTGTGTCACATTGCCCCGGCAAAGGGCCGCACCCAGGTTTGCAGCATTGTTGCACAAGGCCTTCCCTAGTTGCAAGTTGAGTGGAGACAACCATTGTTGAAACTCGGTCTCCAGAGCTGACCACAACTCCTCAGCTGTGTCACTCACATTTCCCAGACATTTCAAGGTAAACACCGCCTGATGGCGTTGAGCCCTGCTGCCAGCATAATATGGAGGTGTGCTGGATTCCTTGTACACAATTACAACATGGGTGGCATTACCAGACAGGCTTTGGGTGCAGGTGGAGGACCGAGACAAAGTTGAGGAGGCAGAAGCAGTGTAGGAACTGCTACATACCGAGGATTGACGCACAACTCATGAGGACGGCAAGACTTGTACAGCAGACCCTTCTGCAGCTCTCACCATAGTTTCCCAGTGCTCAGTCAGCGACATGTAACGCCCCTGTCCATGCTTACTGGTCCAAGTGTCCATGGTGAAATGCACCCTGTCACACACAGAGTTTCTCAACGAAGCACGCCCTTCTTGGAGAAGTAGTGGCGACTGGGCATCTGGTACTGGGGCACTGGGGCACTGCAACGGACATAAGGTCTCAAAAATCCTCTGTGTCCACCAGGCGGAAAGGCAGCATTTCTGTAGCCAACAGAGTGCAGATGGTGAAATTCAACTTCTTAGCTTTGTCATGGCTAAGACGAAATGGTCTTTTACTTGTCCACATCTGAGGGACGGAGGGCTGTCTGCTGTGCTGAGATGGGGGTTGAGCAGGGAGTCTTCGGCAAACCGCCGGTCTCTGAGGGAGGTGCAGGCGCAGATATAATGTTGCCTTCATCCAAAGGTGGTGCTCTCGATGTCTGAAAGAGCTCAACACCAGCAGCATTTTCCACTTCAAAAACAAGTGACGACCTGGCAATTACACTGCCTGTTGCCGGTAAAGAGGTGGAAGGTCTGCGTCCAAAAGCATGAGTGACAGCTGTCCCCACAGTCACAGAAGATGAAGAGCATGTGGATGCACTTGATGGGGCAGACGGTGGTTGGCCCGCCCCGCTAGCGTGCATTGTAGCACAGTGAGCTTCCCACTGCGACTTGTGCTTCACATCCATGCGACGGTTCATGCATGAAGTACTCCAACTATTAAGTTTTTGGCCTCTACTCAGAGATTGGTGACAAATCTTACAGATCACATGAGTTGGGTGATCCTTGCCGATGTCAAAAAAAGCCTAGGCTAGGCAAGGCTTAGAGCCCATGTGACCTACAGAGCCACCACGACTTCTGCTCAGAGGCAGAGTTGTGGCTGCGGATGCTGTTGTTGACGTGCTTCTCCATCTCTGTCCAGGAAGGTGCAACCTAACCTCATCATCACTAGCATCCTCCTCCACCTCCTCTGCTGATCTCATCGACTGGCTGACTGTGGGTTGACAGTAAGTGAGATCTCCAACCTCATCATCACCCTGTGTGTTATCACACCCCTCGTCATCAGAAACAACCTCTTCTTGCCCTGACCGAAAAGTTAGGTTGTCGGTCCAATCAAGTATCTGAGTCTCATCAGCATATTCCTTGCTGTCTCCACCAAGAGGAGTTACAGTTTAGGAATGAAGGTCTACATTATGCTCAGAAACTTCTTCATCTGGGCCTGGATCTGACTCACAAAGATTCTGGGCACCAGTGCAGATCATTTCCTCGTCTGGACTCACAGCAGCTTTGGAGAAGACCTCTGATTCCTCTGATTCCCAGGCTATAGTGTGACGGAACAGCTCTGCAGACTCAACCATCTCTGTTACCCCATAATCAGTAGGGCGGCTGGAGACTTGGGAGCAGGGAGGAAGCAAGTGCGATTGGGGTGAAAACTGATGGAGCACTTGAGATCCATTCAAGCACCTGCTGTTTTTGTGCCTCATCTACAATAGGTATTGATGGTCATGTCTGTAAGATAAGGATCATATCAGATTGTCCACTTAAATAAGTAGGCTTACTTTGGCTGGAAGATGGTCTTTCTTCAGCAGATGTTACTGTTGGTTTATCACCTACCCCACGGACACAAACTTTTTTGCCCTTTCCACCACGCCGATTCCCCTTTCCACCAGCAGCAGACCTTTTACCACTCGAGCAGAGCTGAGTGGCCAAACAGTGGCACTAGGCCCAAACTATTACCTGGGCTAGGTGCAGTTAAAAATTAGTCTGAACTAGACAGGTAGTGTAGTGTGTTTCTCAAGTGGGCTACACACCACTATCTAAATGACACTGCTACTAGGCCCAAACTATTACCTGGGCTAGGTGCAGTTAAAAATTAGTCTAAACTAGACAGACAGTGTAGCTTGGTTCACAAGTGGGCTACACACCACTGTCTAACTGACACTGCTACTAGACCCAAACTATTACCTAGGCTAGGTGCAGTTAAAAATTAGTCTGAACTAGACAGGCAGTGTAGCTTGGTTCAAAAGTGGGCTACACCACTGTCTAACTGACACTGCTACTAGCCCAAAATAATTGACTGGACTAGCTGCAGTAAAAAATTGGCTAATGGTTAGACAGGCAGTGTAGCTTGGTTCACAAGTGGGCTACATCGCTGACTACCAGACACTGCTACTAGCCCAAAAAGATTGCTTGGACTAGCTGCAGTAAAAAATTGGCTACTGAAGACAGGTGGTGTAGCTCACTTTACAGCTGGGCTACACCGCTGACTACCAGACACTGCTACTAGCCCAAACAAATTGCCTGGACTAGCGGCAGTAAAAAATTGGCTACTGAAGACAGGTGGTGTAGCTTTCTTAACAGCAGTGCTACGCTACCTGCCCTAACCGATTGCCTGAGATAGATTTGGCTAGATGCTGTAAAAAACACTTGCACAGCACTGGCACGCACCTGCCTGGCAAAAACTAATAGGAACTGCTCTAACCTAGCCCTCAAAAGGCTGATATTATAAATAGTCCCTACTTCTATGAAGTAGCCCTGAAAAGGGCTGATATTTACAACTAATCCCTACTCCCTACCTGTCTGAAGTAGCCCTCAAAAGGGCTGAGATTCTAACTAGTCCCTACTCCCTAAACCTATATCTCTAACTTGATATTCACTCACTATTATTATTATTATTATTATTATTTTTAATTTATATAGCGCCATTATATTCCATGGCGCGTTACACTATCTATCTAACTAAGACTTTATAGTGCCCACAGTAGCAGTAGCGATGCCTGACTGACACACAACTGCAGCACTGAGGAAATGGTGGCGATGGGGAAAATGGCCGGGTCTTATAGGGCAAGGGCATGTGACATACACAGCCAATGACACATGCCCTTGCTTGTGTACACAAAATGCATTTTGCTGTATGTGTGTGTCGTTGGCTGACAGCCTGCACCGCCCCACTGTACATGCGGTTAGGAGAAAAAAAAAATGGATATCGGCATTATTTCTGCAGCACTGATCTAAACCCCGACACCCCCCACCCCCACCCCCGCACACTATACACTAAAAGTGGATATAAACATTCATTAACAGTATTAGGGTTAGGGCTAAGGTTAAGCTTTTGGTGATTTTTATCGAACATAACCTCCAATTGCCAAATTTGAAGCAAATTGTTCGCATTCGTCGAATGACTCGAACATCGCCCAAAACAGCTCGAATTTGAGATTGGCGAACATTTCAAATAGAAAACAACACTTATCTCTATTACTGAGGTGCTTGCTGTAGACAAAAAAATCCCTGTTTACTCTACTGCAGATCTACAAATTCTGTGGAGGCTGAGCTTATATAAACCTACAAAGATCACTGATCTTTCAGCTTTCAGTATACACTGTAGGCAGAAAGCTGCAAAAAGTGGTGGGGAGGGGGTTATACAAAGCTCATGAATATAAGAACAACATAGCAGAAACATTACAAGGGATAATCTCTTGATGATAAAATAGTGATTTTAGCAAAACTACAGAAAGCAGTGTAAGTGATACACAATTAGAATCTAGGTCTCTGCCCCAATATTATCTTTGTCGCACATTGGATGGCTATAATCTGGTGACATATCACAAAGTGAACCTGTCATATTGAACATGGTGTTTGATCTACCAGCAGCATAGTACAGAACATAAGAGGTTGAGTAATTTAATATGTTTTGTAGGAAAAGATTCAGTATGTGTTGTACTTAAAGGGAATCTGTCAGCAGGATTTTTTTCCACCTTGTCTTAAAACAACGTGATGTAGAGATAGAACCCTTATTTCAGGAGTGTTACTTAAAATCACTAGAAGACTAATAATTCTGCTACCATGTAGTTCTCCATATTAGTGTGTTATGTACAAACCCATCATCCCACAGATTTTCTGAGATAATGACCTATGGTTTTTCATTGGCTGTAAGCCATAATCACCAACATCAACAGAAATAAACACTTGAAATAGATCACTCTGTAACGACTCAATATATTATATGCAGGGCCGTATTTGGAGTTCCTGCTGCCCTAGGCACTGTCAGCAGCCGCCGCCCCCCCCGTCAAGGCTCCTCCCCCCATTGCGGCCCCTCCCCGTCATGGCTCCTCCCCCATTGCAGCCCCTCCCCCTTTGCAGCCCCTCCCCCCATCACGGACAATCTTCCCCCCAGTCGCGACCTTCCCCCCCAAGCTTCATGTAGCTTCTCCCGCCCACATTTCATCATGTAGTACATATAAAAGGTTTGTCCAACCACACTACAGAGACATTCTGATAGGATGTTTACATTGTGAGCCCCAATGGGGACAGTGTTGATGATGTATTTAAAATGCTGTGGAGTTCATAGTGTAATATAAGTGCAAAGGATATTGTTCTTAATATTATGTCACAATACCGGGATCTGAGGATCTTCTATTTCGAGGTCAGGGGCTCTCTGATGCCATGTTGCTGCCTGTCTTGTTGTCTTCCTCTTTTGACACTGCAGTGCGGTGGACAAGAGAACATTAACTGGTTAATAACAAGAAGTATAGAGTGTACTAACTGAGCCATAAACCCTCCCCATACCATGTCCCGCAGACATTACAGGATTACTATATGGATTTTATTATTAGGGTACGGACACATTGGCGTGAAACTCGGATGAGTGCAATGTGTGATTTCATCACATTGCACTCGGACCAATGTTAATCAATCTCTGAGAGCACTGACGAGTGTCGAAACGCTTTTTTCTCATCCAGATTCAGGATGAGAAAAAAGTCCCAACATGCTGCGACAGTATGCTATTCACGTGCGAGTCTCGCCAATGCAAGTCTATGGGTCCGACAAAATCACGGACCGCACACTGACAGCACACGGACCATCCGAGAGGCATCAGTTTTTTTCTTGGATACATTATCATTCTGCAGCTGAGACAACTGTAAAATGTTCCTGTAAATGATTCTACAGTAATAGCTGATGAGGAAAGAACAGATTGCACACGGATGTGATCTGAGAGAAATGTCGGACACTCGCACAGCAGTTGGATGCCAAATGGACCAAATACCGATGACACTCATCCGACTCTCCTGGATGAGAAACTGACCAATTTTAAGGCGGCGGGAGACAGTGTAGCACCATGTCCTCAACTCTGTGCTGTGCGCAGACAGTGTACCACCATGTCCACAGCTCCGTGCTGTGCACAGTGTACCACAATGTCCTCAGCTCCGTGCTGTGCACAGACAGTGTAGCATCATGTCCTCAGCTCCGTGCTGTGCACAGACAGTGTAGCATCATGTTCTCAGCTCCGTGCTGTGCACAGTGTATCACCGTGTCCGCAGCTCCGTGCTGTGCATAGACAGTGTACCACCATGTCCTTAGCTCCCTGCTGTGCACAGACAGTGTACCACCATCTCCCAGGCTCTGTGCTGTGCACAGACAGTGTATGGTACACTGTCTGTGCACAGCCCGAAGCTGAGGACATGGTGGAACACTGTGCACAGCACGGAGCTGGGGAGATGGTGGTACACTGTCTGTGTACAGCACAGATCTGAGGACATCCCAGAAGAGACAGACAGGCCACTGACGGGCAGCGGGACAACACTGAGCCCACCTGGAAGAACAACAACTCCCAGCACCCAACACACTGCCCAGAAATCATATAGGACAGGCAGGAGAACTACAACTCCCAGCATGCCACACCCTGCCAACACAGGAAGGTGGTGGCAGCTGAATGGAGGCAGACACACGGTACAGCCGCCATTATCACCACACACAGCGCCAGCCACAGCCCCAGTCCTCCTGCATCCCCGTCCTTCTCTCTTCTGTTCCTCCTGCTGCTCCTGTCCTCCTGCACCTCCGTCCTCCTCTCCTCTGTCCTCCTCTTCTCTGCCCTCCTGCTGCTCCTCTATCCTCCTGCACCCCCATCCTCCTCTCCTCTGTCCTCCAGCACTCCCGTCCTCCTCTCCTCTGTCCTCCTGCACCCCCGTCCTGCTCTCCTCTGTCCTCCTGCACCACCATCCTGCTCTCCTCTATCCTCCTGCACCACCGTCCTGCTCTCCTCTGTCTTCCTGCACCACCGTCCTGCTCTCCTCTGTCCTCCTGCACCACAGTCCTGCTCTCCTCTGTCCTCCTGCACCACCGTCCTGCTCTCCTCTGTCCTCCTGCACCACCGTTCTCCTCTTCCCTGTCCCTCATGCTGCTCGGCTGTCCTCCTTCACCTCGTCCTCCTCTCCTGTCCCTCCTGCTGCTCCTCTTGCATCCCCGTCCTCCTCTCCTTTGTCCCTCCTGCTGCTCCTGTCCTCCTCTCTGCTCTCCCTTCTACTGCTCCTCTGTCCTCCTGCACCCCCGGCCTCATCTCCTCTGTCCTCCTGCACCCCCATCCTCCTCTCCTCTGTGCTCCTGCACCCCCGTCCTCCTCTCCTCTGTCCTCCTGCACCCCCGTCCTGCTCTCCTCTGTCCCTCCTGCTGCTCCTCTTGCACCCCCGTCCTCCTTTCCTTTGTCCCTCCTGCTGCTACTCTGTCCTCCTGCACCCCTGTCCTCCTCTCCTTTGTCCCTCCTGCTGCTCCTCTGTCCTCCTGCACCCCTGTCCTCCTTTTCGCTGTCCCTCCTGCTGCTCCTCTGTCCTCCTGCACCCCTGTCCTCCTCTACTTTGTCCCTCCTGCTGCTCCTCTGTCCTCCTTCACCCCTGTCCTCCTCTTTGCTGTCCCTCCTGCTGCTCCTCTGTCCTCCTGCACCCCCGTCCTCTTGCTCCTCTGTCCTTCTGCACCCCCGTCCTCCTCTCCTCCTGCACCCCCATCCTGCTCTCCTCTGTCCTCCTGCACCCCCGTCTTGCTCTCCTTTGTCCCTCCTGCTGCTCCTCTTGCACCCCTGTCCTCCTCTTCCCTGTCCCTCATGCTGCTCTGCTGTCCTCCTGCACCCCGTCCTCCTCTCCTGTCCCTCCTGCCGCTCCTCTTGCACCCCCATCCTACCTCTCATTTCTCCCTTCTGCTGTTTCTCTGTCCTCCTGCACCCCTATCCTCCTCTCCGCTGTCCCTCCTGCTGCTCCTCTGTCTTCCTGCACCCCCGTCCTGTTGCTCCTCTGTCCTCCTGCACCCCCGTCCTCCTCTCCTCTGTCCTCCTGCACCCCCGTCCTCCTCTCCTCTGTCCTCCTGCACCCCCGTCCTTCTCTCCTCTGTCCTCCTGCACCCCCGTCCTCCTCTCCTCTGTCCTCCTGCACCCCCGTCCTCCTCTCCTCTGTCCCTCCTGCTGCTCCTCTTGCACCCCCGTCCTCCTTTCCTTTGTCCCTCCTGCTGCTCCTCTGTCCTCCTGCACCCCTGTCCTTCTCTCCGTTGTCCCTCCTGCTGCTCCTCTGTCCGTCTGCACCCCACAACTCACACACAAAGACATTACACACAGATACAACTTGCACACAGAGACACAACTCATAGAGACACAACTCACAAACAGACACATCACACACAGACACATGACACACATAGACACACAACTCACACAGAAGACACAACTCACACACACAGACACACAACTCACACAGAAGACACATACAACTCAAACAGAAAACACAAATCACACACATAGACACACAACTCACACACAGAAGACACAGACACAACTCACACAGAAGACACACAACTCACTTAAACACACATACAGACACACAACTCACACACACATTTTACAGATACCTCACACATACACTTCTTTCTGCTGCAGGAAGGGGATACATATCCAGCTTCCCCTGCTCCCAGCAGCCGTCCCCAGGCAGCCCCTCCCCCACTCACTCCTTCTCTCTGCCTGCACAGCACAGGCACAGCAGGAGGTCTTTCACCTTTTTACCCGGAGGTTGGAGCTGCTTCTCCTCATCCTCCAGCACGTCGCTCCTCTAATCCTCTTCATCGGCTCTCATTTCTTCTCTTCCCGCGCAGTGCAGGAGGGCAAGAGCATGGGCCAATGAGCGGGCCTGATGACGACGAGTAGGTGGGGACGGGGGGGGGGGGCTTATGACCCGGCCAACACAGGCACGAGCAGGCCTGATGACGATCGGGGGGGGCGGGGGCGCGGGGGGTGTATGAGGGGGCGGGGCTTATGACCCCGCCAACCCGGTCAGGAAATAAAAATTTTAAAAAATTAAAAAAAGAAAAGACGCTGAGACTCCGCCCCCTATGAATGGCGCCGCCCTAGGCACGTGCCTACGAGTGCCTAATGGCAAATACGGCCCTGATTATATGCGTTTCACTTTGTGTATTGAATTACTGAAATAAATTAACTTTTTGATGATATTCTAATTTAATGAGATGCACCTGTATACACTTAGTGTGCTTTCAATATATCATGGGTAACCCAATAATGCAATGGACATTATAGCACGTTCACACAATGAGTAAACATTTTTTTTGGTGTTTTTTTTTTTCCAGGTATCTCCTTAAGGCGGCCGTCACACACATCAATTTAATGCACGATATCGCTTAAGCGAACTGCTTTTTGATCGCTTAAGCGATATCGTTTGTGCATCGCTGCGTGCAATCAAGCAATTTTACAATGTAAAATCGCTTGATCGTTAGATCGCAGATATGAGGGCCGGAGCTCATATCAAGCGATAATCGCTTGTTCAATCTGCTTCATCGTGGTGTGTGACACCACGATGAACGATCTCCCAGCGGCAGAGCCTATGCTGGGAGATGGTATCTATGGTAAACGTCGGGTTACTAAGCGCCGATACACTGTATCACAAATCCACACAGGATTTTTAATTGAACAAAATAAAATACTAAAACAAGACAAAAGTTCATCCCTCCTTATTAGATTGGTAGTGATTTGGTGGAATGGGTCTGTGTCTCAATTTAATTGGGGGATGATCTCCTGTGGGTATGCGATGGTGTACCCCTTTAATCCTCCCAAAATCTAATGGATGCTTACTGAATATCTGTTCGAGCTCTTGTCCTACCCAGAAGACCCCGTGCTTCTGGTGGGAAGGGGTGGCATCAGTTCCTACGTTCCAACTGCTGGCACCACTCCTCTAGCTGTCCCTTGGAGTTGTTATCCTCCATCGGGTTTGACGGGGAAAAGGGTTCTACTGTCTGTATGTTGTTTTTACAGACAGTATACAGCTTTGCTACAGTAGCATACCAGGGTAGTTTGGCTTCCACTTCCCCACAATTTAGGGAATTGGTACTCTTCCCCTGCGTACATCCACCACCCCTCTGGCTGTCAGTAGTGTAGGTCTATGCTCTGAATACACCGGCTCTACAACTACCTGGTATTTCTTTCCTCTGAGACCAATAGCTGCTCAACACCATATCATCATTTCACTTTTCGGTGATAACACAATGGGAAATGGGTCTGTTACCCGTACACTGCCAATCTCTCCCCCGGACAGATTTACCTGTTGCTTATGGATGAGGGCTTAGATTTCTCTTTGGATGACTCTTGTCCACCCATAACCAGCAGTCACAGCAATCTGTCGGAGTAAAAACAACACTTCTCCAAGGCAGTTTTCAATTACATTAGTACCAATTACCATGTAGGGGTATTTCTCATCAGGATTATATTCTACCACACATAACCCTTGGCCTTTTAACTTCACCCTCCCCAACTTTATTGTCACTTCTCTGAACCCCACCTGATTCTGTGGTTGTCCATTACCTGCAAGAATGACAAAGTTAGGGTCTGTGTAAATACAAGAGGGTCTTTGGAAGCAGGTTTAAAGTCTATGGGAGGTGTGTTAACCTGCCAGGATTGTGTTGCAGGTTCTGCAGGCACTGGGTCCCATAGCACTGTTACAGCTCTGTCTTTTAAATCATTAAAGTTCACATTTGGATGATCTAAGACACATATATGTACCTGCTGGCGGTGGTAGTCTGACCTCAATCCTTTCATAAACTGTTCTGCAAGTATTTTATCTTCTTCTAACACACTTGCCAGGTCTACCTGCTTTAAAGACCTGAGTGCCCCCTGTAAACGTAAGGCAAAGTCTTTGATGGTATCTTGCGGTCTCTGTTTGCATTGGTAGAATATCATCCTTAGTTCAGACTGTGTGCGTTTCTCAAAAGCAGCCTTGAGCTTGTCAAATACCTTGGCTACAGAGTCTCTGTCAGCATCACTCCAAGATTCGACCTCTAGCTCTGCTGCGCCTGTTAATTATCCCAGCACAACGGTGGCTCGCTGCTTTTCTGTCATGGCATACATGTTCAGCACCGAACACATCTTTTGTTTAAAGGCTCCTAATGTACCGGGCTTACCTTCGTAGGTTGATAACCATTTTGGCCCGGTATTTACGGCAAGGCTAACGGCATTATCGGGGCCACTGCTCTAGGTGCGATGGGACCGCTGGTGCTCGTTCCAGTGATTCCCTCGGTCAGGGACCTGTGCATCCTCCGCTTCACTCATGGCGGCGCCCCCCTAGTTAATCGCTGCCAGACGGTGAGATGAACTTTTTCGGTCGTCGGCGGCTTTTCAAGGGGAGTGGAGCACCTCGGGTCTTTCCGGAACTAGACATCACACGTCGGTGATCTCCGGCAGGGTGGAGGGGCGGGGTTTATCTTTTTGCCTTGCAGCTGTGATACTCTTCCCGCTCTGTGGCGCAGTAATGATGGCCCGATTTTACACTTCACAAAACAGTCAATAAAGTCTATTTTTAAGCACACAGTACCCGGTTTTACCGGGTACTGGATCCTGTTCATGGCACCAGGATTAAGTCGGTCTACAGGGTAGGGGTTACTCAGATACCGGGACAGATGGTCACTTTGGTGGGGGATCACGGCTGGTCGGTTCCCGGTTCCGTGCCCCGGACCCTGGATGGCGGGGTTGGTGGGGATGATGATGATGGATGGGGGAATGGTAACATGACACCACCTGTGGTACTTGGTAACATGGATACCAGCGCTGCGTCCGGCCGCTGAGGTGATGGAGGTGCAGCTCAGAGTAATACAGCTCCCCACAGGTGGAGCTTTACCTCAGGGCAGCAGGGTGGATGAGGGGAGTAGTAGTAGCGGTTCTACCATGAATGCTGCAGGCAGCGGCGGGGAAGCAAGCACTCACACACATAATTGTCTCTGTTTCAGTACCTTTTTTACTGATGTCTGGTAACAGGTACAGTCCAGAAGTGTAACAAGGATCTCGGTGTAATTTGCAACAATCACCTCGGAAAGTTGTGAGGCCTCCTCTGTTATTGTGTGCAGTGATTGGAGTAAGTCCTGCCTGTAACTGAACTTGCTACTCCTTCTCCCTTTCAGGGTACTACTCCATAACCGACATTGAGGACCTTTCTGTGGGATCCCTATTCTCCTCTTAGGTCCCTGGTCCTCTACTTGGTCAGGTTTGTGTGTCTTCTAGTCGTTTTTACCTCAGGGGGATTAGATCCTCCTGGCCTGTCCGGGCTTTCTCTGCTGCACTTTAGATTGTTAGCAGAATCAAACTCCGGTGTCCGGGTGGGCTAAAGGGAAACCAGGTCTGTTCCCTTCTTCTTTTCTCCTACTTCCTCCACTGGCCTTCGACCCTCTCCATAGAATGCAGCACAGCTGGGTCAGTGTTCCCTGGTCCTGGGCCTGGCTTGATACCAGAGACCAGCTCCTTCACTGCTGCTCTCTCCTCTGCTCACTGCAGACTAACTGGAACTAACTGACTCCTCCCCTCAGGCCTGGATCCTTATAAGGGAACTTGCTTAAGGCAGTAAGTAGAGTTTCCCCTCCAAGTCTGGGGTGGAAGGTGTTGTGTGCTGTGTGTACCAAGGTATATGTCTCTCCTTGCACTGGTGGGTCATGTGGCAATCCCCCGCAGGGGTGCCACTGGTGCACGTGGGGATCGCTCACCGCCCATGCCCCTAGGGCTTCCTCTGTCTCCTCGTGGTCTCTGGACTTAGGAAGAGCTACATTGTTTCTCCTGTCCTCCAGGTCCTTTCTCTCTGTCCTCTCTCCTCGCTGACCTCATCCAACTGCCTCCTCTGACTACCTGCCACTTCCAGTGCTGTTTTTCCTTTGTTCCTTTCCTTTCCCACCCACCACCTCTATCCCCCGCCATCCCATGGGATGCCTAAGCCATCCCACTACCTGGGTTCACCTACTCTCCCTTTGGACCGGGTGTGTTGGGTGTGTTTGTGGGTGACTGGACTTACCAAACCTGGTTGCCACAGATGGGAATACTACCCCCAGATGTGGGTGCAGTGCCCCTTAGTGGCAACCAGACCGCTGGGGCACCACGCATTCAAAGCTCAGCAGTTTGTTCTGAGTCTGCTCTGTTTTCCCTGTATTTAAACATCAAGATAACAGAACATTTGAACAAGAACACAGCCCTGGACAGCCAGAGCAGTGAGGTGAGATCAAAGATCTATGGTAAAAGCTGGTCTGCTAGTGATGTATAACTACCTCTTTTCAGAAGATGAGAGGGGAGAGGAAGGAGGCTAGTAGCTAACTGTTCCATAGAAATCAACAGGCTGTAGGGAGCTGACTGGTATGTAAGTAGTTAACCCCCTCCTGTAATGAAATCAAGGAAACCAGCTGTACATTATAAAAGATAAAACCTCTCATTGCAGGAAAATGAAAGCAGAGAAAAAGGACATTTATTTCAAACTTGCTCATTTTCATACTGTCTAATTAAAACAATTTAAAAACTTGAGAATACATTTTTAAGCATTTTTCTATGACATCTTTTAAGCATTTTCTATGGCATTTTAAAAGCAACTTTTGCACACAATAGACCTCGAGGCTGTAGGTCAGAGGAGGGTGGGGAGAGAGAAAACAGGCGCAGATCTAAATGTAAAAGTACAATATTTCTCAGAAGTACACTGGGCAAGAGAACTCACCTTTATTGTGTCTTGTTTCTTCGCATATCAACCCACTGGGGGTCTTACAGGGGTCAAGTGTCCTATAGATGAAGTGTATAGCCTAGTGGTATATACCTCTGACTGGGTAAGATATGTTGATAGAAAATGTGCAGGATCGAGTCCATCTGTAATTATTTAAAAAAACATTTAAAAAATTTTTTTTTTTTTTTTTTTTCTTTTTATCTTTTGGGAATATAATTTTTTGATATCAAGTGGATCATAATTAATAAGAAATAAAAATAATACTATGATATTTGGACCTTGATTTCGAAACACAAAAAGAAAAAGAAAAGGAAAAAGAAAATGGAAAGAAAACAAAGATAAAGATTAATAATGGAACAAAAGGGAACTAATAATGTTTAAAATACAATTGGTTTTTTGAATTATACCCTTATATGTATATGTGTATATATATACAAAAAGGAAGAGAGAGATATATGTGTATATTTATTCTATTGTTCTCTTTTTATTTTGGGAGGAACTGGTTAACACTAATGAGACTGGATACTGAAGAGCCAGACATGTGTGATCAATATGATTAATTAGGAGGGATAACACACACTATATAACCTCCAAACTTTATGTAATACTTCATATACCTGAGGAAGGCTATTTTATGATATTTATAGCCGAAACGCGTTGTTTTAATTATGCTTTTATGACTTTTATGACTTTTTACTACCGTGAAGCCATTTGAAATAAATCTCCAAGAAGGAAAAAGGAGTCAGTGTCCTTATCATAAGGTAAATCTCCTTGGGAGCGCTCAATCCTCTGGATACCTTAATTACTTGCTAAAAGCAACTT
This sequence comes from Allobates femoralis, assembly GCA_033576535.1. Lineage (NCBI taxonomy): Eukaryota > Metazoa > Chordata > Amphibia > Anura > Aromobatidae > Allobates > Allobates femoralis. The sequence goes on along the minus strand of JARQOC010000006.1, from coordinate 262,067,331 downwards.
TTGAGCATTTTTTCAAGTTTATTATAAAAATCAGTAAAGTACCACCATTTATTAGGTAATAATACTCCCAAAGCACTCCAAGACAAACCCAGATGTCTTTGGGTATTTTTCCTCTCTCCTGTTAACTTGCTCAGTTTCCTCAGAGTTCAGTCACATCTGGACATAAAAGCTGCTAGAGCAGTGCAAGACAACATTTCATTGCACGCATAGCAATATTAACCAATAGGTCAGAGCATATATACTTTTTTTCCTGGTCAAAATTCAGCATGCAGGACAAATTGCAGCTGAAAATGGCTGTGTACCTCGCCAGAAATGTTAATGGGTATGAGAAAAACATGCAGCACATGGACCGCCAACTGAAAGCATACAGCCGTCACACACAATGCATTTTTAACATGTTTTACATGCTGTAGAAAGATAGATAGATAGATAGATAGATAGAACATCAAAAAAACAGTCAGCACTCTATACTTATTCCAAGTGGACCCCTTTATTCGGCCACAGATAGATAGGTGTCAAACAACTATATATTGTCCCACCACCCTACATATTCTAAGCTTACACCCTTTAGTGCCTTTCATATGGCTCTAAAGGGTGTTTAGCCTTATATTTAGCAAAAAAAAAGTGGGAGTTCCCCCTTTTTATGATAGCCAGCTAGGGTAAAGCAGACAGCTGCAGCCTGCAATCCACAGTTAGCAGTTTTACCTTGGCTGGGAATCCAAAACATGGATCACTCCATGTTGTTTTATAAATTATTTATTTATAAATAAATAAGTTTAAAAAAATTTTGGGGTACCCAACAGCCATGGTGAAGCTGACAGCTGGGGTCTGGTATTCTCAGAGTGAGAAGGGCCATGGTTAATGGGCCCTCCCTAACCTAATAATAGCAGGCCACCCCATAACTATTGCCTCCATTACATGCGCTAATCCTAGCGCTTTGCCCTAGCTCTTTCCACTGCCCTGGTGCTTTGGAAAATGGAGTAATGGTATTTGGGGTTGATTCCAGCTGTCAGCTGGCATCAAGCCCAGGGGTTAGTAATGTTGAGGTATATATCAGATACTCAATATTACTAACCCAGTCACTTATAAGAAAAATGAAAACACCAAAAATATTTTATTTGAACACTCTTCAACATTAGTAAAATCAGAATAAAATTACCCCCCTCCCAATCAAAAAAAATTAAACACAAAATGAAACAATTACACAGTAATCCAGGAATTTCATCATAGTCCACCAAATCAGTCGTAATCAAAAAGGAAAGAATTAATGAACATTTAAAGAGACAAGAGACATTCTAGTTAAACAATTTATTTGCAATCAAAATCCAAGACATCTGATGAAGTCCCATGGAGGTCTCACAAAGTCTCAGTCTCCCAGATTATGGGAGACATGTTGAGAGAATGCATCCCCCATATGCTGGGAAATCAGCCACTGCCTGACTCCCGGCAGTGTGACGAGTGGTGATGTCACAAAGGTTAATGCAGTCACACTCCCAGGGTCTCACAGCGGGTATTCTGTTGAGTATAACCTCACGCAACCTCACTGATGTCAATGCACATCACAATCGCTCTGTGAGTCTATCCTAGCATTTATTTTTTATCTACTGTATATATGCGTGCATTCTTCTGTTGAAGAAAACAATGTACATAGAGTAATGTAGAATGTAAAAGGAGAATTTAAAAATACACTGCACGTAGATGTTGATGTATCACGGATAGTACACTGATTTCACATGGATTGCACATGGATGACAAAAATCCCACTGGCATAGCACTCAAATGTCATTCACATCTAACTCAAAGAAGGTTTCAGGAGCAACAACGGAGCGACGTTTCACACACAGATGGGAGTGAACCCTAAAGGCCGGGTTACACGCTGCGATGTCCCAGCGATAAGACCAACGATCGGGATCGCTGGGACATCGCTATATGATCGCTGGTGAGCTGTCACACAGGCAGACTCAGCAGCGACCAGTGAGAATGCTGGTAACCAGGGTACACATCGGGTAACTAAGCATAGCACTGCGCTTAGTTACCCGATGTTTACCCTGGTTACCATGTCCCAGTGTGTACTGTGCAGCGCTGGACATCGGCCAGGAGGTCGCTGATCATTGGTCTCCCGCTGTCACACATGCCGATGCTGGCCGTCCAGCGGGAGACCAACGATCGAAAAATGGCCCTGGCTATTCCGCAACGATCAGTTGCAGGATGTCACACATAACGACATTGCTACGAGGTCACTGCAACGTCACAAGTTGCAGCGACATCGTTAAAAATGTCGACACATGTAAACCGGCCTTTAATCCCTTGTAGCTTGTGAACAGCAAGTCATTTTCACATACAAATTAATAGGAAGATTCTTTTTAGTGTTTCTTGAGCTCATTTTCAGGTGGTTTTCAGAGCCGAACTGCTCCAAACCAACCTGAAAAAAATATAGTGTGAACAATACATACCCTACATGTCAGTGGCTGACCTTGTGCCCAGAGGGCCCTGGTGCAACTGCTCATGGTGAGGAGCGGGAGGGAGAGGAAGAATGCTAACAGGTGACAGCGAGGAGCAGGGATGGGGGGGTCTGGGGTGCTAAGAGGTTACGGCGAGGAGCAGGGGAGGGCTTGGGTTTTCACTATGGGTCCTGTGGCTCCTACCTGCGCCGGGTCGCGCAGTCCTGGGAGCCGGGGCGGCAAAGGAGAGGAGGGGCGGGATCAGACAAGGGAAGCAGGAATCTTTCCTCAGTTAACCCCCTCTCCTCTGACACAGGGTCATGGGAATCGGATGGGGGCCCGCCTGCAGGCTTGAGGGGCCCCCTAGCCGGTCGGGGCCTTGGTGCAGCTGAACCAGCTGCACCACGGTAGGTCCGCCCCTGCTATATCTATACTATCTGCCGCCTTTGACACCGTAGACCATTCCCTCCTTCTACAGATTCTGGAATCTCTTGGCATCACTGACCTAGCCCTTTCCTGGATCTCCTCATATCTAACGGTCATATCTAACGGACCGGGCTTTTACCATCACCCACTCCCACACCTCCTATTTGCCCTACCCCCTATCTGTCAATGTCCCCCAAGACTCGGTGCTGGGACCCCTAGTCTTTTCCATCTACACCCTCGGCCTAGAACAACTAATTGGGTCCTACAGCCTTCAGTACCATCTCTACGCCAACGACACCCCAATCTATCTATCTGGGCCTGACATCACCTCCCTACTATCCAAAATCACACAATGCCTGTCTGCCATCTCCTCTTTCTTTGCTCACTTTCTCAAATTGAACATGAACAAAACTGAGTTCATCGTCTTCCTCCCAAGTCGCTCTACCCCTCTACCAGACCTGTCCCTCAACATCAATGATTGCTCATGTGGAGCCCCAAGGGACGTGGGGTACTCGGTACCGGACCGATCTACTGCTGGGGATGTCACTGGTGGCCTGGTCCGGACCGTGTCCCTGGCTCAGCACAATAAAAGGGGGATTATTTACAAGGGAGATTGTCACGGGTGACGCCACCCACTTGATGCGGCCAGTAATGGGGGCCGCCGCTGCTGCAGAACCTCCGGGGGTGATGTGAGGGCAGCGGAGGTGGTATAGTTCCAGTGGGGGGAACTGTATCCCCCGGGGCAGTAAAGGGTAAAGTCTATTGGGGTTATAGATGGTGGGGAAGAGTTGGAGGACACACACACTTACGCTTAGTTGATACTGTAATTCCCTTCTTGTCCTGATGCTGCAGAGCTGACAGGCTGGATCTGCAGGGAGGAATTGTCTCTGTGCTGGATCTGGAGCAAAGGTCGCAATCAATACACAGACTCCAAAGTTGTTTTCCAAGGCTTTACTGCTGATATTATTGCAGATTATAGTCCACGGAGTCTGTAATGGAGCTGGCCTCTCTCCCCACACCCTGTCCGGGTCGTTGGCTTCCTTGTGCTGCACTGTGTGTGTGTCCTGGGCTGCTGCTTCAAGCTAAGCTGCTGGGATTCCTCACGTCTCTCTGTATGCTGCTGGTACCACTTGGCTAGGCAACTTGAGTCCTCTGTGCTATGCTGACCCCTCCGTGTTGCTTCGCTCTGGTACTAGGGGCATCTAGAGATCCCACTGTTCCTGGATTCGCTGTGCTGTGGGTGCCAGACACAGTACCGGATCCGGTGTCCGTCTCTCTGTGCATACTTCTGGGGCAAGTGATGGTGTCACTCTGGCTCCCAGATGTGTTCCTCTGTCTTTTGGTCTCCTGCTCCTCTGACCCTTGCTAGGTCTGCACTGAGCTAACTCTGCTCTCAATAAGCTCTCAGTTCTCCTGAGCTGTTCACAGGACTACACCGTGCTGTACGGTCTGAGCTCTCCCTCATGGGCAAGAGTATATAAGGGGGCACGTGGTGCTCCCTCTATTGCCCAGAGGTGGTAGTGTTTGTCAGTGTGTAGTGGGGGAGAGAACCCATGTGATGTTATGGTGGCACATTAACCCATGGGGTGCCACATTCCCCCTTAGTTAAATACAGTACTCCGGGACTGTGGAAAAAACAAGTAAACAACAATTATTATTGACATAGACATAAAAATGAAAAAGTACAAAAATCACTAAAATGTGAAAAAGAGTTCGAAAGTCAAAAAGTAGTCTTTCCAGAGGTTTAGTCTATTGCCTCCGGGCAGATGAATATATACAAGAGAGTTCTTACCACAACCAGTCCGTGGTATATATGGTCCATAAGTAAATAAGGAGATTGCAAAGTTCATACAGGATAGTCTCTGTAGGTACTGGGCTTTCTTAACGTTACAACAACTATATACATTTGTCCACTGAATTCAACTTATATTCAAACAACATATTTACATTATACATTTAATTCTGTATTTTATTCTTTGTACCTAGCTGGTAACTGACCTTGGGTACTACGCTCTGATCTGCGCAATGTTGGTGGAGTTAGTATGAAAGTGTGAGTGGACGTGTACCTATTTGGGGTGCTTGGTGTTATGGCAGATGGTGGTCTGACTGCAGGACTGGCAAGTTCACTGGGACCAGGAATCTGTTCTTCCTCTTCGGATTCTACTTCCAGTTCTTCCAGTTCTTCAAGTCTTGGGTCTTCTTCAGGTAACACAGGTTCTGGTAACACAGGTTCTGGTTTTGGGTCCATCATTGAAGGGAATGCAATCATTGGTACTACAACTGCTCCATGGTAGTTTGGCCATGTTTTAGGAAAATCTCCTAGTACCGTGTGGAAAACTTCTTCTTTTTCTTTCTCTTGAATAGGTTGGACCTGTACGGGTTCTATGACTTCAGGTGTCTTCAGTGTTTCAGGACACAATTTGAGTTGATCACGAGATACGACTTGTGAAGTTCTCCCTTCATCTTTGCTTATCAAATAGGTTTTAACATTGTCTTGGTTAGATGGTAAGACTGTGTATGGGATGGTTTCCCACTGGTTATCCAGTTTGTTTGTACGTCTCTTTCTCTTGAGAACTTGATCACCTTCTTGTAATGGCATTGCTTGAGCATGTTTATTAAAGGTCTTCTCTTGTCTTGCTCTTGCTTGTTGTAGGTTTCTCTCTACACATTCTTGCACTTGGTGATACTGTTTCTGACGTTTGATATCCCAATCTGTCTCTTCCAATTCTGTATCTGGTTTTTCAACTCCCATTTCTAGATCAATTGGTAGCTTACCGGGTCTTGCACGCATAAGATAAGCTGGAGTGCAGTTTGTAGAACTCACGGGGACATGGTTGTATAAGTCTACGAAATCAGGTAATTTATCTGGCCACTGGTTTCGTTCTGATTCCAGTAAGGTCTTTAACAGTTCGATTACGATATGATTCATTTTCTCGCATAGACCATTTGTTTGGGGATGATACGTCGTTGTGCGAATCTTCTTGCAACCGTACATATTGCAGAATTCTTTGAATAGTTCTGATTCAAAAGCTGGACCTTGGTCGGCAAGGACTTGTTCTGGGTAACCATGTGGTCTACAGAAATGCGTCTGGAATGCTTTTGCTGCCGTCTTCGCTGTCAAGTCTTTGACTGGTACCACCACTAAGAAGCGTGAATAATGGTCCACGATGGTTAGGGCATAGACATAGCCTGACCGGCTTGGTGACAACTTGACGTGGTCTAACGCGACTAGCTCAAGTGGCTGCTTGGTTACTATTGGTTGAAGTGGAGCTTTCTGTAGATCTTTCCTTCTGAGGTTGCATGCGGCACATCTTCTGCACCATAGTTCAATGGATCCTCTCATGCCAACCCAATAGAATCTGTCTCTCAGGATTGCTTCTAACTTCTTCCATCCGAAATGACCTGCGTTGTCATGATAAGCCTCTAAGACCATTTGAGTGTCTCGCTTGGGCACGATTATTTGCCAGACCAGTTCATGCGTCTTGGGATTGGTAAATCGTCTACAGAGCTTCCCTTGATGCAGGAACAGCTTGCCTCTATCCTTCCATAGCTGTATAGCTTCAGCTGGGGCATTCTGACCAGGGTGTGCATGTTGTTGCGTAAGCAGTTCTTTCACTAGCTTCACGGCTGGATCAGTATCTTGAGCTTCGGCCCATTCGTAGTGTCTTAACGGGTTAAGATTTATTTCCTGTTTCTTTTGGTAGATTCCGGGTCGATAATCTTCTACCCTTGAACGATGAAAGGCCGGTAGTTCAATCTCTTCCAACTCTTCCGGTTCCTCTTCCACGTCTTTCAGGTGCGGCATCCGGGATAAGGCATCTGCATTCCCATTCTTGCGGCCTGCCCGATATTTGATGACAAAGTTGTAGTTAGATAGCCGGGCTATCCATCGCTGCTCCAGAGCACCTAATTTTGCTGTGTCCAGGTGAGTCAACGGGTTGTTATCCGTGTAGATGGTGAATTCTGCACCTGCCAAGTAATGTTTAAAGCGTTCGGTTACAGCCCAGACTACTGCCAGTAGCTCTAACTTGAAGGAGCTGTAGTTCTCGGGATTTCGTTCTGTAGGCCGGAGCTTCCTGCTTGCAAAGGCAATAACTCTTTCTTTGCCTCCTTGCTTCTGCGACAATACTGCTCCCAGTCCCACGTTGCTGGCATCCGTGTACAGAATGAATGGTTGATGGTAATCAGGATATGCCAGGATCTCTTCTCCCGTCAGCGCACTTTTTAGCTGATTGAAGGAATTTTCTCTTTCTTCATCCCACCATGCCAGGGAATTACAGTTTGAAGTCTTCCTGGACCGTCCTACCAGAATGTCTTGCAGAGGAGCTGCTAGCTTCGTGAATCCTCGGATAAATCTTCTATAATAGCCTACCAGGCCCAGGAATTGCCTCACTTCTTTTACGTTCGTAGGTCTTGGCCAATCCCTTATTGCTGTGACTTTATCAGGATCCGGTGCTACTCCCTCTGAACTCACGACATGTCCCAGGTACTGTACCTTTGGTTTGAGAAGGTGACACTTGGATGGCTTGATTTTCATGCCATATTTCGATAAAGCTTCGAACACTTCTGCCAGGTCTTGTAGATGTTGCTCGTACGTCTTCGAATATACAATGACGTCATCTAGGTACAGGAGGACAGTTTCAAAGTTTTTGTGTCCTAGGCAGCTCTCCATCAGACATTGGAAGGTCCCGGGTGCGTTGCAGAGTCCGAACGGCATACAATTGAACTCACAGAGGCCCATCGGCGTAGTAAACGCTGTCTTCTCCTTATCGACCTCGGCCACAGGAACCTGCCAGTACCCACTAGTCAGATCAAGGGTGGAAAAGTAGTTAGCAGATTTTAATGCAGCTAATGACTCCTCAATCCTAGGTAATGGGTATGCGTCCTTATGTGTGATGCGATTAATCTGCTGGTAATCTACGCACATTCTCATGGTCCCATCCTTCTTTTTAACTAACACTAGAGGTGCTGCCCAGGGGCTACACTGTCTCTTATTACCCCTGCAGATTTCATTTCTCTGAGCATGTCTTTGGTGGTTTGGTAGTGAGCTGGTGGTAAGGGTCTATACCTTTCTTTTATAGGTTGATGGTTACCTGTGGGTATAGTGTGCTCTACCCCTTTGATCTGCCCAAAGTCTAATGGGTGTTTGCTGAATATCTGCTCATATTCTTTCACTACCCGGTATACTCCATGCTTGTGACGGGGAGGTGTAGAACTGGTACCTACATGCAACTTTTGGCACCAATCCTCCAGCTTCTCCTCTGAGCCATTGTCATCCGCCTGGCATGACGGGTTCAAGGGCTCAGCGACGGTGATGTTGTTGTTATCAACCGTGTACAACTTAGCCATGGTAGCATACTTTGGCAAGGTGATCTCATCTTCTCCACAGTTTAATAGGCGTAATGGCACTCTCCCCCTGTGTACGTCAACCACTCCTCTAGCAGTGAGTATGGTCGGTCTACTGTCTGAGTACACGGGTTCTACCAGGGCCTGATAATCTTGCCCTTTAATGCCTATTGCGGCTCTGCACCACACCAACATTTCAGTTTTGGGAGGAATTACAATAGGTATTGGGTCACTTACTCTGACACTGCCGATCTCACCTCCGAGATTTCTACCTGCTGCCTCAACATCAGGGCTTTGATCTCTTTGTGCAGAAGCCTCTGTTGTCCAGTTCCGGCAGTCTCGGCGATTTGCTGCAAAACACTTAACACTTCGGAAAAACATTTCTCAATAACATTCATTCCTACCACCATCACGGGTTCACGGCCTCGCCGGTCCACATATACTATTATAATACCCTGTTTCTGCAATTCTACCTTCCCAACCTGAATATTCATCTCTCTAAATCCAACCTTTGGTATCATCAATCCATTACCAGCCCACACTTCAAAGTTAAAGCCATCTGGCGCATTAGTAATGTCTGAATCAGCCCAGTACCTTTTATATAGAACATGTGGGATGGATGTTATTTGGGATCCGGTATCCAGCAAGGCACTAAAGGGGATGCCATCCAACACAATAGGGATCACCGGCTTTCCTCCCACAAATTTGTCATACCAGGCTGAGGGGCCTTGAGCGTTCATTCCTGGGAGCGGCCCGCCTGCCCAGGGTATCGTCGTTTAAAGGACACTCTCGAGCAAAATGGCCTGGTTTCTGGCAACGGCGGCAGACGGGCTGTCCATCTGGTTGGTAGCGATCGCTGGGTCGTCCTCTTGCTGCTGGGTATCTTCTGGGCCTCATCCACGGAACATCCTCTCTGCTGGTCGCCAACTCGATCTTGGGTGCAGGTTTTGACTCTCGCAGTTCCTTGATGACCTTGGCCATGGAGATCACGGTGTCTGTCAGGGCATCTAGCTTTTGGTTGATGGCTGCATTTGAGATATAGTCCCCGGCCTCAGCAGCATTCATTGACATGGCAGATGTCACTGGCGCTGCCGCCTGCTGAGGTGCTGCTGCAGTGTCAAGCACAGATGTTAATTCCCTTGGCTCCTCCAGCTGCTGCAGACGGATAGCTCTATCTTTCAGCTCAGTAAATGTCATGTCAGGGTTCTGCAGCAGTACCATGCTTAACTGTCCTCGATGGGAAGGGGAATGGAGGCCCTCAATAAATTGGTCAAATAGCATTTTATCAGCTCCCGGGGCTAAAGCAGGTTCTGCCAGCTTAAGGGCTTTGAGTGCTTCCTGTAAGTTCAAGGCAAAGTCTCTAGCACTCTGTTTAGGCTTCTGGTGGCATGCAAAGAACCTCATCTTAGCCCGGCATCAACAGCAGATTCAAAAGTTGCTTTCAGTCTAGTTACTAGATGCTCTACAGTGTCCTTATCTGTGTCCAGCCAGGACGCCACCTCACGCCGTGCATTGCCCGTTAACTGTCCCATTATCATTCCTACACGCTGGGCTTCAGTGAGGGGATACATCACATAATACTCTTTAATCTTTTGCATAAAGTCAGTTAAAGTATTAGGCTCACCGGAGTATTGGGGCAGCCACATTGCCCCCGGAGTATACGGCATCAGGAATGGCATTATGGATGCTGTTCCTTGCGCTGCTGCACTGCCGGACGCTACTGGCTGACCCGGCGCTGCAGCTCCATCGGCTACTCCGCCGCCGTCTTGTGCATCGGCCTGCGACATCTTGGGCCCCCTTAGTTAATATGCGCCCTCCGCCTTCCGCTTCCATCCGGATGTCTCTGGGGGTTCCGGGGTGCAGCAGGGATCTCCTTCCCCGCCGGATGTCGTCAGCACCAAAGGAGGAGGCTGAGTTCGCGCCAATGCAAGGTACCGCCCCCTTTCCTTCCCGCGCGCCGCGCGCTCCAAAATGGCGGATTCTCAAATATACAGTTCAGATGGCGCACAGGGTCCAATTCTTTTGGACCGGGTAGATCCTGTTCGTGACGCCAGGTTGTGGAGCCCCCAAGGGACGTGGGGTACTCGATACCGGACCGATCTGCTGCTGGGGATGTCACTGGTGGCCTGGTCCGGACCGTGTCCCTGGCTCAGCACAATAAAAGGGGAATATTTACAAGGGATATGTCACGGGTGACGCCACCCACTTGGTGCAGCCAGTAATGGGGGCCGCCGATGCTGCAGAACCTCCGGGGTGATGGAATGGCAGCGGGGATGGTATAGTTCTAGTGGGGAGAACTGTATCCCCCGGGGCAGTAAGGAGTTAAAGTCTATAGTGTGTGTGTTGTTGGAGCACACTTACTTGCAGACACTGCAGGGATCTCTCCTCAGCGTTGGTGCTGACAGGCTGTGGCTCTGCAGGTTGAGGTCTTCTGGGTGCAAGCCTGTATGGGAGAAAGTGTCCGCAGATGGAAGCAGGCAAGAGAGGCAATGCAGGGTTTCCAAGACTTTACTTAGTTCTTTCAGTCAGCTTACACGTTATCTGCAGTTCTTTACACAGCTTTTAACATTTGGTTGCATTCTCCCTTTCCGGGTTCCCTTTTCCTCCTGCAGCCAGGCTCCTCTCTCCTTGTGACCCCTCACACAGTCTTTAAGTGTGCCTTTCCGGGCTATCACTCTCTCTCTCCGTCTTACACAGGTGTATGCGGACGCTGGACAGTATAGCGGTGACTCGGGCTTCTGTGAGTCCTAATTTGTCACTTAGCTGCCTGTCTTTAGGGTTAGGAACTCCAGCTTGAAACTAAAGCTCCCCGTCAGTGAATCTGGGGATACCGGGTGAATCGTCGGTCCCCTTCAGAGCTGACACTCTGCTCTAGCCCAGCCTGCAACAGTCCTCTAGCATGAGGCTCTGCCAGGCTCCTTCCTCTGTTTCCTTCGGTATCTAGGAGGGCTTCTCCACCTGCTGTTAGTCGCTTCAGCTGCTGTCTAGGGCACGGGTTACACCGTCCCTCTCTGTTCTCTCACACTCCTGGTGGTTTCAGCATCTTGGACGGGCTTTCCCCCCCATCTGGCTCGCATTGGCTCAGTACGGGTCTGCACTCCTCAGCTTAGGCTCTTCCAGGACGTGTAATTTCTCTCTGTCTTTGCATCTCAGCTACTTCAGGCTACTCTGCTGCTCTTGGTCTTTGCATCTCAGCACCATGGCTTACTAACTTCCTTTACTCCTCCCCCTCTCTATATAATGTCAGTCACCTGACCTCTGGTGTGCCCAACCCACTCCTCATCCACCACTCCTCTGGTCTCATATAGTGTCTGACCTCAGAGCTGGATGTGAACCCTTTCTATGCGTGGGGATGTGGGCTGTGAGGGTGTAGTGTTTACTATGTCCTAACTGCCTGGCTGCAGTACCCTCTGTGGCCACCTGTACGCAGGGCGCCACACTCACTCTTCCCAGTCCCCCACGACAAGTGCCTTGTGGTAATCTTTGACTCTTTTCTCTCCTTCAAGCCTCACATCGAAGCCCTAGCCAGCTCCTGCGGACTTCAGTTTAAAAACATTTCCTGAATCTGCACTTTTCTTGACCATAACATGGCTAAAAAAAACTTGTTCATGCTCTCATTATCTCCCGCATTGACTACTGCAACCTCCTGCGAACCGGCCTCCCTGCTACCTCCCTCGCACCTCTCCAATCTATCCTAAACTCTACTGCCCGACTAATCAACCTGTCTCCCCGCTACTCCCCCGTCTCTCCCCTCTTCCAAGCCCTTTACTGGCTCCCCACTTCTCAGAGATCCCGCTTCAAAACCCTAACCATGACATACAAAGCCATCCACAACTTGTCCCCTCTATACATCTCTGACATGGTCTCCTGATACCTACCCACACGCAACCTGCGTTCCTCCCAAAAGCTCTTTCTCTACTACCCTCTTATTTCCTCCTCTCACGACCGCATAAAAGATTTTCCCTGTGCATTCACTATACTATGGAACTCTCTCCCCAAACACATTAGGCACTCGCCTACCCTGGGATCATTCAAAAGAAACCTGATGACCCACCTCTTCCGACAAGCCTACAACCTGCAATAAGACTCTATGAACCACACTGTGTCACACGCGGCTTTACCCCCTCCTAATATATCCCTACCCATTGCTCGTAGACTGTGAGCCCTTGCGGACAGGGTCATCTCCCCTCCTGTACTTGTACGACTTGATTGGCCATACATATTGAACTTGTCCTCGTCTACCCTTTCCATATGTAAAGTGCCTCGGAATCTAATGGCGCTATATAAATAAATAATAATAATAATAATACTAGACAGCAGCACCAACGACTATGAAAGAGAACCTGTAAGGTCAGATAATACTTTTAACCTGCAGATATATGGTTAATCTGCTGATTAATAACGTTATGAAGGTGCCCACCCATTGTGCTGAAAGTCACACACCCTGTAGAAAACTAACTTTATTCCTCCCGAGGTCTGCCATCGTGGCTTTAGTACCACGTTGTGAACATTGGCTGTAAGTTTGCCCACCTCTTCGACTGACAGCTGGTTGTCAGTCAGTGTCGGGGTGTGATTACCGCTCCAAGTGCTGAGAGTTATGATTGTAACCAGTCCAGGAACACCTGCATGACTGAAAGCTGGAGGTTCCTGGGAGGAGTAAAGTTCAATTTCTCCCAAGTTCTCCACTTTCTGTACAGCGGCCAGGCACCTTCATGTTATTAGACTACAAATTAAACCTTTATAAGCAGGTCAATAGTGTTTTCTGATATGATGGATTTTATTTTAAAGAGAACCTGTCAGCTCGTTTTAGCCCCCTATTCTACCACTATGTGTCCCTGCACCTAGCTAGCTCATCCCTAACCATCCCTGTCTGAGCTAGAACTGCACTATAAAGCTTTAGAAAACGATTTAATAACTTTCATATTCCTATGATAATGAGGGCTCCAGTCGATAGCCATAGACTGAGATGGGCGGTATCCGAGTCTCCATCCTCTCCCCCTCACAGGCTCTTAGCACACCCCGCTGGGTGTCATCATTCCTTCTCTTCTCGCCCCCTGTTTTGAAATTCCAGCCTCATAGTATGACGCGGAGCTGGACGTCATTTCCAATCCTACGCAGTGTGCGGGTGTGTGGGATGTACGGTCCGGCTCCAGCACATGCTCAGTGCACTTATTGAAGCCGGGCCGTACACCTAATAAGCCCCCACAATGCACCGGACTGGAACTGACGTCAAGCTCTGCAAGATACTATGAGGCGGGAAATTCAACATAGGGGACGCACAAGAGAAGGAATGATGACGTACAATGGGGCGTGCTAAGAGCCTGCGAGGAGGGAGAATGGAGACCCGGAGACCACTCATGTCAGTCTATGCTCTAGACTGGAAGCCTCATTATCATAGGAATATGTAAGTTAATAAATTGTCTTTCTAAAGCCTTATAATGCAGTTTAAGCTCAGAGAGGGATGGTTAGGGATGAGCTAGCAAGGTGCAGGGACAGATAGTGGTAGGTTTGAGGGTAAACGAGCTGACAGGTTCCCTTTAAGTAGCTACACACTGTTTTCTCCCTTCTGGGTACCATAGAATGAGACAGCACTAGTTTATCTGGTGTTTGGAGCCATGTCAGTTTGATTTCTGCTTTGGTCTAGATAGAGTGTTGAAGGAATTCCCTCATATTGTACCTAATACCTCAATGATAACCAGGAGTGTTTACCTTCAGGTTCCCAGCTAGCTCCCATAGTTTTAACTCTTTAAGAGCATCTGTTAGATCTGTATTTTAGAAATATCTGTCTCACAGCCAATTCCCTTTCAGAGCCCTGTAAGTATCACATATACATCAAGTCTACGGCAGTGTTCTCGCTTTGCTGTTTTCCCTCCTAAGCAAGGTATACTGTGCAAGCATTAAATCGACTTCGCCCTTATTTGTATTTTTCGACCTATTTCCTTTCTCTCACTTGGTTTGGAGACTGTAACACAAAGAAAAAAATCACAAACTGTTTCTAGACGAAGAGATACAAACAAATATTACCAATATTATTTTCCCTCTCTGCTGGGTACAAGAATACAAGAATACGGCTCCCTCCAATAGTCCAATAAACTTTGCAAACGACAAGAAACTGGTATAATTTGTTTGCTTAGTGAACACTGTCTATTCTCCAGTAAATTAAAATGTGCTGCATAATTTTAGAAACCCAATAGAACAAATGGATGCTGCTAATGAAGTGTGATCAATTGTGCAACACTGCCATCTGGTGGTCAGGATACAATTACATTATTTTTCCCACCTACATTCGCAGACCATTATAATGTTATTACCAATTTTAGTTATTTAGGAAGTGCATTACCCAATTATTTATTAGGTGAAAACCTGTCCCTTTTCTCGGATAAGTAGCATCATCTTCAGTTATATTAAATGGCTTATATGTGGACTGAAAACTAGTTCCAAATGTTACGTTTTTGCTGTTTAATATGGAATAAAGTTGTTTATTTTGACCGCCAGAGTTCAGCTGGTATCCTGCAGGCGGCATACAGGATGCCAGAGATGAAATTATTCTCACAAATCAGTGGGCTGCATCTTCTGAGCACATTCAATAAATCACAGCAGCTCGGGAAAATGCTTGAAACAGGGACAATATATTGAAATATTTTATCTCAAGCTGATGTTTTTCGACATTTCACAATTTCTATAACTTTTTTCTGCTGTTCATAGTTGGGCGCCAATGAATAACACAAAGTTTTTTATAAATAACAGTTCATTTAATGTCACGGGGACATCTCATGCTATGGCATTTTTCTGGTCAGCCGTTAGGTGACAGGGTGCTCTAAGAACAACAGACCCCCTGCCAACAGATTTTTTTTATTTAATAAAAAATCCCCTAAGGTCACAGGTGCCGACATACCATTTTTCCTGTCATTCTCAGGATTGCATGACCCTGGATTCTTCTCTATATTCTGCCTTTCCTAAGCGCTCTTGCAGAGTTACAAATAATAGTGCTGTCTAATATTTGCAAGGGGGATCTTCACACCTCTATGTTTTCACATGGATTATATGACCTTGCTAACCACACATATGTCATGTAACCTGGTGATCCACATGAAAATACAGTATGTCCCTTCTTTACCGTAGCATGGATGAAACACGTAGAGCCCAACGTATGACATCCACGACACATACCAGAAAAAAAAACCTTGATACTAATATGAGTACGGATAGATAGAATAAATTAGATACTACCTTACTGACATCACCACTCATTACTGCCACTGGTTCTCACGCTACCGCTGGGTGACCTAGCTGCTGTGAACTGTGGTAACTTTACTGACATCACCGTTTGTCACTCTCGCCAGCTCTGGCACAGCACATCGTGAGAATGGCTGCCGGGGCGTAACTAACACAGGTGCGGGGGGCCCCATAAGTCCCTTTGGCCTATAGAAAAAGACTAATACTATTAAAGATTTGCAATAATTGGGGGCCCCGTCAGAGCTTTCGCATCGGGTCCCCTGGACTAGTGATGGGCGAATCCTAAATTACTCGGAATTGCTTGACTCTAGCGAGTCCGAGCACAGGACTCGCTACTCGTTGCGAGTCTAGCGAGTCCAATGTTAATGAATGGGGAAGCGAGTAATAGCGAGTAGTGTGAGATTTACAAATCGCAGATGTGTCTCGGAAGCTTCAGCCTGAAGCAATCCTAGTTTTGTCATTTATTTGCATTGGACTCGTTTACTTTGCAACTGTAATCGCTGGGAAACTCGCACAGATACAGAGTCCTGTCTTCTCTGTGTGCTGGCTGCTCCAGGGTCCTAGAGCCTGCCTGCTGCCTGATGTAGCAGTGCTGAGATTGTTCTCAGTCTGCTCATTCCCTGTGTACAGACATGAATGTCTGTGCACAGAGATGATGTAGCAGAGCTGAGATTGTTCTCAGTCTGCTCATTCCCTGTGCATATACATCTATATCTATACACAGGGATGTAGCAGAGAGGACATCGCGTTTTGGACTGCGTCAGACGGAAGAGGATTTTTTTAATTAAAGATGGAGTCCCTAATGGCTTTTTTTTTTAATTTCTAATAAAAAAATTTCTTTGTGTTGTGTTTTTTTTTAAAACAATTTAATAGAAATTCATGGCGATCATGTCTAATATTGGCGTGACCGCCATAAATTTCGGGCTTAGGGCCAGCTGATAATACAAAGCTGGCCCTAACCTCTATTACCCAGCGTGCCACCGCCACCAGGGCCGCTGGAAGAGCGGGGTTCAGCGCCAGAGGATGGCGCTTCAATGAACGTGCCATCTTCTGGGGCGGCTGCGGGTTGCAATTTGCAGCGGGGGGTGCCCAGAAAGCTTGGGCATCCCTGCGCTGCGGATTCCAGCCCCCATCTGCTTAGCTGTACCTGGCTAGACATAGAAATTGCGCGGAGCCCCACGCATTTTTTTGACCTCCGACACGACTCCGACACACTCCGACTCCGACTCCACTCCGAGACGACTCCGAACTCCGACTCCGAGACGACTCCGACTCGACTCCGAGACGACTCCGACTCCGAGACGACTCCGACTCCGAGACTCGACTCCGACTCCGAGACGACTCCGAGACGAGACGACTCCGAGACGACTCCGACTCCGAGACGACTCCGACTCCGAGACGACTCCGAGACGACTCCGAGACGACTCCGAGACGACCGAGACACTCCGACTCCGAGACGACTCCGACTCCGACTCGACTCCGAGACGACTCCGACTCCGAGACGACTCCGACTCCGAGACGACTCCGAGACGACTCCGACTCCGAGACGACTCCGACTCCGATACGGCACTCCGACTCCGAGACGACTCCGAGAGACGGACGACTCCGACTCCGAGACGACTCCGACTCGACTCCGACTCCGACTCGACTCCGAGACGACTCCGACCCCGAGACAACTCCGACTCCGAGACGACTCCGACTCGACTCCGAGACGCCTCCGACTCCGAGACGACTCCGACTCCGAGGCGACTCCGACTCCGAGGCGACTCCGACTCCGAGGCGACTCCGACTCTGAGGCGACTCCGACTCTGAGACTCTGACTCTGAGACTCTGACTCTGAGACTCTGACTCTGAAATTCATTAAATAATAAAAAAAATGCGTGGGGCTCCGCGCAATTTCTATGTCTAGCCAGGTACAGCTAAGCAGCTGGGGGCTGGAATCCGCAGCGCAGGGATGTCCAAGCTTTCTGGGCACCCCCCGCTGCAAATTGCAGCCCGCAGCCGCCCCAGAAGATGGCGCGTTCATTGAAGCGCCATCCTCTGGCGCTGAACCCCGCTCTTCCAGCGGCCCTGGTGGCAGTGGCACGCTGGGTAATAAAGGGGTTAATACCAGCTTTGTTATACAAGCTGGTATTAAGCCCGAGATTCTTAATGTCAGGCCACGTTTGACCCAGCCACTAAGAATCTCCAATAAAGGGTTAAAAAAACACAACACAGAGAAAAATTTTTATTTGAAATAAAAAAAAAAGTCATTAGGGACTCCATCTTTAATTAAAAAAATCCTCTTCCGTCCGACGCAGTCCAAA
This sequence comes from Allobates femoralis, assembly GCA_033576535.1. Lineage (NCBI taxonomy): Eukaryota > Metazoa > Chordata > Amphibia > Anura > Aromobatidae > Allobates > Allobates femoralis. The sequence goes on along the minus strand of JARQOC010000006.1, from coordinate 262,049,576 downwards.
ACGCGATGTCCTCTCTGCTACAATCTGCTGTGCATAAATATAGATGTCTATGCACAGGGAATGAGCAGACTGAGAACAATCTCAGCACTGCTACATCAGGCAGCAGGCGGGCTCTAGGACCCTGGAGCTGCACAGAGAAGACAGCTGGACTCGGCTCGCAAAGAAACAGCAGTTACTTTGCGAGTTTCCCTGCTGTCACTGGCACAGTAGCCGAGTCCTAATGCAAACAATGGCAATCCTAGTTTTGTCAGCGTTTCTGACAAAACTAGGATTGATATTGATTTGCATTGGACTCGTGCGAGTAATCACTGGGAAACTCGCAGAGTACCGAGTCCTGCGAGTCTCTTACTACTCGCCGAGTAACGAGTCCTAGCGAGTAGATTCGCCCATCCCTACCCTGGACCTAAAGGTACGCCACTGATTTCTGCTACAGCCTATGAGGCTTTGTTCTCTGAACGATGCGCCATATGCTAGATGACAGAATTAGTGAACATTGTGGGACGTTCATGTGGACTACATCGGATCTGCATGGGAGCTCTTTTTTAATAAATTGGTGAACCAGAGATTGTTCCTTATTTTTGATTTTTAATTCTCTCTTTTTATGTCTTTCAGATTCACTTTTGTGGACTATTTCTATATGTAGAGCTACCGTATATACTCTTGTATATGCCGACCCGTATATAAGCCGACCCCCCTACTTTTGCCCCCAAAACCTGGGAAAACCTATTGACTCGTGTATAAGCCGAGGTGGACCCCAGCACAGGTATACAGCCCCCAGCAGTGTGGTATACAGCAGCCTCCCCAGTGGTATATACGCAGCAGCCATGTAGTATCAGTAGCCCAGAGGTATATACAGCAGCCCCAGTGGTAGTATACAGCAGCAGCCCCAGGGTAGTATACACAGCAGCCCCAGTGATAATACACGCAGCCCATGTAGTATACAGCAGCTCGAGTATACAGCACCCCAGTGGTAGTATACAGCAGCAGCCCCAGTGTAGTATACAGCAGCAGCCCAGTGTAATACAGCGCAGCCCAGTGGTAGTATACAGCAACCCAGAGGTATATACAGCAGCCCCAGTGGTAGTATACAGCAGCAGCCCCAGTGGTAGTATACAGCAGCAGCCCCAGTGTATATACAGCAGCAGCCCCAGTGGTAGTATACAGCAGCCCCAGTGGTAGTATACAGCAGCCCCAGTGTTAGTATACAGCAGCCCTTAGGTAGTATACAGCAGCCCCAGAGGTATATACAGCCCCAGAGGTATATACAGCAGCCCCAGTGGTAGTATACAGCAGCCCTTAGGTAGTATACAGCAGCCCCAGAGGTATATACAGCCCCAGAGGTATATACAGCAGCCCCAGTGGTAGTATACAGCAGCCCTTAGGCAGTATACAGCAGCCCCAGAGGTATATACAGCCCCAGAGGTATATACAGCAGCCCCCCCCCATATCAGTATACAGGGCCCCCCCTTGGGTAACAATCCTGTAAAGGAAGAGATTAGTATACTTATCCCTCCGCTGTCCTGCTGCCGCTGTCCCGCCGCCGCCATCACGCTCCTCCATCTTCATCCAGCGTCTTCCGTCTTCTTCCTGCTTCCTCCTCTGGCGCGCAGACAATGACATCATTGCCTGCACCCACCGGAGGAAGCCGGGAGAAGACGGAAGACGCTGGATGAAGCCGGAGGAGCGTGATGGCGGCGGCGGGACAGCGACAGCGGAGGGATAAGTATACTAATCTCTTCCTTTACAGGATTGCTAAACAAGGGGGCCCTGTATACTGATGGGGGGCACTGTATACTGTATACATTGTATACAGTATACAGTGACTCGGTATAAGCCGAGGGGGGACTTTTCAGCCCAACTTTTGGGCTGAAAAACTCGGCTTATACGCGAGTATATACGGTATGTGTTGTAAAATTCCTTAAAATGTACGAAAAAAGCTTAGGTGCACATAGCGATGTCCAGTGGCTTTGTTGAGGCTTACGTCTGAACTCATGAAAATTGAGATTTTACGATGTATGCCGATAGGACCATTAAGTATATGATGTACTTGGAGTCACAGTGTGCTCTGTCATGCATCATTTTTAATGTATACGCCTAGCTGAGACGGGCAGTGAGAGGTAGTCGACTACTTCTTTTTCAGGAGTATGCTCCAATAGACCCCCTTCACACGTCCATGATTCCAGTACATCGATATTAGCCCCATCCCAGCCAAAAATACCATTCATTTCATGTGGCAATTCTGTGCTTCACCTCAGCTATTCCCGATTGGCTTGGTGTGCTGACAATCGGGTTAATGGTTAATGGAGCTGATGTCAGCTGTAAATTTATGGCCAACAATGTGCCCCATATTCATGTGAGACCTAGACCTGCCGAATCATGACCATCAGGAACCTAGAACTCTGACGATCATCAGATGCAATGAGTGCAACCTGGCTTTTTCAACTTCTGAATCCATGTTACTTGTCTGACCTTGCTTAGAAGCAATTCTTCCTCTCCACACCATCATTCTGCACATATATATCACCAAGATAGCACCCTGGGCCACATACACCATGACTCAACTGGCCATTTTCTCCAACAGCCTGTTGTTCTCACTTCCTCCAGGAAACCTTTGAGATGAGTCTGTCTCCTCCCTGCTATCTTTCACATGAGCCTCCAGTGTGTCAAGATGCCTTTCAACAGGCCTTCTACTCGTGGCTGTATTAAAGCAGGTGATTCACCCATCTCAGGTCTCAACTAGACTCTGGAGACTGCCATTGTGAATCACCCTCGCAAACCGTCTTCTTTCAGGAACTGGACCACTACTTGTGGCTGCATACTGGGACCGCAGTTGACAGAATACATTCCTCCATCAAGAAACAGTGGTCTCTCTTATGGTTGAAGGACAGAAATATTCCCTGGGTCATCCACTGGATCAATTCTCCACCCCCAGGATCGTCCAGCTGGGCCCACTCTTTTTCCTCTCTTCCCTTCTAACCCCAGATCACACCCACAATCCAGTGCACCCTGATATTATGGGGCTCTCTTGGGGGCCGGAGTACTTCTTGGGATGGATACCTCTCTAAGGGTCAGGACTACTTTTGGGGTCAATGGGAAGCCTAACCAGTGACTGGACCCATAAAGCTGCTAGCTGCTTGGGTCCCCTGCAAGCAATGAACCAGGCCCAAGGTACAAAGTTCTGCCTCCAAATCAGACTCTTCAAGGGTCTATCCAGGGTGAGAAACACTCTTAACATACATCCATAGAATCAGGCTCTTATACCCTATATTATGCTACTCTCAGATTACATAATGTGAATCTGTCAGCAGGTTTTTGCTAAGATCCATTTAGACAAGCCAACAGTCAGACATTTGCATTTATCGGCCCATGTAAACATTTTGGCGGTAACCCGAGGGACATTCAAAACGCTTGTTCATCAGGTGATTAGTCTATGCCAGCATAAAACTAATCATTATCAGCAGCAAATCATCCCATGTAATTGCTAATGGGCTTCCAATAACATAGTGCTGAAAGGGAGACAGAACTATTCTCTTACCTGTCACTCATTTTCCCTGAATATTTTGTCTACCTGTGTGAACAGACCAGTGAATAAGTGTTCATAGACTTGTATTTTGTCATTCAGCACTCAATAACAGGCTAATTTTCTCTCCCCTAAATAATCTTCACACTTTATTATCCTTGGTGACAGGGCTTGTTTTAGTGGTGGATACGTGGGCTGTCACACAACTTGTTTCAAAGGTCCCTATCAAAAGGAACCTGGAACCTAATCTGGAGACACAGGCATCAGTGGGTGCTCTCATCCACTAGCCAGGCTGCCTTTAGAAATATCATATGGACCAGGGATCATGCCACTGAATGCCCAAACTCCAACTTCCCCTGTCCAACAGCACCAAATTTTTGGCGGGCACCCATTGAGAAGGGATAGCAGCAAGCTTAGGAAGCTAAACGAACACAGCAAAGTCTGTAGCCGGGTGACCGAATTGTCCCAACCTGAGTTTATCAAGCAGTCTGTGGTCTTCTAGCCGAATCCTAAGATCCTAGTCTGGTCATGTAACATATATATATCCACTGGTGACTGAAGCATTTTGTGACAGGATTTTGTGTTCTTACAGGATTGGTGGGATAAGGCTATTTATTCATTAGTTGACAGTTCAATCCGGCTGCAATATTTTCCTCTGAATGTTGTAGACAGAGGGGCTGATACAATTTACTTTTAGGTAGCAACCCCCAAACTAAGACAATGGGGGCACTCATTAGTCTGGCAAGAAACAATGATTTACTTCTCATGAGTTAACAAACAAAAAACAATATATCTAGTCTACTTAAGAATATTTAATCCACAGCACAAATGGTAAAATGATGTGTCATCATATTCCTCCCCCTTCTTAATTAGCCCCAGAAAACTGCTTAATATTGGTTAAGGTCAATGTTGACGGAGCGGCCAGACGTGATAGGCCTCTGATCATCCTTCACCTCTTGTCAGCATTGTCATTTGGTATTTCATTTTTGGTGGTGAGATCAGTGACAGAGGCACACATCTATAACCCTCCTCCTGATTTCCTCCCCCAGGTTGGGCAGACAGACTGTAGGCAAACTCTAAGATGGGTCTGTAAGGTGTACTTTCCTAAACTCCTAATGATCTATCTTCCCCCAGTCAATGGCCACAATCTGATTAGATGTACTCACTGTTGTTGGCTCAGATGAAGATGATGGAGACTCGGAACATGAGTTATCCTCGGAAGGGGTGAAAGAAGGATCTTAATCAGAGTGCTGCTTGGCTTGAATGTGAGCGATGGCTGTGTCAAACTGGCTGGATAGTCCTGGTCATTCCCCAAAATAACCAGTGTGGGGAGGCCATCAATGAGCCCCACTTCAACCTCTCCCTTGCCAGTTCCAAAAATAACAGGTTTGGGAAGGAAGTCCATATACCCCACATCGACCTCTCCCTGGTTGTTCCCCAATACAACAGGTATAGAGAAGCTATCCACAAGTCCCACTTTTCCTGGTCAGTGCCCAAAATAACAGGTGTACAGATGCTGTACATAAGCTCCATATGACCTCTCACTGGTTAGTCCCCCAATCTAACTGCAAACATGCCAGAGGGATGTCTGAGCATGGACTCTCAGCCAGGAAGATGGTTACTTGGTGACCTGGTAAATGGTCTTCTTGGAAAACAATATCTGGGCTTACCATAGTGATGGAAGAACCAGTCTCTCAAAGTCCCTGTGTCTGTATGTCATAGATCTTGACTGGCTGGATTGGTAAATGGGCTCCAGGCATAGGGCCCCAGATGTGGATAAAATCTCTTTTAATATGCCCAAGGTGCCCACACATATAACAGCACTGTGGATTTGGCAAGTCACAGGCCCTGTTTGTAGACTTTTGTTCTGGTGGGGCTTCTGCTTGGTAGCGGGATAATCCTACTTGAACGGCTGGTTCTAGCCGTAGGTCAACTGGAATTCTCCCAACTAATTCCAGAACACAAGCCCTCTCTTTTCTTGAGGTTTTGGGCCCCAGTGTGGCCAACACATCCTTGATTTGGGCTGCTTGGGACCGGGTTGTTCCCAGACTGTCACTAAATCCATGATGTGGCACACAGTCTAAATCCTCTGAGTCAATCTCGGCAGGATCCTCATCATCCTCTGCATCATTCTGGGCATCCCAATGGACCAATTCATTGATCAAATCTGAAAGTGTGTTAGTGTCGCTGTATTCAATCTGACAAAAGTGTCACAGCTCCTGTAGTAACCATTTACTGCTGAGGCTGTATGACCACTCTGGTCCTCTTCCCAAAGCTGAACTGGTAGTGGTGTCCAAAATCTGTTTGCCTCACCTATGGCTTGCTGTGTATGCCTATAGCCCTCCCTGGTTGTTGAGCCCCATGGATAGTGTCCACAAATGCCAGTCCCCTGCAGCTCTCCTGGGTGAACCAGGTTAAGTAGTATCACACTGCTGACACCAATTGTGGAGACACGGGGGTCAGTGGGTGCTCTCATCTGGTTGCTTGGCTGCCTTTAGAAAGACCACATGTACCAGGGATCATCCCACTGAATGCTTGAACTCTTTACCCCTGGGCAGAATGCTACTCAGATAACACAGGGCGAGAGGACTACACATTGGTTAGACTTTATTGGATCCCCAACAGTCAAAGGCATAGAACACATACTCAGCAAAAGCGCACAGTATAACAAACAACAGAATCTCATCCTTCCACTGGTTTAGCAGGGATTAGATTATTCATGCTTTCAGGACTTACAGGGCCAACTATCCACCTCCAGTAGCACTCTGCTTTTGGTGTGCACCCACTGGGATAACATAGCAGCAAGCTTAGGAAGCTAACCGAGCACAGCAAAGTCTGTAGCCAGGTAACCAAATTGCTCCAACCTGAGTTCTTCAAGTAGTCTCTGATCTTCCAGCAGAATCCTATGATCCTTGACTGAAGTCCTGTAGAATATAATCCAGTTTTGTGACCCTATATTCGGAACTGAAGCTCCTAGACTGAGGTCATGTGGAGTATGAAGGTGCAATGTTATCCTGTAGCCGAAACCGAACCACCTAGGCTGCGGTCATGTAGTATGTATATATATACAGTACAGACCAAAAGTTTGGACACACCTTCTCATTCAAAGATTTTTCTGTATTTTTATAACTATGAAAATTGTAGATTCACACTGAAGGCATCAAAATTATGAATTAACACATGTGGAATTATATACTTAACAAAAAAGTGTGAAACAACTGAAAATATGGCTTATATTCTAGGTTCTTCAAAGTAGCCACCTTTTGCTTTCATTACTGCTTTGCACACTCTTGGCATTATCTTGATGAGCTTCAAAGCAGCAAAGCACCCCCATACCATCACACCTCCTCCTCCATGCTTGACGGTGGGAACCCAGCATGTAGAGTCCATCCATTCACCTTTTCTGCATCACACAAACACACGGTGGTTGGAACCATAGATAATTTATATGTATATCTCCACTGGCGTTCTTGCAGGATTGGTGGGATAACGCTATTCTCTCATTGGTCGTCAGTTCAATCCGACTGCATAATTTTCCTCTGAATGATGTAGAGAGAGGGGGCTGATGCAATTTCCATTTAGGTAGCAACCTCCAAACTAAAACAGTGGGGGCTCTGATTAGTCTGGCAAGAAACTATGACATACTTCTCATGAGTTAACAAACCAACTGTAGCCATCCTCCCTGGAAGTGGCAAGAGGAACATTGATGACAAATCAAAGAGATGGATAATGCAAATGGTAACAAGAGAGTCCAGAAAAATTTATAAAGAGATTAAAGGTGAACTTCAAGCTCAAGCTACATCAGTGTCAGATCGCACCATCTGTCATTGTTTGAGCCAAGGTGGACTTCATGGGAGACAACCAAGGAGAACACTATTGTTGGAATTTGGAATTTCCCAAACTATATGTTGACATGCCACAAAGCTTCTGGGAGAATGTCCTATGGACAGATGACTCAAAAATTGAACTTTTTGGTAAGGCACATCAGCTGTTTGTTCACAGACAGAAAAATGAAGGATTCAAGAAAAGAACACTGTCCCTACTGTGAGACATGAAGGAGGCTCTGTTATGTTCTGGGGCTGCTTTGCTGCATCTAGCAAAGGGTGTCTTGAATCTGTGCAGGGTACAATGAAATATCAAGACTATCAAGGGATTTTAGAGAGAAATGTGCTGCCCAGTGTCAGAAAGCTTGGTCTCAGTCATAGGTCATGTGTCTTAAAACCGGATAAAGACCCAAAACACACAGCTGAAATCACCCTAAAATGGCTAAGAGGAAAACATTGGGCTATTCTGAAGTGGACTTCTATGAGCCCTGACCTAAAACTTATTGATCATATTTGGAAAGAGCTGAAACATACCGTCTGGAAAACATGAGACAACTGGGGCAGTTTACTCTTGAGGAGTGGGCCATAGTACCTGTCGAGACATGCAGAAGTCTCATTGGAAGTTACAGGAATCGTTTGATTGCAGTGATTGCCTCAAAAGGTTGTGCAACAAATTATTAAGTTAAGGGACCATCATTTCTGTCCCGGCCTATTTCATGAGTTTAATTTTTTTAAAAAATTCTGTGGAAGCAGGGTTGAAAAGCAATGTCTGACCTTCATGTGTTCATTTTCATAGATGTTTTATTTATTATTACTTTTGTCAGACTCAAGTTATTTTTATGCCTATTGTGTTTTTTTCTTTCATTAAACGAGAAGTACCAACAATTTTGACCATGTGTAGCATATTATTTTTTAAATGTATGGTGCTTTCAGCACTGTATATCTGAAAGTGTGTTAGTCATCATTGGCGCCATTGTTTGCAGCATAGATTATGTTTACACTTTATGTGGGATATTATTATATGCTGGTTGCTTGGGTTTTCTTTTGGACATTATCCAATGCAGGGCCAGTCCTGAATTTCTATTGTAATCACGTAGGTAAATTTATATTTCTGTCCTTTGTGCAAACATTTCTGTTTTTGGGAGTACTCAGCTTTGTTGCCTGGCTTCCTAGTTTCCCTCATTACAGAGATTACCCATGCATCCAGGTTCATTGATGAGAATTCACAGAGAGAAAACATGTCTTCATTTGTTTCATTGCCATACTATTCTTCATTCCCTTGAGTTAAGCAGAGCGGCTGCTGTTGAAGCAGACTGAATTATTTAAAACTGTATGGACGGCTCGGCTGTTAGTTTGCATTCCTTAAACCTATAAAAAGAAGATAAAAAAAATATATTTTTTGCTTCGCAGTGAATTCTCTCTCTCAGATAGACTTTTCACATAACAAACACAGGCTTGAGCCTTGCTGAGTTACTAATGCATATTTTGGCATTATAAACAGTCTTAATGAGGCCTCATCCACTCTTAAAATAAAATCCCTTTAATAAATGTAATGACAACTTGCCAAAACCTGCATCGTTGAGGCATGCTAATAGCAGTTATCTCTTAACGTAAAATAAACTGGGCATATTTATCGCCTAAATAATTTATTTATACAGCGGGATGTCTCAGCATAAAAACGTATGTCTCTGGGCTGAAAAAAACAAACAATAAAAACCTGCTGATAATAACTTGTACTAGTAGCGGACCCTAACAGAGCTTTAAAAGGCTTCTTATGAGCCGTCATCAGTGGTATGAGTTCTCACTGATGTGGAAAGATATGTATAGAACAATTGTGTATTGATTACCCATACAAGCCCATGTGGATACACAGTTTTCTCCTGCAATCAAACAGTTCTTGCTTAAGTCAAGACAGAAAAAGAAAATGTAAGGGGCATCTGAGACTAAATGTTCTGAAATGGTTTAAAAGACTCTCATCTAAAGCTGACCATGGATCACCTTCTCTCCCTATTCTTCAATGTTCAAAAGCTGGTTTGGAAAGGGCTAATATTGGAAAGTAATGTTATACTTAAACAGTTGATTTCACTACATTGCGTAGTCAACTACAGTGGATATAGAAGTCTACACATCTTAAAAAATGAGACCAAGAATAATCATTTCAAAACTGATCCACATTTCATGTCACCCATAATCCACAAAAATAAACTGAAATAATTTTGAGTTGACAAAAAAGACCCACTAAAATAATGTGGTTGCTTAAATATGCACTCTCTTAAGCAAATACTTGATGAAATACCCATTGTATTTATGAAAACATTCAGTATTTTTGGGTAGGAGTTTATCTGGATGGAACATCAAGAATTGACTATCTTTGCTCTCTCTTCCTTGCAGTATCTCCAAATTTGTTAGGGTATCTCCTGTGACTATACCCTCTTCAGGGACTGCACAACCCTATGAGGTGAGCACCCATATATCAGTTAGTGTAGTTATTCTAACAGGCACACCTATTGCACCTCTGATTTCTTTTATTACATATACTCTCTTTAGGTCACCCACACATTATCAATTGGATTCATGTCTGGGCTCTCACTGGGCCATTCTAAAACTTTGTTCTTATTTTGATGCAACCATTACATTTGCTGATTCAGAGTTAAACTTTGATCTGTTAATGTACTGAAAGGCAAAATTCCTTTACATCTTCAACTTTTTATCAAAGGCTTGAAGCTTTTGTTGCAGTATTGACTGATATTTGTAACTGTTCATAATTCCCTTTGCCTTTACTTAGGCCAGGGGTCTCAAACACACGGCCTGGGGCTTTACTGTGTGGCCCGCGGCACCTTGGACAACTTAATGATGCATCGCCCCAGTATAGAGGGCCGCTGCAGTCCCCGCTGTGCTATGACTTCGTCTGGCCGCGGCACTAAGAAGCTCTGCCACTCAGCAAGATCAATGCGAGCCATCACCCAATGAGAGACTAGCAACTGACGGCGGCGTATAACGTCACCTGTGGGCCTCTCGCTGGTGGATTGCATTGATCTTGCTGAGCAGCAGAGCATGTCTGACCGGCAGTTGGAGGAAGTCAAAGCACAGCAGAAGCCTGAAGTCAGCACAGCGGGGACGGCAGCAACTCCCTGCATTGGAGAGATGTATCATTAAAGTGAGAAAAGTGTGAGGGTGTGTGTGTGTGAGGGTGTGTTTGTGTGAGGGTGTGTGAGGGTGTGTGTATGTGAGGGTATGTGTGTGAGGGTGTGTGAGGGTGTATGTAGTTTGTGTGTGTGAGTGTGTGAGTGAGTGTGTAAGTGTGTGTGACTGTGTGTGACTGTGAGGGTGTGACTGTGAGGGTGTGACTGTGAGGGTGTGTGTGTGAGGGTGTGTGTGTGTGAGGGTGTCTGTGAGTATGAGAGTATATGTGTGTTTTTAAAAAGAAGATAAACCAGGATGGAGGCATCACTTTAAAAGTAGATCAGGATGGGGGACATCAGTAGAAAAGGGGATCAGAATGGGAGACATAACTACAAAAGGGATCAGGATGGAGGACATCACTAGAAAAGGGGATCAGGATGGGGGACATCACTACAAAAGGGGATCAGGATGGGGGACATCACTACAAAAGGGGATCAGGATGGGGGACATCACTAGAAAAGGGGATCAAGATGGGACATCACTACAAGGGAAGCACGATAGGAATATTACTACAATATGAGGATCAGGATGGGGACATTACTATATGATGAGGACCAGGATGGGGACATTACATCAAGAAGGGGATCAGGATGGGAACACTACAACATGAGGATCAGGATGGGTACATTACTACATGATAAGGACCAGGATGAGGACATTAGTACATGATAAGGACCAGGATGGGGACATTACTACATGATAAGGACCAGGATGAGGACATTAGTACATGATAAGGACCAGGATGGGGACATTACTGCACGAAGAGGACCAGGATGGGGACATTACTACATGAAGAGGACCAGGATGAACATTACTACAATATTGGGACCAGACATTACTACAGGATGGGGACATTACTACAAGAAGGGGATCAGGATTTGTACTATACTACATTGAGCAAAAAATTCTGGTATTACGAAAAATATCACTTAGTCCCCCAATATAAATTTTTTGCTATGTGCGGCCCACCATCCCAGCCGAGTTTGAGACCCCTGGCTTAGGCCATCATTACCAGCTGCCCCAAAACAGCCCCAACTCCAAATGCTGCCTTCACCATACTTCACTGTGGGTATGGTGTTCTTTTGGTGATGCACAATGTTGATTTATTGTCAAACATACCTTTTGGAATTATGGTCAAAAAGGTCAGCCTTGATCTTATCAGACATATTCCCACATGTTTTTGGCAGCAGTTATGTAGGTTTTGGCAAAAGATACAGTGTCATGTGACCACGTCTCACTCCAAAGACTTCTTGTCAGTATAGCTTCTAAAGAGGATTATCAGTGTGTCAGAGCAAAAAAAAAATGTGGGGTGTCGTGTCAAGGGAGCAGCCCAGGACTGAGATTTGGTAACTATCATACTGGCACAAATCTGATTTCCTCAATAGACTTTTCATTTAGTTCAGAACTGTGGGCGTTTACTTTTTATCCTATGACACAGCCTTTGTATGTTTAGACAGTGTCATAATAGGATGAAAGTACATACCTACAGAACTGAAAAAAACTAAAATGGTGGGTTGAATGATTAGAAAATTTACATCTGGGTGACAGTAATTTTGGAGCTCTTTTTATTCACAATGAAGTGAAGAAAACAATAAGACAAATGTTTTTGTCTACATTCCTGCAGGATTGTACAGTTTGCAAAGGTATAATTTTGGAAAGGTCCTCTTTAAGACAAAACCCCCTAAGCAATGATCACAAACACTTATTTTAGGATTGTTGTACTAATTTGTTTTACAGACTATATGTGGCGCCCCGCAACGAGTGCGTCACAAGGGAGTATTGCAGCCGCAATATTCTCTAGACAAAGCAGTGCAATAGTTAACTCTGAGATCCAACCCAACATACAACACCTAGAACAGGGGACCAATCATAGGTCCTGGTGGGTGGAGTGTTAGGGTAGTGAAGTAGAACACACCATAATCTAGATGGAGAGAACAGAGTAGAGTCTGGGATCTAGAACCTAGAACACAGAACTTGGAGAGGAGCGGGGGCTCCGCACCCCGTGCGGGCCCCTGGGCCGTCACCGGTCGGGTGTCAGCACCTGAGGCCTTAACCACCGGGAATGGGCATTTATACACGGGTTCCCAAAAGACTCCCGTGCCCACAACTCACAGCCGGTTCACTGGTACCGAAGCTGGCAGCAGTTCACCTCTGTCACGCGAACCAGCCCCGTGGAGGAGCAGCTTTATAGGAGCACCCCACCACCAGCCAGTTTCCAGTCGTCTAACCAGCGGTGTACCCACCGAGGGACCCAAGGCTCCCCAAAGAATCCAGAACGTACATCATGGATAGGGCATTGAAGCAGCCTCCCGTACCCGACCTGGTATTCCTGGGCGACGCTGGCAAGAGAAGCTAAGGAGGTAGAAAGGAGGTACACTGCGGATCTCTGAGGAGCACTATCACTGCTGAGTCCACCGGTCTTCTACTCAACCACTGTAAGCCATGTACTGCCTGCTGGTTACAGTAAAGAACCGTTGCAGAGACTATCTGTGTCCGTGTTTCCTTATGAACTGTCCGTCATGAACTAAAGGTAACCGCAGCTGCCGCAAAACATCTTGAGCAGCTCCAGCCCCCGGGGATCACCGCTCAGCCTGTGGGGAGCGTAACATCTTGCTGCTGTCCATCACCCCGGGAGGTTCCGCAGCGTCGGTAGCCCTTACCGAATCTACTCATAGGTGGCGTCACGAAGAAAACAAATTAAACCCCTTTTAATCTGTTCCCACTATGACGTCTTCAATTTTGATCTGCACTACACCGGGCCCCACTACCGGCAGGCGCGGTCCACCCGTGACAAGGAAGGAGAAGAATCGCCTGTCTAAACCGGGAGTAACCCTGGCCCCTGGTGTGCGTCAGAGAATGGCGTCACGAACAGGATACGAGCAGGCCCGTTATCCAACGGGTATATTGTGCTTAAACTGGACTTTATTGTCTACAACTGGACTTTGTTCGTCCCTAAAAGAACTTTCCCGCCTTTACACCATTGGGTCAAGATGGCGCCCAAGATGGCGTTCCCGCCACAAGAAGCCGCCACGTGAAGCCCAGGAGTGAGTCAACCCCCCCCTCACTGTGGGAGGCTAAAGACAAAAGGCGCCAAACTCTTTGTCCGCCCTGATTGCTCGAATCAACCATGGGGGCGGACCCCAAAGACTTTTCCCACGATTGGACTACAAAAGCCCAGAGGAGATGGGAGTGTCATACATAGACACACAGACGGAATTCTTGACCAGCTCAACCAGAACGTCTTACCGGTTGATCGGGTGTGGTTTCCCTCCAAAGAAGAATGGCCAGCATGAGACTCCAAGACCTGATGCAGGAGGTCGAGGCGGAGGCCAGAGCAGCCATCAGCCAACCGGGTCCGGATCCTGCCCTTACTATAGACGGCAGCCCCGACTTCTGGCTAGAGGCTCTACAAGACCTCCGGGTGCGGTTACTAGAGACAGTGGAATGGACGATTCGCAGCTGGAGCGCGACCCTAGGCAGACGACTACACCATGCGATGCAGCAGAGCCGACCGGGTACAGCTTCTCCAAGCCCAGACGACGTCACCAGCTTCTCGACCGCCTCACCCTCGCCTACCACCTGTCCTGCTCCGTCACCTGAGCCAATAGACTGTGTCATTCCGGTGGAGGCCGCAACTCGACCCGTTCCAGCGACCGATATCGCAACCGATCCCGTTCTTGAGCCGGAGCTCATAACACGCTCCATGGAAGAATTAGATCTCTACCAGGTTCCCACTGAGGAACCCGCGACATGTTTCACCACTACAGAGACAGTCGCCTGTTTTATCCCGTACCGGAGGCTTCCCTTGCCATTGCCGAGGCCTACCGGGTAACCGGGATTGAAACACCTTTACCTGCGGAAACAGATGAAGAGGCAGGCAGCCTGGAAGCCCTGCAGGACGTCCCTACGGAAGGATCCGCAGCACCACCGCCCCGTTGTACAACGGAACAAGCTTCAACGTCTTTCACCATCGAGCAGCCTGATGTGGTCATCGAGGAAGAGGTCGGAGAGGATGACGACGAGACCCACAGCACCGCTGAGGATTTCGACACCGGGTTCGCTTGGGGAGACAACAAGGAACTTCCTTCCGGGCACACAGCTCGGGTACACTGGTCGGGTGCACTGCCGATACCTTCCCCTGTGCCGTTCCACCGGGTTCCGATACAGACAGCCCGCCAAGTTCAAGCTTCCCGCCAAACCACCAGCTCCGTTACTCATCTTTACACCCCGAGCCGTAACGACGGAGATATACGCCAGAGACGACGAGAGGAGTGGCAAGCCCGAGAACGCGCCAACATGGAGGCCCGTGCCGAGGCTCGCCGCCAGCCGCCGCTGCCTGATGAACTCCGCCGTGAAGGTAGAATTTCCACCTTTAACTTAAATACCGGGTGGGGGTTCGCTTGGGAGGTGGGTTTGAATGAGGAGGTGTTTGTGGGGCGCCGGGACGTTGAGTCCAACTTGCCAAGAGGACATCCCGATCGCGACCTATACCGGGGCGATATTATCACCTACGAGCGCTATGCTTGTGCAGATGGGTGGTTCGCTATCCGGGTGCGCCATCACCCTCAGAGCCAGTGACTTTAAAACTTGAACTTCATCAATGACTCTGTTCCCGTTAATCATTGACTGTGTGATCTTGCGGCTACAGCCTGGACTCTAGTTTAAAGTACAGCCGACCGCCCGCCGGGTCCGCACAAAGTGATTACCTGTTTCTTTGCTTATATCACCAAAAGCATACCTTTACCTGTTTTTCTATTTTAATAAAAGTGTGTCATATATGTATAAAAATGTAAAAACCTCTGTAATGTGAGTAGTTTGACGCTTGGGGACAAGCTGATTTAACCAAGGGGGAGTGTGGCGCCCCGCAACGAGTGCGTCACAAGGGAGTATTGCAGCCGCAATATTCTCTAGACAAAGCAGTGCAATAGTTAACTCTGAGATCCAACCCAACATACAACACCTAGAACAGGGGACCAATCATAGGTCCTGGTGGGTGGAGTGTTAGGGTAGTGAAGTAGAACACACCATAATCTAGATGGAGAGAACAGAGTAGAGTCTGGGATCTAGAACCTAGAACACAGAACTTGGAGAGGAGCGGGGGCTCCGCACCCCGTGCGGGCCCCTGGGCCGTCACCGGTCGGGTGTCAGCACCTGAGGCCTTAACCACCGGGAATGGGCATTTATACACGGGTTCCCAAAAGACTCCCGTGCCCACAACTCACAGCCGGTTCACTGGTACCGAAGCTGGCAGCAGTTCACCTCTGTCACGCGAACCAGCCCCGTGGAGGAGCAGCTTTATAGGAGCACCCCACCACCAGCCAGTTTCCAGTCGTCTAACCAGCGGTGTACCCACCGAGGGACCCAAGGCTCCCCAAAGAATCCAGAACGTACATCATGGATAGGGCATTGAAGCAGCCTCCCCGTACCCGACCTGGTATTCCTGGGCGACGCTGGCAAGAGAAGCTAAGGAGGTAGAAAGGAGGTACACTGCGGATCTCTGAGGAGCACTATCACTGCTGAGTCCACCCGGTCTTCTACTCAACCACTGTAAGCCATGTACTGCCTGCTGGTTACAGTAAAGAACCGTTGCAGAGACTATCTGTGTCCGTGTTTCCTTATGAACTGTCCGTCATGAACTAAAGGTAACCGCAGCTGCCGCACAACATCTTGAGCAGCTCCAGCCCCCGGGGATCACCGCTCAGCCTGTGGGGAGCGTAACATCTTGCTGCTGTCCATCACCCCGGGAGGTTCCTCAGCGTCGGTAGCCCTTACCGAATCTACTCATAGGTGGCGTCACGAAGAAAACAAATTAAACCCCTTTTAATCTGTTCCCACTATGACGTCTTCAATTTTGATCTGCACTACACCGGGCCCCACTACCGGCAGGCGCGGTCCACCCGTGACAAGGAAGGAGAAGAATCGCCTGTCTAAACCGGGAGTAACCCTGGCCCCTGGTGTGCGTCATATACAATAGTAATATCTGACAAAAGTAAAAAGAAATGCCTCCACATTCAGGTTAAGCTCCCGGTGACGACGACTGTTGTACCTACATGCAGTGTGGGTACTGTCTGTGTTATATAGCCAGCACTCGACAAAAACTAATGTGATTAGAACTAGCTCTTATCCCACTAGTATACCCTTTGAATGCCACTGTCAAGCACACTTCATTACTGTTGTGCTGCAATAGGCAATCAAGAGATTGTAGGTTCAAGTCACATAAGAGGACTAAGAAAATAGCATTAAAAATATTTATACAAAAAAAAAACAGAAAAGTTTGAATCACCACCTTTTACTGAAAAGTAAATAGTAAAGTGTAAAAAAAAACATATTTGTCATTAATGTTTATGCAGTTGCCCCAATTTATAGAATATCAAAATAGTTATATCATACAAGGAATGCTGAAATGACAAAAAATGGAAAAATTGCCCAGTCATTTATGGATTAAGTACCACTTATGGAAGAATTATTTAATAATAGTACTGATCTTGTCTTTGAACTATAGAGAACTAAACAAGCTACTGTATGGGACAAGTTGATTGGTTGGACCTTTCCATCCTAAGGCTGGCTTCACACCACAGCACTATTCGATCCGGGCTGTCCGGTGTAAACCGGACAGCCCCGGATCGGGTTTTGGCCCCATAGTATTCTATGGGGCCGGATGGAGCTGGATGGCAGCTCTCTGCCATAAAGTTTTCATTTTTCTTCCCGGACACAAAAATCTCCCCAAATCAGATCCTCCCGGATTCTCCCAGATCCTCCCCCAGATTGCCCCAGCCCAGAAGGATCCAGGAACCGGACACCTGCGGCAGCACGCCGCTGTTATTTCAGGACCGCGGCTAGCTCCCCGCGAGCCGCGGTCCTGAATCATCAGCAGTGGCAGCTGCGTCCGGCTGCACGCTGGACCGGAGGGCATATTAGCCCTCTGGTTCTGTGTGCTGATCCGGCCCGGGGCTGTCAGGTTCATCCCTGACAGCCCCGGATCGGATGCTGCAGTGGTGTGAAGCCAGCCTTACTTATTGTATATACATAAATGGAGCTAGATTTGTCTCGCCACCAACTGTCTACTTATCTCATCTGTCTGGTGGCCACCTTTATTGTTAACTATAGTTTTTTATTCAATATGTCTGAACTTAGCTGTCATAAATGCTGGAAATATGAATATTACTGATCTATTCTCCTTTCTGTTATAGATAATGGAAAATGTGGATCTTCAGAAATAATTCCAACCCTTCTAGCTCTTTGCAGCATAAAATAATCCACAGAACAGAACAATATTATAGAAACATCCACTTTTAACAGCCAGACATAAGAGACTGTATGGGATCATTTTTCAAGGGAGAAAAATATGATGCCATCAAAGAAGGTCATGGCCTTATCCTGGATCTTGGTGGCCTCCTGGGAAATGAATGGAGGTTTTTATTTTCACAAGGGACCACAGCATGAAGTACAGCTGACATAAGATTCTTATACTGCAGGGGCCCGAACATGCTCATTATAGACACAATAAGATAGCACACATAGCAAGCCTAATAGGACCTTTGGCTCTAGGGCGTTTTATTGGACTGATAAAAAAGCTGTGGCTAAAGTAACTGCTTCTTATCATGACTTCTTTTTTTGTGTGTACTTTTATCTCATATTGTGGAATTCACTTCTTTTGTTACCTACATTTTAAAGGCATAGAATCATAATCAACAAAATAAAAAATATTACTAAAGCAGTCGATTCACACCTATATTTGTATATACTTCCTTACCAATTTTGAAATATTTTTGTTCTGTGTTTAAAGAGTGCCATTAACATGGATGAAAAAGGATCATAAAAGCACATGATAGGCCCCATTCACATCAGTGTTTTTGATGATTTGCGGCAGATTTACCGTGTCTGCTGCATCTGCCACTCAACAGCCGACTTGCGGCAAATCCCCATTCAATCTCTATAGCACTTGCGGCAAGTGCGGCAAGTGCAGTTTTTGCCGCGATCCGGCAAATCCTGGCACTTGCAGCATATCAAAAAAACGCAGCTAAGGCTAGGGTCACACATGCCATGGTTTTTTTTTGGTGCCTTAAAAAAAAGCATGCGTTTTTCCATGCTTTTTTTTTACATTTCTGCATGTGTTTTTTAAGGTGATTTATGACACCCTGCGTTTTTGCATGCGTTTTTGAATCTGCACCAAAAAATACTGCAAGCTGTGTTTTTTGGTGCGTTTTTAAAAATGCATGCGTTTTTTTAACATGGGCCCCTATGGGAAACGCATGCGTTTTTATATGGCACTAAATGGTACCATGAGTTTTTGCATGCGTTTTTCAAGGCAGCTCCTCACTTAAGCACAAAAACCCATGGCACTTTAGGCATGCGTTTTTGCTATTGGGGCATGCATTTTTTGCATGGGGGCTTATGGGTGCATTTTTACATGCGATTTTAGAAAACGCAGGTCTCAAAAAAAGCAAATAAAATATGCATATGTGACCCTAGCCTTACCGCAGTTTTTTGACTTGCCGCAAGTGCCAGATTTGCCAGATCGTTGCAAAAAACGCACTTGCCGCACGTGCCTCACATCCCATAGAGAATGAATGGGGGCTTGCCGCAAGTCGGCCGTTATGCGGCAGATGTGGTAAATCTGTCGGATCTGTCTCGAATCAGCAACAACGCTGATGTGAAAGGAGTCATATGTGACGAAATGGACTCCTTCAATTTAGAACATATGATGATTTCTTATGTAACCCAGACCATATTATATATAGGCTTGTAAACTTGTATTGGCCAAGGAGAATTTCCTACAGTATTTTCATAGATTACTGTGGTTTAAGTTTAGCATGGTAATGTAATTATCTAACTTGTTTGTCACTGAAGGCCAGAGAACTTAATTATGCTAATCGTTCATTGTCTATTACCCTGCGAATGTTGATTCTATGTACATGGCTCCAGCCACTATTGTTTAAGTGTCATTGATTGCAGACTCAATGTCTCCTACTAACATTCCATTGTAAGGACTATGTCAATCAGTATGTCACTCTACTTTGTCAGGAGTAAAATACTTCTAAAAATATGTTAAATGAGACTTGAGGTTCAGCCAATGCAAAGACAGTGTTATTGCACCAATCGTGACGTTCCCAATATCCTGCAATGAGGGCTGAAGGTATATAAGGAGATGTGTTCATTAACCAGTGTTGGTTAGATTCTGTCTAGTGACCTCAGTCTAGGGATTTCGGTCCCGGCTAGAGGTCACTGGATTGGATACAGGCAGCTAATCTAGGATCTGTGGGTCCTGTTAGCAAGCCATAACCCCAGGCCTAGGCATTTCGGTGCCGACCAAGGGGACCAGAACACGGACTATAGAACCACAAGTACTTCAGTATCGGATTATCGGATTCGGCTGTGATAAAGACTGCATAAGGATAAGGAGGCAACCCAGGTTGGGACGATACAGTCACCTGGCTACAGACTTTGCTGTGCTACATTCTATACCCTGGTGAGCCAGCGGAAGGGTGAGACTCTGTTGCCTGTTACATTGTTGTGTTGTGCTTGGTTATGCGTTATATGCTGTTAACTGTTTGGGGATCCAATAAAGCCTTAATATTGTGATTCCCTCACCCTGTGTTGTCTGAGTAGTGTTCCGCCCACGGTTAAGGAGCTCGGGCGTTCAGTTGGGGATGAGCCCTGGTCTACGCTATTTTTGTAAAGGCGGCTTGGCCTGCGGACGAGAGCAACCACTGACCCCCGGGTCTCCACACCATACCTATACTAATCTTCTATTGCTTTATCCTCCCAGTTGTTATCTTGCCTTCCCAACTGGCCCTTAAACTGGAAACACTTTTCCCCTTTTTCTGATGATCTATGTGGCATTTAGTCCTAGCTGAGCTCCCTGCAGTATACACTCTTGACTTCTATTCCCTTCCTTCCCAAAATAAAAGGTAGTAGGAAAGCTGGGTTTCAGTGGCTGTTTAAGAGCGCAGGTGTAACTAAGCTTTTCCATGCTCTGCAGCAACAACAGATGAGTGCAAAGTGATTGACTTGATAACCAGGACACAAAGGAGTAGGAGAACTTGGTCACTGTGGAAGTTTGCGATTGAGCAAAGCTGTAAGGATAGGGTCACATTTGGGTGGTTGCATCCGTTTGATGGCTGCGTTAAAGTATGTGTTTATTTTCTTTTGCATTCACATGACATGTGTTTGCATTTTTGATGCATGTGTTACATGTATGTACCATGCGTTAACAGATGCATTTGCCATAAACTCCTATGTTAAAAAAACGCAACCGTTTGCCATAATTGGCTCAAAAATGCTGCAGACCGTGTTATGATGTCCGCTGCAAAAAACGCATAGCGCCAAACGCATTGCAATTTGGCAATGCATTTTTTGCATTGGAGTCTATCAGTGCGTTAACGCATCCATTTTTACACCTTTCCACATTACAACAAAGCATCCTTTTGGCAGATGCGTGGCACTAATCTGACCCTAGCCTAACTCATTGAATAAATAATCCCACAAAAGTGGAGGAGAGATGGAAATAATTACTTTTCTTAAATGATATAGGAAACAAGGAGGCAGCTAAATATACAGAAGGTGTGAAGGGAAACAGACTACTTGGAAAATTAGCTTGGGGGTGGAGAATTTAGAATTGCACTTATATCTTCTAAAGGCCCCGTTACATGGCATGACGTTGGAACGATGTCGGCAACGATCTCATGGGCGTGCAGTCATTTTAGACATTGTTTTGACATCATTGGCGAGATGTCACACGTTTAGATATATCATGGACAACTCACCAACGATGTTGTGAGCAGGTATTGTTCGCAAACCCGTGAACGATCCCTGCTCATTGCTATGAATAGGCAAAGTTATCCACAACATCGTTATCGCGGTGTCACCCACAACAATATGGCAGGTTGGCTGATCGTTGATCGTGTGGTTTTAGAACATGTTCTTAAACCTGCGATCAGCGATCCAATGATTTATTGTTCCAACTTACCAGAGTCACACGCAACGAGGTCGTAACGAGGTCGCTGGCACACCTCCAAACCCGTGACGTATCAGCGATGTAGTTAATGATGTTGTGCAGTGTAACTGGGCCTTATGAAAAAGGTGAGCTGTGGAAAGGCTAGGAGCAGCAATAGACTTGTGAAGACACACTGCCATTTTCTGAATCTGTACGGTTTGTCTTATGATCTGGCAGTGAACAGCAAGTTAATTATAAGGGAGAAACTTAGTGGCAATAAGGCTGGGGTCACATTTAGAATGCACATTACGATTACCGCATCCAGATTCGGATATGGTAATGTAATGTGCATTCAGACACATTTTGGACACAAAATGTGTCCCTAAACACGCATCCGGTGACCGGATTGCTCATAATGTGCAATCAGGTTGCCGGATGCTTTTTTTGAATCCCTGCGGCCGCAGGGATGAACAAAGGGTTAATGTTAATAATAGATGTGGGCAACATGTCTGTAGGGAGTGCCCACCTTCCCTACAGACATGTTCTCCACATAGATCGGCATGTTAAGAGTTAATTTCTAAAATTACAGTATTGCTGGCTTTTGTCGGCTTTTACTATTTGTAATGACAGGTGGTGGCTCCTGCCTGTACAGGAGTTTACAGTACGCAAAGTGCGTAAGCATATTACAGGGCAGCATCCTCAATGAGGAGCTGTCTGTGGTGCTTACGCAAATTGCGTACTGTACATGCCGCTATCCATGGTGCTGAAAGTTTTAACATTACTTCTATGGCGGTGCGCTGGTCATAGAAGTAATGTTAAAACTTTCAGCACCATGGAGAGCGGCATGCACTTCGCGTACTGTAAACTCCTGTAAAGGCAGGAGCCGCCGCCTGTCATTACAAATAGTAAAAGCCGACAAAAGCCAGCAATACTGTAATTTTAGAAATTAACCCTTAACATGCCGATCTATGTGTTGAACATGTCTGTAAGGAGGGTGGGCACTTCCTACAGACATGTTACCCACATCTATTATTAACATTAACCCTTTATTCATCCCTGCGGCAGTAGGGATGAACAAAGCATCCGGCTACCACAGGCATTCACATGTGTCTTGCGGTAGCCGGATGGGCACCCATAGGAGCCCTTTATAGGTCTCCTGCTGCGGTTAGGAAACCGCTCCGAAAAATGCAGCATGCAGGATTTTTCCCGCAGGCTTCAAATCCGGATGCGGTAACCGCATTGCCATATAGGCAACCCAGATTTATAATGGGTGCCTATGGGCTGCGGATCCTGATCCGGTTTAGAGCATTTTGTATGCTTAAAACTGGATCAGGATCTGCATTTTCTACTGCAAATGTGACCCTAGCCTAACTTCCTTACTCAAAAAATTAAATTTTTAAAGACTACAATCCCCTCCAACTAATGCTGGTTTCACACTTCAGTTTATTCCCTGATCAGGTTCGATCAGGTATGTGTGCCAAAACCAGGAGAGGAACTAGGAGAGGAACTTGAGAGGAAAACTATAATTGAAAGATTGACACCTGCTCTGAGTTTTGGAGACACTCCTGGTTTTGACACACAAACCTGATCGAAACTGATCAGGTAAAAAAATGCAGTGTGAAATCAGCTTAAGAAACCTAATAATAGGGACATCTAGGGGTGGCTGGTAACCTGCACCCACTGCATGAAATTAAACATACTATTACACTCTTTATGTAAATACATATAAATATGCATCTGAGTCGGTCGACAGGGTAGGGGGTACTCGGTTACCGGGACAGGTGGTTACTACGGTGAGGGGAATCACGGCTGGTCAGTTCCCGGTTCTATGCCCTAGAGACTCAATGGCGGGGTGGGGGTGATGACGATGGGGGAATGGTAATGTGACGTCACCTGTGGTACCTGGTAATAGGACTACCAGCGCTGCTGCCGGCCGCTGAGGTGATGTAAATGCAGCTTTGGTAGTAGAGCTTCCCACAGGTGGAGCTTTACCTCAGGGCAGTGGGGTGGATGAGGGGAGTATTAGTCCTCACCTCAATGGGATTGTTGAAACCCTCCTGACGGCGAATAACTGAGATAGAGTCCAGATTAGCTCGAACAGTTCTTTACTGGTACCGGGCAGATGTTAAGGTACCCAGTACAGTCTGGTTGAACAGGGTTGGTAGTGGCAGATCTTGGAGGACTTTCCAGAGTCTGGCAATGGTGCCTTCAATATGGCGTTCCTGGTCCTGTCCCTCTGTCTCTGTCTGTATTTGCCTCTCTTGAGATAAGTCTTTAGTCCTCGGGGTCTGTTACCTACAGTCTCTTACTTCTCGGTGTCGTGGTCCCAGCTGCGGGACCGATGTTGGGCTTCTTTAGCGGTGCTGTGGCTCCATTGTGTCGGGCCCTCAGGTTGCCACTCTGCAGTTAGGGTTAGACCTTTTACTAGCTGCCTCGGCTCCGGTATGCCGAAGGTGACCTGGGCCTCCAGCTGGCTCCAACCAGTCCTGGAGTAACCCCCTTCAGAGTCTGGGTCACCCCTCTTCTAAAAGGTGCCCTCCAGTTGCAGGCGCAGGGTCCCCTGTGCCTGCATTTGCTGTTCTCCTCACACTCTTGTATCAGTGACCAGCCTCCTCTACTCCAGGGTCGTCTCCCCTCGAAGTCATCAAGAGCTTACAACACAAGCAGTGCCACCCAGGAGGAGAAGACCTCAGAGTGATAGTGGCACCCATGTAAAGTCCCAGGCAGAGGGGACAGGTCACAGAGATGAGTAACCTGTCTGTGGCACCCTGTGCCAGGTCTCCACAGACTCCCTTGAGACACTGAGGGATTTCACACAGCGAGTAACCCACTAACACACAACACCTTTCACCCCAGGCCTGTAGGCGGAGCTCCACTGGTTTCCTTAAGCCAGTTCCCCTTATAAATACAGGTTCTGGAGGGAAAACAGCAGAGTATGCAGTCACTACAGAACTGTGAAGAGCTGAGTGAGCTGAGTGAGCTGAGCTGGTACTGGAGCCGTGCTAGGCCCATACCAGGAACCACCTGAGACAGTGGTAGACCCGCAGAGTAGAGGTCGAAGGCAGAGGAGAGAAACTTGCTACAAGAAGAGGCAGAAGAGTTACACAGATTCTCCTCATTAGAGTTCCGGTCACTGGGTCTGAGCTGCAGGGACAGAGAGAATAGGCCCCGCAGAGGATCCAGCACCGCAAGGAGGTTTAGCTTCCAGGACGCCCGCAGCACCAACAATTGAGAGCCAGGGACCGTGAGTTTGGATCCATGCAGAAACCCAATAGAGAGCCCTCAGTGCAGCAACCCAGGTGTGGAGAGTCACAGAGAGAGAGAGAAGCAACGGTCTGGTCGGGTTCCATGCCTGCCAGATTCCAATCAGAGCAACTGAGATAAGGAGGCCTACAACCCTACTCGCTGTGGAGATCCTAAGGTGCTTCCCTCAACTCCCGATGAGTGTACCAGTACAGAACACCAGTAAAGGTACCAAAAGACTTTTATGTGTGCTTGTCCCTCCTTCCATCTGCACCACACTGACCGCCCTCCCCTACTCCCACCTTGCACAGAAACGACTGTGCTGCCCTATCACTTCATTACAACCTACAGCCCCGGGGACCCCGCTCATCCTGTAGGGAGTGGTTCCACCTAGCTGCCGCCCATCACCCCGGAGGCCCGAGCAGCGCCGGTGCAATCACCGGAACCCTACAGGTGGCGTCACGACAGACATTTTTATTATTTTTCTTTCCACTCATTTTTCATCTGCATCCCCCAGGCCCACGGCCTCAGGCACCGCTACCCGTGACATCCCCTCCAGACTGCGCCTGAGTGATCCGAGTACCCCACAGGGCCTGGGCTGGACATGTTCTTCATAGGTATGTGGCATGTGAGGAAAAGGAAGTGTAGTAGAACTGGAAATGCAATTCAGTGTTCATCCTCTACCCTTACAACTAAAACTTTAAAATAAAATTCTAGACGAAAGATGTGGATAAGAACTAAAGACTCTTTCCTCACATTCTAATGACAAGTTCGCTTTAAGCTTCTTAAAAATTTGTGTTGTTTATTCTCTTTATTTTTTAAGTAAAGTGGTTGTAACCACATGTGAACCTGATTTCTGATCTGCACTTCTACTGATATTCATATATCTAGCTGACTTGTGCCTGTGAGAGCGATGACACATGAAATCCTAGCATACAAATAGGAATGTTATTAGACGTGGCTATGGTGTGGAGACTGCAGGCAGATGCTCTGGTTACAGCAGATCTGGGTGTTCATGTCTGCCTGGAGCTGATGATTTGAGGTAAGACAGTCTGATTACTAATACACTTAGTCAAGTACTTGTGAACCTGTCAAATTAAGCCCATTTAGTGAACATGTTGCAGTATACAGCTGGATGACTTGTCAGGGAAGCTCGTTGAGCGGCTGAATTGTGATGAATGTGGAGCTCATGCACTTGACAATAGGCAGTGAATCACAGAAGAGGCAAGGGCACAACTCCTGCTATTGTTAAAAATTAATGGTGGCTTTGTAGCCTCAGTCATTGTTCCATCCAAGGTCTCTAACAATTGAAAGCGTTGTTATAGCATTAGACGTGCATACTTATCGACTAGCAGACAGGCAGTGAATTTTTAACTAGCTGAATACATGTTCTACCTGTGATGCAGCTGCCTTTACTAAGTTTGCCATTTTCCATCAATATTCCTAAAATCTTCACATGCTTTTGGGAAGAAAGGTGTTCTGTAGTCCGCGCTGCCAGGTTAACTCACATCAAAGAAAACGAGTAGACGATGTCCAGTTCAATCCTTCTTTATTTTCCTACGCGTTTCAGTGCCCTCCTGGCACCTTCATCAGGGATACCTCCACCCCACCAAACTCCTCTTATTTATAGCAACATTCATTATCAAGATAAGTGGGTGTTCCCAGGCATGTGACGTCAAAAACGTCATCAAAACAGGGAGGATACTACATTTTGGCGCAATTTGTCACAAAAACCTTATAAAACACATCTAAATACAAATATAATATCACTCAGATGATTTAAAAAATCCGGTTAATAAAATCATGAAAAAACTGTGTGAAAATTCAAGCGGAAAAGCCCATAAAACCGCATTGAAAAACACACATATGGTAGCAGGCAAAAAAAATTTTTTTGGATAAAACAGCTCCCAACTCCCCAAGGGATAGAACTCATGATGCTCAGGTGTTCATTTGTATGAGTGTGCTTTTAATGCTCTGTGCACAGAGTGGATTACCCTTTCTCACCATTGCATCAGCTAGTGTCGAGTGATAAGGGCACTATTGCGCCTCTTGTCCCCCCCCCCTCTTTTTTGTAAAATCTACACATGGTACATGTTTTTTTGTTCAGTGTTCTGGATCTCTTGGCACCAGATATCACCAATTACCATTATTCTGATTACTAGGCAGAGGCCCAATGCTATCGCATCGGGAGGGCAGTGAAGTCACAATGGGGGAAGGCTCTGTGGTGCTGCCATCTCTCCCCCTGTGCACTACCACCAGCCCACTCTCTCTCTCTCCCCTTATGTGATCTCTCCTTAGAGCTGTCCCCTGTCCACTCTCTCTCTATGTGCACTCTCCCCCTTTGTGTGCTCTCTCCCCTTCTCACATGCTCTGTCCATTGAAGTGTCTTCTCTGTTTGTCATGTGTGTAAATAAATGTATTTACTTAAAAACCTGTTTCTATGTTTCCTGATAAAAAAATGTGTAGGGCTTCACTGTATTTTCTATTCCAATGCAGGTAAACCAAGCATCTACTGGCTGCCAACCACTGCTGTCTGGTGTTATCTTCACTGGCATTGAAAAACAGAGGGGAGCCCTTTGTTTTGTAATTAAATAAATAATTTTAAAAAAAATTGGCAAAGGTGTGACGAAATGGACTCCTTTAATATATAACATAGGATGATTTCTTATGTAGCCAGACAATTCTCTGTATTTTGTGCTCTACTTTGTGATAAGCACTCATTGTTCTTAGGCTGCTTTCACATAACGATTTTCGGTCATCCGATTGTATCCGTTTCAAAACGGATACAATCGGATCCGAAATCGGACCCCATGTTCCCCTATGGGAATCGGATGGGATCGGATGTGCCACTATTGGCATCCGATTTTGTCACCATCCGATCCCATCCGATGTAATCACGGGCACAAAATCGTAGCCTGCTACAATTTTGTGTCCGTGACTCACATCGGACAGCATCGGATCACTGCTGATCCAAGGCTGTCCGATGTGCCCACAGCATAGGAGCCTATGGACATCGGATCTGAGTTCACCTCGGATCCGATGTCGGCTCCGTATCTCCCTGTCTTTCCCTGCTCTGCTCCTCCATCTTCTTCCCTCTCCTATTCTATATGATGTGCCCCCGCTATTCTTTGCTGTTTCCCCCGCTTCTCTATCCTCATCTATCCCTATCCTGTCCCCTGTCCTCTCCCTGGGTGTAAAAAAATAAAAAAAAACTCCTCTGGGAGTATACATCACCTGTCACCGCTCCCACGCTGCAGCACGATCAGGGCTAAAGGACCTGTGATGATGTCAGAGTCACATGACCCGGTCAGCTGACGGGTCATGTGACCGGGTCTCTGACATCATCACAGGCTCTTCTGCCCTGATCGTGTGCAGCGTTGGAGCCGGTGACAGGTAATGTATACTCCCGGAGGAGTTTTTTTAATTTTTTTACACCCAGGGAGAGGACAGGGGACAGGTTAGGGATAGATGAGGATAGAGAAGCGGGGGACACAGATAGAATAGCGGGGGCACATCATATAGAATAGGAGAGGGAAGAAGATAGAGGAGGCAGGAGTAGGGAGAGACAGGGGACCGCAGGATCCACACGGATCCTGCAGATCGGATGGCTATTTGCCATCCGATTGCAGGGATCCGTATGGATCCGTGCCTGTCCGTGGGATGCCCCTTCAAAGTCGGATCCCACGGACAGGCACAATATCGTTATGTGAAACCAGCCTTACAAGACTTGTAGATGCTTGGTGATGTTTACCGTGTGTAATGTAATTATCTCACTTCTTCGTCATAGAAGGCCAGAGAAAAGATTATCCTAAAAGTCCATTGTATTACTATGTGTACTGCTAGATGCTATGTAAACTATGTCATTGAGTCTCATTTTCCAGCAATACAACACATCTGGAGGTAGTTTATATGCAGCTTGAGATTGAGCCAATAAGAGCACAGTCTTATTCCACCAATTGTGACGTCCCCAATAGCCTGTATATAAGGAGACCTGTACATTAACAAGGATGATTCACGTTTTTTCTAGTGTTCTGGGCCATCCATGCTGTAAATTGCAGCCAGCAGCCATTCCCCAGAATTGGCGCCTCCATGAGAGACGCCAAAACTAGTGGTTACCCCACTCTTCCAGCTGCCATGTAGCGGTGGCAGACTTGGTAATAAAGGGGTTAATGTCAACTTTTTTTGACTGCTGACATCAAGCCCTATTGCTAATGTCAGCTGGCCATTAGCAATACTTTCAGTAAAGAGGAAAACAAAAAGCACAACACAGAGAAATCCTTTATTACATACAGAATAGACACTTTATTAGCTCCCAACAGGTTCCCCTATGACATAATCCTGTAGTTACTGTAATTTTGCGGTGGGGAGGTGTGATGGGTCACTCCGCCACCATCCTTGTATACATGAGTGTCCAAAGATGGTTGTCGTGTGGGTGTGCATGTGTGTATATCCAACATATCATGTGACCCACCACATGTGTGTATGTGCGTGTATATATGTGTTGACCTGCTGTGTCACGTGACCTGGAGTGAGTGTGTATGTATGTGTATGTATGTGTGTATATATGTGTGACAACTCTTGAAGCTCATCAAGAGAATGCCAAGAGTGTGCAAACCAGTAATCAAAGCAAAAGGTGGCTACTTGGAAGAACCTAGAATATGACATATTTTCAGTTGTTTCACATTTTTTTGTTAGGTATATAATTCCATATGTGTTAATTCATAGTTTTGATGCCTTCAGTGTGAATCTACAATTTTCATAGTCATGAAAATACAGAAAACTCTTTTAATGAGAAGGTGTGTCCAAACTTTTGGTCTGTACTGTATATACGTGTATATGTGTGTGAAGTGACCTGCAGCATGTGTATGTGTATATTTATGTGTATGACGTGAGCCACCGTGTCACGTGACCTGCCTTGTGTGTGTATATGTGTGTATATATATACGTGTGTGTGTATATATGTGTTGATACACCGCATGTGTATGTGAATAAATGTGTGTCCCAGCTGCATGTGTATATGTGTGTGTGTATACAGTATGTGGAGCTGCTGCATCACATGACCCACCATATGTGCATGTATGTGTGGCATCACACTAGTCGGGACGCCACGGTGGGTACTGCAACCATAAAAGAGTGTGTAGTATTCCTGTGGCTGAGAAGTCGTGATGCTGTATAGGGGACCCTCAGTACATGCATCCACCACACCCTAGGTAGGGGACCTTGAGTGGACCCGCTGTAGGGAGGACCCAGTCCCATGGGAGGAGTGACAGCGTAAAACAGTGTGTGGGTGGGAGGAGCATTGGAGAGTCAGACAGCACAGAGCTCCACTGGGGAGTGAGAAGTGCAGGACAGCAGAGAGGCCGTCGAGGAGGAAGGGGACCCTTGGGGCACCAGGTGATGTGGTGCGCCCGAATCCGGACATGGTAAGACTACTGGCCGGAGGGGTTCAGTCCTGGAATGGAGGACCGGCTCCGAGAGCGGCATGGGTGTTCATCCCCAAGCCACCAAATTGGAGGCCCGAGCTTCTTCAAGGAGTCGAGGCTGACACCCGGCGCACCCAGGTAAAGACACCATTTAGGATCCCGAGGGCTTGGAGAGGAGTCCCTTCAAGTTAGAGAGGATCCGAGGGAGCTGGCTTCATGCTCTGCACGCTGAGGTGCTGAGGAAGACAGGAGAGAGTGAAGGAAGGGACCGACTGGAACAGTAGGCATTCCACCGAGGGACCCAAGTGCAGCAGCAACTACCCAGGCCAGGCAGACCCATAAAGACTGTGTTTAATGAACTGCCAGTAAACCCGTTGCAAGTTAAAAACTGTGTGGTGTAATTCATTCACCTGCGCCTGAGGAGCCGCCGACCTGTTCCACAACTCCTATCATCCACTACTGCTCCTGAGATCCCGCTCTACCTACGGGGAGCGAAACCACCTTGCTGTGTCACCATTACCCTGGTGGTCTGTCCCGCAGCTCCGTTAACATTACCGGAGCCGTAGGTGGTGTCACGAAACACCATTTTCTTTGACTGTTCCCCTTTTTAGCAATCACCAGGGCCACGGGACCGGGCAACAGGCCCCATGACATTCCTGTTAAATCAACACCCGGAGCCGGGTACCCCAAGGGCCCAGGGTGAGTCAGGTATTGGCATCACGAACAGGATCCCTTGCCTCGTAAAACTGGGTACTGTGCGCCTTGGACTTTGTTTAAACCGAAGTTTATTGCTGGGCCTCAAGATGGCGAGGTCAGAGACTTAAAAACATGTGCAGGCCCAGGGGCGTGCCTCGGCCCATCATCGTGGGAGGGCCATGTCAGCAGTGCAAAACTGCATGCCACCCCAATTGCCACGGGAAAACCAAGGGGACAGGTCAGAGATTAAAGTGCCCCTGCGGGAAACTACAAAAGGCGGCAAGAAGGGTGCGGCAGCAGATAGATGACAAAGGCGAGGCACGGGTGTGGTCAATGGGTCTGAGAACATGGCAGCAAGCAGCTATGTGAACCCGGCCCATGAGGTGGAGGAGGCAGGCAGCCCTGGAGCTTTTGAGCAGGCTGACACTTCGTTCTTGCCCGGCGAAGAGGATGATGCTTTCTGGGAAGCTGCCTTGAAGGATCTCCGCATCCAGTTCAATGAGACCGTGGACTAGATCTTTAGGCGCTGGAGCTCCTTTGTCCACACTGAGTTATCCCAAGGGGCTATATAGAGGGAGACCAGCGACCCAGAGCTGGAACTGAGGGCAAGAGACCAGGCTACGGTTGAGCCCGAGGTTGCCAGTAGCGACCAACCGTCTGACCTGCAAACAGGCCTCGAAGAGGAAGTCAAGTCATCTGGGCCCCGCACAGAGCCAGAGTTTCCCGAGGTGCCTGCTGACAATAATGAGGTGACTGGAGTTAAGCTGGAGGACCCAGAGGCACCAGCCAAGCCCGAGGAGGAGGTCCAAGAGAGTTCCGCGGGAGAGTCAGATGTGGTGGTGAAAACCATGATCGAGGAGCCATTCAGCCAGCCGGACTCCGTGGAGGCCAGACCAGAGAGGGACGAGGCCGGCAGCGATGAGGAAGTCGGGGCATCCAGGCCCTGCGCGCTATGGTGGGATTGTCACCAGCACCGACCGGACTGTGTTTAAAGAACTGCCAGCAAACCCATTGCACCTTATAAACTGTGTGGTGTAATTCATTCACCTGTGCCTGAGGAGCCGCCGACCTGTTCCATAACTCCCATCATCCACTACTGCCCCGGGGATCCCACTCCACCTACGGGGAGCTAAACCACCTTGCTGCGTCACCATCACCTCGGACGTCTGTCCCGCAGCGCCGGTAACATTGCCGGAGCTGTAGGTGGCGTCACAAAACACCATTTTTATTGACTGCTCCACTTTTCAGCTACCACCAGAGCCACGGGACTGGGCAACAGGCCCCAAAACATCCCCGTTAAATCAACGCTCGGAACCGTGTACCCCAAGGCCCTGGGGCGGGTCATATGTATTTGTGTTTGTATGTGTGTATATGTGGACCCGCTGCATCACGTGACCCATCATATGTATATATATGTATGTCTTTGTCTAAATATATATGTCCCCGCGATGTCACATAACCCGCCGCATGTATGTATATGTGTGTATGTGTGTGTGTGACCCGCCTCCTGTTTGTATATATATGTATATATATAAAAATATCAAAAAAGAACAGCACTCAGTAAATTTAATGCATACTTCTCTCTGTTTATTGGCCCATACTGACTGCAACACTTCGACAGCAGATTCTGCCTTTCTCTAGCAGTGTACAATGCTCCATCAGTGAGAGGTATATAAGATGCATCATCAATTACAATTAATAATTTACAAAGAACAAATTCACATCTTTTACAATAAAGTTATACAGTGTTTACAAGTATAAAGTGCTAGTGCATGTGCTCCCAAGAGCTCCCTCTTGGAGCTCCACATTCACTGAAATAAAAAGCTTTTTAACTCCAAAACATCCTAACAGGCCAAGTTACATGTTAACATAGGAACCCTTCTTTGATATCACCTTCACAATTCTTGCATCCATTGAACTTGTGAGTTTCTGGAGCGTTTCTGCTTGTATTTCTTTTCATGATGTCAGAATAGCCTCCCAGAGCTGCTGTTTTGATGTGAGCTGCCTCCCACCCTCATACATATTTTGCTTGATTATACTCCAAAGGTTTTCTATAGGGTTGAGGTCAGGGATAGATTGTGGCCACACCATGAGTTTATCTCCTTTTATGCCCATAGTAGCCAATGACACAGAGGTATTCTTTGCAGCATGAGATGGTGCATTGTCATGCATGAAGATGATCTTGTTCCTGAAGGCATGTTTTTGCTTTTTGTACCATGGAAGAAAGTTCTCAGTTGGAAACTCTACATACTTTGCAGAGGTCATTTTCACATCTTCAGGAACCTTAAAGGGGCCTACCTGCTGTTTCCCAATGATTCCGGCCCAAAACATGACTCCTCCACCTCCTTGCTAATGTCGCAGCCTTGTTTGGACATGGTGGCCATCCACCAACCATCCACTACTCCATTCATCTGGACCATCCAGGGTTGCTTAGCACTCATCAGTAAACAAGACTGTTTGAAAATTAGTCTTATGTATGTCTGGGCCCACTGCAACCATTTCTGCTTGTGAGCACTGTTTAGCGGTGGCTGAATAGTAGGTTTATGCCAGTGGCGTAGCAACTGTTTGTGGTGCCCGGGGCGGTCGAAAAATTTGCCGCCACTTTGGTTGTTGATAATCCGGAAGTAACATAGTAACATAGTAACATAGTTTTTAAGGTTGAAGGAAGACTTTAAGTCCATCTAGTTCAACCCATAGCCTAACATGTTGATCCAGAGGAAGGCAAAAAAAAACCATGTGGCAACACTAAGCTCCACATTGGGGAAAAAATTCCTTCCTGACTCCACATGCGGCAATCAGACTAATTCCCTGGATCAACGCCCTATCAAAGAGTCTAGTATATATAACTGGTAATATTATAATTTTCAAGAAAGGCATCCAGGCCCTTCTTAAATGTTAGTAGTGAATCACTCATTACAACATCATGTGGCAGAGAGTTCCATAGTCTCACTGCTCTTACAGTAAAGAATCCACGTCTGTGCTTATGATTAAACCTTCTTTCCTCCAGACGTAGAGGATGCCCCCTTGTCCCAGTCTCAGGCCTAAGAGTAAAGAGATCATTAAAAAGGTCTCTGTACTGTCCCCTCATATATTTATACATTATTATAAGATCACTCCTAAGCCTTCGTTTTTCCAAGCTAAATAACCCCAAGTTTAATAACCTGTCTTGGTATTGCAGACCCCTTAGTCCTCTAATGACTTTTGTCGCTCTTCTCTGGACCCGCTCTAGTTCAGCTATGTCTTTCTTATACACCGGAGACCAGAATTGTACACAGTATTCTAAGTGTGGTCGCACTAGTGACTTATATAGAGGTAAAATTATGTTCTCTTCATGAGCATCTATGCCTCTTTTAATGCATCCCATTATTTTATTTGCCTTTGCAGCAGCTGCCTGACACTGGCCACTAAATGTGAGTTTGTCATCTACCCATACACCCAGGTCTTTTTCAGGGACAATTTATAGTATACACTGTCTGCCCCTATATACAAGAATATAACTACTATAATAAAACACAAAGAGAAGGGGTGCAATTTGGGGGTAAGTATTGGCCCAAATGCCACACACCTATTGGGGTTGTCACTGTGCACCGCCACCTCTGCACCACCCCCAGTGTATGGCAACAAGCAGGACTCAAGGAGGGCCCGGGGCCGGAGCAAGTTTCGCCGCCGTGCTATGGAGTTCATAGTGTAATATAAGTGCAAAAAAAACTTGCCTGTCTTGCCTGCCTGCCTTGCCTGCCTGCCCCGGGAGCCGCTCCATCTAATCACTGCGGGCGCGTCCTGCCCCAGGGCCCTGAACCGCTCCCACGGCCTCCCTGAAGTCCCGGCGGCAGAAGCTGTGCGGGCACTCCACCCCGCAACTGCCCGGACCCACGTGCGGCCAGCCCGGCGCAGACACCACCGGTAAGTGCGGTGCCGCTGCCCCCGCCATCCACCTTTCCCCACCACTGCTGCAGCCCCGACAGCGGCCTGCCCAGCCCCACTCCTGGGCTCCGGTGGCGGTGCCCGGCCCCCCCATGGCGCTGCACAGCTGTGGCGGCAGCGGGAGACAGCCGGCACTTCCCACAGAGCCCACCGCTGCCTACTAAGCTGTGGACCCAGTGGGCCGGCAGCGCTACCCTCGGGTCCCCCACAGCAGCATGGGCAGTAGGCTGTGCGGGGATCAGCGACACCGCACACTCCGCAGTAGCTCCGCAGAAGCCCCTGCCTGCCTCAGCCCTCCAACTAGTCTGAGGTGCCCACCCCCTACACCAAGACCTTGGGCACACCAAGACCTTGGGCCCCCGACCACCTGGTCCCATCAGACCCCCCAGCTGCATGGACCCCTCTACTTAACGGTCCCCCTAGACGCTTTGGCCCCTCTGCCTCACGACCCTGGCTACAGCAACCCCTCCGCTGCATGGACCCCTCTGGCTGCACCTGACCCCGGCTGCCTCACTGATACCCAACTGCACTGGTCCTACTGCACAGGCCCCTCAGCCTCACGGACCCTCTGGCTGCACTGAACCCTCTGCCCACGGACCCTCTGGCTGCAACCGACCCCGGCTGCCTCTGCCTCAGCTCATCCTCCGGCTGCCTCATCTCATCCTCCGGCTGCCTCATCTCATCCCCCGGCTGCTTCATCTCATCCTCCGGCTGCTTCATCTCATCCTCCGGCTGCTTCATCTCATCCTCCAGCTACTTCATCTCATCCTCCGGCTGCTCCATCTCATCCTCCGACTGCTCCATCTCATCCTCCGGCTGCTTCATCTCATCCTCCGGTTGCTTCATCTCATCCTCCGGCTGCTTCATCTCATCCTCCAGCTGCTTCATCTCATCCTCCGGCTGCTTCATCTCATCCCCCGGCTGCTTCATCTCATCCCCTGCCTGCTTCAGCTCACCCCTTGGCGACATCATCTCCTCCTGAGCTACACCATCTCACCCTGGCTGCTCCATCCCAGCCCACCTGCTTCACTTCACCCCGGCTGCATCACCTCACCCACGACTGCACCACCTAATCCCCGGCTGCTCCACCTGCGCCAACTCGTCCTGGCCGCAACTGCATCATCTCTTCACCAAACTGCACTTCACCTCTGAACTGCACTTCCTCCCCCGGACTGCACCTCACCACCTGGCCGCACCTCGAACGCGGCTAACCACCCATCATCTTGAACTCGCCCTCACACCACCAGATCCCCGGCTACCTCTGACCCATCCATCCTCCCCCACCCTCTTCCCCCACCATGTTCCCGCTCCTCCTCACCTTCACTCCCATCTTCCTCCACTTCCTACTACCCCCACCCATCCCCCCACTGTGCAAAGGAATTCTGCTCTCACCCTCCATCCTCATTACCCACCTCACCCTATCCTCCGAACTATTCCCCCACTTTCAACCCACCATCTCTAGATGTACACGCCCACCACGCAAGCTCTCCTGCTCCCACCTCCTAACCCTCTCCCTGCTCCTCCTACTCTCTGGTGACATCTCCCCCAATCCTGGCCCACCCCACCTCACCACCTCACTCCCCTCCTTCCCACTCCGACGACCCACCACCAACCCTCGTAACCCCCTTAACCTCCGACCCATTCCCCCCACCCCCGCCTCCCCTGTCCCCTTACCCGGCGAACTCTGAAACGTCCGCTTGGTCCGTAACAAACTCACTCTCATCCACGACCTCTTCATCTCCAAAAAACTCTCCTTCCTCGGCCTCACAGAGACCTGGCTTACCCCCTCTGACACAACCTCCCCAGCTGCCCTCTCCTACGGTGGATTCACGCTCTCCCACACTCCTCGCCCCAACACCGTGGCGGCAGTGTTGGCCTACTTCTGGCCAATGACTGCTCCTCCCCACTCACACCACCCCCCCTCCCTTCCTTCGAGGCACACGCTGTCCGCATCTACTCCCCCTGCAACCTCCAACTGGCCGTTGCCTACCGCCCCCCTGGTTCCCCCTCCACCTTCTTTGACCACTTCACAACCTGGCTTCTCCACCTCCTCTCCTCCGACATCCCCACATCGTCATGGATGACTTCAATATCCCCATCGACACCACCAAAGCCGCTGCCTCCAGACTCCTATCCCTCACCTCCTCCTTCGGCCTCTCCCAATGGATCTCCTCCGCCACACACACTGGTGGCCACACACTCGACCTAGTCTTCACCCGACTCTGCTCCCTCACCGACCTCACATACTCGACTCTCACCCACTCCGACCACAACCTCTGACATTCTCCTCCTTTCCCCCTACCCTCACCCCCCTCTCCGGACACTCCCCACCCCCGCAGAAACCTCAAGCTCATAAACTTCGACTCACCTCAGAATCCTCCTCCCCCTCTCCGACTTGCCCTCTCAAGACGCTGACTCTGCCGCCTCCCTCTACAACTCCACTCTCACCACAGCCCTCGACCAGGCCCCCCCACTCACAACACGAGACAACGACAACCCTGGCTACGACCCCACCAAAAACTCAGATGGACGACTACGCAGCAGCGATGAAGAATCCACTCCCAAACTTGCCCATAAACTTCCTCAACACCTCAGATCCCTTACTCCCAAAGCAATCTACTCTCCTCCCTAATTACCGCTCTGTCTCACAACCCCAACCAACAACTCTTTAAAACCTTCACTCTTACTTCGTCCACTGCCACGCCTCACTCACACCCTCATCTCCACTGACGACTTTGCCTCCTCTTCAAAGACAAATCGACAAACTCAGACAAACTTCGATCCTCCCCCCTGCCCCATCCCACCCAGCCCATCCCCCATCACCCAAATGCGTTTCACCCCATGACAGAAGCCACCCTCCCTATCCCTCCTAGCACGATCACACACTCACCTACATGCGCCCTTGATCCACTTCCCTCCCATCTCATCCCTAACCTCACCACAGTCCTCATCCCTGCTCTAACACACCTCTTCAACATTTCACTCAAATCCGGCACTTTCCCCTCACCCTTCAAACACACCCTAATCACACCCATCCTAAAAAAAACATCACTAGACCCTACACAGTCTCCAACTATCGCCCCATATCTCTCCTCCCGTTTGCCTCAAAACTTCTTGAACAACACGTCTATTCCGAACTGTCCTCCCACCTCTCTTCCAGTGCTCTCTTTGATCACCTTCAATCCGGCTTCCGGCCTCACCACTCCACCGAAACAGCCCTAACCAAAGTAACTTCTGATCGCCAAGAGCAAACGACACTACTCCATCCTCATTCTTCTCGACCTTTCTGCTGCCTTCGACACTGTTGACCACTCCCTCTTGCTCCAAATTCTTGAGTCTCTTGGCATTACTGACCTCGCCCTCTCCTGGATCTCCTCTTACTTAACGGACAGGACATTCAGTGTCACCCACTCCCACACCTCCTCACCCCCACCCTCTCTCTGTAGGTGTCCCCCAAGGCTCAGTCCTGGGATCACTACTCTTCTCCATTTACACCCTCGGCCTAGGCAACCTCATCGAGTCACAGGGACTCCAATACCACCTCTACGCTGACGACACCCAACTCCATCTGTCTGGCCCTGACATTTCCTCTCTTTTATCCAAAATTCCTCCCTGCCTATCCGCCATCGCATCCTTCTTTTCTTCCCGTTTCCTAAAACTCAACATGGACAAGACTGAATTCCTCGTCTTTCCCCCGAACAACCCCGTCCCGCTTCCTGACCTCTCCATCACCGTCGATAACTGCACACTCTCACCCGTCCCCCACACCAAGTGCCTCGGGGTAATCCTCGACTCCTCCCTCTCCTTCAAGCCCCACATCTAAGCCCTCGCCACTGCCTGTCAACTCCAACTAAAAAACATTGCCCGTATCCGCTCCTTCCTTGACCACAACACGGCCAAGACACTCGTCCATGCCATCATCATCTCCTGCCTGGACTACTGCAACCTCCTGTTAACTGGCCTCCCTGCCTCCTCCCTCAAACCTCTCTGCGCCATCCTCAACTCTGCTGCCCGACTCATCCACCTATCTCCCCGTTACTCCCCCGCCTCCCCTCTCCGCCGAGACCTCCACTAGCTCCCCATCCCCCTGCGATCTCGCTTCAAAACCTTAACCCTGACATACAAGGCCATACACAACCTGTCCCCTCCCTACATCTCTGACCTAGTCACCCGCTACCTTCCCTCACGCAACTTGCATTCCTCTCAGGAACTCCTTCTCTCAACCCCCCGCATCTCCACCACCCACAACCGCACACAAGACTTCTCTCGCGCCTCTCCCAGACTCTGGAACTCCCTCCCCCACCACATCAGACACTCCCCTACCCTGGGAACCTTCAAGGAAAACCTGAAGACCCACCTCTTCCTACAAGCCTACAACACACACTGAGACCCTATCCAATGCACCATCTCACCTCTCCCCTCCTACTGTCTCCCTCCCCACCCCCTCTAGACTGTGAGCCCTCGCAGACAGGATCCCCGGCCCTATTGTACCCACATGATTTATTGTGGATTTGTCGTCGTCTGTGGTCGTCTTTGACCACATGTCTCTGTCTAAATTGTAAAGCGCTATGCATACCAATAGCGCTATATAAATACCTAATAATAATAATAATAATAATTATGTCACAATACCGGCGGGATCTGAAGATCTTCTATTTGGAGGTCAGGGGCTCTCTGATGCCATGTTGCTGTCTGTCTCGCTGTCGTCCTCTTTTGACACTGCAGTGCGGTAGACAAGAGAGCATTAACTGGTTAATAACAAGAAGTATGGAGTGTACTAACTGAGCCATAAATCCTCCCCATACCAGTAGGATTGCTATATGGATTTTAGTATTAGGGTACGGACACACTGGCGTGAAAATCTGATGAGTGCAATGTGTGATTTTCTCGCATTGCAATCAATCTCTGAGAGCAGATTGGCGAGTGTTGGACGCTTTTTTCTCATCCAGATTCAGGATGAGAAAAAAGTTGCAACATGCTGCGACAGTCTGCGATTCCCGCGTGAGACTCACCAATGCAAGTCTATGGGTCCGACAAAATCACAGACAGCACACAGACCGTCCGAGAGGCATCTGTTTTTTTTACGGATACATTCTCATTCTGTAGCTGAGACAACTGTAAAATGTTTCTGTAAATGATTCTACAGTAATAGCTGCTAAGAAAAAACACGAATTGATTGCACATGGATGTGATCTGAGAATCCGAGAAAAATGTCGGAGACTCGCACAGCAGTTGCCAAATGTACCAAAAAACCGATGTCACTCGTCCTACTCTCCTGGATGAGGAACAGACCAATTTTAAGGCGGCAGGAGACAGTGTAGCACCATGTCCTCAGCTCCGTGCTGTGCACAGACAGTATAAAGGTACACTACTACAGCACAGAGCTGAGGACAGCCCAGAAGAGGCGCCGCACAATAACCACAGACAGGTGGCGGGAGAACATTGAGCCCGCCCAGGAGAATTACAACTCCAAGTACCCAACACACTGCCCAGAAACCATACAGTAACGCCCGAACAGGCAGGAGAACTACAACTCCCAGCATGCCACACCCTGCCAACACAGGAAGGTGGAGGCTGCCGCATGGAGGCAGAGACACCTGGTACAGCTGCCATTATCACCACACACAGCCCCACTCCTCCTGCACTTCTCTGTCCTCCTGTTCCTGTCCTTCTGCCCCCTGTTCTGTCCTTCTGCCCCCGTCCTCTTCTCTCCTGTCCCCCTGTTCCTGTCCTTCTGCCCCCTGTCTTCTTCTCCTGTCCTTCTGCCTCCATCCTCTTCTCCTCTGCCCCCCTGTCCTCTTCTCCTGTCCCCCTGTTCCTGTCCTTCTGCCCCGTCCTCTTCTCTTCTGTCCTCCTGTTCCTGTTCTTCTACCCCCCTGTCCTCTTCTCCTGTCCCCCTGTTCCTGTCCTTCTGCCCCCGTCCTCTTCTCCTCTGTCCTCCTGTTCCTGTCCTTCTGCCCCCCTGTTCCTGTCCTTCTGCCCCGTCCTCTTCTCCTCTGTCCTCCTGTTCCTGTCCTTCTGCCCCCCTGTCTACTTCTCCTGTCCCCCTGTTCCTGTCCTTCTGCCCCCCTGTCTTCTTCTCCTGTCCTTCTGCCCCCGTCCTCTTCTCCTCTGCCCCCATGTCCTCTTCTCCTGTCCCCCTGTTCCTGTCCATCTGCCCAGTCCTCTTCTCCTCTGTCCTCCTGTTCCTGTCCTTCTGCCCACCTGTCCTCTTCTCCTGTCCCCGTTCCTGTCCTTCTCTGCCCCCGTCCTCTTCTCCTCTGTCCTCCTGTTCCTGTCCTTCTGCCCCGTCCTCTTCTCCTCTGTCCTCCTGTTCCTGTCCTTCTGCCCCCCTGTCCTCTTCTCCTCTGCCCCCCTGTCCTCTTCTCCTGCCCCCCTGTTCCTGTCCTTCTGCCCCCCTGTCCTCTTCTCCTGTCCCCCTGTTCCTGTCTTTCTGCCCCCGTCCTCTTCTCCTCTGCCCCCCTGTTCGTGTCCTTCTGTCCTCCTGTCCTCTTCTCCTGTCCCCCTGTTCTTGTCCTTCTGCCCTCATGCCCTCTTCTCCTGTCCCCCTCTTCCTATCCTTCTGCCCCCATGTCCTCTTCTCCTCTGTATGCTGTATATAGCATATGGCCCATATCCCATATGCTATATACAGCATTCATCTACATGGAACCACTTAGTGTACCTTAGGGACAGGGAGTCAGGACTCTCACTGGTTAAATTCAATGAATATCAGCTTGCGGCCTCCCTCCAGGATCCAGGATGGCCGGAAGTGAAGTGCGGGCCTCACTGTGCGGCTGTGCGGGCAGTGACGTCACCGCACAGGTCCTATCATCAGTGAAGCCACGGTCAGTCTGATAGCTCCTGCAGTGGCGCGGCTGCGCCTCTGCTTCTCCCACGGAAGGAGAGGAATTGCCGCGCCGCCCCCACACAAGTGCCGCCTGGGGCGGACCGCCCCCCCCCGCCACCCCCCACGCTACGCCACTGGTTTATGCACTACAGCAAGTCTTTGAAGGATCCTACACCTTGAGGTTCAAGGGACTTCAGAGGCCCAGCAGCTTAAAATATCTGATTGTTGGTTTGTAAGGCCTTTTCAGCAGCTGCTCTCTTAATCCGACGAACTTGCCTGGCAGAAACCTTCCTCATTCTGCCTTTATCTGCACGAACATGTCTGTGCTCAGAATCAGCCACAAATCTCTTCACAGTATGATGATCACGCTTAAGTTTTCATGCAATATCTAATGTTTTCATCCCTTGTCCAAGGCATTGCACTATTTGTGGCTTTTCAGTAGCAGAGAGATCCTTTTTCTTTCCCATGTTACTTGAAAACTGTGGCCTGCTCAATATTGTGGAACATCCAGTTTTCCTTTTATTGGGCTCACCTGCCAAACTAATTATCACAGGTATCTGAGATTGATTTCAGCGATCCAAAGAACCCTGAGACACAATACCATCAATGGGTTTCATTGAAAAAAAACCCTATGACACTTAAAACACAATTTGCATAATAATTTGGAACATGGTGTATACACACATGCATGCACATATATATACATATACACACAAAACTATACACACTCACACATATACACATAAATACATATATACACACATACATACATACACATATATATATATACAGTTGTGCCAAAAGTATTGACACCCCTGCAATTCTGTCAGATAATACTCAGTTTCTTCCTGAAAATGTAAATCATAAACATTATTCCTGTTAAAAAGATAAAGTCTTTATTGAGCACGTATGCTAAATACCCATCAAAACCCGTTAAAAACTGGGTGCACAGGTGACAGTAAGGAAGGAAGGGCTACCCCTATAGGTCAACGTCTCCCTCCTTGCCCTACCTGCCAGCGGAGGTCGGCACCCTAAAAATGATATGGCGCCCCCACTCCTCGTCGGCTCACACTATACTCACCCTGAACTCACCCTCATAAAGGGGGGAAAAGAGGTGCTCCCCACCCTAGGATGGTATCATCGGGTTGTATAGCTTGTACCAGTGTCCCAGTATTAAAAGGAGCTGTTCCCCGTGGCTAAGTCTATGTCTGGCATGACACGATGATAAAACAGACCGTATAGTTCACTCTCCAAACACAGCCGGTGTCCACCCTCAATGATAAAACAGGCAGTGCGTTCAAACCAACAAATGGAGTAAATCAATAGTACTTAGCTTTCAAACGGGGTCAC
Organism: Allobates femoralis; assembly: GCA_033576535.1. Lineage (NCBI taxonomy): Eukaryota > Metazoa > Chordata > Amphibia > Anura > Aromobatidae > Allobates > Allobates femoralis. The sequence goes on along the minus strand of JARQOC010000006.1, from coordinate 262,006,648 downwards.
AGGTCACTCCCCGCGCGCCTCGACGCGTTTCCAATCATCAGGAGGCCTGATAAGAAGGTTCCATTACTGTGCATCCAGCATGTGCCCACAGCATTGGTCTGATATAGGGAGGAGCCACTATGTTATCAGTTGCTCCCTTATAACTGGTCTGAGAGTGCTAGGCCACCTCCCCATTATGGGCACTTCCTGCACCATCTATTTCCTTTGGTACACCCCAATATAAGGCTCAAAGCCGACCCAAAGGGATACAGACCAACCTATACAATCCCTGGTATCCCCCTTAGACAGCCCTCACCACAAACTCGCCGCCATCCAGCCGCTCTGCACTCTTGACATGCAAGCTGCCGCCGCCATAATGGCCGCTGGAACGCACGCGTCATAAGAGATCGACGCTGCGGACCAACGCGCATGCGCGGCGGCACTACGCGTCAAATCGCGACGCCCACCGCGCATGGGCATTGCGAGTCAACACCCATACCTGCCGTTGCTAGGCAGCAAAAAGGCGCAGTATCGCGGGAAATGGCCGGAATGTACTCTAGCAGCCAGGAGGATAAAGGCTTATAACATACAGGGAGTGGTTGTTATGATACTGGAGTATCCAAGAGGGAACAAAAATGTTATAGTGCATATATCCCCTAGGACCCAAAGGTCACAATACCCTCAGGTCCCATATGGGTGACAGGGAAGAGACCAATTTAGGGGGAAAGGACCAGCAGCAAACATCGGCCAGAATATAGAATACTGATCTTTAAATTCATATACAATGAAAAGCAACCCAGTTTTTTCCAGGATCCCAGACCTCATAGCTCCTATAGAAAACATACAAAAGACATCTGCTCATTTAACCCACCTGGGGCCAGGGATCCAAATCTAAAGATCCATTCTGTTTCTCTCTAAAGTATACTACGGTCATGGCTGCCCCTCTTGGGCCGGTTTTTACCACCTCCAATATCCTGAAGGACAGTTGTTTAAGGTCGCCCCCATGTATCAAATTGACGTGTCGCGCTAAAGGGGTATCCCTGCCTTTCCGTATATCCCCTAGATGGTCACCTACACGGCGTCTGAATTCCCTAATGGTCTTCCCTACGTAGTCAAGTCTGCATGTACAAGTAGCCACGTATATCACGCCAGACGTTTTGCAATTAGCAAAATCACATATGAAGAACGTTTTACCATTGGCCGCACTCCTAACAGACTTGCAAGGTGCCATATGTCCACAAAAGGAACAGTCACCACATCTAAAAAACCCTATAGGTTTAGTTCCCAGCCAGGTAGATCCACTGGTTGGTGCCCTGTAGTGGCTATGCACAAGTCTGTCTTTGAGCGACCTTCCTCTCCTATATGTGACGCTGGGTGACAAGGAAACACTTCCCCTCAAATCGGGGTCTGAAGTCAGGATATCCCAGTATCTGCGTAGCACTGTCATGACCCTCTTATTCTGACAATCAAAGGTACCGACAAACCTAGTCACACCTGAGTCCACTTTTGGGCGTTTACCACACTTAAGTAGCAGAGCCTCACGATCCTGTTGCTCGGTGTGTGTGCGTGCTGCCTGTAGCACAGAGTGTGGGTACCCTTGCTGTATAAAGCGTCTTGTCAAATCGTCTGCCTGAACACGAAAGTCTGACATCCCCGAACAATTCCGCCTTAACCTTAAATATTGCCCTTTAGGGATGCCTTTCTTAAGGGGTGCCGGATGATGGCTCTCCCACCTCAGCAGGCTGAGTGGGACTTAGACCCAGAGGGCCCGAGAGGGGGAGTGGGGGGTGGTGGCGGTAGAGGTAGAGGAAGGCGGAGGAGACCAAGAGGGGGGAAATGGGGCACTGGCGGTCCCCAAGGCCCCCAGGGCAATCCAGGTCAACCCGCACCACAGGTACCTCCAATACCTTCACACCCACATGTACCCCAAGGCTCCATAGGTTCAAACTATCCCGTGATACCCCAGAATCTCGCCATGCCACAAAATCGGTCTGGCCAGGCGGGAGTAGGTGGGGGAGCTTCGGGTGGAGCCACTGGCATCTTTTTGCCCTCTGGGCCGTCTTTACCCTCTATCCCTGGGACTCCTTTTTTAGGAGGACAGATTCCGAGGGATTACCCACTGAGAAACAGGGGTGGCGTATCACAGACACAACAGTGACACAGCTGGACGGTGGTCAGATCATTAATCTGTCCACATACCAGTTGAGTCTTCATGAGTACAATGTCCTCAAAAAAGGCCTTTCGTTTGTTCCAACTGGCAAGTTCAATTGTTTTGGTTGGGTGAAAGATCTGAATTTGTTCTGTAGGAAACTGAAATGGAAGAAATTTTTCTCCAAGCATAATAGAGAAGAGTGTCTAAAGATAGGCTTGGACGAGGAAGATATTGACTGTTTTCATGATATGTCACGGTTGGCTCACCAGATCAGTGGGTGTAACGAGAGAGGGCTCGGTCCCTTTACGGGACACAGGAATGGCAGTAAAAAGATGCCACCCAACTCTGACATGATTAGCGTTGATATTTTCATGAACCTAGTGGAAAGGGATCTCAGAAGGATCCCATGTACCAATCAAGATTTCAACAGCAATCTCAGTGAAGCGGAGGAGAGGACCCTTTCTAATCTTGAGAAGGAACAGGGTCTTGTTATAAAACCATCTGATAAAGGCGGAATATTGTATTGATGGATCATGAGATGTATCGGGAGATGTGCTATCGGATTCTCAACGATCGCTCTGCGTATGAGGTCTTACCCTCAAATCCTGCTGAAAGATATGCGGTAGAACTGTCCGCCATCCTAGAATATGCTAGAGAGGGTGGCCTCATTACGAAAAGCGAATATGATTTCATCAATACTATTCATCCTGTAACCCCGACCTTTTATGCCCTTCCCAAGGTGCATAAGGGTCTGGGGGTTTTGAAGGGGAGACCAATTGTCTCCGGTGTAGACTCCTGCACCCAAAAGGCAGGTATCTACGTTGATACTATTCTACGTCCTTTTGTGACAAGCCTCTCATCCTATACGAGGGACACCGCAGACTTGCTGAAAAAACTTGATGGGGTTCACCTGGGGCAGGATACTATACTGGCCTCTATTGACGTTGAGGCATTGTATAGTAGCATTCCCCACGATCTGGGAGTGCGTGCTGTGGAGTATTATCTCAATACAAGAACGACTATTTGCCGAAGTCACAATATTTTTGTCACTGACTTATTGAGATTTGTACTTCATCATAACGCATTTCTCTTTGATAGGAAGTACTTCCACCAGCTCAGGGGGACGGCGATGGGGAGCTCTTGCGCCCCGTCGTACGCCAACCTCTTCCTGGGCTGGTGGGAGGAAACCATTGTGTTTAGGGATGGCACTAATTGGTGGGAGCCCCATATTACCCTCTGGGCCAGATACATTGACGATGTGTTTCTATTGTGGTCTGGCCCAGGTGGGAGTTTTGCCGAATTTGTTAAGTGTCTGAACCATAATGACATCGGACTTCAGTTTACATCTGAGAGAAACCCCCTAGAACTTCCCTTACTTGATGTATATATACAAAAAGAGGTAGATGGGTCTATATCCACCAGGACCTATCGAAAACTCACATCCACGAACAGCCTGCTGAGGTGGGAGAGCCATCATCCGGCACCCCTTAAGAAAGGCATCCCTAAAGGGCAATATTTAAGGTTAAGGCGGAATTGTTCGGGGATGTCAGACTTTCATGTTCAGGCAGACGATTTGACAAGACGCTTTATACAGCAAGGGTACCCACACTCTGTGCTACAGGCAGCACGCACACACGCCGAGCAACAGGATCGTGAGGCTCTGCTACTTAAGTGTGGTAAACGCCCAAAGGTGGACTCAGGTGTGACTAGATTTGTCGGTACCTTTGATTGTCAGAATAAGAGGGTCATGACAGTGCTACGCAGATACTGGGATATCCTGACTTCAGACCCCGATTTGAGGGGAAGTGTTTCCTTGTCACCCAGCGTCACATATAGGAGAGGAAGGTCGCTCAAAGACAGACTTGTGCATAGCCACTACAGGGCACCAACTAGTGGATCTACCTGGCTGGGAACTAAACCTATAGGGTTTTTTAGATGTGGTGACTGTTCCTTTTGTGGACATATGGCACCTTGCAAGTCTGTTAGGAGTGCGGCCAATGGTAAAACGTTCTTCATACGTGATTTTGCTAATTGCAAAACGTCTGGCGTGATATACGTGGCTACTTGTACATGCAGACTTGACTACGTAGGGAAGACCATTAGGGAATTCAGACGCCGTGTAGGTGACCATCTAGGGGATATACGGAAAGGCAGGGATACCCCTTTAGCGCGACACGTCAATTTGATACATGGGGGCGACCTTAAACAACTGTCCTTCAGGATATTGGAGGTGGTAAAAACCGGCCCAAGAGGGGGCAACCATGACCGTAGTATACTTCAGAGAGAAACAGAATGGATCTTTAGATTTGGATCCCTGGCCCCAGGTGGGTTAAATGAGCAGATGTCTTTTGTATGTTTTCTATAGGAGCTATGAGGTCTGGGATCCTGGATAAAACTGGGTTGCTTTTCATTGTATATGAATTTAAAGATCAGTATTCTATATTCTGGCCGATGTTTGCTGCTTGTCCTTCCCCCTAAATTGGTCTCTTCCCTGTCACCCATATGGGACCTGAGGGTATTGTGACCTTTGGATCCTAGGGGATATATGCACTATAACATTTTTGTTCCCTCTTGGATACTCCAGTATCATAACAACCACTCCCTGTATGTTATATCACCCCTTAGCCTTTACCTCTGGCTGCTAGAGTACATTCCGGCCATTTCCGCGCGGATACTGGGCCTTTTTGCTGCCTACACAACCCGATGATACCATCCTAGGGTGGGGAGCACCTCTTTTCCCCCCCTTTATGAGGGTGAGTTCAGGGTGAGTATAGTGTGAGCCGACGAGGAGTGGGGGCGCCATATCGTGTTTAGGGTGCCGACCTCCGCTGGCAGGTAGGGCAAGGAGGGAGACGTTGACCTATAGGGGTAGCCCTTCCTTCCTTACTGTCACCTGTGCACCCAGTTTTTAACGGGTTTTTGATGGGTATTTAGCATACATGCTCAGTAAAGACTTTATCTTTTTAACAGGAATAATGTTTATGATTTACGATTTATAATTTCCTGAGATATCAAACTTATCATTTTCTTCCTGAAAATGATTGCAATCACAAATTCTTTGGTATTATTATCTTCATTTACCGTATATACTCGCGTATAAGCCGAGTTTTTCAGCCCAAAGATTGGGCTGAAAAGTCCCCCCCTCGGCTTATACGCGAGTCGTACGGCACAGGCCGCCCGCCACCCCCATCAGTATACAGGCGCCCCCCCCATCAGTGTACAGGCCCCCCCCCTTGCTGCTGCAAACCTGTAAAGTACTAGATCATTATACTTATCCCTGTGGCCGTCCCCGCCACCGCCATCGCGCTCCTCTGGCTTCATCCGGCTTTTTCCGGCTTCCTCCTCCGGTAGGCGTAGGCAATGACGTCATTGTCTGTGCGCCAGAGGAGGAAGCCGGAAGAAGTCGGAAGAGGCATGAAGACCCGGAGGAGCGCGGTGCAGAGCAGCGGCGGCGGCCACAGGGATAAGTATAATGATCTATTACTTTACAGGTTTGCAGCAGCAAGGGGGGGCCCTGTATACTGATGGGGGGGCGCCTGTATACTGATGGGGGTGGCGGGCGGGCGGCCTGCATACCTCTGGGGCTGCTGCTGTATATACCTCTGGGGCTGCTGCTGTATATACTTATGGGGCTGCTGCAGGATATACCTCTGGGGCTGCTGCTGGATATACCTCTGGGGCTGCTGCTGTATATACCTCTGGGGCTGCTGCTGTATATACCTCTGGGGCTGCTGCTGTATATATCACTGGGGCTGCTGCTGTATATACCACTGGGGCTGCTGCTGTTTATACCTCTGGGGCTCCTGCTGTATATACCTCTTGGGCTGCTGCTGTATATACCTCTGGGGCTGCTGCTGTATATACCTCTGGGACTGCTGCTGTATATACCTCTGAGGTTGCTGCTGTATACACCTCTGGGGCTGCTGCTGTATACACCTCTGGGGATGCTGCTGTATACACCACTAGGGCTGCTGCTGTATATACCACTGGGGCTGCTGCTGTATATACCACTGGGGCTGCTGCTGTAACACTGTTGGGGCCTGTATATACCACTGGGGCTGCTGCTTTATATACCACTGGGGAGGCTGCTGTAACACTGCTGCGGTCTGTATATACCACTGGGGAGGCTGCTGTATACCACACTGCTGGGGGCTGTATACCTGTGCTGGGGTCCACCCTCAGCTTATGCACGAGTCAATAGGTTTTCCCAGGTTTTGGTGGCAAAAGTAGGGGGATCGGCTTATACACGGGTCGGCTTATACACGAGTATATACGGTAATTTGTCTTCAATGAAAAAACACAAAAGAATGAAGCAAAAAGCAAAACATTGATCCTTTCACACAAAACTCCAAAAATGGGCCAGACAAAAGTATTGGCACCCTCAGCCTAATACTTGGTTGCACAACCTTTAGCCAAAATATCTGCGATCAACCGCTTCCGGTAACCATCAATGAGTTTCTTACAATGCTCTGCTGGAATTTTAGGCCATTCTTCTTTGGCAAACTGCTCCAGGTCCCTGATATTTGAAGGGTGCTTTCTCCAAACAGCCATTTTTAGATCTCTCCACAGGTGTTCTATGGGATTCAGGTCTGGACTCATTGCTGGCCACCTTAGAAGTCTCCAGTGCTTTCTCTCAAACCATTTTCTAGTGCTTTTTGAAGTGTATTTTGGGTCATTGTCCTGCTGGAAGATCCATGACCTCTGAGGGAGACCCAGCTTTCTCACACTGGGCCCTACATTATGCTGCAAAATTTGTTGGTAGTCTTCAGACTTCATAATGCCATGCACACAGTCAAGCAGTCCAGTGCCAGAGGCAGCAAAGCAACCCCAAAACATCAGGGAACCTCTGCCATGTTTGACTATAGGGACCATGTTCTTTTCTTTGAATGCCTCTTTTTTTCTCCTGTAAACTCTATGTTGATGCCTTTGCCCAAAAAGCTCTACTTTTGTCTCATCTGACCAGAGAACATTCTTCCAAAACATTTTAGGCTTTCTCAGGTAAGTTTTGGCAAACTCCAGCCTGGCTTTTTTATGTCTCAGGGTAAGAAGTGGGGTCTTCCTGGATCTCCTACTATACAGTCCCTTTTCATTCAGACACTGACGGATAGTACAGGTCAACACTGTTGTACCCTCAGACTGCAGGGCAGCTTGAACTTGTTTGGATGTTAGTCGAGGTTCTTTATCCACCATCCACACAATCTTGCGTTGAAATCTCTTGTCAATTTTTCCTTTCCGTCCACATCTAGGGAGGTTAGCCACAGTGCCATGGGCTTTAAACTTCTTGATGACACTGCACACGGTAGACACAAGAACATTCAGGTCTTTGGAGATGGACTTGTAGCCTTGAGATTGCTCATGCTTCCTCACAATTTGGTTTCTCAAGTCCTCAGACAGTTCTTTGGTCTTATTTCTTTTCTCCATGCTCAATGTGGTACACACAAGGACACAGGACAGAGGTTGAGTCAACTTTAATCCATGTCAACTGGCTGCAAGTGTGATTTAGTTATTGCCAACACCTGTTAGGCGCCACAGGTAAGTTACAGGTACTGTTAATTACACAAATTAGAGAAGCATCACATGATTTTTCTAACCGTGCCAATACTTTTGTCCACCCCTTTTTTATGTTTGGTTTGGAATTATATTCAGTTTGGCTTTAGGACAATTCTTTTTGTGTTTTTTCATTGAAGACAAATTAAATGAAGATAATACCAAAGAATTTGTGATTGCAATCATTTTCAGGAAGAAACTGAGTATTATCTGACAGAATTGCAGTGGTGTCTATACTTTTGGCCACAACTGTATATACACATACATACATACACGCACACATATATATATCCATGTATCCTTTTTATTCTGTTCAATCCTCCTTTGTTTCTTCCCCTTTTCTGTCTTTTATTTCCCTTTTTCTGTCCCTTCCTTCCCTTTTGCTTTAATGTGCCTCTTTCTCCTATTGTGGCGCTTTCCTTGTAATTACAAGCACCATGACCACCGCTCACGCATGCACAATGCGTATTCTCCTTGCGATATCACATGATCACATGATGCCCGATCACGTGACTCAGTAACTGAGGTTACTGACAACATTGCGAGTGCGCATGCGCGCTCGTCTTCATGATGCGACGCCATGTGCATCCAGAGTCCGGATATAAACCCTGGAGACACAGCGTTCTGCACGCTGTCATCTCCTGTGTAACTTTGCAATTTCCCCAGTGTCACATCATATGGTGAGTTAGAGCTTATACAATTCCCTTTGTACCAGTGTGAACCCTTAGGGGCCCTTTATACGCCGCTACTGGAGGATGGATACAACCAGCTACAGGCTACAAATGTAGCTTGTAGCGGCAAAATACCCCGTAGTAGCGGCATGTAAAGATGGTAGGAGGCACCCGGCAACAGATACATCTGTTTCCGAGCACTGCCCGGAAACAGGTGGCTACACAGGCGATTGTAGCGAGCTGTATCGGCGTGTAAAGAAGCAACAGAAGGGATGTGTCGACACCAGGCAATGTACCTGGTATGTAGCTGGGGCGTGACACAGGCTCCGGGATACCGCCCCCCTTCAGCGATCATTGGTGATAGCTCCTGCGTTACGATTGGTAGACGCTGCATAGGGAGGCATATTTAAGGAGCTGACCAGTCACACTACACAATTGCTCGAGCGTCATGTATTAAACAGCCTCCTGCGATACCTGGCCAATCATGATGTTATTGCTTTGTCCTATCAGCGTACGGACGTCTCGTAATCCACAATTGGTATACAGCCAACGCGTTTCATGGCCACCTGGCAAAGCTGCCCTGATGAAGTGGCCAGGTGGCCATGAAACGCGTTGGCTTGAGTGTAAATATAGGTTTGCTTGAATCCTCGGTTTTCCCTGTGGTCTAGCGCGGACAAACCCCGGCTCTTTTTCTCCTATACTGTATGTATCTGCACCCCGGGATCTGCAGCGGCCAAAACTTCTACAGGTGGTTGTGACTCTCACAACCATACCAGGTGAGTGGATTACCTTTGTTAATAACACGCTGGTGTCCCTCATTTACCGCCTTAGTGCGCTCCCCCTCTCTCTAATTTTTTGCAATCCACAATTGTGGCACGCCTATGTGCTGTCCCTGCTGCACCAGGTCCGCCCATATTAGCTGGTTGTAGCGGTGTGTAAATGAGGTAAGATGAGCTACAGAAGGTGACTTGAGGCACCCGGCGGTGTATCCAGAGATAGATATCACGTAGCATAGCGTAGCTTGTGGCGGCGTGTAAAGATGGTGCGTTTACCGTTTGTAACCGTTTGTGCGTGCTCGTGCACGTGAAGTAGCTGGTTGTATCCATCCTCCAGTAGCGGCGTGTAAAGGTACCCTTAGGGATCCTATATTCTCATACATCCTCCAGTTACATACACTGTAATGTTGATTATATATTTAATCTTGGCTGTATTAACCCCTTGTTTGATTATGGGCTTTTTCTTTTCTTATATAGCCATTGTGAATACTACATCAGCTCTCAGAAGTAGCCTGTCCAGAATTGATGGTAGAAATATCTATTGTTTTGTCTTATATTTTATGTTATTGTATGAACATGAATATTGATCGTGTTGTGATATATTTTCTTTATCTTTATAGCAACTGATGAAGGCCAGTAGGCCGAAACGTTTTGCTTTACAATTCTGTTTTTTTGAGCTGCTTAATAAATATAGATTTTTGCAATTTTGTGCCAAGTTATCATTATAATATGACATCACATCAGGCCGCCCTGTCACATGACCCGCTGATGCAGCTTTCACCGGTAATGAGAACTTTGAGTGCGGCTGAGAACAGAGCGGCGAGGATGGAGGAAATGGAGCGGCAAGCAGGGGGGGTTATGGGGGGGGTGTTGGAGCAGCGAGTTGGGGGGGGGTGATGCAGCGGTGAGGAGGGGGGTTGATGGAGCGGTGAGGAGGGGGGGTGATGGAGCGGTGAGGAGGGGGGGTGATGGAGCGGTGAGGGGGGGTGATGGATCAGCGAGGAAGAGGGTGATGGAGTGGCATAGAGGGGGGAAGTGCAATGCTGAGGAGGGGGTGGGAATGGAGCACTGAGGAGATGGGGCAGAAAAGAAAGCACGGCAGGGCAGAAAGAGCAGTAGGGACAGAAAAAGAGCATGAGTGGCAGAGACAGGGGGCAGAAAGAGAGCATGAGTGGCAGAGACAGGGGGCAGAAAGAGAGCATGAGGGGCGGAGACAGGGGGCAGAAAGAGAGCATGAGGGGCAGAGATAGGAGGCAGAAAGAGAGCATGAGGGGCAGAGACAGGGGGCAGAAAGAGAGCATGAGGGACAGAGACAGGGGGCAGAAAGAGAGCATAAGGGGCAGAAACAGGGGGCAAAAACAGCACAGCGGGTCAGAAAGAGCAGTGGGGGCAGAAAAGAAAGCATGGAGGCAGAGACAGAGGGCAGAAATAGCAGTGGAGGCAGAAAAAAGAGCACAGCGGGGCAGAAACAGCAGTGGGGGCAAAAAGAGAGCATGAGGGGCTGATATGAGGGAAAAAGAAGCATTAGGGGTAGAGACAAGGGACAGAAAGAGCAGTTGGCAGAAGAGAGAGCATGGGGCAAAGACAGAGAGCAGAAAGAGCACTGGGGGCAGAAAAGGTAGCCTGGGGGGCAGAGACAGGGGGCAGAGAGAGCAGTGGAGGCTGAAAAGAGAGCATGGGTGGCAGAAAAGAGAGCATGGGGGCAGAGACAGGAGTCAGAAACAGCAGTGGGGCAGAAAAGAGCATAAGGGAAAAGACAGGTGGCAGAAACAAGTGGGGCAGAAAAGGGAGCATGGGGGGCAGAGACAGGGACAGAAACAGCAGTGGGGGCAGAAAAGAGAGCATAGGGCAGAAAAAGCAGTGGGGGCAGAAAAGGGAGTATGGAGGCAGAGACGGGAGGCAGAAAGAGCAGTGGTGGCAGAAAAGAGAGCATGTGGGTTAGAGACAGGGGGCAGAAAGAGCACTGGGGGCAGAAAAGAGACCACGGTGGGGCTGAGACAGGGAGCAGAAAGAGAGCACAGGAAGTGGTACAATGTGCGCAGTGGGGCAGAAAGCCCCAGGGTCAGAGAGCGCACAGTGGGGCAAAAAGAGAGTGCAAAGAGGGTCCAGTGCACAGTGGGGAAAACAGCTCACCAGGGGGCGGAAACAACACATGGGGAACAGAGTATACAGAGAGAGCATACACGGAGAGAAAGCGCGCACAGTGGGAAAAAGCATGCACTGTGGGAAAAAGCGCGAAGAGTGAGCCTGAGAGTGTGTGTGGAGGCTGAGAGAGGGGTGTGGCAGAGAGCACACAGAGGGACAAAGGGTGCATAGTGGGAGACAGAACACAAAGGGGAAGCAGAGAAACCGCATAGAAAAAGAGAGTGCACGGTGGGAGAGAAAAGGCACAGATGGAGAGAGAGCACAGCGAGAAAGAGGGTGCATCGAATGAGAGAGGGCGCATGGAGGGAGAGTGGGCGCACGGGGGATGACAGTTCATAGGAGACAGCAGATGACAAAAGGCAGCAAATGGGTAGAGACACAGCACACAGGGGGATAGAGACAGCATACGGAGAGAAGACAGCACGGGGAAAAAAGACTACATACAGGGACGAGAGCACACGGGGAGATAGCACAAAGGAGAGAGCAGATGAGGAGAGAAAGTGCATGGAGGAAGACCGCTCAAAGGAGAGCGCACATGAGAAAAGACAGCACACGAAGAGGGAAAGAAGGACAGCAGAAGAGGGAGATGGACAGCACAGGGGTAATAGACGGCCACTTCTCCCAGCACCACAAAGCTCGCCCCCCTCGGAATATCATTGCCTTCCCGATGCGATAGCCCTCCCTGTCTACAAGGCTGTCAGTCAGTGTGACACACTTCACTCCTGTCTACAAGGCTGTCAGTTAGTGTGACGAACTTTACTCCTGTCTACAAGGCTGTCAGTCAGTTTGATGAACTTCACTCCTGTCTGCAAGGCTGTCAGTCAGTGTGACACACTTCACTCCTGTCTACAAGGCTGTCAGTCAGTGTGACGAACTTCACTCCTGTATACAAGGCTGTCAGTCAGTGTGACGCACTTCACTCCTGTCTACAAGGCTGTCAGTCAGTGTCACAAACTTCACTCCTGTCTACAAGGCTGTCAGTCAGTGTGATGCAGTTCACTCCTGTCTACAAGGCTGTCAGTCATCGTGTGACGCACTTCACTCTTGTCTATAAGGTCTGTCAGTCATCATGTGACGCAGTTCACTGCTGTCTACAAGGCTGTCAGTCATCGTGTGACGCAGTTCAGTCCTGTCTACAAGGCTGTCAGTCAGTGTGACGAACTTCGCTCCTGTCTATAAGGCTGTCAGTCAGTGTCACAAACTTTACTCCTGTCTACAAGGCTGTCAGTCAGTGTGATGCACTTCACTCCTGTCTACAAGGCTGTCAGTCAGTGTGACAAACTTCACTCCAGTATACAAGGCTGTCAGTCAGTGTGACGCACTTCATTCCTGTCTGCAAGGCTGTCAGTCAGTGTGATGCAGTTCACTCCTGTCTACAAGGCTGTCAGTCATCGTGTGACGCACTTCACTCTTGTCTATAAGGTCTGTCAGTCATCATGTGACGCAGTTCACTGCTGTCTACAAGGCTGTCAGTCATCGTGTGACGCAGTTCACTCCTGTCTACAAGGCTGTCAGTCAGTGTGACGAACTTCACTCCTGTCTATAAGGCTGTCAGTCAGTGTCACAAACTTTACTCCTGTCTACAAGGCTGTCAGTCAGTGTGATGCACTTCACTCCTGTCTACAAGGCTGTCAGTCAGTGTGACAAACTTCACTCCAGTATACAAGGCTGTCAGTCAGTGTGACGCACTTCATTCCTGTCTGCAAGGCTGTCAGTCAGTGTGACACAGTTCACTCCTGTCTACAAAGCTGTCAGTCAGTGTGACGAACTTCATTCCTGTCTTTAAGGCTGTCAGTCAGTGTGATGCACTTCATTCCTGTCTACAAGGCTGTCAGTCATCGTGTGACGCACTTCACTCCTGTCTACAAGGCTGCTGCTCATAGTGTGACACAGTTCACTCCTGTCTACAAGGTCTGTCAGTCATCGTGTGATGCAGTTCACCCCTTTCTACAAGGCTGTCAGTCATAGTGTGACGCACTTCACTCCTGTCTACAAGGCTGCTGCTCATAGTGTGACACACTGCACTCCTGTCTACAAGGCTGCTGCTCATAGTGTGACGCACTTCACTCCTGTCTATAAGGCTGCTGCTCATAGTGTGATGCACTTAACTCCTGTTTACAAGGTATTCTAGAATATCTGATGCGTTAGAATCGGGCCACCATCTAGTATATATATAAACAAAAAAAGGAAACAGCACAACTTCTCAAGTCGGGTGCAGGGCCCGGGCCCTCCTATCACAATCCTTGGTACTTGTAGATAGTATACAGAAATGAGAGGCAGCACTTCCTCCAGTTAAAGTTATGTGGGTTTATTGGTCCTAGGACTGCGACATTTCGGCACGCAGCCTTCCTCAAGCAGTAACATACAACCAATGGTGCTCACATATAAATACCACCCATGCAAGGGGCTTAAATAATACAATAATAGCAGTGTTTCTTCAATATCGTCTTAATTTCAAAATATGTTAATACACAAAGTGAATCATAATGCTCACAAAGTGCTATAGTGCTTAATAAAGTGTTTATATATGTACAGTTATACCTGTACTGTGCTAAATAAACCTTTATCTGCTTACCGTAATTGATTAAACGGTGCACATGTGAAATACATTATCGTATGAGGCTTACCACGCCAAGACTATATGCACATTGTACCGCCGTCATGTTGTCGACGTTCCTCATTTTCTCATGCGCATGCCCAGTATAGAAAAAACTTGCTATCATGTCATGTGATTATCATGTGACTCCTCTTCCTCTCGCGCTTACGTAGTTGGCCGCGAGATTCATGGGCGCCATCTTGCTTTAGTCGCTTCTGCGAACTAGCGCTATGAAGTGTTGGCCTAATGCATATTGATCTGTATGTATTGCAACAACTATTGTTTGTTTAATATGATGTGATTTTATGTCTGCATGCATATTGTTCAGATGTCAACAAAGTTTAAAAAAAAAAAAAGGTCCGTTCCTCCTCCTGCTCCCAGCGTGTACATTCTAGTGTGGAACAGGAAGCTGAAGGTCGCAGCAGATTTTCTCTCTCCCTCCCAGAAACCAGATTGATCCTATTCTCATGTTGTAAACTGGATGTTCTTAATTCTCAATAAATGAACATTCTCTGTTGCTTGCTGTGGACAACACGCTGATTATCCTGCTGCTAACAGGTTATGGGCCCAGGAGTCACAGAAGTCCCAAACCTCCAGAGCACAGAGATAGAAAGACAGCAGCGAACTGAGAAGAAGTAAAGATGGCCACCACCAGCAGCTCAGCAAAGTTTACAGTGCCAAGCCTGAATAACCAGAACTACCAATCCTGGAAATTCAAGGTGAAGATGCTGCTGATAAGAGAAGGTACGTGGAAATACACTCAGGAGCCCAAGCCTGACCCAGTACCACAGGACTGGCTAGAGATGGATCAGAAAGCACAGAGCACCATATCACTCTGCATAGAGGATGATCAGATCGTGCATGTGTGTAAGTGTGAATCTGCAAAGGAAATGTGGGAGCAGCTGCAGAAAGTACTTGAGAGGATAAGTCTAAGTAACAAACTCTATCTAATGAGAAAGCTATATCAGTCTAAGCTACACAGTGACCAGGACATGCAGGACTACATTAGAAGCACTCTAGAGACCAAAGAGCGCCTGCGGGGCATTGGGTAAGATATTTAGGACTTCCATGTAACAGCACTACTACTTAGTGGTCTCCCAGAAAGCTATAGACAGAAAAGAGAAAAGAGAGCGCTCCCTGTGAAAGGACCTTCCAGGAATAAGAATTAAGGGGGGCTGTTAGGCCGCTCACCTTGGGGGGTTGTGCCACCTGCGGAAGACAGTAGAGTACTGTTGAAACATGTTTTGGCAGCACAAGGGGCCAATAAAGGTCTGATTTTAGTTGATGCTCTGCTTGTGATTCATTTAGCACTCCACAAGCCGATAAAAAAAACCCTATTTTTTTCCCAGAAAGCTATGACACGCTTGTAACTGCACTAGATGCACGCCCAGATGATGAGCTTACATTGGAGTATGTCAGAGGAAAGCTTGTAGATGAATATAAGAGAAAGGCAGAAGGTGTGAGCAGCAAAATATGCAACAAGGAAACTGCTTTACAAACACAGGACGTGCCCACCAGCAGAAACCACCCTAAAGAAACACGTGAATGTTTTGTATGCAAGAAGCCAGGTCATTTAAAAGCTGAATGCAGAGTCTGGAAAGCTAAAATGAATCAGCTGAAGAAGCAAAACAGTAAACAAAGAGTTAAGAGTGCTATATTTGAAAATAATGATCCTGTAAATACTGAGGCTGCATTCACATTAGTCAATGCATTTAAATCAAAGCATGCATGGTGTATAGATTCTGGTGCAACCAGTCACATGACCAATGACAGAGACTTCTTTAACAAGTTTAACCAAAGCAAGTCAGAGAAAGTGATAATGGCGAATGGTCAGTGTATGAACTCAGAAGGCATAGGAGATGGTTATATTGATTGTAACATCTCTGCAACACAAAACAAAAGGATTCATGTAAATGATGTGCTATATGTGCCTAGTCTTGAAAGTAATCTATTATCCGTGAAAAAGCTTACAAAACAAGGGAATGAAGTTACGTTTAAGCATGATAGCTGCATCATCCCAAAGGAGGGTCACACACTAGCAAAAGAAAAAATCAAAGATGAACTGTATCAGTTGAAATGCAAAGAGTGTGTATACACAGCTAAGCAAGAAATGCACAAGAACTGTATTCATGTATGGCACAGACGGCTTGCACATAGAGACCCAGAAGCAATAAGAAAGTTATTTCTAGAACACTTAGCTGATGATATTACAATTGATCCATGTAACCAGACTATGAGGTGTACCAGCTGTATCAAAGGGAAAATGTCCAGAAGGGCCTTTCCTAAGAAATGTTCTACAAGAACAGAACAGCCACTAGATTTAATGCACACAGACATCTGTGGCCCAATGCGTACTCAGACCCCTGGAAAGAAGAGATATTTTCTTACATTCATTGATGACAATTCAAGATACACAGTTGTCTATCTACTTCACAGCAAAAATGAAGTTTCAGAGAAACTTGAAATATATCTAGCTGAAGTATATAACAAGTTTGGGAGAATGCCAAAAATTCTACATGCAGATGGGACTGAGTATACAAGTAATGAGACACAGAGCATTTTAAAGAGAAATGGAATCATATTTCAGACTACTGTACCATACACCCCTGAGAAAAATGGTGTAGCAGAAAGAAGGAACCGAACACTCTGTGAAACTGGAAGGAGTATGTTATTTGATGCAAATCTGCCTACAGTATATTGGGGCGAAGCTATTATGACGGCTTGCTATCTTCAGAACAGACTACCAGGTAAAGCGACAGAGAAAACTCCATTTGAGCAATGGAATAGTGCAAAGCCAAAACTACAGCACATAAGGATTTTCGGAAGCAAAGCATTTTCACACATTCCCAAAGAAAAACAAACTAAGTGGGAATCTCACGCTAAGGAAGGCATTCTGGTCGGTTACAGTGAAACCCAGAAAGGTTATAGAATTCTACACCCAGAGACAAACAAGGTCACAATAAGCAAAGATGTAGTGATTGAAGAAAATTTTGTGTCACCCAAGTTTTGTGATATTATGCCAGTAGTCCAGATGAAGCAACAACAACCATCTCAGTCACAATCACAAGACAACGAAAGAGAGAATGTAGAAGTCTGGCTAGATTCTTCAACCACTGAAGAAACAACAAAAGGCCTAAGTGAACCTGAAATCAAACGATCGTCAAGATCAAACAAAGGAATACCAGCTAAACGTCTATCCTACATTGTCAAGACACTATCTGAGTCAGAGCCACAGTCATGGGATGAAATGCAAAAACTACCTACTCATGAAAGAACAAAGTGGATCAATGCCGCTAATGAAGAAATGAACTCGCTTCATCAACTTCAAACTTGGAAACTCACTGAGTTGCCACAGGGTAAAAAGGCAATCAAGTGCAAGTGGGTATTTAAAACCAAATATGACTCTGAAGGTAAAGTCCACAGATTTAAAGCGAGGTTGGTCGCAAAAGGATATTCTCAAAAATATGGCGAGGACTATGATGCTACTTTTTCCCCAGTCGCCAAGCAGACAACATTTAGAGCCTTGATGGTCGTAGCTGCTGTACAAAAGATGTTTGTCAGACATTTTGATATCAAAACTGCATTTTTAAATGGTGACGTTGAGGAGGACTTATACATGACTCAACCTGAAGGTTATATAAAGGAAGGTGAACAGAACCTTTTTTGCAAACTACAATAATCTCTTTATGGTCTTAAACAATCGGCAAGAGCATGGAACACCAAAATGAACAAAGTCTTGTTGGAAGAAGGATTTAAAAAAGGTCAAGCGGATCCATGCCTATATACGAGATATACAGATGGAAAGTGGATGTATATTCTCCTATATGTGGACGATGTAATTGTAGTTCATCAAGAAGAAGCCGAAATTGAAAAAATTACTGAAATTTTAACCAGCATTTTGAAACAAAAGACCTTGGAAATGTAACATATTATCTAGGAATCCATATCCAGAGAGAGGAAGATGGAAGTTTTCTTCTAAATCAAAGTGCAAAAATTAATTCAATTTTGAATCAGTTTGGAATGACAGAAGCCAAAGGTGTATCAACGCTAATGGAATCATCCTACCTGAAACTGAAAGAAGATGACCTGTTGCCTAACAATGTGAAATATCGACAGGCAGTGGGGGCACTTCTATACATATCGACTATGACTCGACCAGATATTACAACAGCAGTTGGAATATGGTGCAGATATGTGGAGAAACCGCGGCAAAAGGACTGGAATGCCGTTAAAAGAGTTCTCCGATATTTAAAAGAGACACAAGGGGTAAATTTAAATTTATCTGCAGCTTGAAATCTAAAACTCACCGGCTATGCTGACGCAGATTGGGCTGGTGATTTGCATGATCGTAAATCCACAAGCGGATACGTACTTGGAGAAAGTTCAATCTCCTGGTCTAGTAGAAAACAAGTATCTGTTGCTTTGTCATCCACAGAAGCTGAGTATGTGTCCGCAGCCTATGCAAATCAGGAGATCATTTGGCTAAGACAACTGATGGATGATCTTGGTAAACCGTTAACTCAGCCAACGGTGATATATGAGGACAACCAAGGATGCATTAGACTAGAACTAAGCACATCGACGTCAGATATCATCATCTACGTGATTTGATAGATCGTGGCATAATTCAGTTGTTTATTGTGAGACTGATAAGATGTTAGCTGACATTTTGACCAAGCTATTGCCACGACCTAGGTTCCAAGGATTGAGAACCATTATGGGACTAACAGAATAAATATAACACAGATGAGTCCTGCACACAGAGAACAGGTCTGTAGGAACCTGTTCACACCGCCAGCATAATTGGAAACAAAAAGCTATTGCGACAAAAAACAACAGTACACTGCAGTAAAAATATTAAAATGCAAGTGCAGTATAAAAATGGTATAACAAATACAGGGTACTTAGTTAATCCGTTTTTTTGCGCAGAAAAAGATTTTAAGCCACGTCACTATCTTCAAAGTGTACCCATCTCAGACGCGGTCCTAACTGTTGTTTTAAAAACCTGACTGGTGTGAATACTTACCAGTAAGCAGGAGCCAGTATGACCAGTGTCTGAAGTGGAATGAAGGCGACGGGGCTATGTGTGTGCAGGGCCCAGAGAGGGGCGGGAACTCCATCTCTTGCATGGCAAGAGGCAATTAATTATAACACAGATGAGTCCTGCACACAGAGAACAGGTCTGTAGGAACCTGTTCCACACCGCCAGCATAATTGGAAACAAAAAGCTATTGCGACAAAAAACAACAGTACACTGCAGTAAAAATATTAAAATGCAAGTGCAGTATAAAAATGGTATAACAAATACAGGGTACTTAGTTAATCCGTTTTTTTGCGCAGAAAAAGTTATTTTAAGCCACGTCACTATCTTCAAAGTGTACCCATCTCAGACGCGGTCCTAACTGTTGTATTAAAAACCTGACTGGTGTGAATACTTACCAGTAAGCAGGAGCCAGTATGACCAGTGTCTGAAGTGGAATGAAGGCGACGGGGCTATGTGTGTGCAGGGCCCAGAGAGGGGCGGGAACTCCATCTCTTGCATGGCAAGAGGCAATTAATTATAACACAGATGAGTCCTGCACACAGAGAACAGGTCTGTAGGAACCTGTTCACACCGCCAGCATAATTGGAAACAAAAAGCTATTGCGACAAAAAACAACAGTACACTGCAGTAAAAATATTAAAATGCAAGTGCAGTATAAAAATGGTATAACAAATACAGGGTACTTAGTTAATCCGTTTTTTTGCGCAGAAAAAGTTATTTTAAGCCACGTCACTATCTTCAAAGTGTACCCATCTCAGACGCGGTCCTAACTGTTGTATTAAAAACCTGACTGGTGTGAATACTTACCAGTAAGCAGGAGCCAGTATGACCAGTGTCTGAAGTGGAATGAAGGCGACGGGGCTATGTGTGTGCAGGGCCCAGAGAGGGGCGGGAACTCCATCTCTTGCATGGCAAGAGGCAATTAATTATAACACAGATGAGTCCTGCACACAGAGAACAGGTCTGTAGGAACCTGTTCACACCGCCAGCATAATTGGAAACAAAAAGCTATTGCGACAAAAAACAACAGTACACTGCAGTAAAAATATTAAAATGCAAGTGCAGTATAAAAATGGTATAACAAATACAGGGTACTTAGTTAATCCGTTTTTTTGCGCAGAAAAAGTTATTTTAAGCCACGTCACTATCTTCAAAGTGTACCCATCTCAGACGCGGTCCTAACTGTTGTATTAAAAACCTGACTGGTGTGAATACTTACCAGTAAGCAGGAGCCAGTATGACCAGTGTCTGAAGTGGAATGAAGGCGACGGGGCTATGTGTGTGCAGGGCCCAGAGAGGGGCGGGAACTCCATCTCTTGCATGGCAAGAGGCAATTAATTATAACACAGATGAGTCCTGCACACAGAGAACAGGTCTGTAGGAACCTGTTCACACCGCCAGCATATTCTAACAGAATAAATAGTTGTTGAGTGGGGGTGTTGGCCTATATGAATATTGATCTGTATGTATTGCAACAACTATTGTTTGTTTAATATGATGTGATTTTATGTCTGCATGCATATTGTTCAGATATCAACAAAGTTAAAAAAAAAAAAAAAAAAGGTCCTCATTCAAAGACAGGATGTTCCTCCTCCTGCTCCCACATTCTAGTGTGGAACTGGAAGCTGAAGGTCGCAGCAGATTTTCTCTCTCCCTCCCAGAAACCAGATTGATCCTATTCTCATGTTGTAAACTGGATGTTCTTAATTCTCAATAAATGAACATTCTCTGTTGCTCACTGTGAACATCATGCTGATTAACCCACTGCTAACATGAAGCCAGTACACCCAGTCTGTTGTAAGGTCTCGCGCATGCGCACTTATGTCGTGAGATTCACAGGGGCCATCTTATTACTCCTGCTTCTGTGCTTTAGTGCTTTGAAGCCTCCATGCACCCAGAGTATATATCCAACATGTTACCACAACAAATATCAGTACTGGATGTACTCATTGGCTCCCAACTGATCTATTCTTCTTCAATAGGAGGTATCATAATTAAGATTTATTTATTTGTTCACTGTACCATAGTGGGTATCAATAGGGGATAACAAATGTCACCACCCGGAGGGCTAATCACAGTTTAGTGTGCTAATACCTAGACACACAAATGAACCAAGACCAAGTTGTAGAAAACCTCACTCTCTGGACATAGGTCATTCTGTTTAAGTGACACTGTCCCCCTAACCACACATTAGGTGCTCACTGTCCCATTATATCACATGGGTAATAACCCTTTCTTACTATGTGCATCTACAGTATTAATCATCAAAGTCTCAATTTACTTTTATACCTCCATTTTATTTATAATGAGTCACATATCAACCACATAACATATAACATAAAGGGCGTATCACAAATCAATGGATGAGGAATGGTGAATACACTTCCTTTTGCATGGGAAGATCCTAAATTCGGAAACCTGTATGAAAATATAAAAACAATAAAACCAATAAAAATTTGTATAAATTCATGAATCAATTATTTTTTGCCCAAAGGATCTTAAACTTGGGCAGTTGAATTAGACTGCTTCTTAGGGTAATTAGAATAAACTATGTATTTTATAGTCAACATTAAGCCAATTAGGTTTCAATGTATTTAATCTATAGATCCATTCCAGCTCACGTCTCTTTAATAGTTTCTGTCAATCCCCTCCACGCTTCTGGATGGGAATCATATCAATCAGTCCAAACTTTAAATCCTTCTCAGAGTGTCCCATATCCACAAAATGTTTTGGCACTGTTAGGTCCCGTCTCTTCTTTCTTATGGTATGCCGGTGATGCGCAATTCTTGTTTTAAAATCCCATGTTGTCTCACCGACATACCATAAGGAACACGGACACTCTAAGAGATAAACCACATGATCTGATGTGTAAGTTAGCAGGTGTCTAATGTCATACTGTGTGCCATTCTGTCAGATAATACTCAGTTTCTTCCTGAAAATGATTGCAATCACAAATTCTTTGGTATTATTGTCTTCATTTAATTTGTCTTCAATGAAAAAACACAAAAAGAATTGTCCTAAAGCCAAATTGGATATAATTCCACACCAAACATAAAAAAGGGGGTGGACAAAAGTATTGGCACTGTTAGAAAAATCATGTGATGCTTCTCTAATTTGTGTAATTAACAGCACCTGTAACTTACCTGTGGCACCTAACAGGTGTTGGCAATAACTAAATCACACTTGCAGCCAGTTGACATGGATTAAAGTTGACTCAACCTCAGACCTGTGTCCTTTTGTGTACCACATTGAGCATGGAGAAAAGAAAGAGGACCAAAGAACTGTCTGAGGACTTGAGAAACCAAATTGTGAGGAAGCATGAGCAATCTCAAGGCTACAAGTCCATCTCCAAAGACCTGAATGTTCCTGTGTCATCAAGAAATTTAAAGCCCATGGCACTGTGGCTAACCTCCCTAGATGTGGACGGAAAAGAAAAATTGACGAGAAATTTCAACACAAGATTGTGCGGATGGTGGATAAAGAACCTCGACTAACATCCAAACAAGTTCAAGCTGCCCTGCAGTCGAAAGGTACTACAGTGTCAATCCGTTCTATCCGTCGGCGTCTGAATGAAAAGGGACTGTATGGTAAGATACCCAGGAAGACCCCACTTCTTACCTCGAGACATAAAAAAGCCAGGCTGGAGTTTGCCAAAACTTATCTGAGAAAGCCTACAAAGTTTTGGAAGAATGTTCTCTGGTCAGATGAGACAAAAGTAGAGCTTTTTGGGCAAAGGCATCAACATAGAGTTTACAGAAGAAAAAAAGAGGCATTTAAAGAAAAGAACACAGTCCCTTTATGAAGTCTGAAGACTACCAACAAATTTTGCAGCATAATGTAGGGTCCAGTGTGAGAAAGCTGGGTCTCCCTCAGAGGTCATGGGTCTTCCAGCAGGACAATGACCCAAAACACACTTCAAAAAGCACTAGAAAATGGTTTGAGAGAAAGCACTGGAGACTTCTAAGGTGGCCAGCAATGAGTCCAGACCTGAATCCCATAGAACACCTGTGGAGAGATCTAAAAATGGCAGTTTGGAGAAGGCACCCTTCAAATATCACGGACCTGAAGCAGTTTGCCAAAGAAGAATGGTCTAAAATTCCAGCAGAGCATTGTAAGAAACTCATTGATGGTCACCGGAAGCGGTTGATCACAGTTATTTTGGCTAAAGAATAATGAGAGAGAGGATGTTTTAATGCATTTTTATTACTTTATGCAAAGTCACAAGTTTACATACATTTCATTAGTATTTGGTACCATTGCCTTTAAACATTGTGATTTGGGTCCAACATTTTTGATATACCTCCACAAGCTTCTTACAATATTTGGCAGGCATTTGGTCCCATTCCTCCGGACAGAACTGGTGTAACTGAGCCATGTTTGTAGATCGCCTTGCTTGCATCTGTCTTTTCAGCTTTGCCCATACA
Source organism: Allobates femoralis (assembly GCA_033576535.1). Classification (NCBI taxonomy): domain Eukaryota; kingdom Metazoa; phylum Chordata; class Amphibia; order Anura; family Aromobatidae; genus Allobates; species Allobates femoralis. The sequence continues at coordinate 261,983,314 of JARQOC010000006.1, read as the reverse complement.
TTTTCAATAGGATTGAGATCAGAACTTTGTGATGGCCACTCCAAAGCATTGACTTTGTTAACCCTATGGCTGGGGTTACACATAGAAATCCGTTTTTGGAAGTGATTTCCATGACCAATCCGTTTTTTTTTGGCTGCTTTTTGTGCCTCCTACACCCCTGAACGTTTTTGGACTTAGTCATTTTTTGACCAAAATTCTCAAAAAAACGGATCTGTTTTTTTAAGGCAGCTCAAAAAAACGGATCCGTTTTTCCATAGGGCCCATGTTAAAAAAAAAAAATTTTTTTTTTTTGAAAAACGGACCCCAAAAACGTTGCTAGCAACGTTTTTGGCTCAAAAACTTACATAGCAATGTTTTTAAGTGCAGAAAAAAACGGACAGGGTGTTTATTACATCCAATCAGTTTTTCTGTCAGTTTTTGGACTTAGAAAAAAAAATTAACAAAAATGAAGCCAAAAACGGACCAAGGGCTCATGTGTAACCCTAGCCTAAGCCACTAGTTTGGCAGTATGCTTCGGGTCATTGTGTATTTGAAAGATACATTTCCGCCCAAGCTTTAATTTCCTGGCTGATGTCTTGAGATGTTGCTTCAGTATTGCCACATAATTGTCTTTCCTCATGATGCTATCTATTTTGTGAAGTGTCACCCCCAATTTTAGTTATGTCAGACCATAGCATATGTTTCCAAAAATGTAGGTTTTGTTACTGAATGCATTTTCAAAAATTACTCTGGCATTTTTATGTTTCTTTTGAAGTAATGGCTTCTTCCTGGCAGAGTGGCCTTTCAGCTCGTTAAGATGTGGATAATAGCACAATCTTACCAGCTTCTGCCATCATCTTCACAAGGTCATTTGCTTTTGTTCTTGGGATTCTATGCACATATCAGACCAAAGTACGTTCATCTTTGGGACACAGAACCCTTCTTCTTCCTGAGCAGTATGATGGCTGGACATTCCCATCTTTTTTGAACTTGCATATTGCTATTGAGCCGTACAACTAAAGGCTGTAATAAAACAAATGTACTGGAGTAAAAAGGTAATCAATTGAGTGGCAGTCTGAACTACATTTGAGCAAAGAGACAAAAGGTCCAAGATGAACAGAAGATAACGATATTAGGCTAGGGTCACATTTGAGGTTTTTTTTTCAAATCTGGATCCGGATTTGACCATTAAAAATAGTCAAAACCGATTCCGGATCCGCAGCCATAGCCTGCAATAGAAAAACCGGATTGCACTTAATGCAATCTCTGTGTTATTTATCATTATTATTTCTTTACCTGTGTAGATTGAATAGGTTGTTACTCACATCTGGTGAGAAATTCATGTCAATAGCAACTTTAGAAATATATCTACTTAGAAAATATGTGATGTGTTTAATACTTATTTCACCAGCTGTAAATTGCATTTCAACCAATCAAATCCAACAAATTAGTACAAGCCATTCAGAAGTGACCTTGATAAACATCAATAAAATTAACTTCCAGGGTGATTGAGTCTGAAAATGTGTAGATAGCACTTAAGCAAAGCTTGCGATGTAGACAGCAATATGGTTATTTTGATATTCACAGAAATCTGCTTTTTATGCCCCAAATCTCTCATAGGCCCACGTCACACACACAGATATTTGTGCAGAGATTGTTCGCAGATCTCTGGTTGCAGTGAAATCATGGACACATTGTTCTATTTGTACACAGCCACAAAATGGAACAATATGTCCATGATTTCACTGCAACCAGAGATCTGTGAACAATATCTGCCCAGATATCTGTATGTGTGACGTGGGCTATAGACAGTTCTCTTTACCCTGATTCCATTATCAACTGCTCCATATGCCCCATCTTAGGCTGCTTTCACATAACGATTTTCGGTCATCCGATTGTATCCGTTTCAAAACGGATACAATCGGGTCCGAAATCGGACCCATGTTCCCCTATGGGAATCGGATGGGAACGGATGTGCCACTATTGGCATCCGATTTTGGCACCATCCGATCCCATCCGATTTAATCACGGGCACAAAATCGTAGCCTGCTACGATTTTGTGTCCGTGACTCACATCGGACAGCCTCGGATCACTGCTGATCCGAGGCTGTCCGATGTGCCCACAGCATAGGAGCCTATGGACATCGGATCTGAGTTCACCTCAGATCCGATGTCGGCTCCGTATCTCCCTGTCTTTCCCTACTCCTGCCTCCTCCATCTTCTTCCCTCTCCTATTCTATATGATGTGCCCCCGCTATTCTATCTGTGTCCCCCGCTCTTCTATCCTCCTCTATCCCTATCCTGTCCCCTGTCCTCTCCCTGGGTGTAAAAAAATAAAAAAAACTCCTCCGGGAGTATACATTACCTGTCACCGCTCCCACGCTGCAGCGCGATCAGGGCTAAAGGACCTGTGATGATGTAAGAGCCCGGTCACATGACCCGGTCAGCTGACCGGGTCATGTGACTCTGACATCATCACAGGTCCTTCAGTCCTGATCGTGCTGCAGCGTGGGAGCGGTGACAGGTAATGTATACTCCCGGAGGAGTTTTTTTTATTTTTTTACACCCAGGGAGAGGACAGGGGACAGGATAGGGATAGATGAGGATAGAAGAGCGGGGGACACAGATAGAATAGCGGGGGCACATCATATAGAGTAGGAGAGGGAAGAAGATGGATGAGGCAGGAGTAGGGAGAGACAGGGGACCGCAGGATCCACACGGATCCTGCAGATCGGATGGCTATTTGCCATCCGATTGCAGGGATCCGTATGGATCCGTGCCTGTCCGTGGGATCCCCCTTCAAAGTCGGATCCCACGGACAGGCACAAAATCGTTATGTGAAACCAGCCTTACTCACACAGAGTACTCCATATGCCATGTCTCACTCATGCAGGCTACTCCCTATGCCACACATCTCACTCACCCAAACTGCTCTAGATGCCTGTGCCACTCATAGAGACTGATCTTTATTTATTTATTTAACTCACATATATAGTGCTATTAATTACAAAGCGTTTTATAGGCATAATCATTACCCGTCCCCATTGGGATTCACAATCTAAATTCAGTATGTCTTTAGAGTGGGGAGGAAACCAGAGTACCCGGAAGAAAACCACAGAAACATGGAGACAACATACAAACTTCTTGCAGATGTTGTCTTTGGTGGGATTTGAACCTCTAATCACTGAGCCACCTAGCTGCCCACATCACATTTTGGGTCCAGTGGTCCAGTTAGTGACAGCTGTTTCTGTATGTACACTTATACAAGGATAGCTGCCAGTCACTGATAGGACCGCCCTCTGGACCCAAAATCCCAGAAAGAGCAAGGGATTAAATGATGAAATCACAGGTTATACTGAATCTTTTTTTCACAAAACTATATATCAATCTACTCAGTTCCCCCTGCTCTATAACATGATGCCTGCAGGTTGCACTGCATTTTCATGGTGACAGGTTCTCTTTAAGTTTACCATCTCTTAAAATCATGTAAATAATTTGAAGTGGAGTGACTAGATCCCTATGGGTCTTGGTGCAAGTGTTGAACTGGGGCCCCCACCAGCATGTTAGTCCCTGGAATAATGTCCTCTGTCCTGTTGTAATGTTTTCTTTTCCATAATGTCTCCCATCCTGGCCCTCATCCTGTAAATAAGTGCCCCATACTGGCACCTATCCTGAAATAATATCTTCCATTCTGGTCCCTTACTGTAAAATTGTCCCATGTCCTGGGCTCCATACTATAATAATGGGCCCTGACCTGGACTCTATCCTTCCATAATGGCTCTTCCTTGGCCCTGTATTTAATATTGTCCTCCGTCCTCACCCACATGCTTTCATAATGGCCCCCAATCTAGTCCCCATCATTTAATAATGGCCCCAACAAAAAGCACATTGACATGAGCTGCCCGCCTCTGATCAGCAAGCAGCCGCTATATTTATTGCATCACTGTGAGTTGTTGGATTTCTGCAGATGCACAGTAAGTCGAAGATGGGGCAGCCATCAGCGGACCCTTTGACTCCATGGACTTTACACCCTTGGTAATACATAAAATCTTACTTTTATTTGCATTCAACTTCAATTGCTGCTTCTACACCAAAACCTTTATTTTATTAAAGTAATTATTAGACATGTGAAAGAAGCCCTCACCTTTGTGATAATCCACTGGTAAGTGTGCTTCCAAACAATGTAGATGCTTGTGGAGTGCTACACTACAGACATAGTACTGCAGCCATCCCATCATACTTCATCTGTAATTATCGTAAGTGCCTCAGACATTTCCATAGAAGTCCTTTCCATAAAATATCCTCAGATTATGACCTTTTGGGGTACATGACATGTATAACACAGCAGTATTGTAATAGTAATAGGATATACGGGATGCAGCATGCATCATCTTATGCGAAGTGTCATCGTTACTAAGTGACACAGTTCAATGGCAATTTACTAACATTAATACTCTCCTCTCTTCATACAGGTATAATTAGAAACACTACTTGCTGTCATATCTGCTAAACTGAACTTCTCATCTGAATGCAACCTCTCTCATGGTATTATTTGAACACTGCTTGCTGTCATACCTGGTGAACTGAACTTTAACTTTTAATGCAACTCCTCTCATGGTATTATTAGAACACTGCTTTCCGTCATATCTGTGGAACTGAACTTCTCAACTTAATGCGACTCCTATCATGGTATTATTAGAACACTGTTGTCATATTGACAGGACTGAACTTCTCATCTAAATCAACCCCTCTTGTGATATAGTATTTGCATTTGCAACACTCACCATTATGATTGTCTATTTTCTAAATTGTAAACTTTATCTGATGGGGAAGGTGTGATTCTGTGTAGCTGGCTCTGGCATAATGTTAGATCTGGGTGGTGGGCTTTGATCAGCCATTTGTTTCCTGCTGTGTACACCAGCAGTTAATTACCTAAATCATCTGACCTCTCACAATCCCCCTCACCTGATGCTATAGTGAGTTGTATAAATGTAGAACTATCACCAGGGGTTCACAAGTGCGGCATGCAGCATGCATCATCTTATGCGAAGTGACACAGTTAATTCAATGGCAGTTAGTCAGTCAAGGAGTCAGGAAACTCACACTCTTTCACTCACTCTTTTTTTTAACTATGTCTTCTTTTTCAATGTCTATCTTCCTATGTGCTTTTGTCATCAACTTTCATCGCCCCTCTCCCCTCTCCTTCTCTCTACAATGTACAGCTCCCATGCTCTCTTCACCATACTGAATAATCTGTCCATCATGTTCCAGGGTATTACATCATAAGCCATGTCACAAATCCAAAAACTATTTGCTTTTTCTCTTTTTACTGCTGCTCCTGTCAGGTGATCTCTCTCTGAATCCCAGTCCACCTTCGGCCAACTTCAACCCCTTCCCCACCTCACATGGAAACTCAGCCAAATGTATTAACAATATTTAGATACTTTCATCTCTCTTTTAATTGTGTGCTCTGTAATACATTGTCTTTATGCAACAAGCTTCCCTTCATTCACAACAACTTTCTAACTAACTCTCTTAATCTGCTGGCCCTCACTGAAACCTGTATCCAGGATTAAAACAGCGTTTACCCTGCTGCTATTTCTCATGGCCGCTTACATTTCTCCCATTCCCTGAGACCTGGGAGCAGACATTGTGGTGGAGTCGGCTTACTCCTGCCCCCTCAATGCACTTTCCAGGTCATCCAACCAGCTTTATCACTATCATTCTGTTCCTTTAAAGTCCAAACCATTAGGCTCTTCCATCACCTCCCTCTCAGAGTAGCGGTGGTATACCGCCCCTCACGGTCAACCACTGAGTTCCTTGACCATTTTTCTGTGTGGCTGCCGAACTTCATGTCTCAGTATTACCAACCCTTATTCTGGGAGATTTCAATATCCCCATAAATGACCCCACTTCCCCATATGCATCCCAGCTTCTATATTAACCACCTCTCTTGGCCTCTCACAGATCTCAATGTCTGAAACACACAAAGATGGTAACACCTCTGACCTGGTCTTTGTCCAACTCTGTTCAACCTTCTCCTTAGAAAACTCACTTCTACCTCTTTCTGACCGAAACATTCTCTCCTTCATGCTCACAAAACCACGCTCACCCCAGCACACTCCTACCTATAACAAATTCAGAAATCTTCAGGACATTAACCCTTATACACTCACAGACTCTACACTCACTGTCCCCAATCTCCTCCTTCTCCTGTCCTGATCTGGCTGTGAATCACTACAATGACACTCTCAGAAGCACCCTGTACCTAGTAGTGCCCCTCACCCTCAGAACCCCCAAACACAGAGTAAAACAGGCCTGGCTCAGTTCACAAACTCAATTTCTCCAGCAATGCTCTAGGAGTGCCGAACGCCTATGGAGAAAAACCTGCACACCATAAAACTTCATTCACAATAAATATATGTTCAAAACCTACAACTCCACCTTTCACATCACCAAACAGACCTACTTCACCACCCTGATCTCCTCACTATCCAACAATTCAAAAAATTTCTTTGACACTTTTCACTCTTTCCTCAGTCCTAAAGTGCAAGCCCCTATCACTGACCTCTGTGCTGGTCTGGCTTCTTACTGCACAGAAAAAATAGAAAACATCCATCAGAAAATCAGCTCCTGGCCTCCAAGCGCTGCTACTTTTGAAGGTTTCACGGTGGACGAGTGTATGATGTGTTGGGGTAGAGAGTTCCAGAGTATGGGAAAATCACGGGTTAATTCTTGTATGTGGTTGTGGAAAGAAGAGATAAGAGGGGAGTAGAGAAGATCTTGAGAAGATCGAAGGTTGCGTGTAGGTAAGTACCAGGAGACCATGTCACAGATGTATGGAGGAGTCAGGTTGTAGACGGCTTTGTATGTCATAGTTAGGGTTTTGAAAGGGAGCCTCTGGCCAATAGGAAGCCAGTGAATGTCTTGGTAGAGAGGAGAGGCTGGGGAATAATGGAAAGACAGGTGGATTAGTTGGGCAGCAGAGTTTAAGATAGATTTAAGTGGTGCAAGAGTGCTAGAGGGAGGAAAGAGAGCAGAAGGTTGCAATAGTCGAGGCTGGAGATGATGAGGGTGTGCACGAGCGTTTTTGCAGTTTCTTGGTCAAGGAATGTACGGATCTGGGAAATATTTATAATTTGGAGTCAGCAGGAGGTTGCATGGGTTTAAATATGTGGATTGAAAGAGAGGGCAGAGTTGAGGATCATCCCAAGGCACCGAGCATGTGGGACTGGGGGAAGTGAGCAGCCATTGACTTTCATGGATAGGTCTGGTTGAGGGATAGAGTGAGATGTGGGAAAGATGATGAATTCTGTTTTGTCCATGTTCTGTTTTAGAAAGCAAGCACAAAAGAAAGATGAAATAGTGGACATACATTTGGGATTTTGGACAGCAAGGAGGTGATGTCAGGTCCAGAGATGTAGATCTGTATGTCATTGGCATAGAGATGATTCTGCAAACTGTGGGATTCTATGAGCTGTCCCAGGCCAAAGGTGTGGATGGAGAAGAGTAGGGGGTCCTAGAATTGAGTCTTGGGAAACACCGACAGACAGGGGGAAAGGAGGTGGTGTAGGAGGTGGAGGTATTAGGGGAGTTGGTAAGAAATTAAGTAGTATGGGGGTGAAAGTGAAGAGACACAGAAACATTGTAGTGGCTTTCTATCCCATTACCTTACAGTCCATTCCAGTCCAATTCTAGTCTAATTCACAGTGTTGCACTTAGAAATCTGCACTTTGAAAGATGCATTTGAAAAGATGCATGGATCAGACTAAAGCCTTGATCAGACTTATGGTTCTGAATATATCTTCAGGTAGGGCCAATCAGGTGTGAATGAGGGGGTGCGAGGCGATGGACAGACCAGATGCTTTAAAAACAGGTCATAAAAGAGAGAGAGAGGGGTTGGAGTGACCAGTCAAAGATATGCCAGAATAACATAATCAAGAGGAATGAAACAGATCATGGAAATGATAAGTAAGACAATAGAGAGATTATCTGCACTTCACACAGACAGTCAGGCGCCAGGGACACCTGTGTAGATTTAAAGCTTTCCAGAGTGTTATTATACTCTTATCCCACCCAAAAACGCCTCCCTATCTCTACGCATGTAGACAGAGCTGTCCAAAACTGGTTTGAAAATGCCAAAAAGCTGCACACTTTTTCAACAACTTTGCTTTGCGCTAAAATTGTGCTGCCACTTTTCAAAGTGTTATACACAAGTTTTCAGGCGTAAATGTTTTGATTTATGTCTAATTTTACAGTTTCCCATTTTGTTGGAAAGCACAGTCTAATGTATATTGGTAAACAAATATCCCTACGCCTAACACCCTTAGAGAATCTCAAAAAACACGTATTTTACATTCACTTGATGAATAGGAACCTATGGCTACATTTGATGCATGATCATAAATACACAAAACGTGTAAGTAAATGTGAATGGAGCCTAAATTATTTAACTCTATATCATAAATTGTTACTTTTACAATCAGATTTTGTGACAAAGTGATGTTAAGTCTCACTTTCTGTTCCTTCATTTAAGCTTCCTTTAGCATCCTTGGATGCATCTTAACTGATTTTCAGTTTTCACATTTTCACATTTTCACATCTGAAATGGAACTTGATTTTAGCACTACCATCATGTATTATATACTTAGGGGACAATGAATTCATTGACTAAGTCTAAGGATTTCTACAAACATCCCTTATCAGAATCTGATGTACTGTATTCTGTCATTAAGAGGTTAATACAAGCCTATTCATTATTTTAAGATCTATAACACTTATTAGGCATAACTCTTTCTCTTTTCTGTTCTTGCTACTATGATCTTTATCAGAATACATGTATGTTCTGACAGTATTGCAGTACTGCAGAGTTGATCACACAAGTGCTGGATATTTACCTGTCCATAGTAAGGGGAAGTTGACACTGAAATTGCAAACAGGGAGGAGGAAAAAGTTGACCAATCTGGTAAAATGAACTAAATGGCAGAAATAATTTTTTTGTGCTATCTATAAATATTCCATTTACTATTCACAAGAGTTTTCCCCTTTAAATCTTCCCTTGTTCTTTATTCGTGAGAGGTTCATGCTTCACGCAGATCTGCCGCACTTCAAGTTTATGTGCAGAACAGTTTCTATTGATTTATTTTTTGAGCATTTGATCATCAGAGCTGCAGCGTGGTAAATGACATTTCATAAATATAGAGTAAGCAGGAGAAGGTCTGCTGGGAGCACCTTTAACAATTCTGTGGCCCAAGGATAACCTCCATCCCCATTCTCATCTGTTATATGGTAAGTAGATCCATAGTGATGGGGAGACAAATAAAGGGAAGAGGAAACCATTTATCCAAAAGGGACATCCAGCTGAGGCTTTCTAATTTAACTATGGATGCAGCAGGAATACTGAGCAGCATGGAGACTGTAAAGCAGACTTTTATCAGCATCTTCTCTTTACTAATTTTAAGAGATATTTTCCATATATTTACAATGTTACTGATGTAACGCAGTACCAAGACATTGTAGCTCCATGTAGGGCTTCCAAGGCTCAAGGAAGTGCAATTTTGCTTTCTTCTACTCAGAGGAGTATATCGTCCTGATTATTATTGCAGCTATTATAGTCTAGTAAGTTTGGAAACTAGTTGTTCCATGTAAACCCGGAAAAAGGTCAAACGTCCAGAATCAATTAACACTATGAAAACATTATTCAATCTAAATATGTGTACAGTCATTGCCAAAAGTACTGAGGCTAATTCAAATTTTGTAATTTGATACATTTTAAAATTTCTACTGACAAATGTATCAAGTTTATGCACAGATTTATTATTTACAGTGTTGACCCTGATTTTTCAAGACTTGTGAAATTCGCCCTGCCATGCTGGTATCAGCTTCTTGGCAAAACGCTTGGGTATTCACGTTACTCAATCGAGTATCATGGGTGCTCAAGCATCATGATCGAGTCCCTGTCCCACATGTTTCACAGTTGTTAGACAGCCAATCAACATGCGGGGATTGCCTGCCATACACTGTAATGCTATAGACAAGTTGGCTACTGACATTACTGTGATTGGCCAGCTGCATTGTGTCATAGATCATATATAAGACCCAGTGACCCAATGCTTAGCACAATGCCCTCTGCAAGCAGTTCAGGTAGAGTTGATCTAGGAGGGATATCTAAGGCTGGTTTCACATCACGATTTTGTGGCTGTCCGTGGGATCCGAGTTTGAAGGAGGATTCCATGGACACCACAGATCCACACAGATCCCTGCAATCGGACGGCAAATAGCCATTCGATCCGATTCTATGCAGGATCCGTGTGGATCCTGCAGTCCCCTGTCTCTCCCTGCTCCTGCCTCCTCCATCTTCTTCCCTCTGCTATTCTATTCTGACCCCCCCGCTACTCTATCCTGATCTAATCCCTATCCTGTCCCCTGTTCTCTTCCCTGTGTGTTAAAAAAAAAAACTCCTCCCGGAGGTTACATCACCTTGTCACCGGCTCCAAGGATGCAAGCACCATCAGGGCAGAAGGACCTGTGATGATGTCAGAGAGCCAATAACATGACACATCAGCTGACCGGCTCTCTGACATCACCACAGGCCCTTCAGCCCCAATGGTGTTGCATCCTGGGAGCCGTGACAAGGTGATGTATCCTCCGGAGGAGTTTTTTTTTTTTTTTTAACACACAGTGAAGAGAACAGGGGACAGGATAGGAATTAGATCAGGATAGAGGAGTGGGGGGACAGAATAGAATAGCAGGAAATGACAAAATGGAGGAGATGGGGGAAGGAAGATGCAGGGAGAGACAGGGAGAGGCAGGGAACACGGAGCTAACATCGGATCCAAGGTGAACTCGGATCCGATGTCCTTAGGCTCACATTTTGTGGGCACTCGGATCAGCACTGATCTGATGCTGTCCGATTTGAGTCACGGACACAAAATCGTAGCAGGCTGCAATTTTGTGCCCGTGATTAAATCGGACAGCATTGGATGGTGCCAAAATCGGATGCCAATAGTGGCACATCCTATCCGATTCCCATAGGGGGACATGGGATCCGATTTCGGATCCGAGTGTATCCGTTTTGAAATGGATACACTCGGATGACCGAAAATCGTGATGTGAAACCGGCCTTAGACTAGAGCAGGCATATAGGCAGTGTTTAATTGCAATTGCAGTAATTGTATACCACTGCTGCAGCGTTGAAGCAAAAAATCCTTTTAAGGGCTATATTCTGTTGACACAGACCTGAGCTCATCCCTCATTTGGCTGATGCTGACTATACTATATTCCCGGCATCTTCCTCTAACAAACAAGGCCTGAACCAAGTTTTGACTGCAGATATTAACCATTTAGATGCTGCTGTTAGTCACTAAATTGACGCACTGGCCCCCATCTGCCATCATATGACGCAATCATGATAGGTCGATTATTTAATTATTTTTTTACCCAAGGTCATTCTGAAGGCCACTGAAACTGCCATTTTGGACTTCCTCTAAAACGCAACTATATACTGAGCACCAAAGGTTTGATAAATGCTGCAAAGACAAGAGCTACAGCTATGCATTACACTACACCCTTATTATATCTACAAACATACATTATAACTTACATTAACATTGCTTATCCTACATAGTATAGCAACACACGTAATACATTAGCAAAAAAAAATGATGTCTTATACGGGTTACACAACAGTAGGTCAACCCTCTTACAACACCAACCCCACCACCTTAGGTTGAATCCTAGCTATACCCCGATTCCTATATAAACTATGCCCTACCATGAAGTAGCTGATGAATAACAAAAAGCAAAAGTTCCATCTCACCTCGCAAATGATATGTGCATGGATTGGTGCACTGACTACACCCAAGTAGAAGTGTAAAATGAAGATTAAATCCAGCTTTTGGTTTAAGAATTTATTTTGACATATCACAATTCTATTTAAAATGATCAGGAGGATATTAAAACGTAGCTAGTGAGCTATATTTCATGCTAAGCTATGTGTTTCAAATGCAATTTGCCTCCTTTGTCAAGCTTGACAAATGGAATTGTGATATTTCAAAATAAATTCCTAAACCGGAAGTTGGATTCAATCTTTATTTTGAGATGATGAATAACCATTATAACATTGTGTGGTGGAGAGCTTCATGAGCTCATTGCTCTTATAGAACAGAAGATAGTAAAGTTGTCTTTGTTCTAACCATACTGGATATCCCGTCGTTATGGTTAGGGGCCTAAGTGTAAAAAAATAGAACTTTAACTTGGCTGTAGCAAATAATAAAATTTGATTTATTTATAGAAAGTAGGAACATCTCATAGCCATAGGATGGGTTGCCTATGAACCACCATCATCCATTATTTCACAATCTTTGAGTATTTCCTGGTGATAGCGCACTGCACAGTACAATGCTATTGTTCCGCATAATTATATTTAAGCAGAAGACACATGTTGAAGTAAAAGATGAAATATGGCAACTAACATCTAGGCTGATACCAAACAGAACGTGTATTTGTAAAACCGATTTTCGTAATATCTGGAAATGAAATGTTTGAGCTCAAACAGCTTGCTCGTATAATCATTCAAGCATTTGTGAGCTTTCCCAGCTAAGTCTGTTTATTAAAAACATGGCAGCGAGCACAGCTGGTGGGGTTGTCAGGCAGAACACGTGCCAGCTGAATTGATATAAATTTCTCAGTTCTGATTCTTGGCAAATCATGTAGTGTATCAAATACTCAGGCACCAAAGAGCATTATCAAGAATCAGGGATTTAGGCTGACATCCAAAAGGAGACTCCAGATATTGTTTTGAAGAAGGCCAAACACATGTTGACTTGAATCTGAAGTCCTCTATGGGGAATCTACATTAGAGACTAAAGTATTTAAGTCCCGGTCAGGGGTCTGGTTTTGTCTGCAAAAGCATTTTGCATTGAAACTATGACAAACACAACCTGTGCGACCAAGAAGGACAAATTATCTGCACTAGTCAATGTGAGGGTGAATGACTTCAAATGGCCATTACATTGAAAAAGTCATATTATTAAAAAAATCAAAAAGCTGTTAGAAGTAAATTATGACATTTGAAATGGATGTGTGGCTTGTGCTAAATACCAATTTTTCTTGATTGCCGTTTTCTATCTATGATTTTGTGAGGCTTTATGTCTGGGTCGGCCACCATCGAGCTGGGCGTAATGGTGGAAAATAGTCATGGTGGTCTCACCAGCTGACAGTTCGTCCTCAGAATACAAAGGGGTGAAGGTTGTGGATGGGGTGCAGGATCAGCATTTCTCAATAAGCAATGTCCAGACCTCAGGAGCAGCAAAAGAAACTCATTTTACTGACACCAAAAGTTCTTAGTTCCAAAAAGATTTCTTTGTTCATTTACAGCATAAAAAGCATGGAAAATTGAAGCTAGAGTATAGTCCGATTAGATACAAGCTATCCCAGGCACTGGTTTACATGTTTCGAGGCTAAAGTGCATCTTAGTCATAACCTAAGGTATGGCTAAGAGCACTTAGCCTCGAAACATGTAACCAGTGCCAGGATAACTTGTATCTAATCGGACTATACGGTAGCCTCGATTTCCCATGCTTTGTATGCTGTGAATGAATAAAGAAATCTTTTTGGAACTAAGAACTTTTGGTGCCGGACCTTAAAGTTTTTTCTGGATATTTTGGGAATTCTCTGGAGCACAAAAGAAACAGGTGAGCTGCCTTATAAGCTTGTAAAACTCACTTTACTGGAGCAGTTGATGATGATTATGATTGTTACAGCTCTCCATAGTCATTAAGTGTGTAGAGTCGACAGCCCCTCATGGTGTGATGTACCATCTCTTTTCTGGGAATGTGTAGCAGCACTCTTCGCTGGTTATATCATTATAATATGGTCTTAAATTTCTCTTATCCTGGACCTTGGCATCTATGGCACCTCAGGATTACAGCTGCTGCCAATTTAGGGTCCTATCAAGACACATCCAAACTAGGACATAAAATTTCGAAAAACTCACCAAGATTTTGCCTGTTTTCATACCCATTGCACTTAGCAGGAGGCTGCTGGTTACTCTGAGAGGTAACACATTTGTCTGGACACCGGTGCTCAGTCTCCTGCAACCCAGGTATGGGGGTGATTGTAGCACCTGTGACCAGCCATGCTGTCAGGGAGGAGACTGGAGGTGTTTAAAGACACAAGGATACCATAGGGAATCAGCCACATAGGTCTATGTGATACACAGTGTCAGAGCAGCCTATTGGTCACAGCCAAGCTATTAGACAAGGCGGGCTGTTCCGTACCAAATACATGCATCACAAGTGACTGACGCCCCCCAGAGGGCCCTGGCTCAACTGCAAGCAGATAAAAAGATGCAACAAAACACTATAGATAGAAATGTGAGGTGTTTGTAGGTATTTTGGGCCAAAATAACGTAAGCTCGTAACCCACCGTCAAGGGCGCTTACGCTTACGAGTCCTAACCATATGTTTGTCCATTTGTTTGTTTGGTGGGTAAACCACCAAACATTTAAAGATTCACCGAAAATAGGACATAAAATTTTAAAAAACTCACCAAGATTTTGCCACTTTTCATAGAGGCTGCTGGCTCCTCTGAGAGGTAATACATGTGTCTGGACACCAGTGCTCAGTTTCTTGCAACCCAGGCATGGGGGCGATTGTAGCACATCCCTCTTCTGATCTGATATTGTTTGGCAGTTGGGCACTTCTTGGACAGTGCAGGACACTGTTCCACGTGGTTGCTTAGATTTTGCTGAGTCTCAACACAATCACAGTCACTGGCTGATCTACTTTATCTGCAGCACCACTTAATCCTAGGGAAGCGCAGGCACAATAGTTCTCCTGTAGAGGCTGATACCCACCTGACTTTACAGTAGAACTTACACTACTTATCTCTGTGTGTTTAAAAAAAATGGTTGAAGAGCTGGTTTCTCACACCATCAGAGTTCACAGATATTTGTGCCACCTGACCTTGCAGGGCACCACATTTATTTCACTTAAGACAGTAATTCATGTTTATTACCATGATATGCTATCAATGGTGAATCAATGGGAATCAGGCTGCTGTGACCATCATGGAGAACTTAATAACTTTACAAAAGCACAAGTTAATTGGTCAACTTGATTAGCATAGATCAACTACCTTCTTCAGAAAAAGCATGCAAACGGGAGCTCAATGGGAAAGGTACTGTCTTAGACATGTAGTGTAGCCATTTCTATAACATTGTTATTATCGATTACTCCCCATTTAGGGCTCATGCACACAACTAGTTATATCAGACAAGCACTTGTACCCATTGCATTTTAGGGGGCTGAGCGCAAGTATGATTTTTTCTCTTCCTAAGGGTCGAGTGGCTTGAGGAAAAGTAATTGAAGTCATGTCCGATTTTGATATGAGTTTTGGATCAAAATTGTCAATGCAAGTCTATGGGTCTGTGAAAAACATCAGATACAATGCTGAATCTAATCAGGGTCTCTGTCCCTTCATCATGCTGCTTTTAGATTCCATATTAAAAAGCAACTGACAAACTCCCTTTAGAACAGCAAGTGAAGAGAATAAGAAGAATCTGATACTTAAAAATTAAAGTATAATGCCAATAAATAAGGCCGCAGGTATTTGTATAAGTATATAAAGCAAAAAAAAGTGATACATTCAAAGACAAAAGGTAAGAGTAAGAATAGCTCTTTATTAGCAACATATATTCTGAAATAATAATGGGGTGTGACTCTATACACAAATAATAATAATCTCCAAAGAGTGCACATTAAAATTAATTCTTTATTTAGTCATTACTAAAAGCAGTCAATAGTGTGTGTAACCCTACACCTGTATCTAGTAAAACAAAGGGATGAACAGTTGTAGGGGAGGATCCCTATGTCTCTATCCTTCTCCTACCAACTGTCCCTGCCTGACTACGGAGATTTAGACACGTTAAGTAAGTGGTGTCCCCGTTCCACGGCGGCTCACCCTGAGTGTCCCTATGTCCTCACTCAGGGCAAATTGCTACCGGCAGGGTACCTGTCAGTTATATCTTGAATGTGCTAGAATATGAGCCTGGGTCAAACCCCAGTGCCCTTTCTGCGTGTGTGTGTGCAGCTTGGATGTATACGTTTTTAGGGGAGTGTTCTACTTGATGTTACCATAAACCCAGAATAGCAAATCTCAAGGTGGGGTACCATCTGTCCCTTGAAACCTCCTCACATCACCAGCATATATGTAAACACACAAATTCACCCCTATTCTGCTCAAATAGTGGGCAATAACGCAGGTTCAGCAGTCATCACAAGTAGACAGGTTAGTAACCCATTCAAGAAGAGTTAAACTTATCATTTCACTTATCTGATGTTATAGATGTTCCATCAGTCCCAGTCTCTGTCATACAGCGTACGACCTCTCAGTCTCTGTCATACAGCGTACGACCTCTCGACGCGTTTCTGCCCGCTAGTATAGCTGGGCGTCCTCAGGAGCGACTGTGCTGTGTTGGTTACCAGGTGGTTCCATATAAGTCACCCGGGGCGCTGTAAGAGGTGGTATGGTAACCTGCCCTCTACTCCTCATTGGTGTCAGCAGCAAGGGGCGCCTCCAGGAACCATCTTATATACCCAGTGTCCTTCCATTAGTGAGGACAGGTGTCCCAGCCTGCTTCCCCACCTTAGAAGCGCTACTTCCGGTTCCGCGACGCGAACCGGAAGTGCGTCATTCCAGGTATTAGGGCGGCCGCAGCAATGCTTGCGTTCCACAGGCTGTGCCCGTGACTTCCGGTGTGCGTTCCACACACCGGAAGCTCGTCATCTAAAGCTCAGATGCGGCCCGCCCCACAGAAACCCGGACTAAACAGGACAGTGCAGCAGTATTTACTGCCCACACTTCCTGTGCACCCGGATAGGGGCTAGATGGGAAACATGTATGGGGATACATTGGTTCCACCACAAGGTCCCTCACATTAGCAGAGTCCAGGGTGAAACCCTACCTGCAAATATCGGTACAAAGGACCCATATATACATATGGATGATATTACCTCAAGATTAAGTGGTTGTCATGTCCTTTTCTTTATTTTACATTTAGGGTACCTTTACACGCGGCTACATTTCTAGGGTGGCTACAGGTAACTTACTGGTTGCAGTGAAATCATGGAGAGATTATTCCATTTGTACACAGCAACAAGATAGAACCATGTCTCCATGATTTCACTGCAACCAGTAAGTTACCTGTAGCCACCCTAGAAATGTAGCCGTGTGTAAAGGTACCCTTACAGGTAATCCAGTTGCCCCATACCTTCCCCATCAATCATTTTAGATCACATTTATACAGTTTTTCTGTCTTAGCGGTGATGAACCATCACACACAGTTAGATCACTGCGCGTCACTCATCTCCATCATAGTTCAATCATGTGAATAAAATGATGTTGTGCCATATACATATATAATGGTCACCTTTCAATGCTCAGCTATACTTTCATTGATACCTTCCTCACGTGTGTCTGCACTAAACATCACAAGGAAAAAGAATTTCATTACAGTTTTACCAGACGTAGTTTAGATAATTGTGTCACCTTAATAGGAGACCAAGATAAAGTAACCTTTTGGTCCATTTAGGACTAATAGTTCAGGTAGAATCCTATACAGATGCCCAGGGTCAAAAGAAATAATACCAGAATATAGACATGCGCCCCCTAAGAACGCAAGGATGTGACAGGTAGTTAAGGGATTACAAGAACGGGACATAGGATATCTGTTCATTTAGACCTCCCCTTCTGGTGGAGTTCAATCTGTATATCCATTTGCATTCCCTCCTGAGGAGTTCACCATCCCAATTACCTCCTCGTTTGGGCTTCTCCACCACTTCCAAAATCTGGAAACTAATGCCTTTTATGTCTCCCCCATGAACCTCATGTACATGTCTGGATATTGGGGTATCGCGTTCATTCCTTATATCGCCCATGTGGTCCCCAATTCTCCTCCTAAACTCCCTTTTAGTTTTTCCCACATAGTCCCTTGGGCAACCACATTGGAACAAGTATACAACTCCTTCGGTTTTGCAGTTGCCAAACTGTCTGTTTTCATATATGGCACCTGTGGTACTACTTTGAGCTGTCTTTGTCACCCTTACGTGGTTGCAGAATGAACACTTCCCGCACCTAAATGTGCCAGATTGTCTCTTTATTAGCAACATGTCATTTGGAGTAAGGCCAAAAAACAATTCCTCATTTGACTATATCAACAGACAATTTTAAAAAAGGCCATTGCTTTTAGAGGAAGAGGAAGACACAATTAAAGTGCAATGACATTTAAAATTGCTCAGTAATTAAGGAGTTACAAACTGAGTAGAATAAGAGCCTTGTGTTTGATATCACAAAGAGTCTGTAGCACTTGGGGGCCCCTTCTCCATTGTCTTCCCCTGTTTCTCATTTAAGAAATTAGGCTGGTTTCACACCACCTTTTGATCCGATCCGGTGCGGTCCATTGTGGACCGGACAGCCCCGGACCAGATCAGCACACAGAACCAGAGAGCTAATATGCCCTACAGTCCAGTGAGCAGCCGCACGCAGCTGAAGATGCTGATGATTCAGGACCGCGGCTTGCGGGGAGCTATCTGCGGTCCTGAAACAACAGCAGCCGCAGAAGTCCGGGGCAATCTGGCCCCATAGGCTCCCATGTTAGGGAGTGCCGGATTGCCACGGATCCGGGAGAATCCGGGAGGATCCAGTTTGGGTAGATTTTTCTCCCCGGATACAAAAATAGTGCATGCAGCATTTTTGTGTCCGGGTGAAAAATCTGAGTCCTCCCAGATTCACCCGGACACATGGAAACCGGATGGCAGATAGCTGCCATCCGGCTCCATCCGGTCCCATAGGCAAACTATGGGGCTGAGATGTGATCCGGGGCTATCTGGTTCTCATTGGATCTGCCCGGATCACAAAAAACGTGATGTGAAACCAGCCTTACACAGAAAACAAAATAGTGCAGAACAACAGAAACATGATGGACGTCATTATAAGTCAATGAGGTCCATTGGGCACCCTTTTTGTCCGTCATGTGACTGATCCAGCTTTCCATCAATTTCATTGTTCTGCTCCATTGGAACTAATTAGTGCAGATATGAACAGAGTCTTAGCAGGGTACCTGCCCTCAAGAGAATATACAAGAAGAAGGAAAAAAACATGACAAATAATCCTTAAAGAAAGATGTCTAAATTAACAAAATACATTTCTTGCCATATTAAAACCAACTCAGTGCTTCTCTGTCTTATTCAATAGTGTTCCATCAGCAAGAACACGCAGATACTTGGGCCTAAGGAATCATACTGGAAGTCCTTGCTAAGATGCTTAATTTATATTTCATTTGTTTGCTGAATTGTTTATATGATATTAAACTACGTACAAAAGGAGTCAGCTCTGTAATAGTCACTAAAGGCCGCTTCACACGCTAGGATATAGGTGAACGAGATCGTTAGCTATGGCACGTGACCGCAATCCTTCGGACATCATTACTGCATTGTCACACGCAAGGATATCATTAACGATCTTAAATTTGGCAACGTGCCAGCTACTTGGAGATGAATGATTGAACGGTGTTATAAAGCGGCAGGAATAGGAGAATTATGAAAGACATTGTTCAAAAAGGTGTCACACTGAACGATGTTGCTGCTTCCCAGAAAGTTAATTGGACGACGAACGATAGATTTGAGGTCAGGATCTCAAATTTTGGATGAACGTGCCAACAATTTATTGTTTGGAGATGGTTTGTTTACACGCATCGACGCACAAACGATATCGTTGGAATGATCACAAACCTGTGACGTTTCAACAATATTGTTAACGATATCCTAGCATGTGAAGCGGCCTTAAGAGATCAGTGCATCCAGAGAAAGGACTAAAGATTATGGTCACTTCAATCCAACTTCACAGTTTGGGAAGCATTAGCCTTTGAACTTAATGAACTTTCTAAGGCTGGCTTCACACTATGTTTTTTATGATCCTGTTCTGTTCGCTTTTTAAAAGAACAGAACAGGATTATTTATGCCTCCCATATATCCCCATGGCCATCCGGTTTTGTGTATTCAGTACAGGATTCGTTTCTGTCTTGTTTTTCACCGGTCCCAAAAACGAAGACTGCATCGTTTTTAGGCTACGGTGACAAAATCGAACAGAAATAAATCCAATGCAGTCCGGGACATTTAACATGGGGGCCTATGGAGCCGGATTCGTTAAAAAATCTGATAGTTTCCCGGATTCCATTTTATGCACTGCGCCGGCATTGATGACGACTGGGACCTCCCACCTTCTCTGAATTCGTTAAAAAAACGGATTGAAATGAATGAAACCAGATGCAAACAAACCGGTTTTTCACCGGATCCGTTATTCATTTGCATCCGCCATCATCCATTTCGTGAGCATCCGCGAGTGTCTAGGGAGTCCTGTGAAATGCAGGATTGAAACAAATTTGTGAACAACGTAGTGTGAAGCCAGCCTAAGATGTTTTCTCCTCAACTGTAAGATTTATCTCTATGCTATATACCCCTTGTCTTGGGACCTGTAAAAGTGGGGAGGAGCACTCCTGGTGTTTGATTTCTTTTATTTTTATTTTAGTGCATAATTATTAATACTGTCTAATTCCTAGTGCAGGTTTACAGCAGGCAATTTTAAAGGGAACCTTTTGAGTCCCCTGTGAACACAGACCCACTAGCAGTTCTGGGCACATACCTATAATCCCTTCCTAACAGTGCCTTTCTGCAGTTGCATACATTAACAGATCAGAAAAAGTATTTTTAAAGATTGTTGTGAGATGCTAATTAGGAATTTGACTATTCGAAGGGACTGACTTGTCGGCACTTCCTTGTAGGCATGATAACATGCTAAATGAGCTGAGTAGTTGGGGGAACTAACGCCCCCTCGACTAATCAAAGCCCTACCGTATATACTCGTGTATAAGCCGACCCGTGTATAAGCCGACCTCCCTACTTTTGCCCCCAAAATCTGGGAAAACCTATTGACTCGTGTATAAGCCGAGGGTGGACCCCAGTACAGGTATACAGCCCCCAGCAGTGTGGTATACAGGCCCCCGCAGTGGTGTACAGGCCTCCCCAGTGGTAGTATACAGCCCCCAGAAGTGTGGTATACAGCAGCCTCCCCAGTGGTACATACAGGCCCCAGCAGTGTTACAGCAGCCTCCACAGTGGTATATACAGCAGCAGCCCCAGTGGTAGTATACAGCAGCCCCAGAGATATATACAGCAGCCCCAGAGGTATATACAGCAGCCCCTGAGGTAGTATACAGAAGCCCCAGAGGTAGTATACAGAAGCCCCAGAGGTAGTATACAGCAGCAGCCCCAGTAGTAGTATACAGAAGCCCCAGTGATAGTATACAGCAGCCCCAGTAGTAGTATACAGAAGCCCCAGTGGTAGTATACAGCAGCCCCAGTAGTAGTATACAGCAGCAGCCCCAGGGGTATACAGAGCAGCAGCCCCAGGGGGTATACACAGCAGCAGCCCCAGGGGGTATACACAGCAGCAGCCCCAGGGGGTATACACAGCAGCAGCCCCAGGGGGTATACACAGCAGCAGCCCCAGGGGTATACACAGCAGCAGCCCCAGGGGGTATATACAGCAGCAGCCCCAGAGGTATTATACAGGGGCTCCAGCTGTATACAGCAGCCCCAGCTGTATACAGCCCCCCCGTGGTATCCAGGGCCCCCTTGCTGCAACCTGTAAAGGAAGATGTCCATATACTTATCGCTGCCGCCGCCGCTCCGCTGCTCGGTCACCGCGATGCTCCGGGTCTTCATGCTTCCTGTTCCTTCGTCGGCGCTCGAACAATGACGTCATTTCCTGAGCGCCGGAGAAGGAACAGGAAGCATGAAGACCCGGAGCATCGCGGTGACCGAGCAGCGGAGCGGCGGCGGCAGCGATAAGTATACGGACATCTTCCTTTACAGGTTGCAGCAAGGGGGGCCCTGGATACCACGGGGGGCTGTATACAGCTGGGGCTGCTGTATACAGCTCGGGCTACCGTATATACCCCGTGTATAAGCCGAGGGGGGACTTTTCAGCACATTTTTTGTGCTGAAAAACTCGGCTTATACACGAGTATATACGGTAATTAGATTCTCATAAACGGTCCTAAAAAACACTTTTTTCTAAAGATCTGTTTATGTATGTTACAAAATAAAGGCACTGTTAGGAAGGGATTATAGATATATGCCCAAAACTGCTCATGGTTCTGCTTGCATAGGGGACATGAAAGGTTCTCTTTCAAGAAAATATGTCACCGAGTTTTCACCACTATTGTTTTTTTTTACTCGTATGGGATTTATAAAAATTTTTAGTTATTTATTATTATTTTTTGTAAGACCTTTGCCATATCACTACATATTGCCATATACAGTCATATGAAAAAGTTTGGACACCCCTCTTAATCTTACTCTTTTTTTTGGTTTAAAATTGTTTTTTTTG
This sequence comes from Allobates femoralis, assembly GCA_033576535.1. Classification (NCBI taxonomy): domain Eukaryota; kingdom Metazoa; phylum Chordata; class Amphibia; order Anura; family Aromobatidae; genus Allobates; species Allobates femoralis. Next base: position 261,960,886 of record JARQOC010000006.1, on the reverse strand, counting down.
CAACAGCTATTTCAGTGTGATATATGTAATAACTGATGGACACAGTAATATTTCAGGTTTGGAATGAGGTTTATTGTACTAAAAAATGTGAAATATGCATTATTTCAAAATTTGACAGGTGCCAAAGTATGGGCACCCTTCTGATTTTCATGATTTGAATACTCCTAACTACTTTTTACTGACTTACTGAAGCACTAAATTGGTTTGGTAACCTCATTGAGCTTTGTACTTCATAGCCGGGTGTATCCAATCATGAGAAAAGCTATTTCAGGTGTCCACTTGCAAGTTGTTCTCCTAGTTGCATCTTCTCTGAGGAGTGGCATCATGGGCTCCTCAAAACAGCTCTCAAATGATCTGAAAAGAAGATTGTACAACATAGTTGTTCAGGGGAAGGATACAAAAAGTTGTCCACTGTGAGGAACATAGCAAGGAAATGGAAGACCACAGGGACAGTTCTTGTAAAGGCCAGAAGTGGCAGGCCAACAAAAATATCAGAAAGGCAGTGAAGAAGAATGGTGAGAACAGTCAAGAACAATCCACAGACGACCTCCAAAGACCTGCAGCCTCATCTTGCTGCAGATGGTGTCACTGTGCATCGGTCAACAATACAGCGCACAATGCACAAGGAGAAGCTGTATGGGAGAGTGATGCGAAAGAAGCCGATTCTGCATGCACGCCACAAACAGAGTCGCCTGAGGTATGCAAAAGCACATTTGGACAAGCCAGTTTCATTTTGGAAGAAGGTCCTGTGGACTGATGAAACAAAGATTGAGTTGTTTGGTCATACAACAAGGCGTTATGCATGGCGCCACAAAAACACAGCATTCCAAGAAAAACACTTGCTACCCAGTGTCAATTTTGGGGGAGGGTCCATCATGCTTTGGGGCTGTGTGGCCAATGATGGCACCGGGAATCTTGTTAAAGTTGAGGGTTGCATGGATTCCACTCAGTATCAGTAGATTCTTGAGAATAATGTTCAAGAATCAGTGTCAAAGTTGAAGTTACGCCGGGGATGGATCTTTCAGCAAGACAATGATCCAAAACACCACTCCAAATCTACTCAGGCATTCATGCAGAGGAACAATTACAATGTTCTGGAATGCCCATCCCAGTCTCCAGACCTGAATATCATTGAACATCTGTGGGATGTTTTGAAGCGGGCTGTCCATGCTCGGCGACCATCAAACTTAACTGAACTGGAATTGTTTTGTAAAGAGGAATGGTCAAAAATACCTTCATCCAGGATCCAGGAACTCATTAACAGCTACAGGAAGCGACTAGAGGCTGTTATTTTTGCAATAGGTGGATCTACTAAATAATAATGTCACATTTCTGTTGAGGTGCCCATACTTTTGCACCTGTCAATTTTTGAAATAATGCATATTTCACATTTTTGGTTAGTACAATCAACCTCATTTCAATCCTGAACAATTACTGTGTCCATCAGTTATTACATATATCACACTGAAATAGCTGTTGCAAAAAAACAATTAAAAAAAAAAAAAGAGTAAGATTAAGAGGGGTGCCCAAACTTTTTCATATGACTGTATGTTATTTATTGGAGTGAATTGTCTATACTGTACTAATGATGACTAATTAGACAGTCCTTTCTGGAGTTTTTTTTTAACTATTTTGGTGTCTATATATCCCTATCATTTTTTGTAAAAAGCCTTCCTATGTAATTTTTTATGTGATTTCTGTGTGTCTCTCTTGCCTGAGGCACATGCCTCTTTCAAAAAGTTTTGGTGATTCCCATATGGTGACAGTATTGTTTCCTATTGCTTCTATGTAATTTTTGACAACTTTTTAACGAATGTTTCAATAAAAATGTTATAGTTTTTATAACTCACATCTTGTCTAGTTGCGGGATTTTTTAAGTAATTTGTATGTTGGGTGACTATCCCTTCAAAGAGTTAGGATTAACTTAATCTAAGAGCAGCATGATGTAGAGACAGAGACTTTGATACCAGTGATGTAAAACATACTGGGCTACTTACTGCAGTTTTGATAAGAACAGGTATTTATCATCAGGAAATTATCACTGAAGAATTATTAAACCAGCTGCCATACAGTCAAACCAAGCCCCCACCATTTATTAGCAACTTTCTGTCAATGCACAGTATATACAAATGACTGTTAATCGGTGATGTGGGCATTAATATAGAGAGCTCAACATAAACCTGCAGCAAATAAAATGAGGATTTTATCAAAACTACATAAAGCAGCCCTGTAAGTGACACATCGCTGGAAGCAGGGTTTCTGTCTCAATATTATGTTGCTCTCGGTTGGGGTAACAACAGTTTGGTGACAGATTCCCTTTAAAGGTAATTTGTCATCAGTTTTTGCTATGCAATCTGAAGACAGCATGATGTAGGGGGTAAAATACAGATTTCACTAATGCATCTCTTATCAGGCTTCCTGCTGTTGTTTACTTGCAATGTTTATCATAGCATCAGGAGCACATCATTACTTGGACTACATAAGCCACAGTAGCCTTGTACCTGGTAGTCTGGCACACCCCCTTCTCTGACAAGCATTTCAGTATCTATAGGATTGTACATAGAGAGCCTGGTGTGGGTGAGGTTAGCTTTCTCAGCTCTGCTGCATACTAAATCTAAAAACTCTAATTATGTCAGAACCGCTTCACCAAGTAAACTAATCAATACAGTGTTGGATTCAGGGCCTCTTTGCCTATATTAGTTGCTTTCAGATGAAGTTGAAAAAACCATTTGACAGATTCTCTTTAAAATATGTTAGATTTATCATTGTGTTTGTTGCTTATTCAATGTGTTATTTTGTCTCCGAGTAGTGCTACATTTATCCACTAGGTCTGCTTCTTGTTTACCTCGTTGGATATGTGGGCAAGCACGGGGGCTCATGTGGTTAGCATTGCAGCCTTTGCAGCACTGAGGTCCCGAGGTCCTGGATTCAATTCCCACCAAGGACAACATCTGCAAGGAGTTTGTATGTTCTCCCCGTGTTTGCATGGGTTTCCTCTGGGCACTCCGGTTTCATCCCACATTGCAAAGACATACTGACAGGATATTTAGATTGTGAGCCTCAATAGGGACAGCATTACTGATGCATGTAAAGTGCTATGGAATTAATATTATTAATTATTATTATTATTATTATTATTATTATAGACTGTGAGCCCTTGTGGACAGGATCTCTGCCCTAATGTACCTGTATGATTAATTCGTTGTTATTTATGTTCTCGTCCTTGTTCTGCCCTTACACATGTAAAGCGCCATGGAACTAATGGCACTATATAAATAAATGATAATAATAATAATAATTATGTGTTGCTTCTGCAGTCTGGTCGGCACAGTGGTAGTTAACTCCATCCGTACTAATACCACATCTACAGAGAATTCAGTTATTCTATGATGGACTCCTCATACATGCACACACACTTCCCAATCCCTGATCAGTGAGCAGCTAGACACTGATTAGGGGAGGGGTTAGCTGTGGTGTCATGTAAGAGGGAGGGCTAGCACTTAGGCTGCTTTCACACAGCGGTTTTTGTGCATCCGTAGGGATCCTTGATTTTGAAGGACTCGACGGACAGTCACGGACGCTTCAAATCGGATGCCATCGGATACCACCTGTCTGATTTAATATCAGATCCGTCAAAGTGATCCGATAAAAAAATCTGACCGATGGCATCCGATTGCATCCTATTTGAAGCGTCCGTGACTGTCCATCGAGTACTTCAAAATAGAATCCATGTTAAATGTCTGACTGTGGGAGGTGTTTGGAAGGTCTTTCGGAGGTCTCAGTTGGAATCGCGCATACCCAGTAACCAAAATCAGATCCGATAACTGTTGATTTTTCAATGGTCCGATTTACATAGGACCCCATGGTATTTGTCACGGATCACATCGAATCCGATCCTGTCCGATTCTGTCCGAATGCACCCAAAATCGCGGCAGCCTGCGACTCTGGGCGGCGGAAAAAATCGGACAGAGTCAGATCCGACAAAAATAGAATGCCATTAAGGGCAAATCCGATCAGATCAGTGCCCATAGGATAACATGGGGGCCAAATCGGATCCTTGGCTGTCCGTTTTACAACGGACAGCCACAAATCCAAGAAAATCGCTGTGTGAAAGCAGCCTTAGGAGTTAGTTCTCAGATTAAGTTGGGAGACAGAGAATTGAGCAGTGGATGAGAGAGTGGGCATTCTAGCAGCCTTCAGGCTGTGCAGGAAACAAGCTGTGGATGAGAGCCAGAATTACAGGCTGTCAGGACTTCATGCTTGGTAGCAATCTGGCGACTGCTGGGTTGTAAGCTTAGCAGTCACACTGTAGGACTACCAGAGGAACAGTGACCATCATAGGGCTAGAAGGCCCGGTTGGGTCCAGGGTCTCAAGAGTGGTGGTCTGCCTGCCTGCTAGTAGCTATAGGGAAGGAATAGGTACAAAGGAAAGCTGATAGTACCTAGAAGCTCAACTGAATGAGAAAGACAGCTTGGATGGTCACTGTGAGGTAGCACTTGCTTTACGTGTTGGGGATAGTCACGGCAGCACAATTGTAGAAACACAGCAATCACTTCTTCTTAAAAGTTCCACAGGTTTATTGTTAACTTAGACATAGGCCTTTCTTCAGACAATAACACATCAATGTCCATAACGTAAAGTTCATTTACCTTGAGGGCTCTGACCGCGCAGGATTGCAATTCGGCTCTGCTCCGTCAGAGCTGCATCCTTTCAAGCTCTGCAGTTAAACTGTCACTTGGCCCCCAGCACACAGGCTAGCACACCTGCTTCAGTCACTGGACTCTTAACTGTGAACACACCCTTTCCTGCAATCCAGGTTTAAAACACCTTCCTGGACATGGGCAGGCATGTTAGAAGATGCGGAGTGGAGGGAGAATTCATCCCACCAGTTCCTACAGATTCTACCAAATAAAGGCCCATATCTGCTTTTCTTAAAAACCTGAGTCACATAACATGACCCAGTTCACACTCCTTTATTTCTGTGTTGTACTCACAATACCCACACTCCAACTGTTCTTATAAGGTTGCAGCACACATTCTGGGGGACACATAGCGACCTTCAAATATCACACCGAGCACTGCCTCACACCATATACCCATTCATTATAGCAGTGCTTAATTCTTCTCAGACTGGCCAGCTCACCCAATGATTGCAATACCAAGTAAAAGGTAAAGAACAGAGACTGTTAAACAATTATGAAAACCTGGCGCGATCCCTTCTTATCGTGGACCGGTCGTAAAAACATTTTTGAAAGTTTGATTCTACCCAAATTTAATTACCTATTTTCAATGCTCCCTATACATTTTCCCACAATGTATCTGAGACAAGTTAACTCCCTAATCTCCAACTATATGTGGAAGAATATGAGACACCGAATTAACTCACGCACGCTAACCCTACCGAGAGCAAAGGGAGGCATGGACGCACCGGATATCACGACATATTACTATTCGGCGATACTGTCCAGAACAGTCGACTTTATAAGGAACTCTCAAAACAAACTATGGGTGGAAATAGAAAATAGGATCTCCACACATCCCATTAGATCTTTGCTACTTGTCCGCACTGAACTGAATGATTACCCAACACAAAATAACCCACTTACTTGTACAGTGCTACGTATATGGTCTAAGGTGTGCGAGTATTTAATACCACCATCATCACCCCTCTTAAAAGTATCGGATATACTGCTAAGGACAGATCAACTGTACAACCCTAGAGATACGCAAAATCAACAACTTAAGAACATCACTATAGACCAGATATTCGCGGAGGGAGCCCTTCTCCCACTAACAGATATACAAAAGATACCAGGTCTGGAGTCATTCAATTTTCTTCAACACAAAACTCTACAGATTTTTCTCCGCAAGATGAAATTCCACCTAGAAACATCACGCGACCCTACCATCTTTGAGACCCTATGTGCAAAAATAACCAAGCCCACAAAAATACTCTCAGTAATCTATACAGAAATAATAGGTAAAGATATATGCCTAGAGAGAGCCTATATTTCCCACTGGGAGAAAGATTTGGGATACCAATTTTCTAAATCTCAAATACAACACATCTATACTCATTGATATGGGCTGACAAAATGCGTTAAAACTCAGGAAAACTTCTTTAAAATTATTACTTGTTGGTATACAACACCTCAGCAGACTAGCTTGTGGCTTTCAAACCCACAACCGAATAGTTCACATTGTTGGAGATGTGGAAATGCCAATGGGGATTACCTCCATCTTTGATGGCTTTGCCCTACACTAAAGAACTTCTGGACCGCGACAGAAGATCTGATACAAGAAGTAATTAAACACAAAATTGAGCTAACTCCAGAAATGGTGCTTCTGAATCTTCCTGTGGAATTGCAGGTCAAAAAGTTTGCCTGCATTATATACAATATTATAGCCGCAGCTAAACTCCTCATCCCGACCCTGTGGAGAACAACCCAAATTCCTAATCTTCAACAACTTATAGACAAAACGAACCAACTATATAGTATGGCTAAATTAATTTCCGTAGTACATAATACTCGAATTGTGTTTGAATTTCAATGGCAGTCCTGGTCACAGTTCCGAACGAAATCTACCATGAAAAATACCCAATCTCTTGCCTGAATTATTCTGGTGCAAACCTGCTCAACCGCTCCTAGCCCCATCCTTACCTATTCCACTTTATCCCAACCTAAACGAAACCCTTGTGTGACTTCTCCATAAATACCCTCTCCCCCTCTTCCTCAACTTTCTCTTCCCCTTTCTTTTATGCTACATGTCTATTATTCTCAAATTTACTTCTCTGTTATAGCTTGTTACTAATTCGTACCCCTTCATCAACTCTGGAGGATAGAGACCTATTAACTCATATGGACTCATAGAAAAATAGTAGTGTCTCTAAACCTCCATTAGTAAGTAATAACATCTCGTGTATTCTTATTTCATTAGCACATACGAATATCGTGATTCGTGAATAGTTATTTCTTTGATGCACATGGACTTTGTAATTGTACCACTTTACCTTTGCAATTTTCAATAAAAAGAATTTTTGAAATTGAAAAGAACAGAGACTGTTTTTTTGCTTCTCTTCTGGTCTGCTATTTCCAGCCTCTACAACTCCCATCATTTTCTCCTCTCATCACCTACTACAACTCCCAGGGGCCCACTCCTGCGGAGGAGAGTGATCCACCATGCTGCACCAGCACCTATTCCCTGGAGACTCTCTGCAGCGCTGGTCACCCCTGACCAGATACCTCAGCTGGCATCACGACAAGCTCTTTTATCCCCTATTTACTATTATACCCCCTTTAACATGTCTGACTAGGGCCAAAGCTCCCGAGGACCACCGCCTAAACAGATGACCCAAGCGTCCAGACAGCTAAGTACCCCGGCCTTTACGGTCATGACAGATAGCCTTACTATAGTAGCAATGGCTTGGCTATTGGGATGTGACCAGAGAATTGGGTTGTACCTACATCAGATATATATCTAGAGGGTTGAGAATGCGCAATAGGGTCTTTATCTTTTAGATAGGTTTAGATTAACAATCTCAGAATTGGTCACCTGGTGTGGTTGTGTAGCACACAACCAGCTTGATCGCTCAGAAAATACAGCTGCTACTGGGACTGTACTTCCACAGGTTACTGTGGTTTTCAAGACAAATCTTCCGGACAAAGTACCTTCATGTCTGCGCTGCTGCCAGGAAGGTGTTGAAACACCAACGACACGAGATGTCTGGGTACGGTGATAACTGGTTTATTTTCCGACGCGTTTCAGAGCCACATACCGAGCTCCTTCCTCAGGGACATCAGATATATGACCTTTGAAAACCAAGAGGACCTTGAAAAACTCCCTACAGGTTTGGTTCCACTTAAAGGGATCCTGTCACCCCCAAAACACCTCTAAACCTTTTAAAAGCTGTCCCTAGAGCATATTAACACTTTCCCTACACTCCTTTTAGCTCCTAAATGCACATAGTCAAAGTGAATAAAAACGTTATTATAGTACCTCATTACTGATGATAATGAGTGACTATGGTATTCATAGTCACTCATCCAGGCTGCCCTCTTCATCATATCACGCCTGAATAGGCGTGATCTACATCAGAGATTCAAATTCGCGCCTCCCTGCGCGCCTCCCCGCTCTCCTATTCCGGCCAGGCTTCAGTGTGGGGCTGTATGACGCGATCCGCGTCATTCCCGGCGCCGGGTGACGTATTTACCCCCGCGCCGCGCTGTCAGCTTCAAAATGCACACTGCGCATGCGCATGCGCAGTGCGGGACTTCAAGCTAACAGCGGCGCGGGTGTAAATACGTCACCCGGCGCCGGGAATGACGCGGATCGCGTCATACAGCCCCACACTGAAGCCTGGCCGGAATAGGAGAGCGGGGAGGCGCGCAGGGAGGCGCGAATTTGAATCTCTGATGTAGATCACGCCTATTCAGGCGTGATATGATGAAGAGGGGCAGCCTGGATGAGTGACTATGAATACCATAGTCACTCATTATCATCAGTAATGAGGTACTATAATAACGTTTTTATTCACTTTGACTATGTGCATTTAGGAGCTAAAAGGAGTGTAGGGAAAGTGTTAATATGCTCTAGGGACAGCTTTTAATAGGTTTAGAGGTGTTTTGGGGGTGACTGGATCCCTTTAAGGTTACTGCCTGTTCTGCCTCTACTTTACAGATCTGTATACATATTTTTCATGCATAAACCTACAGAGCAGGCAGGTTAGAAGCAGCAGGAGAAACACCTCGCCTGGAGTGATTTTGTTAAATTTTAACAATAACATCAATTCAAAGTACCAGTCAATGTGTATATTTGTATTGGAAACATTGAATGAATTGACATCCCTGGTGATGACATTATGGAAAAACTAGTATCAAGCATTAAATGCTTGACTCTTTGTTAACCAGAGTTAAAGAACTTCAATAAAAATGAACTTGAGCTACGTAATTCTAAGTAAACTATCCTCAGCGGGATCTGCTTCTTTATCTTTACAGTTTAGAGTTAAAGATAAATGAGTTTGCTTTTGTGTTTCATTGCCTCTTTCTTTTGACTCAATTGGGGGTGAGGGAATAGATTTCCAGTATAAAATTAGTAGCTGAAAGAATGCACACTATTAATTTAAGTCCCTGCTTAGGACAGGCCATTCATCAATCCTGAGTTTAAAGTAAGAGTAGCCCATATGCTTAATAAAGCTCCATATTCCTGTGGTTAACTCTGTCAGTGGAAGGAAGTTTTCTCCAAATGCAATTATTATATTGCTGAAACTATTTTATTAGGTTGTGCCAAAAAAAGAAGAACATAAAACATCTTCAAAAAGGCAATAATTCAGATCAAAGACTCTGTATGAAGATGGATAATGAAGCATTCGGTATACTGCACATACAGGCAATAAACAATACATGCCTCAGACATCAATCACACAGAGGGTCCGTTACAAGCTATCAGTAAGGAAAAGTCAGAAGAACGTCTTCTTTAGAAAAATATATAGCATCTGTTTTACAAGAAAAGGAAATATAGGGCGCAAATTTATCAATACTGTCACCGCAGAGGGTTTTGATATGATATAAATACTTTCATTAGTTTGGGTGATGTGAGATATATTTGTCAAAATGTTGCACATATTTCTGCTGTTCCACACAAAAGAAGAATGGCATGACTATCCAGAACCATTTTCATATGATTCATGACTATTATAGATTACAGATTTACTGAGATGGTACTCCAAATTGTGCATTCATCTTACATCACTCCTATTATGAGGCGCGTGCCAGCTATGTACACTACTTTTGCTGGCATTAAAACCAGATTGCTGAACTTTCTTCTCAACTATTTACAGTCTCTTTCAATTCTTGTGGAGACTTCTCTACCATTATTCCAAAGTGCGCCTGATCTCACATCACCCCTGCATAAACGGGCCTTTTAGGCCAGTCCAGTGAATACAGAACTCATGTATCATTGCGGCATGCCAACACTCAGAAGCTCTCTCTATCTTTCTGGCCCAACCTACTAGCTTCTTAGTGAGGCTCACTCACACTCCGGTCATCACTTTAGCTCTCGTCAGAACTGTTACTGTACTTCAAGCCCTTGTCCTCAGAGTGCCAACTTGCACATCCGGACAATTCCTTTCTGGTGATATGGCTGTTCCTACCTGTCTTTGGACTTCTGGCTAATTCAGCTACAGATACTCTTTTCACAATTTCTGTATAATTCTGCTCATGGTATCAGAGTTGAACAGTTGATTTTGGCTGTTACATCTACTTCAGGCTACATGTACTTTCTCCTAGCTCCTTCATTTTCAACTTCTCATCCTCTTCTTAAAAACGAAGTATCAATGTGTTATTATATTCACTATTCATTCTCTTCTCTGGTATCATTGAGTGCCGTTTCACTCCTCTTCTGAGTCATGTGATAGCGATCTAGAACCTTCAGATCGCACCCTGCTCTATGTGTGTATTATGTGTCTGTTATAATGTAAGTGTATGGAGCCTCATTCTTACTCTCCATTGGATTAAAGGGATTTTCCAGTACTAGGGCAACCACTTCTCATTCCACATTTTCCCCCAATTTTATTAAAATATAAAGATGTATACTCTCCTCCTGTGATAGCACAGTTCCAGCAGTGTTGGCACTCGTTCATCTGAGGCTCATATGAGGTTGTGACATTACGCAAATGCTGCACACAATCATCGCCAGCTTCATTCAGGCCCAGATCTCACTTCCTGTTAATTAACTTATATGCGTGAAGGTAGGGACAAAGAATCTAGTGGTATTTGGGCATATGGTTCACAGGATGTCACAACCTTATGTGAGTCCTGCAGAGTGAGTGCCCACACTGCTGCAACCATGTAGGCACGGGGGATGAGTACAAGTTTTTTTAATTTAGTTGGGTGAAACATGTGGAATTAGAAAGGTTTGTCCTAGAAGTAGAAAACACCTTTACAATCAAAAAAGCCACTCCAGGTTCACATCAGAACTTCTAATATACTGCACTGGATCAACAGTATCCTATCTGTTCCCCGTCCCCTTAAGTTGACTATATCATCATTGTAAATAAGCACCTGTACTTTGTGTCATCCCCACCTCATTGTTAGATTGTAAGCTCTTATGAGCAGGGCTGTCATTATTTTGCTCTAATTAGTGTAATGTTTAAATACATATAGAATGCAGCAATAAATCCCTCCAAAACTTAAAAGCACTGATCTTATGTTCTAATTGTATGGATCGTAAAAAGACAAACATATTGCAATACTAATATTACAAATCTTCAACATACAAGACTAGACCTTCTTACTCCTCTAATGCCATGAGTTTTCTACCTCAGTGTTTGTAAACCAAGAATAGGAGCAGAAGTGGTGACGTCTTTCTATTATACTTTTCTTCTGATTGTTCCACTCCTTATATTGGGTACAAATACTGAGGTGAAATACTGACCAAATACTCAGTTTACATGGGGCCTAAGGCTAGGGTCACACTGGGTTATGGACCCATGTTTCCAGGCAGCGCTGAAACCGGACAGCGTTAATGGCAAGCACTGGCTGGAAACGCCAACATATTTCGCAGCGCTTCACAATTCAGAGGGTATACAATACAATAATATGATAAAACATGACACAATACAAAACAATACAATACAGTTATCAGAAAATACAATACAATACAAAAAACAATGCAATACAAAGCATAATACATTACACTAATTAGAGCAAAATAATGACAGCCCTGCTCATAAGAGCTTACAATCTAACAATGAGGTGGGGATGACACAAAGTACAGGTGCTTATTTACAATGATGATATAGTCAACTTGAGGGGACGGGGAACAGATAGGAGCAGTATAAGTGGCCACCAACCATTATTTGTGATCCACTTGAGACTGGTGGAGAGGATAGGCTCTGTCTAGATGACTTTGACTAGGGATCATGGTAGGCCATCCTAAAAAGATGTGT